>SADC01000098.1:0-600000 GCA_004194705.1 Ditylenchus dipsaci
AACTGAAACAGAATGCGGAGATGTTGCTCTTTTTGAACAAGAATCTGAAAGAATTAAATTTTAAGTATTAGGTGATGTTATGTGAGGGTGATGATGGATGCAAGGTGGAAATGTGAAAAATAATGTTAAATAAAATTGTTCATTGGAGTTAGTCTGCTTGATTAGTCAAAATAAATAGTAATTCTGCGGCGGCTTGCCGCCGCAGAATTTTTTTAAGGCTTTGCTCACCTCTGTGGAAAAATATCGCATATCGCAGCGATATATCGCATCATCATTTTGGATATATCGCATATCGCATATCGCATTTGATCGTGAACAAAAATATCGCAAAAATATATCGCAACAAGCCAAATCGTCAGCTCTAATCTTAATTCAAGCCTCCTACGCCCTCTTCAGGCGCAAGCGGGCTTGAAAGCTGAAGATGCGCGCACTCACTTACCTCAGACATGATTTCGAGGCAAGACTCATGTTAAGAACGCAAAGTATGAAGGGGAGGGACCAAGGCAAATATGACCAAAAGCCACAGGAGAGGCCAAGGCAAACAAGAAAATGTCTTTCAAAGATTTAAAAATGCGTTACCTACCTGTTTCACGGTATAAAAAATACTTTGGAGCGCTTTCAACCGTGTTTTTAGATTTACAGTGAAGTAAATGCGGCCCGCATTAGGAAAAGGGCCGAAGTTCTTTTCACTAAAAATGAATTTAACTTTTAAGGGAGTGGTTAAATGCACATTTAGTAAATTTTCGTTATTTAATCTTAATTTTTTTAGCAAAGTAAAAGTCAAAATTGTTTATGCAATTTCTAGACAACAAACAAATGCGTTAGCTGCAATTAAAAACAGGAAATTGAAATTCCTAAAGGCCTAACTAGCGCTGAGTTTAAAAACTATATAAATTACCACTATCGACACGCCACGACTACTCAGATCTCTTATATATAGTTTCAAAAACAAAGCATCTGAAAAACTACTTTTCAAAGAAAATAACATTGAAAAATATTACGGCGACGATGTTGAGTTTGTGATGGTTAATCGAGGTACATTTTCTGATTTCTAACCATTTTACTTTTCCACATAATTTTAAGGTTTAATAGTAGAGATTAAGGTTCGGTCGATTTCTGGTTTCTGTTTCTTGGTTTACAGTTTTTTTTTCTTATTTCTGTTTGGTCAAGTCTCCTACTTTTTACCAATGTCATTGTTTTTTCTACATTCTAGCCAGAAATACCATTTTTTATAGGACTTTTTTCCTATACGACTTATATTTTTTATCCTTAAAAATATAAATTTTTTAATAAAAATGGCTTTTACTCTGAAAGCGTAGGCTGAACTTAAGATGGCTGAGGTATTAGAGGGTGCTTTTAATAAAAGATAGAAGCTATTACTAGACCACATGTGGAAGGGATTTCAAGCATTAATCTTACTTGGTCTATCTAAGCCCAAAATTATCAGTAAATGGTTTTTTCGAGAAAAACATTTTTTCAAGTGTTTTCAAAAAATAGTTGCACTTCAAAGTCACTTTTAGTCAATCAAGGATCGACACATTTATTTATAAACAAATTTAGAACGCGTGAAAGTTATTATTATGTATGCTGACTCTAATGAAAAAGTGCAAACTGTGAGAGTAAACGGAAAAAAGGAAGTTGAAATTGCTAAAACACTTACCGAAAAAGAATTCAGATGGTATATTCATCATTATTTAATCTAGTACTTCGCCAGCCATAGATGCTGTACATATTCTGTTTGAAAATGGAAATTTTTTAATAGAAGCTTTTTTTAATTCTGAAGCAAAAACTTTTACAAACAATACAGTAATGGAATAAGTAATTTGTTCGAAACAGACGAAGAAGAAAAATGGATGAGTTCGCAGATGATGAAGGTTTAGAAAACAGATATGAAAATAAGTCAACAACAATGCAGAGAAAAATCAAGGTATATGCTTAAAAACTATTTATTTAACCCACAAATGGTCACTGTCCCATATATGTGACAAATTTAAAAAAAAAGGCCTTTATTTCTGAAAAATGATTTATTTCTCAAAAAAATTGACGTAGTTGTAGAAAAGGTTGGAATTCGTTAGTTACAGAAAAAACATCATATTATGAAAAATTCTCAAATGCTATCAAGTCCAAAACGGCCAAATTCACCTTTTCGAAAAATTATTTTTTTCTCAATGTTGTGAACTCACAGAATGTCTCAGTCTTTCACTATCCATTAACAAGACCGGACATCGATATCTTCTGTGGAGAAGTTAGAAGTCACCACCTATTTAGTCTGTGGCGCATTTTAAAAATTTTCGCCGCCGACATTGAGAAGTTTGAATAGTAATTGCAACTTTAGCACAATAGTGAGCCCTGATTACGCCCTGCATTTCAATATATTACACACCTAGGCGTGCATTCAGTTTTAAATAAATCAGAGTGATAATTTCCTTCATACTTTTTTTCGCGGTATATTTTGAGAAATAATACCTAATATAATACCTAATAATACCTAATAATAATACCTCATAAGAAACCATAATCGCAAGGCTACCTAATGGTGTTAAATTGTTGGCTAAACTCGAAAAAGTAGATCACCGGTGTGCGGAAGCCCTCGCAAAATTATTTACAAACCTCAGGTTATTTTATTGGACACCCTGAATTGTAGCTAGTAAAGAAATACTGAAGTTTGTGTTGAATTGTACCTAGTACAGAAATGATACAGTTTGTGTTGAGCCATACCTAGTATAGAATTCTACAGTGTGTGTGAAATTTCAGCTACTAAACATGGTACACAGTTTGTGTTAAATTGCGACTATCATCTAAAGATCATATAGTTTGTGCTGAACTGTAGCTGGTAAAACTATTTCACAGTTGAATTGTAACTAGTATACAGATTCTACAGTTTGTGTTTGAATTGAAATTTCAGCTACTAAACATGGTACACAGTTTGTGTTAAATTGTGACTATCATCTAAAGATCATATAGTTTGTGCTGAATTGTAGCTGTAAAACTATTTCACAGTTGAATTGTAACTAGTATACAGATTTACAGTTTGTGTAGAATTATATTTAGTATAGAGATGATATAGTTTGTGTTCAATATTATTTCGTGGAGAGTGGCCATATTTTGTGTTTAGCTATACATTGCACGCTCGATATAACATAATTCATGGGACCGCCGAAAAATGATGTCATACCGAGATTATCTTTATATCGACATTGTGTTATTCGAGGTGCTGTATAACTTGAATCCTTTAAGATTTTAAAAAATATGTTTTATCGAGATTCATGCTATATCGAGTTATGTTATATCGATCGTGCACTGTGAATAATAGAGAGATACTACAGTTTGTATAAGAATTTCACCAGTAAAGAGATCCACGCATAGAGATTAACGTGTAACACTGTTATTCAATTTTTCGAAACACTAAAGATGCAGGCAATAGCAAGCAGGTATCCCAGCCCACAGAGGCGCCTGACGATTGGATACAAAAACTGATTAGATACTCGGATTAGATACATTGACGATTGGATGTACCGTTGGATACATCGACAATCGGATACACCGATTGGATACAGTTTCAATTCCCGACTTGTGATTTCACATTTTACGATTCAATTTCAGGGGTGGAATAGCCAACTCTACATTTGGATAGACTAAAGCGTGTTTTACGAACTTTTTTATAGTTCAGAAAACATCTTTGAGTCTGTCCTACCGTGCACCTAAAGTTTCACCTAAGTCTTAAGCATATGGATGTTAACCCAAAAACCACAGTAGATTCAAATAGGTGCTACATAAATTCTAGATAGGGATAGTATCAATTACTATGGGTTGGTAAGCCAAAAAAGGGTTTTGTAATATCCAATCCACTACTTATGGAGAATTCAGTAATTTATTGTATCCAAGCAGTGTATCCAATCGTCAGTGTATCCAATCAGTTTTTGTATCCAATCGGTGTTATACGGTGCACAGAACATTTTTTGCAAATCTGTTCTTTTTTAAGTTTCATAAGCTCTACCAATTTCATTGTCATTTTTATCTACTTCATTTATTTAATCAAGCAATGATAAAATAAGCAAATATCAAGCTCAAACTTTTTAAAGTTTGGAGGCTTAATAAGTGAACGACACTTCAGGTTATCAGAGAAATACAGTGGCTAACCGTTAACAGTTAACTCATGTCACGACGCTAAGTTGTTTTTAGCACCAAAGTAAACTATTATAAAAAAAATACTGACTAAATTTTCACCAAATTAAATTAATTTTTGGATAATTTTAAATCACATTTAGAAAAATTAAAGTCAACATTAAATATGTAGATCCAAACAAAAAATGAAATTTTAAAAATTAATAGAAGTGAAGATATTGAAATTGCCAAAAAAATTTCGGAGCTGAGTTAGAACAATACATTAAACATAATTGCGGCTACGCCACAACATCTCAAGATATTTTGTATATAAATTTTCAAAATGGTCAATTCAAAAAAATAAGTTCAAGGATGATGAACAAGAACTTTTGCAGACAACACAGGATTTGCCATAGAGTTTACGCCATAGGCTGTCCAAATATGGGTATGAATAAGCTAATTCAACAAGAGTAATATAAAAAACTTCTTCCAAACTGCTTTTTGTTCAGATAAGTAAATTTTCTAAATGGTATCACCTTTTCATTTTTGTCGCAATTTATCATTTTTTATTGTTGTTGATCATTGTTTGTTTTTGCACCAATGAAGAGGAATGGAAAGTCTGAGTTGGTCATTATTAATAAAGCCCGAAATTCTGGAGATTTCCGCGGGTTAGGGTCCTAAAAACAGAAATCGACCAGGCAAGAAGCTACCTCGCCAAATTAAAAAAAAAGTGCTAATTTTGACACACCCTGTACTTGTACCCTCTATTAAAATCATTTACAAACAAATGATGACTCGTTGCTAAGAAAAATATAAAGTAAAATAATGTATTCCGAACTTTTTCGACTATTAGTGTTAGTAAAACTTTGATTAACTAAATGGGTTTTAAATTATTAAAATAAGAATATCCGAAAGCTAGTCTCTGCAACACTAGAAATATGTTCTTTTAATCATTTTCGTAAAAAATTTGAAAATTTAGAAATAGTAGCAGTCAAAATAACCATTGTGAACTTCAAAGGAAAAACTATTGCGCCACCAGTAAACTAAAACTCCTAAAACATTACCGGAGAAGAGCTCAAAACACACATACATAAAAATATGGTTTCAAAAATGACGAATACAAAGTGTTTTTGCTATTTGAAAATAACAAAATAGAAGAATTTCAAGACTATGAAACTGAAACTTTCAACAATTTTATTAAAAGTATTGAAATCCGATTTGACCAACTTAAATGGTGAGCTGACACCAAACTAAAGTCTTTTTGTCCTTATTTATTATTTTTTAGAAAGTAAATCTTTCTTTCTTCATAAAGCGTACTTTTGATTAGCCATAGTTCATTATTTTATGAGTCGTCATCAAGCACAATTAAAGGGAAAAAACATTTTGCAAAACACATTTTAACATTTTCACCGCCAGCGCCCAGCGCAGGGTATACGTGGCAGTATTGGATTTTTTAAATATTGATATTGTAAAGGTTAAAAAAATTGCCTTGGTCCCCAAGCTGAAAAACTGGTGTGGGTTTAGTTCAGTCGACTGGTGGCGGTTAAGTTCAATTTAGGTTGAAGCCATGGTGGCACTTTAGATAAAATACAGTAATTTATTTCAGAAATTGTTTTCTTACAAATCATATATCAGACAAACAAACAACAAATAAATTACAGCAATGCAAGCTATTTTGTCTTCTTTCTAGCTAATCGATCGATCAACGAAGAATATTGTTGATAGGTATTGTGCTTCTTTCCTATGCTTAAAGTAGTGGCTTACTTATTCATTTATAATGTGTCTTATTTATTCTGCTTGAAATTTTGAAGTTCAGGTGGTCTATTTTATTCGATAGTCTATTTTAAAACTTTGGAAAACTTTTATTTTGCACTAAAAATTGTTTTTTCAAAGCACAAAGTGAAACTATTTTATGAAATATATTTTGTATAGAGTCCAAAAAAGGATTCAGGGAGGGGAGGGGTTGGCTCAGGTTCAGTTTAGCCTTTCAAACTTGTTTAAAAGAAAAACCGACTCTACTAGCATATAACTGTAACGAGTATTGCATGACACAGTTTGTGTTTAACTGTAACGATTAATGACTGACACAGTTTGTGTTTAACTGTAACGATTAATGACTGAATCAGTCAGACTGATACAGTTTGTGTTTAACTGTAACGATTAATGACTGATACAGTTTGTGTTTAACTGTTACGCTTAATGACTGATACAGTTTGTGTTTAACTGTAACGATTAATGACTGATACAGTTTGTGTTTAACTGTTACGCTTAATGACTGATACAGTTTTTGGTTAAGAGCACATATTTCTGCTAGACTGTTCGATGCAGTTTCTTAACTTTTACGAGCTTTCTGATTTCACTTTTTAGATCTTGGTTGAGCACTTAAAATCTCGAGATGGAACTACAAGTTTTCCATTTTTAGGGCGATTGAAAAATAAGCGCACATGCGCGACAATTAGAAATAGATGGACTTACAATGTTGACTAGTTTGAAAAGTCTTTATTTAATATATCTCTCTTCAAGCTTTTTAAAACAACTTTTTTATTTATTTCCAAACATTTTTAAAGATTATATTAGTTTGAAAACTCAGGCAAGCAAAAATTTAAGGCAAAAATGACACACACCTACACACTTTTTAGAAAGAGTGTAGTGAAAAATGCCGCCATGAAAAAATTAAATAAATTTCCCTTCTGTCCAAGGGAAATCAATTGTATATTTACTTTTCGATCACCACTACCACCCCGACCACAACATCGACGAGTCATCGTCCTTTGAGAAAGCAGCAGGCATAATACATTATTTATTTTTTATGTAGTGTAAATCTATTTATGATTTAATGTGGACATTAATCACACTTGTTTCAGAAAAAATCACGTTTTGTTTAGACTTTCCTTTGTTTATCGCGATTTTTATTGGCATATTAATCGGTGATTTTTTTCATAGTTTTGACTTTTTTGTATGTGAAAAACGCGATTATGCAAAGCATTTTGACCATTTGCTTCAAAAGTTTTAGAAGAATAGTTTTTCATATATATTTTTTCGTTTATATTTTTACGTTTTTATGGATGCTATTTTTGTATTGAAAAAAGATGAAAGCCATTTAAATTTGGCTCTATATGTGTTAGTGTGGCTTAAAAAAATTTGCCTTGGTCCCTCTGTTTTTTTGATTTCTTTTATCACAAAAATACATAAGTTCTATTCCGATATAAATGTTCAAGGACTGTCCTCAAAAATTAAATTGAATTTATGAGTCTTTTATTACTTGAGTTAGACGCAGAGATGGCCAGTGGCCTCTTGACCAAAAATTTATTTACAGAAGAGCTTTAATATCTTCGAAAAAAAAAGAACTAGAAAATAGTCAAATTTATCCTTCTTAAATAGGTTTGACTGTGTGTTTTTATTTTCGAATTATTTCATACTCATTCATATAAAAAATTGGGACGCAACCAACTCGCCAACGCCACAACACGCCAGCCCAAAAACTTGTCAACGTGAAACTCGCCAGCGTCAAATGTCGCCAACGGTGAAGCTTGCAAACGTGAAGCCAACAAAAAAACTTGCTGACAGCAAAACTAGCTAGTGAAAAACTCTCCGAGAAAAGTTCGTCAACGCAAAATTAGATTCAACGCCACCTCCCACCCCCCCCCCCCCCCCCCCCCCCCACCTCCCTAAGACATCATAATTTGCCCTTTCATGTCCTTCCTGTTAGTTCGTTAGCTGCTTTCTAATACTCAAGAGTTTTCTTTGACTCTACATATTCTTTTTTTCAAAAAAAATTGTTATTGGAAAAAATGTGCGTCGTTGGTCTTATATTGTCTGGTATGTATTGTCTGGTCAGCCTTTTATACTTTCTATCGAAAATTGAAAAAAATTGTGCATTTTTGGTATAAGATATGTCTTGCAGGATAGTCAAAGAAATACGGACATTTTTTTAAATTGAAATTTGTAATCACATTTTTTTGATGCTGTTTTTTTGTGAAAAGAACTGTGTTACTAGTCGAATCTTTTGTATTCCAATGAAGGAGATCCCAGGTAACTTTATTACTGTCATTGATTTTCTTTGGAAAATCAATAGGCGAAGAGCTACCTGCGTGATTTTTTTTCTCAAAAATGTCCGTGTTTTCATGACTAACTCTGTGTATCATCGAAGACCTACCGAAATTGTTTTATTGAAATTGTTACAAAGCTTGTAATAAAATATTTTTCGCAAACCGAAAATCTATGAGTCAACTTATTAAAGAATAAAAGTAGAAGTCATCAGAATTTTCGGTGACATTGTTAAAGTTTAGTTAAGGCTGTTTTAAACAAAATTTATTGAATTCTTTGTTGTTATAAAGAAGATTGCCTTTCCATCTTTTTTTCTCGAAAAAGTATTTTTTATGCTTCGATTTCATTTTTTTGTCTTACACTTCAAATTGCTCTAATAAAATTTTCCATGTTCTTTTGCTTCTGAGTGTCAAGACGTGTGTGAATTTATATTTGTTGAACTACTCATTGCCAGCTTGTTGCTAGGTTGCGTGTTTTGCTGATAGTTGGCTGAGGTTCTTTTTGTTTTGTCTCTGTCCTCGCTGCGCCAGATAGCATCAGCCTAAGAATAGGTAAAGAGACATAACAAACTCAAACTCTGCTGTTTTCTAGTTGAAAAACACCTTTGCTTTTATTGAAAAAAAGTTAGAGCTTTTATTGTAAAACCTCATTGTTATTTTTGCATATATGACTTTCGGTTTTCTTCTGATTTATTGGGCTTATTTCTATTATTGCATCACACTATACTAGTTACGATTCAACACAAACTGTATAATTTCTATGCGCGGTACAGTTTAAACAAACTGTATCATATTTTTACTTGTTTACAATTCATCATTAACTGTGCTATTTAAATATTTTTTACAGTTAAACACAAACTGTAAGATTTGAATTTTAGTTATGATTAGACGTAAACTGTTGCATCTCTATATCTGTATACTAGTTACAATTTAACACAAACTGTAGAATCTCTATACTAGTTACAATTTAACGTTAACCCTGACATTTTTGTGAAAGTTACAATTATTTTGCCAAATGCTTATTGAATTTCTTATTAACCTTTTCAGTCGATTGGCCATATTTTGGCCAGTTCTAAAATAACATAAAATCAAGCCTAACTGCCATGTTCAGATATGGTTTTTAGAGGGTTACGGTTCTGTTATAAAGAATTCAGTAATCCATAATCGCCTGTCTTATTTTATAGACCTCACAGTTAAATTTGCTGCAGAAAGTTTTGAATTTTATCTTTTTTTACGGAATGTCACACAAAAACTATTATTGACTCTTCAATTTTTGCTCAAGTTTGCCAAATAATATTGACATGGTTGTTGACCAAGTCATTAACCACTGTTTTATTGATTGACTTAAAACCAATTTTGTGCACTCTTCTTGCTGCTCTCTCGGCTATTTTCTTCTTGTCTTTTCTTGCTCTAACTACTACTTGTTGTTCTAATAAACTCGTTTGTTGTAGTAGTTCGTCCTTTTTCATTCGCCGACCACCATATTGGCGTCAACTCAAATTTAAAGAAAAAAGAAGGGATGGGAAAGTGATCAGCAGAGATCTTTGCAGAGGTGGCGTTTTTCTCTTTCCTGAGAAAAACCAAACTCTAGAGCTTAGGCGTGAAGATGATTAGACTTGCTTATAAACCATTTTACGCCGTATCGTTTTCACTCATTCTTTTGTTGAATCCGATACTGGTGACCTTAGATACTTTTCGACTTTAAACTACTAAAATTAACAATAATTTTTTATATTAGACCCTATACATTATTGATAAGTAAGGCCTAGACTACACGGATGACCAAACGGAAACCGTGTTTTCGACATCATACGCCAAATAAAATAAATGCTATGAAAAACTGATCAAAAAACAAAGCTTCTACAAAACGTCATGATCGCATAAATTGCTAGAATTATCGGTACACATTGTTAAACACCTTCTTCAACTCGTTTTTCCACTGTAAAATTATATTTCAAGACATTATCCGTGGCTCGTTCATTTCAACTTCAATATATTGTTGCATTTTGTGTGCGCTTTTTTTAATATTCACATTATTTAAAAACAATGTTTTATTTACATTGTTATTTTTTTTTTGTTATTTAAAAGAGGTATGTTACCATGACGGAGTAAAAAATTTTTTAAGGCTCAAATGAAATTTACTCATAAAATGAATGAATTTCTTAAGTGAATTCTCAGTGCGAATTTGTAAAAACCGATCTTCGATAATTTTCCGATTATTATTTTGATTTTGCGCCCCTTTTTGGTTTTTCGCTAAGCATTAACTAAGCTAGTGTGATTAAGATCTAATACTTCCATCATTTGTCGTTTCATGAAAAATAACTTTTCTCGACGTTTTTTCTGTCATAACAGATTTGTTGATACCTTTTTTAAACTCTGGGAGTATGGCTACACGCTGGTTCAAAACATTCCAAGAGTAAAAATCTAAGTTCTGAAAACTCATCCGTTTTAAAATTTATTGCATGATTTTGTTTAATTTCAGGTGAATCCTCATACAAAAACTTTTAAATGATCATTTTGAGTTATTGAAAAAAATTTTTCTCAATTTTTATCAAACTTCTTGATAAAATTTATTTTCAATCCATTCCTACAGTCAATTTACTTCAAGAAGTCGAGTATTTGTGAAATTCAAAACATCTTTTTAGAGCTTTATTCGCTAAAAAACGTTCTCGAGTTTACAAAAGAAGTCTAAAAGTGACAAGAAAGATCTTTGCCCTTTAAAAAATATATTTCTATTTACTTTCCATTTTTATAATGTTTTTACTTGGATAATTATCAAACTTGAAATAGAGCTCTGTCATGTACCTCTTCTAAAAACAAGAAAGTAATTATTTTTTTAAAGTATCTGAAAAGTATCTTCCACAGTGCTAAAAAGTTACGACAATAGAATCTATTAAAAAAACTATCAAAATTTTTATAGCTGAAAATAATTGTTGCTTTATTGTTTTTTCATTTTTATTGAAAAAAAGTTTCAGGAAAAATTTATCACCGACTCCAACAATCAACCTCTGCACAAACGACTGATGAGCTCTACCAGAAATTGTTACAACGCAGGTTCTGCTGCTGTTGTGTCGATGAGTTGGGTGCTTTTAAAAAGTCAAATGAGCCTACTGTGGTGCTTACTAAATGTAAGTGACAAAATATTTTCTGGCTATTGCTTGAAAATATTCCAATTTTAGCAGAAACGATAACTTCTCAGCCTGGCGCCAGAATAAAAACTGTATCAAATGGAACTGCAAATGGCGGTTTCAACAGGTCAGAAGAAGGAGAACAGTTGCACATTGCTGGGCCTAACAATGAATTTGATGAAATTGACCTTAATGGAGATGTTCAACAAAGCACTTCTGCTGACCCTAATAAAGACTTTTTAAAACCGCAATTGCCTAGCTCGAGTGTAGCAGGAACCAGTGGAACAGCCAACAATACCTCCTCAGCCAAATCCAAGTCCTCTCAGTTTAGCTTGCATGACAAGCAGCTGGCAGAGAATGTAACTGATATGATGTTCAATGAGATTTGCGAGATGTCAGAAACTATTGAGCAGGAAATCGTGGAAGAGGTTTGATTTTCGACATTTTTTAATAATCATTTTGGTCGAAAGCCTACCCTAAGTATTTTTTCTGGTATAGTACCAGAAGGGGCCCTCAGTACCAGAGCACTTTACTACTTCATTTGGTCTATTTTTCAAGTTGACGAATTTAAACGCCTAGTTGGCGCCAAATGATGCAGACAGCTACTCTGCATCATTTGACGCAGACTAAGCGATCAAATTTGTAAATTTGGTAAATTGACCAAATTGAAGCACAATATATACAGTCAAGTCTCGATATAAGTTACACACTCGGGACCGGACCAGATGTATCGGAGGTAACTTATATCGAGACTCGACTGTAGTACTTCTGGTACCGGAGAACACTATCAGGTGCTATACCAGGAATTTGGCCGAACGCTTGTTCAAACTGAGTTGGCCCAACCTATACAAAATTTTTTAGACTTTCCAAGAATTCAAAATAGAAACCGTGGGCTTCTACTGGAGCAATAATATAGTATTTACCACTCCTGCATACTACTAATTTAGTAACATAAACACTGAGGCGGTCACTTTACAAAATAAAAATAGTCTAAAGTATTTAACTTCACATAGGCTTCAATTGAACAATCTTTTCAAGGTTTTTCAAAGTCAGGTTTTTCAGCCCTTATTGTACCAGACGGTTTTTAAACTCCTTTCGGCTCTAAAAATCATTTTACGAATTTTACACAAAAGTTTTTCATTTTTTTTAAATAAAAATCTTTCAGGAAAACTTTGAAATAGATCTCCATGCCGTAAGTGAAGCTACTGAAGATGAAATCAGTGATTTGAAGCAACCAGCTCTCGTCAAAAACCATCTCCTCTAACCCTTCAAAATAACAATCTTTCCAAACTCAACATAGAGCCGGAAGATCCTTCTCCTACAAGTTTATCTTCAGCCAATCAACCATTGTCCGCTTCTTCCTCCTCGCTTAAAAGCACAGGAAGGGATGTGGAACAAGAAGACCACAATGACATAAATAACAGCAGTAGGGCAGCTAATTCAGTGCCTAACACACCCTCCTCAACAACTTCTAGTCAATTGCCCCCAAAACCACCTAGGACAAATTTGCACAGTAGTGTGGAAGAACTAACGGCTGGAGTCTTGCCTATAAATGAAAATAGGATCTCGAGTGCGTTAAATGGAGTTTGTAAAGAGATTGAAAAACCAGCAATTTTGCCCAAACCAAACGGCTTCAAAATAGTTTCTGCTTCTGTTAATAGCGGTAGCAGAATGTACGGAGGAGATGACTCATCAGACGAAAGTGAGTCAAAACTAAGCAGCTCACCTTTTCTATAGAGGATAATGATGAAGTGCAAGAGTTGAAGAGCGGTGGACAAACAAAGAAACTGGATAAGAGGAACGGAAAGCAAAGCAAAGAAATTGAACAATTTGATTACAAAGCTCTGGAAACTGATTTGAGTGAGAGAACTAATTAAGACGCTGTTAAGTTTATTTCTTGGATAAGTGATATTATTTGACCTTAAAGATATAAAATTAGTAATTCTAAGAAAGACACAAAATTATCCGTTGAAGGGCTAAGGTTTTTGAGCGCAGTGGCCTGACCTAAATTTGAATTGGCGGGTGCACTTCTCTTTCGTCTCAAACTTTGCTCTTTTGAGTCGTTCAAAATAACTCAAAAAAGTAGATTGTAAGACGAAACAGAACTGTACACGGCCAATTCAAAATTTGCACATGCCGCAGCGCGAAAAAACTCAAACTATTCAAGCATAAAAGATTTCGGAAAGCATCTTTTTTGTTACCTGAAGTAAAGACTCCGAAGATAGAAAAAGGTTTGAGATATTTAAAATTGCGAAAAAGGAAGGAAATGAAAACAAATCTAGTTTTTCAAGCTTTTTCTTTTTTTTTCAAGCTTTTCAAGGACTTTCACCTAATTCGACTTTTTGACAAACTTGACAAGATAAGTAGTGCGGAGGCCCAGTTTTGGGCGTTACTCTGTTTTCATTAATACCCCCCCCCCCCCCGCATAAACAGCTCCTCAGGATTTTTTATTTTTTTTTCTATTAAATTTGTCAAAAAAGACTTTGAGAGGCATTCTTGAATAAGTACATTCTGTCACTTTTGAAAACAGGAAATTGAGTAAGTTGTACAGTAATTTCACTCACTTTGAATAATGGCTAAATTCATTTGCGCCCTCAAAATGCTTATTTACGCCCTCAAATCAATTATTTACGCCCTCAAATTTGAAATTGATCAAAATGCTCATTTACGCCCTCAAATTGCTCATTTACGCCCTCAAATTTATTATTTACGCCCTCAAATCGATCAATTGGGTGGGAATTCCCTATTTTAGATGGCAATATTTTCAGAACTCGAATGTCTGACTGTGTTTAGACTTTCCAAACCGGTATCTTCAGTTTCCCTGAGCCATTCTGTAGGAGAACGCATGAGGAGCTCACTCGAGCGACCCTGAGAGCCGCAAAAATTTGCACTATATCGAGGTTCGTACTAAATCGGGTTCCACTTTCGATACTTTCAAAGACTTTTGACCAAGTCCATCGAACTCGAGGTCGCACTAAATCGGGGATTGACTGTACCAGAGAGAGAGGTAAGTTTTCTCAGGCGGAGGTGCACTGGTGATGGTACCTAGGTGAAGTACCTATGTGGGTACCAAGTGGTCGTCCACTTGGATCAAAATTTTTTTTAACGTTTTTCATGTTCCGAAACCTGTTTTCTGGATTTATTCGGGCATGCTGAAGATGGTTTGACGGTGGTAAAATGCCGTGTTCTCAAGTATTTTTTGAGTGTTGTGAAATAATTGATTTGGTGAAATCAATTATTCACCAAAACTCAAAATATACTCGAGAACACGGGATTTTACCACTGTCAAACCATCTTCAGCATGCCGAATTAGTCCAGAAAACAGGTCTTGGAACATGAAAATGTAAAAATTTTTATGATATAAGTCGACGATCGGCTGGTTTCGCTGGTTGAGACTAAAAAATTTGAATTCCCGCAAAATTTTGGCTAAAATAAGCATTTTCGTCGATTTGAGGGCGTAAAAAAGAAATTTGAGGGCGTAAATGAGTAATTTGAGGGCGTAAATGAGTAATTTGAGGCGTAAATAAGCATTTTGATCAATTTCGAATTTGAGGGCGTAAATAATTAATTTGAGGGCGTAAATGAGCATTTTGAGGGCGCAAATCACCTATAGCCTTTGAATAATTCTTGGCTTTTTAAGTAACAAAGTTTATTTTCAATCCCTATTATGATAGCTTCAGTTTTGTTTAGATAAATTGATAAAAACAAAATGTTTCAAAGGTAATAATTTAGTAATAATGATATTTATTATTAAAAATATTTTGATTTCAATTGTTTGTTTAATAAGTTGTAAAGCATAATTAGTTTTCTTAAAAAATATTTTAAGTTTATAGCAGATATACTTTATTATGCTCGTTCTTTGTTTGTACTCAACAAAACGCATTTTTGTAAATAAATATTTATTAAGATGTCAGTATCTGTGTCTACTAAATATTTTGACAATAATTCGTAAGTACTTCTAATGAAAGCGTTAATATATAAAGTTTTAACCAACCTCAATAATGTGAAACTTGCAAAAAACAGTAATAATAAAATTCTTTTCCTAGTTCCTAATCATGAAAGAACATAACAAAGCTATTTTATATACGTTTTTGAAATTACAACCTTGTGAAGTGACTTTGTGAAATTTTTATTTTTGTCTAACAAACTCGTACCGCAAGTTTGAGCTAATAGACGTGGATATACAATTTTGATATATTTCACCTGAAACAAAAATTAAAACGAACTTGTAAATGAATACCAAAAACCTTAGCCTGATAGGGGGGCTCGAACCCCTGACATTCAGATTAAAAGTCTGACCCTCTACCAAACTGAGCTAATCGGGCACATGAAGGCATGTTTTTATATCAACATGAGTGACTTCTTTTTTTTCAAGTAATAACACATAAATAAATTCACACACTTTACCAACGAGATTCTAAATGTTATAACCTCCCTGTTAACACAATCTGTGTCAGGCATTACTCGCTACAGTTAAACACAAACTATGCAGGCATTACTTGTTACAGTTAAACACAAACTATGCAGGCATTACTTGTTACAGTCAAACACAAACTGTGTCACGCATTTCTTGTTACAGTTAAGCATAAACTGTGTCAGGCATTTCTTGTTACAGTTAAGCATAAACTGTGTCAGGCATTACTCGTTACAGTTAAGCATAAACTGTGTCAGTCAAACACATCACAGTTAAACGCAAACTGTGCCAGACAAAACTCGTTACAGTTAAACGCAAACTGTGTGAGACGTAACTCATTATAGTTAAAAGAAAACTGTGTCAGACAAAACACATCACAGTTAAACGCAAACTGTGCCAGACAAAACTCGTTACAGTTAAACGCAAATTGTGCCAGACAAAACTCGTTACAGTTAAACGCAAACTGTGTGAAACGTAACTCATTATAGTTAAAAGAAAACTGTGTCAGTCAAAACACATCACAGTTAAACGCAAACTGTGTGAGACGTAACTCATTATAGTTAAAAAAAAACTGTGTCAGACAAAACACATCACAGTTAAACGCAAACTGTGTCAGACAAAACACATCACAGTTAAACGCAAACTGTGCCAGACAAAACACATCACAGTAAAACGCAAACTCTGCCAGACAAAACTCGTTACAGTTTAACGCAAACTGTGTCAGTCAAAACACATCACAGTTAAACGCAAACTGTGTGTAACGTAACTCATTACAGTTGAAAGAAAACTGTGTCAGACAAAACACATCACAGTTAAACGCAAACTGTGTCAGACAAAACACATCACAGTTAAAAGCAAACTGTGTCAGTCAAAACACATCACAGTTAAACGCAAACTGTGTGACACAAAACTCGTTAAAGTTAAACGCAAACTGTGTCAGTCAAAACACATCACAGTAAAACGCAAACTCTGCCAGACAGAACTCGTTACAGTTAAACGCAAACTGTGTGAGACGTAACTCATTATAGTTAAAAGAAAACTGTGTCAGACAAAACACATCACAGTTAAACGCAAACTGTGTCAGTCAAAACACATCACAGTAAAACGCAAACTCTGCCAGACAGAACTCGTTACAGTTAAACGCAAACTGTGTGAAACGTGACACATTACTTTCGAAAGCAAAATGTGTAGGCAAACTTGTTACAGTTAAAAGCAAACCGTGTGAGACAGTGCCAGTTACAGCTCAAACAAACTGTGCCAGGCATTAGTGGCTCGTCTTACTTAACCATGACTGCTATTTTTGTGGCTTAAACATGAGCTAAATATCTGAAAAACTGCTCTAAAACAAAAAGTTAAAATATACAAGCATTTTAAACACAAAAAAATAAGCCTGATAGGGGGCTCGAACCCCTGACATTCAGATTAAAAGTCTGACGCTCTACCAAACTGAGCTAATCAGGCACATGAAGACAGTCTTTTTATATCCAAGCACGCAATACACTTTGTTGATGTTAAGCTTTTAATATCAAATAAATATACAATTTTAGAAGATTCTAAAATTCTTTATTCTGCCATTGACCAATACGATAGCTTGTGTTTATGATCTCTGGTGCTCTTTCGATGTAGTCTTGTCTTGCTTTGTAATTTTTTCTAACAAAAAATTGACTTTTAAACTACTTTTTTAAAGATATGGAGATCATCACCATCGACAACCGCAGCATTTCCGGTGATAAGGCCTAAGTCTTTGTTACAGCCACAAAGCGGAATAACTTCTGCATTTTTATAATCAAGGCGTACAAAATTTTCATTAAAAAAACAGTGAAACAGGTCTCTGCTTCAAAAAGAATAACCGCCACACTTTTTTACTTTTCTGTTAATCGCTGGTTTGAAAAAATCGCAAAGCAAGATGAAACTATATTGAAAGAACATCAGAGATCATGAACAAAAGGTATCGTACTGGTCAATGCCAGATATAATCTGGCAAGTTTCAAAAATGGGAGTAGGTAAACCCGTCTAAGCCACAAAAAAGTTAGCCTGATAGGGGGCTCGAACCCCTGACATTCAGATTAAAAGTCTGACGCTCTACCAAACTGAGCTAATCAGGCACATGAAGACAGTTTTTCGTGTTTTTGCTTGATCGGAGAAAAGGTTGACATGTGTTAGAAGTGCTCAGCGTTATTGTCATTTTTTTCTAGTTCGAGAAAGGTGGGAGTAAACTAAAGAATTTTAAAATCTTGTTCGCTAATTGTATATTTATTTGATATTAAAAGCTTAACATCAACAAAGTGTATTGCGTGCTTGGATATAAAAAGACTGTCTTCATGTGCCTGATTAGCTCAGTTTGGTAGAGCGTCAGACTTTTAATCTGAATGTCAGGGGTTCGAGCCCCTATCAGGCTAACTTTTTTGTGTCCAAAAATTCTTGTATATTTCAACTTTTCGTTTTAGAGCGGTCTTTCAGCCCATGCTTGACTAAAAAGAGCCGAGCCAGTAATGCCTGACACAGTTTGTTTTAGACTGTAACTAGCAATGTCTCACACGGTTTGCTTAAAACTGTAACGAGTTTTGTTTGGCACAGTTTGTGTTAGCTGTAACAAATATGGCTCATACAGTTTATGTTTGACTGTAATGAGCTCATCTATGATTTCGTGATTTCCTTGTGTTAGTATTGCGACTTCGATGCTTCAAACGCACGCTTTTACCAAAGTTACTGACTACTCAGACACCCACAAAAGACTAGAAAGACGCACATTTTGAAACACGCCCTAACCTGAGTATTTCCTAAGCAAATAACTTGACCATACACAAGGTCACCCCGAAGTAAACAAGTGCCAATAATAAACAAAAAAAAACAACTTTAAAATCGAAGGTATATTTCACCCAGAACCATTTTTGTCTGAGTCATCAAATGTGCAAGTTTTTATTCAACCGCAAGTAAATTGGACAAAACATAATAATCTGTCAGTGATGTGTAGGAGACACACAAACATACTATTATTAATATGAAAAGGAATTATGACGCGTCTGAACAGTAAAAATTAATCTGGTCTAAATCAGTGAATAATTCGTGTTTTACGTGAAAAAAGTATAATGTTCAAGTCTACTGCCCAGCCTATAAAAGGATAAAAAAAATCTGTGGAACATAGAAAAATTTCAATTGTTTATTACTGAACTCTTCAAATATAACAAAATGTTTTATTTGCGATAAGCTGTCTTTCTGGGAGCCATATTTGTAGCAATTGCTGATGATAACACCTCAACTACCACTACTGTTTCAACCTCTTTAACCACTGAAGAGAATTTGCTTGACAATGGTCCGCCACCCCCACCAAGCGGCTGCCCTCCACCACAATTTCCTAGATGCCCTCCTCCGCCACCGGGACCTCCTGGACCTCATCCGCCACCAGGACCACATCCACGACTCCAGGACCTCCTGGACCTCACTCACCACCAGGACCTCACCCTCGACCTCCACGGCCACCAGGCCCACCACCACCAGGACCACCACCACATGGTCACCACCCACCTCCATTCCCTGGTGGAGCACCTAAGTTTATTCAAGACTTAAACATCGGCAACTTGACTGCCTATTTCGGAATCGCTACAAATTTTTCTTTGACTAAGCAGAAATGAAGAATAGTGTAAAAATTGGCTAAAAACATGCCTAGCAATATCCAGGTAAAAGAAATTTTTAAAAACTTTTTTTTTGCAAACTTTAAGATGTTCAAGTTAAGGAGGAGTATGACGAATGGCAATCCAATATCACTCAATGCAAAGATGAATTTATTGTCAAAGCTAAGCTAATTTGTCATCTTCAGCTGCAGAGTTGTTCGATTTAATAGAGGTGAAAATAGTTTAGATACATTTTATAAAGTAAAAAAACTGTTTTAAGGAAGTAATTGACAACCAAGGACTAACCAACCCAGATACTTGTGAAGGAGTGCTCAACGTGATCAACAACGCTTCTTTATCGTCCATTGATGAGTTGCACCTGGCCTGCTTCATTCACGGAGAAGGTCATGGCCCAGGTTATGGCCCACCACCTCCTCCACCCTTTCCTGGATGTCACTTCCCACTTCCTCCTCACGCACATTCTCAAGAGCAATTATCTGGAGAAGCGTTGATTGAAAACTTGGAGCAAGGTACAGAGAACAACCATTGAAGTGACAAAGAAAAAAATCTACTGAGTCTATATTCTCAAGTCTAAATTTCAGTTTTCAATGGCTTCACTTATTATAGTTTAAGTTATTTTTTATAAATGATTGATATTCATTAAAAAGGAAGCAAAACTTTTGCATATCAAAACAGATTAAATTTCAGAACATCACGTACAAGGGTGCAACAGACGCCTGTCGGCGCTTTCATCGTCTTTGCACCTGTGAGTTTTTCTAAATTAATCCCTCAACTGCTAAACCAATGCAAGCCTAAATACAGGGACTGTGCCTCAGCCGGCTGTACCCTCAAAATTTTTTGTGAGTTCGTAGAAAAAAATATCAGAAAATTGGCTTGAACACAAAATTGAACACCAACACAAAAATGCACTCTAAATACAAGCTAAAATCCACCATTTCTAATTTGGTAAACAAGGAATTTTTTTCTTTTTTCCAATTTTTCATAGCTGAATAAAAACTGTGTCATCTAGAGCTCGTTATAATTTAACATTAGCTATTTATCTAGTGCTAGTTACAGTTGAACTTTAGTGATTCACTTTTTGCCACATCTTTGTTACACACTTAGTAATTTTTTTAAAGTCAATAAACAAAGAAAGTCTGAATTAATGTACTGAATAGTGTCGGAATTGTTGTCGACCAGTGCTTCTTAACCGTTTTTCTGTTGCTCTATCAAAAAATTTCAGTTTCTGAACTAGAACCGTAGCCGAGCAGCTGACCGGTACTAGCTTAAAAGCAAAATAATTAATTAATTAAATATCCAAATAAACATCATTCTATATTAGAATATGCAGGGGATACAGAGTTAAAGGCTTCAGTTTACATGATCTAACAAGGCACTTTTACACCCTTTACCAATGTTCAACCGACCAGCCCCCCCCCCTGGAAGCTAGTGTCAACTCACTATTTCATATATAGAAGCAGATTTTTGGAGCTTAATTTATAAGTTAAAAAAAATTCTAGCGTTATTTTACACATTAACATTATTTTACGTCTTAAAATTAAACTTCATTATTGATTACTTTATATATTTATTACTGAAAAAATATGGCACTTGTACTTGCAAAAGCATAATTTAAAAATAGTGACTTTAAACTAAAAGTGAGTTTGACTAGTTGTCGGAGATCTAATATTTTCTATTTCATCATAAGCTGGTGGAGCATCTGACGGTAAAGCATTCCTCTGAGCTGCATTTACTACACTAGGACTCAATTCATTAACTTGAAGCGTTGAGGAGCAACAATAGTATAGGGTGGAGGTTTCTAAGAGCAAGAAAAGTGAAATAAATAACATATTTTTTTTTCACAAACCGCATTTTGGTTCAAAGTACTGTCCAAGCAACATGCCAGGTAGATGACTCTGGTAGGCCAGAGCCTCGTTGGATGGTTTGGTAACCAGGTAATGCATGCAATACCTTATAGTTTGCTGGTTGCCATCTTGGTGTTGGTTTAGAGCAGTGTTCTGGCTACTACTAACAACTACCCTAGATCCGGGTCTGCACACAAATACAGTAGGGGCTACTGATCTTCTGGGTGTGCAGCTACTTGTGGCAGGCTCTAATCCGTTCTGAAAATTCGGAGTTCTTTCACTTTTTAAATAACTTTTTCAATATTTCGGTATACCTCCACCTGTTCTTGAGATTTGATACCTTGACGACAAATAAAACTATACAGCTATAAAAACGATTGTCATAAGGCTAATCACAGGAAATAATGTTAATGCGTCGTTAGTAGACACCTGTAAGAATAAAAAATGGATTGAGCAAAATGTGATGAATTTACAAACCTTGGTTTTATTTACAAGAATGATGAAAGTGCAGAAAAATATCAAGCCACTGAATAGGAGGAGTCTTTTTAGGGCTTCTGAAGTCTCTGTGTTGTCACTTAAAAAAAGTGATTCGGTTGTAGTTTAGGAGTGCAACTAGAGTTGCAACTCAAACTTTCTTAGCGGTGGACTTTTAACAATTGAACCGGTCAAGCGAAGGGGTTGAATTTCCCCTTTTCATTTAATGGTCTTCAGTCACATTTAAGCTATAAGATATGAACATTTTTAGACACATGACCGCTTAAAAAATAGCCCTGTCTCTTGGCTTAATTTTAGTGTTCCTGTGCCTGAAAATGCTGAATTTTCATAGCTAAAAACACTATGCCACAAATGGCTTGCGGATTCTATTAATGGAGGTTTAGGCTTACCGCGTTTGGCAACTCTTTTCTTTAAAGGGGGGGGGAGTGGTGGTGTATTTCCTTTCCGTATCTGGTCCCGCATGGAAATCGTTTTAATTCAAATTAAACACATTTATAGGTTGCAGGTTCGAGTCTCTCTGGGTGTGAACTTTCTTTTTTTCACATATCAAAATAATTCTAATTGTCTTGCGAACGCAGCAAGATTATCAGGAAGGATTCATATATATATCTAGCTAGGGGGGATAAGATGCTTCATAGACAGGGACCTTATTCAATCATAACTTTTCTTTGGTAAATAAAACTTTGCAAGCAACCCAATTATCGAAGTAAAATTTCGGTATAGATTTTTTTTGTCAAGTATCTAGTGCATTCATGAGTATAGAAAATTGCTAATCACTGTAAGAAAAATAATAAAACAGCTAGAGGCAATATAAATCGAAGCATATGGTTATGGCTGGCTTTCTTTTACTTCAAAATGAAATTTCAATATGATTTTTGACCAAAAAAGCAATCCCGGAAATTTCCACGATCGATTGATTAGTATTTATAAGTCTGACACTCAGTGTGAGTTAAGCTCAATCCCTGAAAAAATGTGAAAAAAAGAAAAGTCACACCCACAGAGACTTGAACCTGCAACCTATAAATGTGGTTTAATTTGAATTAAAACGATTTCCATGCGGGACCAGATACGGAAAGGAAATACATCCCCCCCCGCCCTTTAAACAATTATTTAAATTGGAGTTACAACCAAACTTTTAATCAGTCAAACTGTATCAGTCAAACTCTAAATTAAGTTTAGCTGAATTGTATTGAAATCTAAAAAACGACATCCCAGTAAACAGCCACTTCAATTATTAACTATTTTAGCTTGGTTCCCTAGGTAGCCGATTATCGAGGGTGGAATTACAGAAAAAGCAACCACTTTTTCATTTACTTACTTCTCAGTAATCATCTCGAAACCAGCTGCCAAATATCTCAGAAGGATAGCTATCAACTTTTTCGATAACAGAATAAGTTCGCATACAAATAAAGAGGCAAATAGAAAACTAACTGCCACAGGATGTTTGCTCTGACGTTTTTGGAATCGAACTTAAAAGGTAGACACTAAAAAATCACATTGGCAATTAATACCTCTTCCATGTTGTCTTGCTCACTCTCTCTTTCTATTTTCGCTTTCTTCAATTAAAGAAAACGAGAAATGGGTGTCCTTTTGTCCCTCTTCTGGGCATGGAGAACTGGTAAACAATGAAGGTTAGTGATGATGCTGGACACAAAGTGAAAATAAAATCGATTCGCCTAGAAACTACAAAAAACGAACATGAATTCTCAATCGATAAAATTATAAATTCGTCGATTGATACTTGTTACAGAGTTTCGATGCTCTCCTGATTTTTTGAATGGGTGTCTAAGAAATTTTAAGTATATTTTAAGACAGCTTGGCTATATTTTAATGTGATCTAGTAGAGCAAGTCAGGAATGAAAAAATGCAGATAAAATAGCTACTCAAAAACTTAACTCAGATCAAAATCTCTACTTACCGTATTTCATCTAATAGTAGCGCCCTGATTCAAAATCGTGTTCTTGGCATTGTGTTTTTGACTCATTTTTTGATCACTTTTCTCGGGCAAGTTAACACCTATTTGTAGCTCATCTCTCTGGCTACCAATGGAGTAATAACTTGTCTAAGAGCAGTCTTCAAAAGAGGTTAAAAAATACAATGCACGGACACGATTTCGGGTGGGGTGATGGGGGCTTCTATTAGAGAAATACGGTATCACCGAAATTTGAGAAAAAAAATATTTACGCTGAATTACTCAAAACCACCAAAAACCTGGAATTCTGAGCAATTAGGCCCTCGGACTGGAATTCTGATCCGCCCAATTGCTTTCTCGCAAAAAGTTCACCCTCTCCTCAATTAGTCAACGCCCCGAAGAAAACTTTCAGGAGATTCTGACCACTCCGGGGTGGGATTCTGAAGATCCAAGTCATTTTTTATCTATAAAATTTAACTTTGTGCAAACTTTGGTTAATCTTAAAACAAAAAATCAGATTTAGTACAAAAAGTGAATTTGGTACGCAAAAAAATATTGTCTTAATATTACACTGAATGAGATTTTAGGTGATGAAAACTTTTTATATATTATTCATGTAGTAAAATGTCTGTAGGACAAAAAAATTCAGCTAGATTAAAAACTTAATGTGTTTAAAACCTATTTCACTTCTTCTTTTTAGAAGAGTTCTTTTATCGATTTATTTGTGACAAATTAGTATTTTCGACCAACTTTTTTTGAAGGTGATCGAATCCAGTGTTGGTAATGCATTCAGGTCTGAATTTTATTTTTGGCTATAAAACTAATCTTTGTTGGCGTACCCTTTGTGGGCGGGAATTTTAATTTGAATCAGCGTTTTAATTTGTATTTGATGTGCTTTCATATTTTGCAATTTCTAGCTTTTTTAGAGAGTCAAATAGAATTGCCTGATCTAGAATATTGAACAAATTTTTCATAGTGATTTCTCGATAATAATAAAATCTAAAAAAACATACTGAAATGAGTGGCAAAGAGGATCATCTAAAGATCTGAGAGTAGTGGTAGACTAACTATTTGTTGAGTACCCACTTTTTTTTGTATTCAGAATACATTCCAGACTTTAATAACGATCTCGGAGCTAGTAACCGTCTGTCTGAAGGTGTGAGCTACCATCACAAAGAGATATTCTCGTCTACCCTTAGAATTTATCATGGCTCAGACACCAAGGACTTTTCAATTAGAGGTTGTGTTTTTTCGTTTTGGGGTTAAAATTTTGCTTTGTAGAACATTCGTGAAAGCATAATTGGAAACTACGGTGCAGAAACATGAAGTTGACAAGCAATTTTGAGCACATCGAGTTCAACTCTCAAAGCACTAAGGAAAATCGAAATTTGATGAAAAAGAAGTAAGCCATTTTGGTTTTCTGTTAAAAGGTAGTGTTAAGAGCGAGATGGGAACTTGGCAGGAATCCGGCTATGCAAATTTCCTTGAGGAAATTCCTGTTCCTTCTTAATCACCTCTGAATCGCAGGATCCCCGACTTATTACTTGTCTTGTGTTTTCACAATTTCATCTAAGGAACTGTTGATTTTGAAAAACGAGAAATTCTACAGTTACCTACGTATAGTTATCCAAAAAAAACAATAACGGTATGTTGATAACTATAATAACTATACATCGAACCTGGATAAATGGACACTCCTCGGGACCGACGAAAGGTGTCCGTTTATCGGGCGTATGTTTTCCAATAAATGTCGCTTACTTGACCAAATCGGATCAGCATAGGGTGTTTGTTTATCAAGGTGTCTGTTTATTCAGTTTTGACTTTATACAGTTATCAACGAACAGTTATCCAAAAAAGCCAAAAACATGTCTATCTAATAAGGTTATGTCGATAACTCTACAATTTTCTCATAAAATGGTAGAAATTCTACAGCTATCGACGTATAGTTATCTAGAAACAATAACATGTTCACGTATAATAACTGTGTATCTCGATAAATATAAAAATTTTGGAATGATAGAAATTCTTGGAAATTCTACAATTATCGGTTTAGTGGCGATATGGCTGTAATTTATTTTTCCGTTTTCGGCGACATTCCCGTTAAAAAATTCGTAATCCCCTTTGGAATCCAGGGTAGTATTTCAGCCGTCGGATTAGATTGAAATTCGGGATAACCTGGATCTTTCAATCCCGTATTCAGCCATCGGGATAGGATTCAGATCCAGGATTATCCTGGATCCTATCCGATCCGTATGCAGCCGTGCGGATTGATTCGAGATTAAAGATTATCCTCGATCTAATCGACGGCTGAATACTACCCAGAAGTGTCAATCATTGTTTCCCGCTCGACCCCAAACTAAAAGTATTAAATAAATACCGTATTTCCTCTAATAGAGCCACCCCTCCTATTAGAGCACCCCTCTAATAGAGCCACCCTTCAGAGACATCCAAAAAATAAAGCTACCCCCTCTAATAGAGCCCCCTTTTAAAAAAACTGGTTTTTGGGAAAAGTCAGAAACTCTTAACGTTTTGTTCGAATCAAAGTTATTTTGAAACGAAAAGGAAATTCTGCTTTTTGATCTGGATATCTAAGGTATCTAAGTTTCTTATTTTTTCATGACCATCTTTGCTGTGTGATAAGTATTGACCCTGCGTTTTCAGCATCATGGATCTGATTGCTAACTACGATAGTGATTCAGAAGAAGAGCAAGAAGTCATCAAAGCCAAATCGCGCAAGTCGTACAGCGCCGAGTTCAAGCTAAAGGTCATCAACTTTGCCAAGTCGTGGGCGCTCAAATCATTCGACAAGCAAAAATTTGGTGTGGATCGTTCTACAGTGATTGATTGGATCAGACAAGAACAGAAGCTGCATAACATCATGTAAGCCTTTAAATTTGTTTTATTGTTTTTTACATTGACTAAAAATTCTTTACTGCCGGTAAGTCAAAGAAAAGGCTACAAGGAGTGGTCGAAAGCTAACGTACAAGGATCTAGATGAGCAGTTGGCGCTTTGGGTCAGGGAAATGCGTTCGAAAAAGCTCCGCGTCTCGGGATTCCATAACAGCGACAGGCCGAGAAGACTTCAATGCGGAGGAAGGATGACGGCGTATTCAAGGTATTTTTGAACTGATTTTTGGATTGTTTTAGGAAAAATTTCACATTCTAGGCGAGCAAAGGATGGTTGGAAAGGTTCCTATCGCGTAACAACTTTCGGCTGCGCGTTCCAACTACCGTTTGCCAGAAGACACCAGCCGACTACGTGCAAAAGATTGTCAATTTCCTGCTTTATATCTCCGAGATCCGCCAGAAAAACAAGTGAAATTTTGAAGACATTTTGAAATAATTATCATTCTTTACTTTCAGCTATCGGGAAATCTTTGCAGCGGACGAAACGGCAATATACCTTGATCCATCTGGAGGCAAATGCATTGATGAGGTTGGCGCTAAAGAGGTATTTTTTATCAGGTATTGTGCAAGGAAGTATTTCTACAATGTTCTTGCTCAGATTTTTGTTCTTTTCAACTGGGCACGACAAGCAACGAGTAACTGTTATTCTAACCGCACGTTCCGATGGCAAAAAATGCAAGCCGTTTTGTTTTGATGGATCGAAAGAAAGGCAAGGATGTGGGCAGCTCAAGAAAAATATAAGGCAAAGCTTGAACTATGTTGGAAAGGCACAGTGTGGATGAACGATGAGCTAACTCTCGACTACTTGGACCGTGTCTTCGGCCATTATCTCTTCGGTGGAAAACGTCTGCTTGTGTGGGATTCATTTCGCTGCCATCTCGTCAACCGGAGAAACAAGGAGAATGTCGACTTGAAGAAAAAGCTGCGCGAGTTCAATCTTCATACAGCTGTGGTTCCAGGAGGATGCACCAAGTTTATCCAAGTTTGTAATTTTCTCTTTGATTTGCTAAAACTTTTCTTCAGGCTCCTGACGTCTCGTGGAATGGACCTTTCAAAGCGCACTTCCGCAAGAGCTATGACCGGTGGATATCTAACGACGCGCAGAAGGAGTTTACAAGTGGAGGAAACCCGAAGGCCCCTGCAATGGACGTTTACTTGCAATGGATCGTGGAAGCGTGGGACTCTTTGCCAGCCGAAGCCATCGCCAAGTCGTTTAAAGGTTTGTTTTCTTGTCTTTTTCATACAATGTAAGACTCTTTTTTTCCAGACTGTGGAATCACAATCTGCCATGATGGAAGTGAGGATGATCATCTTCACTGCTTCAAGAAGCACGGACCGATTCCGTCGGGAAAATTTGAGCTTTTGGTGGCCCGCAATGCGCTTCGACAGGCAGGAGCTGTGGTTGAAGAACTGATGCACATGAGGATGAAGAAAATGGATATGTGAGTGATGAATCTCTAGAATTGGACTGGACCGATGAATTGAATGCACCGAACCCTGAGTTTCACGCCTTTTGATGGTTTCCAACTTCTTTTGATTTGATACTTCTTTTGTTGATACTGAAATAAATTTTGATGTAAGGCGTCTGAAGTATAATATGCCGATAGTCACGAATTAATGGTCACTACCCTTGTATGAGGCATTCAAAATATAAAGCCACCCCTCCTATTAGAGCCACCCCCTCTATTAGAGCCACCCTTCAGAGGACATCCAAAAATAATGCCACAGTGGCTCTATTAGAGGAAATACGGTAACTACAATAAAAAAATTTTAGAACCAAACACCAACCAAGTCAAAGCGAGCAATGGTTCAAATTCACCTCAGTTTTTGCGTCCCAAACTCAAACCCCTGAGAAAAGTGGTTCAAGAGCTAGAGCCGGTAGCAACCGAAGAAGATAAAACACCGACTGCAACTAATGCTAATTCTAATCAGTTCCTAAGCATCTCCCCGGTACAAATGCTACTGAACAAAAGCGGCAACAAATGTTGGCCAGACTGCAGGCGCGCAGAAACAAGGAATCAGGGAAGGGAGAGCAAGCACCAAGAAGAAGAAGCACTAGTCAATCCAGTGTTTGGACAAGATTAAAAGAAGGTCTGGTCACGACTTACCTCCTAAAAGATCATTCAGTAAGGAGAACAGAAGGCGATCTAGTAAGTTGATTGTGATTCGTATTTCACCTAATTTTATTATGAAAATTCCCCAGACAAAATGACCTTAAATAGCAGGGTTCAAATTAGATTTTATATTGTCCAACATTCAATTTAACTTTTGTCCACATTGATTTGACTGCCATTAGGCATCCATAGAAGTACCCGAGGTATAGGCGTACAGGGGACGTGTCTAGCCGGGTTATAGCCTCCTATCCTGCCGTCAATTAATTTTTTTCAAGTCTTGTGTACGCCGATGACCCGAAAAATTCTGAAGTAATTTTTTTTTGTTGCTTTTGAGTATGGAAATTATTTGAAAGAATAATTATCCTTAGAGAGGCTGGAGTAGGCAGCACACCATCCTTTAAGTGCATCATCAGTAATATCTTATTCAGAGTCCACGGACAGTCTATCCAGTATGATTAAATCTTCCAAAAAGAATGCTTTTGCTTTTCTCAGTGAAAGTGTAGAGAAATTGCAACATGTAAGATTTAACTAGAACATAAATTATTTTAATAAAAACCGGCTGTCATTAAGGTACCCTTGCTAGTTGGGAAAAGTCTGGCTAAGACCAACAAACACTCTACATCCAAGAAACAGAACTTGCAGGTAACATACCTAGGTTAACCTACAAAAAATATGCAAAACCACCCATTTAGACACCTCCAAGTATGTGTACAGCTCGACCCAAGCAAACAGCAGTTGTCTAGTTCAAACGACCACCACCTTCTACACAAGCAACCGATTATTAGTCAACAACAAATAGATGAGCGCCAGATGGAAGGGCTTAAGGAGTGGATTAATGGAGTGCTTAGCTGTTCTTCAGAGATGGACGTGGATAATCCAATGGAAGTAGAAAAATTAGTGGCAAAATCTAAAGGTGGGTTTAGAAGTTTTAAAGGAGCAATTTTGGAATATATCCTTTGGTCAACTTAGCTTGGGGGACCAAGGCAAACTTTTTCATAAAAAATTTCTCAAAAAGTTCACCAAGCTGATTTGACTGAGGGTGTGTTCAGTGAGCGTACGCCAGTGGCTACATACGGCTTTTCTACAGGCCTGGGAAAAAATGCGATCCCACGATATCCTCCTTGCAAGTCGGCGCTCTAACCATTTGAGCTACCGGGTCGCCCCAGGCCTGTTTCTTATTTCTCTGCTATCTGCCTCCCTTACAGTTCCCAAATTGACTAAGGGGTGTTTTTCGAAATTTAGCCGTTTTGCCTGAAATTTCAAAATTTAGTGAGACAAAAACTATGGTGCTGCTATGGGTTAAAAATTTTGATTTTTTGTATTTTATCTAATTAAGAAGCCAGCAAGAAACTGCAAGAGATGTTGACATCCACCAAACAGTAGGCAAGAAAGGCAAACAATTAAAAATGACTGATACGGCTGAAAGGTTTGATGGAATGAACCCGTTGAAGTATTTCCGCAAGCGCAACGCCAACAAATTGTGCCGAAAAGCGTAATATTTTCTAGCTAATATAAAAAGTGCGAGACTAAAATATGGCTTATTGACAAATCGAAAAGCCATATTTATAGACTTTTTTTACACTTTTAACACAATTTATTCAAAAATTTATTTGTTTGACCTTTTCCATTTCCAGATCATTTAAAATCTTCAGCACGTCTCCAATACCTGAGAAAATAGAACACATAGTCAGCTGTGACAAATTGGTAATTGAAAAATGTGAAGCACATCGCAAACCTAGTAATGAACTTTGTTTAGCTAGTGCGCCAAGGAATTATTGTTGCGTCTCATTTGGGTTAGATGCTAATATTTTGTTAATATTTTCTTTATACACACCCAAAGAAAACTTTCTACACCGTCAAAAAATTACAATGAACCCTACTTGAACATGAACTATATGTAATCGCTTGAAATTTTTTTCTTGCAAATTTTTTTCTTGCGCTACGAGGATCGGTTCAGAAAAAATTAAGATTATTCTTCTCAGTTTTGTAGTTGAGCTTTACTCTTCTCTGACCGCTGTTTAATGTATTTTGAACAACATTGCCGATAATTTTGCCCAAAAAAAGTCGACAAAAGCTAAGAAGACAAATAAAAAGCAGCTACTTACCACAAAATAGCACAGCAATTTTAATAAAGCTATAGTTGACTAAAGCATTACTTCAAATAACTGACAAACACCATTTTAGGAGTGCAAACAGACCTGCTAAAGCTTTTGCTTAGCTTTCATCCGGTGTGGCTCAAGCTGGGTCTAGAGACTGTCTTTGGAGTGCCTATATCATTCAACTCCAGCCAAGGAGATAGTCGGCCTGCTAGATTAGCCTATGTGCCTACCATTTCTAGTTTTTTGTTGCACAACCTGTTCGCAGACCATTCTCTTCTGCGCAATAATAAAAAGCTGGTCTATGGCACTGAGAAGTTTGTATTTTTTATAGCTTCGAACTTAAAACAAAATATGTTTTCAGAAAAGTGATCACACCGGCGGGAGCAGAAATTTGCACAAAAACTTCTTGATCAAACTCTGTCAATTGCTTTTCATGATTGAGAATTTAGTGGTTCATAAAGTGGTACCGAGTGTGCCGTACATGTTTCTGAAGACAGCCGGATATAAGGTACTTTTCGAGCCAAAAGAGATACGCCGTAAATTCTCTATTTATTGCCCATGGGTAATTATTTTTCAATCCTCTTTATAGGGTGGTACTTATTAGAGAGTGAGTAATTTTTTTTTAACAAAATTATCGCATAAATTAGAACTCAAAATTGTACTTTTTAATCCATCGAGAATACCAGAAAGTCTTTTATAAAATTTAGCGAAAAACGCAATATGGTGTAGCGAAAACCATTATAGGGGTAATTATTAAAGAGTGGGTTATTATTTTTCAACACTCTCTAGGGGTGGGTAATTATTAGAGAGTGGGTAATTATCAGAGAATATACGGTATGTGTACAATATTTGGTTAACAAATTTTGATTTTTCAATCGCAAGCGTCACTACTATTTTAACCGAAAAATGAGCAGGTTTTTGTGTGGATTGTTGATATCATCGGTTGCTGCTATATTTTTTCTAATTATAGACCACCCGTCCATAAAGTTAAAAAAATGCTTGTGGCATCGTTTTCAATAGTTCTCTCAGTTTACCCTCTTCTATGAGTCACCTCACTAGCTACAAAATTAGAGGTAATTTGCCTGAGAGAAGTATTCAAAAAGTTGGTCGAAAACACAATGCCACAAGTACGATTTTGCACAGTAGAGCGTGTGGCGTCTAAAATTAGACAAAATACGGTATGCTTTATGGTATCCATGGATCTCCGTCATCCTTGAACTGCAAGAAAAAAGGTATAACAGAAATTAAGTAAACTGTACGAACTAATGCAGACCGCAGTTTGTACTTAACTGTACTCAGAGATCGCTTAAAATCTTCTTCGGACACCTATTAAAAATGCATGACTTTAAAGGACCATTGCCATTGCCGTCTACGGCCACGGAAATTCGGACTTTTTGAATTGGAGGGGGACAGCTAAATTACTGCGAAATATTTTTTGAATTATTCATTTATTTTTATTTTAAATTATTATTTGCAAACTAAAAATATTTCAAAAAATATTTTCGCAGTAATTTAGCTGTCCCTGCCAATTCAAAAAGTCCGAATTTCCGTGGCCGTAGACGGCAATGGTCCTTTAAAGCGATTAAACGAATGTTTATTTTGGCATCTGTCGAATCTTTGGTTGAAAACGTTCCACCTCTTCTCTTGTAAGCGCCCTGTTCTACTTTAAGGGTCTGTATCTCCAACACAGGAAATATTTTAATTAATTATATACCTGACACAATTCGTTTCACAAGGAGCTATGCCTAACACAGTTTGTGTTTAACTGTAAAGAGTATTGCCTGACACAGTTTGTGGGTACTTATCGTAAAGAAAACCAATCTAGGTGTCACTACCTTGCAAATAACTTCTTTGTGGTTAACCAAATAAAGTTTTCGGTTGGTCCATCCCCCCCCCCCCAGTGCCCGCCTCCTCCAAAGAGTATTTTTCTCTAGGCACTTGTGCACTTCCGGTGGCCCCTTGTTATTTTAACTTTGAATAGTGTCTTTAAGACTCTTAAGTAATTTTTATGCGCTGAAACGATAAAAAACTTGTTTACTAACGTTTACCTCACTAAAAATTCACGTTTTCGAAAAAATTGGTTACAGAAATTTGACTTTTCAATTGTTCACAGTTAATAAAAGCAGCGGCCCTGAAGTGCAGAAGTGCCTTTCGCAAAGCCAATTTTTTTCTCTTTCACATATTTCGCTCCTTTTGTATCGACGATAACAAGGGTGCTTGGATGCTTCGCGGCCAAACACCAGCACACTTCACATCACAATGGATTGGGGTAGAAAAAATCAAAGGTACCGAGAAGGGTAGGCTTAGAGAAAATACTCTTTTGAGGGCGGGCACCGGGGTGGGGCGGAGGACAACCAGAGTTTGTGTTTAACTATAGTTTGTGTTTAACTATAATGAGTTATGTCTGACACAGTTTGTGTTTAACTGTAATGAGTAATGCCTGTCACAGTTTTTGTTAACAGTAACAAGGAATGCCTGACACAGTTTTTGTTTGACTGTATTAAGTAATGCCTGACATAGTTTGTGTATAACTGTCACAATTAATGCCTGACACAGTTTTGTTTGACTGTATTGAGTAATGCCTGACATAGTTCGTGTATAACTGTCACAATTAATGCCTGACACAGTTTTTGTTTGACTGTATTGAGTAATGCCTGACACAGTTTGTGTTTAACTGTCACAATTAATGCTGACACAGTTTGTGTTTAACTGTAACAAGGAATGCCTGACACAGTTTTTGTTTGACTGTATTGAGTAATGCCTGACACAGTTTGTGTTTAACTGTAACGATTAATGCATGACACAGTTTGTGTTTAACTGTAACGAGTAATGCCTGACTTAGTTTGTGTTTAACTGTAACGAGTAATGCCTGACACAGTTTGTATTTAACTGTAACGATTGATGCATGACTTAGTTTGTGTTCAACTGTAACTAGTAATGCCTGACTTAGTTTGTGTTTAACTGTAACTAGTAATGCCTGACACAGTTTGTATTTAACTGTAACGATTGATGCATGACTTAGTTTGTGTTCAACTGTAACTAGTAATGCCTGACTTAGTTTGTGTTTAACTGTAACTAGTAATGCCTGACACAGTTTGTATTTAACTGTAACGATTGATGCATGACTTAGTTTGTGTTCAACTGTAACTAGTAATGCCTGACTTATTTTGTGGGTCAGTTAGTCAGAACTGAATGACACCATTCGTATTTAACTGTTGTTAGTAAAGCATGACTTTATTCGACATCCTCAATTGAAATAGTAAGATAAAAGTAAAAATTTTGGTGCAAAGAAAGAGTTGTGTCGTATTCCAAAAAAATTGCTGATACTTCAGTATGCAGAATAACTCGAGAAAACGCAGTTATTTAATTTACGGCAAATAAATTTAACAGAGCATGATAAATGCACTGAAAAAATATTTGAAATAAAAAAGGTTTTTATAGAACCACCACTTTATCGATCCTTTTTGAGCAAAATTTCGAACATTTTATTGTAAAATTATCAAAAATAATTTTTTTTTCGGCATAGAGAAACCTGACTGAAGAAAACCCTCGAAATCGAAAATACTTTTATATACATAGCCTAAATCAGGGGTGCACCGGAAGTTCCGATTTCCGATTCGGATTTCCGAAAAAATGAATCAAATTTCGGAATTTTCGGAACAACATAGGCTCTCCTGATTCGAATTAAAAAATGCATTTTTGTTCCGATTTCCGATTCCGATTTCCGATTTTTTTTGGTTTCCGATTTCCGATTCCGAAATTTTCGGAGTTCCGATTCCGATTTCCGTTCCGATATTTTCCGTCTTCCGGTGCAACCCTGGCCTAAATGTACCCACTAAATTTAAAAGCATGCATTTTCATTTTAGTCAATGCACGACATTTTCTCCTATCTCAGCCGAGAAATAATATCCGGAACTACCCTTTTGCCAAAAGTTTTGTCTCAAATCGGCTTCGAAGTCAGCTACAAACAAGGCGTCTTCGAGGAATACAACTACCAAGTCCAGAACTTTATACCTGATCTCACTGATGGAGTTATTCTATCGTGAGATGATTTCGAAAACAACAAGTTTTGTCATTAAATAAATTTTTCAGCAAACTTCTTGAGATAATAGCCATGAAAAACGGACATCAGTTCGTAGAAATCATAGAAAAGCTGCGGAATCCAGGTGGAGACAGACTTCGCAAGTTACACAACGTCAAAATGTTGCTAGCAGAAGCCAGGCAGAAATTTCCGAACAAGTTCCAGGTGGGAGAATTTCTGCCAGAAGACATGGTAGCTGGGAAAAAGAGACTTTAATGGACTTTGTCTGGAAGCTGGTCGGCATTTTTGTAGTGAGTTGTGATTGTGAGTCACAACTTTGAAAAAGCCGCTGTATTTTAAGGGACAACTAGATGGGGGTGTCGAGCTGGACCTGAGACGAGAGTCAATAGCTCTGTTCACTATGAACCTGAGCCAAACTTCAGCTAATAGTTCCAGCATACAGACTTGTGGTTTGATGCAGGTTGGTTAATTTGGCCTAATAAATGGTCGAATAATCATTTTTAGGACACAGATGCTTTGTTGCAAGTTTATAAACAAATGGGCCAAATGTGTGGAGTTCAGGTTAGTCAAGTCTGAAATTTATACATCGAAAGGTTGCTCGGAAATTCATATCTGGCAGATATTTTTCTTGATTGTGTTGGTGACCTACACATTTGCTAATTTTCTCTGGGTCCGAGTATTTCTATTCGTTTATTTCTCAATACCTATAAGCTTTAGAGCGTACCTCCATTACCTTTAAAGAGGCACGCCCGCCGATTTAAAATCTTTTACTAATCATTGAATTTCTGCACGGATTTTCAATGAAACAAGGCACATAATTTAACTTTAGGTGTAGTTCAGTTATAAAGCTAGTCAAAAAATTTATACCGAAATCCGATGCTAGAAAAAATTTAGAATTGGAGGCACCAATTTTGTGTGGCCTTTTAAAGTTAAGTTTTTTCCATGTGTAATTTGACCTAAGAAGAGTCATCTTCAGGGACTTATCTAGGGCGAAATCCCCCCCCCCTCACCCCCGGAAATTATTTTCTGGATACGCATCTGGTCATGTTACATGAATCAAAATTTTCAGGTCAACAAGTTCCTGGACTTGAAAGATGGCGAGTTTTCCAGTTTGCTTGGAATCACTACAACAAATACGGAAAACCACTCAACCAATTCCAAGGTGGCCGTCTAATTGATAAGGTTTTGACTGCTGTAAGTTTTTATTTATTATTGAAGTTTTATGCAAACACCAACCCATTGGTTCAGACCTGCGAAGAATTCGACCTTCCTCAAAATGTGTTTCATGTGCAACGTCTAGGCGAAGCTCAGCTCCAAATATTTAGTCGCTTCTTTTTAGCTAATCTGGCAGAACTGAAGAGATTAGACACAGCCGTAGTTCGCATTCAGACTTGGTGGAGAGGCTTCATGACCAAAAAGGCTCAGAAAATTCAGAAAGACGAGGTAAGTCTTTTTTTTTATCTTACACAACTATAGTCAAACCTCGATAATCCGCCACCCCAAAAAATTCCTTCCGCCTAGCGTCCGACACTTTTTTCACTCCGATTTCTAAATATTTTTGCTAGTTCTGTTTAGACAGTCTGGTCGCAAATAGCGTGAGGATTCCAATTTTAAGAATTATGAAAAATTTTCATCTAAAAAAGCAAAATTTCGTTAAACCGCCACCTTTTTTAAAAATACTTCTCATCGTCCGATGAAAATCGAATTGTTTTTCTCCAGAAAAATCGACGACAGTCGTTGAGATACCTAGGAGTTCTGTGGTTTTGCTCTTCACCACAGACCGCATCATGATTTGATATTCACCTTATTGTAGAAGTTTTCGGTGGCTTGTCACCCAAAAATTGGAAACCGACCGGGCAAGGGTCACTTACGCCAATTTTTTTAAAGGGCCCGATTTTCCCCTGTAGTCAAAAGTCAGGAAAACAGGTTGTTTTATTGTTTTTTCAATATAGTATTTTCTCTAATTGAAGTCTAAGGGGTGCTTTAATTAGACAAAATAAAAAATTTTTGAAAAAAAATGAGCAAAAACTGGAAAATGAAGAAAACTTCGATTTCGGTGAATATTTGTTTTTTTTTCGAGTGAATTGTTTTTAAATGAATTTCGAATTCAATTTTTGGTATTTTTTGGCCGAAAAAAATGAATTGCACTTCAAAAACAGCTTCAGCATCATTATGGCTGGAGCAAAATTCCAATTTGCACAAAATTACAATAACACATTACCGAAAATCTAGCACGTTTTTTTCTCGCAAATTCTAAAAAAGGCCACTTTGTGGATGTGCGTCATTTCTTCTTTAAAAAATGTCAAGAGTAAAGTTTGCTTTTCAATGAACCCTCTCGGATCACCTTCGTTCTCCTGAGATCAATTGAAGCATTGACAGCAGTGGCAGCAGGTAGCCACTTTTTGCTGTTGTTGTTTTAAAGCGAGAGTGATGGCTTTTGAGACAGAAGCTGCACTCAGACACAACTTGTTAGGCTACTTGCCCACCCACTAGACAAATAATGAACAACAGTTTGAAGTGTTGTGAAAATTTTGAATTAGATCATCATCATCACAACAACACAAAAATCAAGAAAAAAGTGTTTTGAGTGGAGGAATGAGGAAGTCAAGGCTTGTTCTTTGGTTGCATTTACGTAGATTCGCTTGGAATTTTTCTTCAGCGAACCTTTTGGCAAAAAAAGGAATGTCATATTTGAAGATCTCTTTTTGTAAAATCACTCAAGTTTGACTTCACCCTGGCTCATCTATTTATTAAGGTTGAATTTCTGATACTTTTGTCACTTGCATACATCTGACTCTCATGTGGTGGAACTTGTTTGGTTGGAGGCTCCTTTTTTGGATGGTGTTTTTCACGCCTCCTAACTAACCGTAATAGTCAAATTCTGTTTTTCGCAGTTTTTGCCTTTGTGATTACAATAAAAACATTACACTTATTCAAATAAAATCATGTTCTTCACATTCTTTTTTTTCGCCATCTTTTATCTTGCTGTTAAAACATTTTTTGACGCGAAGTTGTTCTCCATCTTTTTTCTTATTTTCCACTTTTTCTACACATCCAATTTTTGCAGACTACTAATAGGCAACTCACTTTCTAATTAATGACTTATGAAATGGACTACAAAATTTCAATAGTTTGCTTACGATTGGTTGCAAAAAAAGTAGGGTCCTATCCAACGAAAGGGAGGTTATGCCTTGGTCCCCATGTTTTTGTAGACTTTAGGCTTAGGATTGGCCTGTGTATGTTATGACAGACACAAGTCTATGACATGTGTAAGCTTGTTCAAAAAACGGGTCCACCCTTGCCTAAGCCCAAAGCCTAAAAAACAAAAAAATCAACAGGGTAACCACGGCAAAAAAACTGTTCTCCTCTCGTTAAGGCTTTCGCCAGACATATTTTTTTACTTTTTTAAGTTTCAGAAACGTTTTTGAGTCCGTCCTAACTACCTAGACCTACCTTGGCCAAAGCCTGAAAAAACAAAAACAAAATCGATATCTTCGAAAACCAAATTGGATTTTAAAATTTGAACACATTCTTGAGACAGCCTACCATTTTTGCCTATTTTTTGTTGCAAAAATGGATATGCCCACAGATATTGAATACTTCTATACCTACTTTCCATGTTTGTTTGAACAACAACAAGCATTTCCTTTTCGATTATTTCCTTTTTGAATAGGACAATTGAATGCTGGAATTATAGATGAATATATAAGAACAGCATTTGCCTACCCCAGCTAACAAAAGCTCGACCAACGTCACCATCAGGGAGGTTGAAACCAATTGGGAAGTGAGAATGCTTGATAGTGAAAATCAGAAAGTGTTCGATTTTCGAAAAAAATCTTTTACATCCGAAAAAATTGGTGCTTGTGGTTGAGCTAAGGTGTTTTAGCTATTTTTTATGTGAAAACAATTTTTCTTTTAGAACTCTCAGCTTTTATGAGATTGAAGTTTCTTTGATTTGTGTAAAATGTCGTCGATGAGTAATTTATGTCATTGAATTTTTTTATTTCCAATTCTTTATTTCCATCAGCAAAAAATGGAATATTGAAACAAAACTTCTGAAAAATCTAAAAAAACCCGAGAAAACCTAGAAAGCTAATCTATACTTTTTTTATCCGTCATTTTTAACCGGCAATTTTGAAGTTTTTTATGCCAGTTTTCATTGGTTAGTCTAAGCATGAAAATCATATGAAAATCACATTTACATTTGAGTCCTTAATTTTGAAACTATACAATCGTTGGTCCAAGTGGAGAATCAGGGGGTTTTTCGCCTTGATCCCCTTGTTGTTTTTTTAACTTGGTGTTCCCTGTTGTTTTCAGGTCTTTTTAGGCTTAGGCTTCAGACAAAGGAGAGATTTACAAAAAAAACAAGATTTGGCAAAACAATTTCATGCAAGCCGATATTTATTGTGAATTAAGTCGCCAAGCAGACTCTGAGCATGGTTTAGCGACCAAAATGATAGAAAAAATGCTTTGGGCGTTTTTTGTAGTAGAAAATGTAGGCTACTCTTGCCCTTAATATTTTAGTTAAGCTTGCAAAATATTGTTTTGCCCAAAATATTTTTAACCAAATCCTCCCTAGCCGACAAAGCTAGATCAGCGTATGTTAATATGGACTTAAACATATCTTAAATCTACATGAACATAGCATAGGCCTACCCTTGCCTAACTCTAAAAAATTATAAAGAGCAACAAGGGGACCAAGGCAAAACAAATTAAAAAATCGTTTAAGGCCCAATCGTTCAAATATGACTGCCAAAGCCGAAATCATCACGATTAGAAAGAGACTAGGAAGACGAATACATAAAAAAATTAAGTTTGAAAGGATGTCGGATTCAGCGAGAGCTCAATCGAAACAGTCTGCCCTCTTTTCTCATTTTCTAAACTTTATTTAAACTTCTTCATTTTTTCTTAAACTTGTGTGATTTTTTAAACCAAAAGGCTCTGACTCATAAATTTGTTGTGAAAGGGCAAATCAAAGGGCAGAATATATCTATTGCTAGAGTTCAAATTGCTTTCTTCTTTTCTTTGCTCCAGGCCATTGATACTTTGGCCACTAGTTTGTAAGACAGTTATCGTATGCTGCATAGTTTATATCAATCACTAGCTCTGTCTTTTTGTTGTAGAGTAGCAGTAGCAGGGATTATGCTGTTGTTTCCTTATTTTCTATCTCTGATGGCCTATTCGCAAGCTTCTCTTTTTGATTTCTCGCTGATTCTTATTGTAGTCCCTGACATCATTCAAAGATTTTTTAATGGATATAAAAATGGAGTTAAGCTATACTAGATGCACAGCTTAAAGGTTTTATGCTCAAAAATAGATAATGAACATTGTAGGGCGAGAGGGGTTCGCCTTGGGCCGAGGTCGAAAATAAAACGTCCAACCCTAGGCAGGTATAAAAAAATTGCCCCAAGCTGATTCGTAAAAGCCGAAGGGTGGTCATATCTCTTGTTTTTTAAAAACTTTTTACAGACTTGCTCTCGGGCAAGGATTGGCCAGCGTATATAAGAACAGATTTGCAAATGAGAATAAGATATGTTTTAGCCCGTCCTTACATACGCTAACCCAAGCTTGCCTAAACCTAAAAACTAGAAAGAAACAGCAGTAAAGACCAAGGCAAAAGACTTTTTTTTGTGGTACAGTTTCTTTTATAAAGGACCGAAAAATTTTTTCAAACAAAAAGACAGGATAGTGGATTTTATAAACAGTACCATAATATTCGGAAAAAAAAACAAAAAATGAAAGCAGTACTCGGTGCCAGTTTATAACAGAATAGCCTCTATTTTTTTGAACTTGACTATTTTAGAAGATAGAAGGGTAGTCTCTATTTGAAGGGTAGTTTCTAAAAAACAAGTACCCTTCAAGGGCGGTTGAAAAATAGACGGATACACCCGTCTATTAGAATAAATACTGTATGTCTTCGTATATTTTTATTTCAAATAAAAACTTTTTAGTAGCGAAAAAATTACCCTGCTAACTGTCTTCTTCGAATCTGATTTATCGATTAAAAAAGCATCCTCACCTTATACCAGAGCTCCTATGCGCGATAGGTCCAAGTCGTAAAACAGAATGTCAACATATTTTCTCGCCCATTGGTCATGAAAATTTGGTGAATTGCAGGAAAAATTGGCCTTAATTTCTTTTTTTAACACTTGAACAGCTAATACGTGCTTTAAAGTATTTTAGATGGTGGTCGAAACTTTTACACAAAAAATTTTTGATTGAAATTTGGCTTGCCCAGTCAATACTCACCTAATCAGTAGTTTCTTTTTTTTTATTTGGTTGATCTGTGTGTCTGTGTGTTTTGAAGGGCATTAACCCCTAGGTGGTGGGGGTGGAGCAGCTGCTATTGCTACATCCTGCCAGGTCGGATAAACAACACAGGGGTGAAAACCACATTCCGATCTTTTCCCAAGGCCCATTTCTGCTAGCTCTGCACATCCTAGATTTATAGGCTAGCTGTCTGGCAAATAGATTCTCGCTTTTATGCTACTACTAATTTTTTTATTTGCTCTATTTGATTGGAAGTATGTGTTGATGGTGTGGATCAATTGATTTGACGCCATTTTCTTTATCTATTTGCTTCTTCTTCCTTTTTGTTGCTATTGATGATGTTGGGAACTGTGACAGTGAAAAATTTCAAGCCAGATGTTTTTTAATGATCTGGCCTGAATTTTGTTTATTTGATTGCCTAGATAGAATGACCTATTAATAGTCTAATTTTCACTTTTTGATGTTAATTGGGGCAAAAGGTATGAAAAATTTAAATTTTTTAATTGGAGATTATTTTAAATTTTGTGAATTTTACATTGCAAAAAAAAAAATTTTTTCATTGTGCTCACCAATCCTACCAGCGTAAAAAATGGCTATGATAAGATGCGATTAAATCTGCGATTTAAAAAGCTTAATAAAAATTTTATTCTGTGATAGTCTACTCTCGATAAACCGGCATCCCGATAAACCGGCACTTTTGAAAAGCATGGTTTGGCTGGCCGAAAAGAAAATTAAACAAAATTTTCTCCCGATAAACCGGCACCCTTGTTAACCTGCACCCCGAGCTGGTCCCCACGAGTGCCGGTTCCTCGAGAGTGAACTGTAAAATAAAAAGGCCACTATTAGATGTATTTTTTTGTCAAATTTCAGTAGTTTCTGTTTTTGAACTAACAATTTTGAAGTCTTTGAGCGAATTTCGAAAATTAAAGTTCGCTACGTTGTTGAGAAATAAATTTTTTTGAGAAACTCTAAATTCAATTTTTCGCAGCTAGCTTAGCTGCTCTACTTTTGAACAAAAATGCCTAAACAAAAAACCCACACTTTTCATATTTTAGAAAACATTTTTGAGTTTTATCTTATTGCTATGATTTTTTATAAACTACTTAAATGTTTTAGTGCAATTTTTAACGAGATCAGTCACTTAAATAGCTGGTCATTAACAATTATAAAACACTCTATCAAAATTTAGCTAACCAGGCATCTATTAAGATTAAAAGGTGCAATTAAAAGTGGCCAGTCATAGCTCTTTGACATTTTTTTGATTAATGGTAATTAATTAAAATGGAAGGGGTCGAGGAATCTCTGGAATGCAATTATATCTTTGCAATTTATATTGAGTCATATGCTATCAACAAAGTAACACCTCGATTTTAAAATCATTTATACATCTAATGAAAAAGATCGAAAGTTAGTTGTGTAATTTAAAATCCTTAAAAAACATTTTTAAATAAAGGATTGGCTGTAATTTATGAAAAAATGTGCGATCTCCATACTGGCTAACATTTAGCACAAATTTAACAATAGAGATGGAGGCGGGATGGGACGGGAAAATTCGTTGCGTCTGAGAAAAATTATGAGGCCGTTTCGTACCGTCACGAAGATTCCTTTGTCCCCATATCCCGTCCTGATCAAATCTCAAAAATTCTGTTTCGAGTTCAAGTTTTTTAAGATATTAACAAAGATGTAAAACGTTTTTAACTTAAAAATCTTCAAGAATCAATTGCGGAAGGAAGAGTTGCGTGTGAAGTGCCTCATGGCGTATTTTCATGTTCATATTCATGTTTTCCCGTCGCAATCGGAAATTCTCCTGTCCCGCCCGAAACTATTTTCGTTCCGTCCGTCTCGTCCCGATTTCCTGTCCTGACGTCCCGTCCTGAAAAGTTTTTAGCCAAAAAGCCGTCCCTTTCCGAAAAGTGTCATCCTCCATCGAATTCTTTTACTCATAGTTAACACAAATTTGCTTTTACAATCAAATTATAGTTGTGTATCTCTACTCAACAATCTCTATTCTATCTTAACTTTGGAACAAACTGTAGAATCTGTATACTAGTTACAATTCAACACAAACTGTAGAATTTGTATACTACAGTCGACTCTCGATTTGAGGACACACAAGAGAACGGCTAAAAGGCTTTCCTTAAATCTAGTGTTTTTGTTATTAACAAAAAATTGCAGTTTGCAGCTTTAGTGAACAAAACTTAAAAAGTTGAAAAAGTCAAAAACAAAGTCTCACTGTACTTAAATCGAGAGTTGGCCAATTTATTGTAACCAAAACAAGCGAAACAATAACGCTGTTTTTTGGGGTTTAAACCAGTGGTTTACAACAAGATGAATTAAGAGGCTTTCTGAGTTAGTTTTTTATGCGTTTTTGTCACTTAATGGTTCACAATGTCGCTCAGCTGTAGGATCATTGCATTGAAAGTTTTGCCTGCAAAGCTTTTTTAGACCCTCAATTCGTGACTTAGTCACGAATTTATCGCCAATTCGGATGAAAATCTTAATCATTGAATTTCTGAACGGATTTTCAAACTTCGTTTCTAACAATAGGCCTAGAATTTTATTCTAGATATACCGTATTTCTTCTAATTGCCGCACAGACTCTAATAACCGCACACCCCCAACTTTGAAGACTTATATCTCGGAGCAGAGTAATTATGTTGATCAGCTGTTTGATGCATTTTCTTAACTTCCACGAGCTCTACCGATTCCATTTTTCAGATCTCGGTTGAGCACACGAAAATCTCGAGATCGAATTCAGAAATTTCCGATTTTCGGGTGATTGAAAAATGAGCGCACATGTGCGGCGATTAGGAGAAATTCGGTAGTTTAGAACCGCCAAATATTCGCCTATGTCACACTCTACTAAATCGATCTCCACGGGCTGAACATTCATACATAATGCTAATTACCAAAAGAAAGCGCTTTCAATAGGTCAATTTTGTAATCTTAATATCCACATGCTTTGCTGTCTTATGCTGAGCTTACTATGCTTCTCGCCTTTATCGGTAAAAACCAGCCCAAATGTTTAATGAAAAATAGAGGGCATGAAATAGAAGGGCTACTGTCATCTACTCCGCCCCCCCCCCCCCCTAAATAAAGCTACTGTTATACCGTATATTCTTTATTAATAGCCCGGGGCCTTTATTTTGCAACCTTCGAAAAATCTGGAAATTGTAAATCGAAAATGGTTCTAACTCTGAAATCCTGGTCAAAAATCGAGGGGGGGGGCTTTTATTAGAGAGGGGGCCTTTAATAGAGAATATACGGTATGCTGATTACAAAAAATTACCGGTATCAGTATAATTTTAAACATTAGGACAGAATGAGGAAGGTGTTCTATAATAAAGACATTTCTTACAAAAAAGGACAATGAAAATCTGTAAGATATCGGGTCTCAAAATGAGGACGATGCTTAAGAATAGGGACCCGATCTTACTAGTTTTTTCCTGCTTTAAAAACCATACAATTATCTAGACTGATCTTTCACTTGTTGCAAACCTCAAATATTTGTGGGCGTTGGTGGTCGCTCTTGATTCCTTCTTTTTGGAAGCTAAGTAGCCGGGATGCTGCGTCACTAAATCCTTTCTTCATTCTCCTTAATTTATTATTTAGTGAGTGTGTTTGCGGGCCCGATGTTCAATCCAACCAAGGAACATCTACGTCAAGCTAGCCATTGAACAAGGAGGCACGGCTGTTCGACACACAATCACACTCAAAGGCCATTATCTAAAGTATCAAAAATAGTCTTTTTGCTAAACTTTATTTGATCTTTCTATTCTTTTTTGAAATTTGCGCTAGACTTTGATTTTACTTGAGACTTTTATAAAAGTGGAACAACTTTTCTTTTCAGGAGACTGCGTTAGCGCTAATAAAAATCCAGATGAATTGCCACCGTGCAGCTAGTGATGAAGAAGAAACTATTTTGCGGTTCAATGAAATTCAAGAACATGCTGCTATTAAAATTCAGGTTACAATTTTCATGATGGCTTTTAACAAAACATGGTTGTTGAGTTTCAAATTTACTGATCGGTGTTTTGATCCAGGTCTTTTATCTCTAGATTGGCATGGGGCAAGGGCCGTTATTGGCATTAAAGGGAGGGTGAAAGCTGCTGAGGAGATAGTCTCCCCAAGAAAGGATTTATCCAACTTTTTTAAAGACGGTTTCGAGCCATATTTTGCCGACAATTCGGTGTTGCGGTGTCAGACAATTTTATGCAAATTTAAAGTCGAATTAGCAACATCGATGTCAGAATTTTTTTACAAACATCTTTCACCTCCCTTGAAAACTCCCTTTAAACTAAAAATCGCAACTACTTTTTTTAAAAAGAACCCTGTAAAATCTAAGTTTTTGTAATTTTGCAGTCACTGGTGCGTAAATTCCTAGCCTCCCGCTACGTGGAAAAACTGAAAGAGACAAAGAACAAAGAGCTTGAGGGTCGAATCCAAAAAATAAAAGACCAGGCGGCTGTCAAGATTCAAGCTCTGGTTCGACGTTTTCTGGCTAGGTGTGAAGTCGAGAGAATCCGGCATGACAAACCAGAAGATGAAGACGAAGAAGAACCATTTGTTGCTATTAGCATGCCTCAAGACGAAGCTGCCATCAAAATACAGGTAGATTTATTTAAAAAATATTAAACAAATGTTTTTTTGACAAATTTTCCTCTAATAATTTTAGTCCTTTTCCTTTCAAACTGAAAAAATTGTTTTTGCAGTGTCTTGTGCGCCGTTTCCTGGCCTGTCGAGTGGTCAATCGTCTGAGAGTGGCCAAATTGAACGAGCAAGATGAGGAGGAGCTAAATTGTCTCAGACAAAAAGCCGCCATCAAAATACAGGTTTTTAGATGTGTGACCGGAAAACTGTTTAGTGAAAATATTTCAGTGCCTGATCCGTCGTTTCCTGGCCTACCGCCATGTACAACACCTAAAAGCTGCTTTCCAGACTAGCCAACAAGAAAAACTTATACAAGAAGCCCAATTAGAGCAAGCCAAGGTCCAGGCAGTTACCAAGATTCAGGTAAAGCAAAAGTCAAAAGGCGAAATTTATCTATAGCCGCAGTGGAGCTGCCCCACTACTGAATTAATCTCGGCTCCCAGTAGTAAAGTATCTTGGGCATCATGGCAAACAAATTTTTTATATTTATTTTTCCATTATCAAATCATAAAAATAAGTGTTAAAAACAACAAACACAATTTTTTAATAATTTTTGTGCAATAGACAAGTTTAATTTACATAATTTACATACATTTTTGATAGGAAGGAATAGGGTTACAACTATCAATAGATACAAACATATCTATCTATTGTTTTATTTCTCTCCAAATAGGCACTGTATCTTTCAAAGCATGAACAGCTCTAGCAATAGCTTTGTCTAGATATTCGTTGGCTTGTTCTATGGAGAATGAGGCAATATTCAAGTCTTTGAATGGGTATTCAGAGTTTAGAAGATTGAGGGAATAGTCATCATTACTAGGGTAGTCTTCAAAATATTCGGTCACTCTTTTGTCAATTAGGTCTGGAAATTAAATATAATAATCTCTTACATGAAATTTATACAAAATTTACTCTTAGAGTATACCATTCCTCTGAAAATACGTCTTTGTTGTCGTCTTACTAAATTAAATATTTTATACCATTCCCATTTTCGAATTTTTCAACAGGTGCCCCTTCTAATAGTTTGACAAAGCCAATCTCTTTAAAGTCGACAAACAACTTAGATCTTAAATGTTGTGACATTCGCCTTTGCCATGCCAAACTACCATCTTGAGCATTATTCGCATTATCCCCAGAGATACCGCAATAGATTATTGAAAATTTAGCTTTCCTTGCAGTGGACCTGGCAATTATTAAGTAAGCAGTCCCATGTGATTCTCCCTAAAATGAAAAGTGTTTTGTTGTGTTTTGTAATAGGTCTTGCCTTAACTACATTGCCGAATCTCTGAATGTTGTTAGGTGATGCATTTAAAGCTATTTGAGCTCGCGGATGCCATGGGTTTCTTCCATATTCAGGCATAAATTTCACCATTACCCTTGAGGATTATATTTTAATTTTATTTAAAAAAGCGAATCTACTGAAAAATACCACTGGATAGGAGGTAAACTTCTCTGGCTTTTTACTTGATCGAGTGGATGACCAACACAACCTGCTCTGTGCTCAACTCCATCAAATACCGGTTGATTCTCATTGTTAAAAGACAAAGAAGGAAGCGAAAACTCAGAAAAGTCGGAGTATCGGCATGAAGAAGCTCTGCAACTTTCGCAAGCCGAGCAATAGTAATTCTTGGCTCCACTCGATTTCTGAAAATCATTTTATAAGTTTCCGGAAAAAATTCTTGAAAATCACTATGTCGACGTTTTGGGTGTAGACTTTAAGATTAAATTTTTTAAATTACTCGAATAAATACTTCAGAGTTTAATCAAAGATAGCGGAAAAATAATCAAATTTAAATGTTCAAAAGTAATTAGAAAAAGAACTGTACCTTCGTATATACTCTCCAAAATCCGTCCAAGTTTTTGTTGCAACTTTTTTACCATTATTGAACAGAAAGAAGTTTTCTGAAACTGAAGTGAATAATAATGGTACACGTTTAAAGTAAATGAAACCCATCATTTCTTGTTTCGCCTCCTTCAAGGGTCCATCTATCACCTCAACCGACTTTTCAGATCCTTGGGAGTCTGTAAATACTATTGGGTCCGTTCCAATATCTTTTAAATTTGGCGATAATAGCTCATCGACGCTTGCTTCTTGTTGATTGGGTGGCTGAAACTCGACCTCTGAAACATCCTCGGGCACTTGACTAATAGCTGAAAAATAAATACGCTCCAGCCTCGCATTTTGAGCTAGCGGAATGGGTATATCTCTGCTATTGAAAACTGCGTCTTCTATTTCTTCACTTACTGGCCTTGCAATGGATCTTACTTGTGCAGATGGTGACGATGATCTAGGTGTCAGAGAACCACAAGCGTTCTTATCGGCTTCGCAAATTTCCATTTTTTTTCATATCTTCGTGTTTCTTGCCGAACTTCTTCTATTGTTACGTCCATCTGCCACGATGCCCAAGTTTTGATCAGACAACTGAATATCCTCGCCAGCAAAATTATTTAGCAGTGGAGCGACAGCGGAAGCAGCCACCTACAATTAGAACTATAAACACGATTTCAGTAACAACATACTCTGTTTTCAATAGCTCTCAAGATTCACAAAAACTATTAATATGAAAAACTTTGAAAATTTTTTCTTGTTCACCCCTTCCCCAGGCTGATTGACTGGTAGAGGTCAAGTTTAATTGAGTGTTAGGCGTGAAGATAAAGTGCTTCAGCTTTAAAAAGTGTGGTGTAGAAAAAAGGACAGTGCTTAATTTTAATACTAATAAAATCAGGATAGTGATTTCAAAAATCTTGTTTTAGTCAGTAGTGCGTGGTTACTTGGTCAGATGCGAGTTACAGCGATGGAATCGAGCAGCTGTCAAAATACAGGTAGACCTATTTTATGGATTTCTCTTTTTTTTACATTGTGACCCTCTAACTTTTTAGTCAATGATACGCAAGTTTCTTGCCTGTCGTTACACTACTCGTCTGAAGTTAGCTAAGACCGAAGAGGAGGCTCTCAGGATCCAGAAGGTGCAAGAAAAAGCAGCTACCCGTATCCAGGTAGTCCATTTTTGACAATTAGTTTTGAAGACATGGTGAAAGGCTGTGTGCTTTTAGGCGCTTATCAGAGGTTTCCTTGCCCGATGTGAGGTCACCAAAATAAAGCAGGCACAACTGGACGAGTTTGAGATCATCAACGAGTCCAAATGGAACTCAGCTCTGGAACAGGATGATGCTTTTGAGGCTATTCAAATCATTGATGACCACAAGGTAAATTATTACTGGGAAAAAATTACAAACCACATTTCAAGAAACTTTTGAATTGAAAAAAAATATTTAAAATTTTAAGATCCCCACTTCATCATGCTCGAACCAAAAAGAAAGTATGGAGTTTCAACAATCTCAGCCCACTGAAGACGCGGCTGGTCAAGACAAAAGTAGTAATTCAGAAATGCTCGACTTTCTTCGCTACGCTCGTGCTAAAGCTACCCAAATTGTAGGCAGAACTCAGGAATGTGACAGGCAGTTCAAGTTGGTCAGTTTCTTTACAATAAAATATAATTAAAAAACAATAAAATTATTTCACAATTTTCAGCTTCAACTCAGCCTGCAGTCACAGCCAAAGGATCAGCTCACTAGTGCTAGAAGCACAGATAGTGGCGTATCGAGTGCCGCTGCTTCAGCTCCTCCTACCTTCTCTTCTGACCCTCAACCAAAACTGGAAGAAGTCAGAAAAAAAATTGACCCTCAGGAGGAGCAGGAAGCAGCCATCAAAATTCAGGTATAAAATTTTTGCAACCGGATCCTAGTGAACCCTTCACCACACAGAGAAGGCAATCACTCTCATAGTGAGAGTTTTGTCGAAAACATGCAAAATTTTCGTTTTTGAAGATAGTTGGCTTTGGCGCTTTTTTTTTGGCCTTTTGGCTTTGGCAGAGATTTTAGGCCCAGCTGGGCATATTTTTCACAATTATCTTTCTCCCAATTATGTATTTTGAGTTATTTTTGAAGTGTTATAAAAACAAGTTAACACCCATTTTTGGTATCCTTGTTTTCAAAATAGATAATTACTCACTACTTACTAGCTTCCGAGCGGTATTTAAAAATGTGCCAAAACACTGTTTTGAGTGAGAAGTGGGTCAGCCGATTACAGCTTATACCAGAGGCGGCTAAAGACTTAAACCAGATTTTAAACGAAAAACAAATGCCGTAATGTTTCCAATAAAAGCCCATGTCCTTATTTTCGACTAGGATTTTAGAGTTAGGGGCATTTTACTTGGCAATTCTGAATTTTAGGAGATTGAAATATATAAGTCCGGACCCCGGAGCTTATATTGGGAAAATTGCAGCATTTGTTTTAAATTAACCAAATCTCAAATTTTAAGTAAGAATTTTGTGCAATCGGTATTACAGTCAGATACGCTCCAGTCGGGAAAAAATTCGATATCTCAGAAAGGCCAAAGCCAATTTAAAAACTCATCAGAACATGCTAAAAAGTAAATTTTTTTTGGGAAAAAGGGATTGTGCACTTAAAAATTTCTAATATTTAGTCGTGGTACCGAGGCTGCTGTCAACGTCGCAAAATGCCTGCCGAACAGCTGGAACAGATCCAAAAAAGACTGCTCGAGGTCAGATACGCTCCTTGTCAGGAAGAAAACCCTCAACAAGAGAGAAGTGAGCCAATCAACCGTCGTATTGATCGACATTTGGAGGGTATTGTGTCTAGCTCGTTAAGTGAACGGCGAATAGCTGCACTGAGATTGAGTAAGAAATATTTTGTTGATTAAGATATATTTTTTAAAACAATTTTCTAGGTCGATTAACCAAAACTTCAAGCATAGTTGCTGACTACGTGCTTCGCAGAAATGGTCTAGCTTCCATACTAGATGCACTGGAGAATATGAACAGAAGTGAAGCCCACCTTCTGGTCATCCGTCCATTGTCTTGTTTGGTGTTGACACTACTAAAGGTGAGCTTTTTTAGTGATGGAAAACTAAAAAACTACAGAATGAAACGAAAATAAGTGGCCATTTTTACACTGATTTTTTCAAGTATTATAGCTCTATATATTCAAAATATAATTCAACTGCGATATAACTTGCACCCGTACTCGGCGGAAAATTGTTTTAACCTCTTTGAAAATCTGGACTTTGCTGTGTGACGGAGTCGTGAATTTTTTAACCCGGGTTAGCCAGTCATTTCAGGGAGCTCATCTCTTTACAAATACCATTTGCAACAAAAATATCAGATCACTTAGAATATTAAACTGATTTTTCACTGAACATTTTTTTAGCTTCACAAGATTTTCTCATAATACTTTTTGGGCCTAGGAGAAAACTGGGCTAGCTTAAACTGGGCCTTTTCAAATTAGGCCGAGTTCAAATAATAAAACTCTGATTTCAAATGAGCCCAATTTAAATGGGCCCAGTTTGAAATGGCCCAGTTTTCTCCTGGTCTTTTTTGAGCTAGGTGAAAGGTATGATAGTTTTTCCCCTAACCCCTTACTGCTATATTTCAACTGACAAAATCAAATTTCTTTGAAATTTCAGAACTCTGCAATTGTGCACTCCTACGCTCGAGAATACCTGGCAGATCTTGTCAAAACAGTGTCAAGCAGATCAATAACCACTACAAAGATGAGGAAGTAGTTCGTGAAAATGCCTATATTTTGGGAGCTCTAAAGTCTTACAAAGGCTTTCAAGAAGCTGTGAGCTAAAACTGGCATTTTGTAGTAATTAATTATTTATTTGTTAATTTTAGCTCAAAGAAGCCAAGTTTGAGTGGTATTTGGAGCATTTGAGCAAAATTTTCCGTCGTCTGCCCCATACAGACGCTAGATTTATTGTGTTGGAAGAGATGCTCGACAAACTTATTGAAAAATAGTTAAATTTCGTGAGGCATTAGAGTTGGATTGTGTGTACACTTTGAAACAGTAAATTAATGAATAATTTTTTTTGTTAGATAAGTTATCAGGATAAGCACATGTTTAAGTGTCAAGGTTTCAAAATTTCGCAGCTGAACTTAAAAAAAAACTCTATAAAAAAGCAAATTTTGTCAACATTAGTAATTATTAATCAAAAGCGGGTGCCAAAAATATTCTGTTGGGTGAACCAAATTTTTCTCCGGTTTTTATTGCCATCATTTATTTTTATTTTACCTTTACAGTCAAACTCGATGAGCCGGCACCCCTAGGGACGGACCTTAGGTTGCCGGTTCATCGATTTGCAGGCTTATAGGGGTGTCGTTTTCCTTAAAGTGTCGAGTACCTGGCCAAATCAAGTGTCGACAGGGTGCCGGTTTATCGAGGTTTGACTGTATTTATTATGCCCATTTCAAAAATTTTTGAACTCCCGCCATACTTTTTACTTTGAATTATTCTTTTTTGACTTAAATAAGACTTTGCAGTCATTTATAATGACTGCAAAGCTATATTGAATTCAATATTTAAGTCAAAAAAAGAAAACTTTGAATTTAAAAACTTGACAGAAATTCAAAAACTTTTAGAGGTGGGGTGGTGCAGCAACGGTACCAAGGCAAAATTTCGAAAAAACATTTTATTTTCTCAAGTCTCAAATCTGATGATGGCAAACAGAGTAAACATGAAAAAAATATGGCATTTATTTAGTCCGGGGGGGGGGGGGGGGGGGGGTCGCATTTGATAATTTTTTTATATCCTAAAAACGTTGATTTTCGACAGTTTTCTTAATAAAAAGGAAAGGTTTTGGGAAATAATTCTTGACTAAAATTTGACCAAAATCTTGATTTACCTTGGTCCCCCAAGGCAAAAAGTCAGATATTAGTCAAAAGTTCTTCTTCAAAATATTTATTTTTAATTTAGAAAATATTAATGTTAATTAATGTTCGCATATCAATGTTTGTATTGGTTTTAAGATATACAAATGACTTAGGAGACTTTTAAACATGATTCACGAAAAATCATGAAATGCGCCTCCGGACTAAATAAGTTTCAAAGATATTATAAGTCATAATTATGAGATTTGTCATGTAGTTGATGAAAAAGTGAGTTATAGGGGGCTTTGAACTTTGTGAAAAACCGAATATATAGAAAAATAGTACCTGGAATGCGTCTGAGCACTGGAACTAAGGACCGCCAATTCGCTTCGGAAGCTTTACATACTAACAGAGCAGGAAGCTGGGCATATGACCTCTTGACATGAATCTACTGGTTACATGACATAAGCTGGCCTACCTTTTGCTGAGCCTAAAGCCTAAAAAAACACAAATAACCATCATGGCGACTGAGGCAAAAAAAAGCCCCTAATATGTTGATAGGGCCCTCTTTGGATAATTCTTGAAGTCACCAATAGAGAAAAGTTAGGCTTTACTGCTTTTTATTTTGAATTGCAGCTCAAATTAAAACCAGACTATAGTCCGTTACCCCATGGTCAGTTTGAAATTCAGCTGAGAGAAGCAAGCTAGCTATATAGACGTGTGTGGCGCTAAAAATTATAACAAAATGTTGGCGCTACTGGAGAATCGTTTCTCCAAAAAAAATTATAAATAAAATCAAGATTTTTTGACAGAATCAGTTTTCGATACTTTTTAACACAGATACAAAACGATGTAACAAATTATTAAAAATTTCATATTTGTCAATTCTGTAGATCATGGAGACTCTTTAGAAAACGATTCTAGAATATTTTTTCATCAGCATTGCAGTTTTGACGAAACCCAGCATCAGCGGCATAGGAAGATTTTAGCCGCTCACTTGTGCCACAAATGCGCTTGATTTTTCTCTTCATATGACTCCAGAATATTTCCCTTTGTTGGCGTGCTGAGTTCTGATGAGTTCTGAATTTATGAAATATATGCCACGATAAAAAGGTAAAACACAAACCTTGCGAAGGTTTTCTTATGGCAGATAATAAAGTGCTTATATCCGACAAATTTTCCCATTTGTTTACCAAGTTTACGGTAAGCAGGCCAGTCGTCTGAGATGATTGTTGTGCCGCACTTGATTTGTCGCTTGATGATTTTAAGCAGTGCTTTTTTTCACGATCGTTTACACGGAAAGCAAACGCCCTACCTTTGATTCCACGTTCCACTCCTCCAAATATCCACTGATCATTTCCTGGCATTCTTCGCCCTCGGTTGCATTTACGTTTTGAAATGCAGTTTTCATCGATTTGCACAATGCAATCAGGACCACCCATCGTTTACCGTTGTTGCAATGACAGTAAAGGGAACAGAACAGGGAATTTCATTTTGCTAAAAACATAAAAAACAACAGGGGGGACCAAGCTGTTTGGGAGCAACCGATTCTCCAGTAGCGCCCGTGTATTCTTCACCTAAATAGCCTGTTTTCTAAAATTGCCTTCTTTCTAATTTCTTAAAATTTGACTAGTCACGGCTTAGTCATCATCATAATCTCTAAATAATCTAAATAAAACTTGGCACATCAAAAGCACAACAAATTGTATGAGTAAGCAATACGTTCGGAGTAGTGTTTGAAAATTGATCAAAACAGGTTTTTGAACTCTTTTAGCAATTGTCTTGCTTCAAGACTAATCAATCACTTGCCTTCTTTTTACACACTCTTTCTTTTAAAGGCGAAACAAAGAGGGCATGGATCCACTCTCCATTTTCGTTTTTACCAACAGTTTTAACATTGATACTCTACCTTTTTGCTCAATTTATTTACACGATTTCTGTTAATAATAATAGACTTTAAAAGTGCCAAGTACATTTTCGAATTGGCTTTCCAACTTCTTGGTGTTTTTATATACAGTCCTTGTAAGGATTCTAGTTTCTTCTCGTCTTATTAGATTATTCGGCTAGATTTATATACACTTGCAGCAGCACTCAATTAAATTTGACCCCCACTACTGTATATTGGTGATCGGTGTAGGATCAAAATACCCGAAGACAAAATACCCAATAAAAAAATACTCAAAGAAAAAATACCCAACGGTCAAAATACCCAAGACCATGTACCCAAAGACAAAATACCCATCACTAATATTGTCTAAGGGTTTAAGACTTATTTGTACGCTTGTTGCTCGATGATGTCTATGGTGCGTATTATATGCTGTGTATATTATGATTGGCCATTATTTGCACAATATGTATATTGGGTATTTTCTTTGGGTATTTTGATCCTGCACCTTGGTGATCACCGGACACAAATCCGTCAGATTCCTGTCGCAACACCGAGAAATTCGGTTTAGAATCCCTCGGTCGCTTAAAAAAATCGAAATAAATATGGCCAAACTAACTGTAGAATTTCTTGCCGTTATCAACGTCCAATTGTCAAGCATATTTTATATTTTACAATAATTTTACAGTTTTAACGTCAACTTTTCGACGACTCAAAAAACTGGCTTCAGAATCCTAAAAAGTGTATAAATTATAATATTAATAGTATAAATAATAAATTATTATATACATTAGTATTTCTTGGCGGGGCATCATAAGACTTTCCCGGCAACGTACTTCCCGAAAGTTTGTTCCTGTCTATGCTCCGACGCTTTTTTGTTAATACCTCAATTTTGAGGTCTTTTAACGAATCTGATTTTTCAATTAGTTAAAAATATCGCAAGGATTCCGATTTCGCTGATCGTTTTTCCATCAGACAATAGCATTTTCATTTTAAAGTAGAACTCTGCGCACAACTTACACTTGTTTTGTATATAACATACACTCCTGCAGTGACGTTAAATAAAGGATTGACTGTGATTTGAATTATTTGTAATTTTGCAGACAAACCAATATGCAAACTTTTATTTTTTGTTCTCTTGTGTGCTGTTTTGCAGCTTTGATCGCTGTTGATGCAGGCATTCTGCCCACCATTGGTACTTTACAAAGTGCAGGTGCTCGAGGCAAATTATTGTGCAAAGGGAAACCATATTTGAATGCAAAAATCAAGATGTACGACGTTGATACTAGTAACTATTTGTGCATCACTTTAACAACCTAAAAGTTTAAAAAAAATTACTTTTCAGCTGATTTCGACGACCTGATGGGCGAAACTTCCAGTGATAAAGATGGAAATTTTATTGTCATTGGCAATGAAACTGAGTTGACTACTATTGGTGAATTTTTTTCAAAAAGTAGCTTAGCCCATACATACCATAGTACCATTTTAAAATGTTTTTTTGGGTGTTCCAATTTCATCTTTTTATGAATTTTTCCATTTTCCAAAACCAGTGTTTACTAGCACTCCAATGCAATTTTTAAATTTCGAGGTCGGTAGAAACTGAACTACGTCCTCAAAAGCTGTCATACAAATTTTTTCATTTTCCCGCAAAAGCTTAAAAAGTTCATTGCTCGAAATTAAAAGACTCTAAGGCTAGAAGCTTTTATTGGTAATAAAGTGTTTAAAATTGTGTTGCCTTGGTCCTGCAAGCCGATTTTATAAATTTATTATAGTCAGCTTAACCAAGGCGTAAAACATTAACATTCTCACACAGAATTTTCGTTTGCCCAAACACTAAGTAAAAAATAGGTCTTATCAAGGGCTGCCATTTCAGAATTAAAATAGACATTTGGGCAAAAAAGAACGTTTGGACCATTTTTGAAGAAGAAAGTGCATTTTATCTAATGATCATGGCCATTTTAAAGCGAAAAAAAATATTTTGACTAAAATTAAAAAAAAAAAGATTTGGGATTTCAAAAAAAGACAAATCCTTTGAAAAATGACATATGGCAGCCCTGGTCTTATCTAACAGAAAAACTTTGGTTCGCCTTGCCCACCCTGTGGTTGTTTTTCTGTAATTGTTAGACTTAGAGAAGAATTGGACAGCGTATGTTAGTACAGATTTTTAAGCCCGTACTAACATACGCTGGCCTAACTTTGCCTTGGAAGACCACGGCAGAAAAAAACCCACTCTGTTGGATAGGGCCAAGAAATTTTCAAAAATGACCCTTAAGGAGCATGGCTACCTACGACTAAATCAATTGTTGATATTTGAATTCCCGGGGACAAAATCCTACACTATGGTTTGGCACGAATTGTTTTTTGAATGCAAGCATTTTTTATTTCAAATATTCTTTTTAAATTCTTTAATTACGTCAAACCCAGCCATAGTGGCACAACAAAAAGTATGAGTCCTCACTGAACCTGTAACACTTAGCCGGATCAGATCCCGAGGTTGAGCATGAGTCAGACCTCTTCGGAGTGTTGTGGACTTCAACCAAAAAAAAAATTTAAAGTCAGACCAAAAGTTTACCTACTGATAAGACCAAAAAATTTGTAAGGCTGAGCCAAAGGCCCAGCAATTCAAAGCTCGAAGTCCACGACACTTTGGAGAGGTCTGACATGCTCAACCTCGGGATCCGATCCAAATAAATGCTAAAGGTTCAGTGAGTACTCATACTTTTGCTGTGCCCACGATGGCTGGGTTTGACGTAATTAAAGAATTTAAAAGGAATATTTGAAATAAAAAATGCTTGCATTCAAAAAACAATTCGTGCCAAAACCATAGTGTAGGATTTTGTCCCGGGAATTCAAATATCAGCAATTCGTAGGAAGCCATGCTCCTTTAAGGGGCATGCCAACGCCAATGAGAGGTGGTACGCGGTAGTTCAAAATCTTTTCTTATCATGATATGATTTCTGCACGGATTTTCCAACTAGGCTTCTAACACAACCATACTTAAAATTAAATTCTAGGCCTTGTTTTGTTAAAAAAAACCAAGTTGAAAAAAAGAAGTTCAATGATTGAGAAAAAAATTTTTGATTGAAAATGATTGAGAAAAAATTTTGAATTCTTGGGCATCGCCTCTTATTAGGCTATATTGAAGGCTATTGGAAGAAAAAATTATAAAAAGGCTCACATGCTTGGTCTCACAGATTTAGGAAGAACCAAATTGTTCGAAAAATTGTACATCTTTTTTTTTTGAATTTTGTAAACTTAGAACGACCAAAATAGCATTTTTTAACGCTCACAACCTTAGGCGAAAGTCCTCCCTCATAAATTCGAAATGATTTTGAACGACTGTATGAATACTTTTTCAGATCCAAAAATCAACATCTACCACAAGTAAGTAATTTTATCCGCTTTTTCGCTATATTCAAGAAACTTTTTAGCTGCGAGGACGAAGCCATAGTAAGTAGTAACAAAATTTAAGACACAGAAAAATAGAAAACTAAATTAAAAATTAAATATTAAGTAAGCTCAAGTTAGCCACGTAATTTTTTTCAAAAATTTCGATACCTTTTGATATTATTCAGCCATTCTGACAGTAAAACTTTCTCATTATGTTAAGAATACAAGTGTCAAAACATAATTTTAAAAAGAGCTTTTTTGCCGAGACACAAGTTTCAGTGGCTTGATCTTCACTTGGACTCTGAAGAGATTCATTTAAGACCATTTGTGAGAAATTAAGTATCTACTAAATTCTCAAAGCGCTTTAGATGATGGTTTTTTCTTTTTCATGCCCTGAAACAAGGTCTCTGAAACCTCCTTATTAATTAGATTTGCTCTTATTTTGGGTCTCCCAATCTTATTATTTTTTTATAATTTCACGTCATAGTTTTCTGAAGAAGAAAGGTAAAAAGAAAAAAAGAAAAACAAGAAAGGTCTTGGTCCAGTTCTTCCCACTTTGAATACTTGAACACAAAATTTGGTTAGAGTTTATAACTCCTAATTTTAAAAAGTATGGGCTGTCGAAAAAGTGAATAAGACGTTTTTTAGTGCAAGATAAAATACGCTGGCTTACCATTAGCTAAACGTTTTTATCATGAAATGTTTTAAAGGAGGGGAGGGGGATGAAAACCGTTGAGGTTTGAAAAAGTTGCTTCGGTGGCGCAGTGCGTAAGGTTTGCGTTTTTTGCCCAAAATGGTGTTGAAGGCTCGATCCCACGTGGTGGTACGCTATTTTTTTAGATTTTTTTCAGACCCAAATTACCTCTAAAACTGGTCAAAGAAGCTAAAAAAAAGTAAAGTGCACGCATGCGAGATCGAAACTGCGCACAATCAAATTTTTAAAATTTTTTCTCAAAAGAGCCAATTTTCTGTGAGCAGCCTATCTTAGACATTTTTTCAGCACATAGGAAACCGAAAACTGTGTTCTAGAGCATCTTGGGCATTTAGGTGGATTAAGCAGTTTAGCCAGCATCTATTCAAAATTCTTTTTTGTGGATTAGACTCCTGCAAAAAATTTCAGAACGGAAGTATGTAGAATTAATCTTTTCATTGAAAAAAATTTCTGCGTGAAAATTTAATTGAGGCCAACTGGTGGCAACGCCTGGAATATTCAGTACTTTTTCGAATTGTAAACCCAAAGTTATATAGTATTTTATAGGCATTTTAAATTTAAGGAATGCCTGCGCAAATTTCAAATATTCCTGCCTAAGGACCACGTTGCTGAGGGAGCCAGGCCATCCAAAATATTTGATGCAGGTGTACTCAACCTATCTGGCAAATTTCCAGGAGAGTCTCGAGACTGTTTGAACTGAAAAGACTTTGACAAAAATTTCTATTACATTCATTCGTGAATAAAAATATCTTTGAAACATTTTCAAAAAGTACATACACACACTTTTTTCAAAACTCATTTTTGATTGGACCAGCGTGAGCCTAATGGACCTATTTCATTTGTGCGATATATAATTACAATATAATTACTTTCGAAATTTTGCACAAAATTTTTTTGCTGGCTGCAACGTAGTTCTTATTTAAAAATTTGTTTTCTACCAAAATCTGTTTGCTGGTCGTGCAGTAGTTTGGTATATCAAGTGCTGTTAAATCGGAAAAAAAATATTTCGATTTTGATATTTTTGGGTGTTCAACCAAAATTTAAAAAGTGGAATCAGGTAAACTCGCGGCAATTAAGAAAACGCAAAAACAGATTTGCGAAATGTTCGCTCTAGGCTGAGATATAAGGTCCGTAGGCTGGGGACTTATTAGAGGGTGGGGAGTTAATACAGTAAATACGGTATATATCGAGTATAGCTAAAAGAGCATAGCTTTCTTGCTAAATAGTATCTATTTTTCCATCACTACTCAACTGTTTCATGAGCAACTATATTTGCAAAAAAAAATGGCAAAACATCAGATTCGAAAATGAGAAATTTTTTCTTCTATATTTGTTATATGCTCGGGAAAGGCATGAGTTGACACTGAAGTATATAACATAAAATAGATTTGATTTGAACATTGACTATTTTAAATGTTCATTTTCACACAACCTGTTCATACAACATAGCTTCATGCAATAAAGATTTAAATATAAATTTTTCAACCATTTGTATATTTGTTTTCACTGCGTTTTAGTGCTTAACTAGTAATATTTATTCAACTGTAACTATTGTAATTTATAAATGTAATTATATTTTTGATGTAACTCGCCTGCATTTGCATTTGCACCGTCAAGCGAAAGTCGCAATATCAGCTGGATGACCATGTGCGGCGCTATGTGACAATGGGAGATTTTTCACCTTGGTCCTCTCTGTTTCAAGGCTTTAAGCTTAGGCAACAGAATCGAACATTTCGCAGATTCATTTTTAGGTCCACCATTACATATGGCCTACCCTTGCTAAGCCTGAGCATAAAAACGAAAAATAACAGCAGGGGAACCAAGGCAAACTCCCCCGGTCGCATGTGCTCATTATGAGTCAGAATGAGCATAGCTACTTAACTGTAGAATTTCTCAAGTATTACTCGAGAAATCTTACAGTTAACTAATTGATTCTAATTCCGACGCAGAATAGTGCGCTTTTTAGTTGAGTGTGGTTCAGATCTAGAAATTGATAGAAAGTTTTGGGGCTACTCATTTCAAGATGGTGTGAGATAGTTTAACAATTTTTCAAATATTCCTGTATAAAGAGCATGCATTAAAAGATGCATAATCGTCGACAAAAACTTCAGCTCCGTCAAGCACCTGCTTCAAATATGGTCAAATGAGGATCGCAAATGATTTCCTGCTCTAAGAGCTAAATGTCACAAGTGACTTCATTTATATCGAACTATCGCCGAAATTTATAATGCGGGAGTGATTCAGGTACACGGTGGGTATTAGCCGGCATAATACGGCGTTAAATCGGCGTAAAATGAAACGTTCCTAACAAATTCCGTTTATATCAAGCAATTAGCTTAGCAGTCATTGTTCGAAAGGCTTACGCAAAAGTTGACCAGCGTGTGTCAGCGCCAATTCAAACATGTTTCTTGCATTACAAAAAGCATCAAATTATTTTTGATCCATCCGAACGCAATTTACAAGAAAACTTCAGCAAGGTCAAGACGAAACCCCAGCAACCTTAGGCCGTAAAAATTACACAGCTTTTAAAAAGCAACCTTAGGGCCGTAAAAATTACACAGCTTTTTGCGGCTGTAAAACCTGAATTTAAGGCATTTTTAAATGCTGCATGGCTACTATAAAATACCAGCATTTCAATAACAAATTTTTTCCAATTTTTTTTATATTCAAAGTGTGTTATTTTATCTTTTAAAGAAAAAAGGCAAAAAAGCGACCAAATAGTAAAAAAACTTTTGAAAAAGGAAGATTTGGGCTCCGCTTTACATTATTTTCATTAAATTGTTCTTAATTAATCTCCAGTCTTTAAAAATTCTTTTCAAAGATTTTAGTGTGAGAACAATTTTTGAAAAATTCAATATTTTCTTATTTAACAAAGAAAAAAGTTGTTTATTATAGCGAATGCATCTACCTATTTAGTCTGTTCTACAAATATATTGTTAAATAATTTCTCTGTGCTCTCCCTCTTTTTTCTCTCTTCCCTGGCTTTTGTAATGTAAATAACTGTGTGGGTACGCAAAGAAAAAATGGAGTCAGTCTGCACTTAAAGGTGTCTAACTCTCACACAAGAAATTTTCTCCTGCTAGACGCGAAGTAAACCCTCATTCCGTCTTTTTACAACTAAATTTTACTGCAGCTGCCAGTATTTGTTTTATTCTAGCGTGTATTTTAAAATTCAATAATTTTAAAGTTTTTTCCTTATATTATTTTTTATGGTTAAATTTCAAAAAACATTTGGTACTAAGGTATTTTTAGTGAATTAAAAACTCTATTTTTGGAACTTATTTTGTCCAGAGGGGGGGGGGGGGGGCGGTCATTTAAAAATTTTTCGCAAATCATGATAAAACATTCTCTGGGCATTTTTTATGCTCTAGAAACTTTGATATTCCACGCCAAAAGGTCAGATTTTTGTCGATTTTTTTCACCAAAAATTGATTTTTTGTGTAGCAAAGTGTGAGAAAACAACTTTTGTTAATCGTAGTAATCGTAATAAAATCGTAAGAAATCGTAATTCAATCTTAATAGAATTAATTAGAAGATCTTGGCTCAAATTGTCTTGTCCCGCCAAATTATTCTTTTACCCCCAAATCGTAAAAATGAGTATTTCTCGGTGTTCTTATGTCGTAAACTTTTTTTGATCATCATGTAGCCCTGAATCTCTAGTTTCTGATAAGCAATCAGCTAAGCCCTTGTCGTTGTAAAAAATTGATAAATACCTATTTTTATGAAAGAAGAGTTATTTCATAAAAACGGGTATTTCTCAATTTTTTTCAACAACAAGAAGTCAGTTCATAGCTTTTCAGAAACAAGAAATTCAGGGCTACATAATGATTGAAAGAAAAAATTTTACGACTTAAAACACTGAGAAATACTCATTTTACGATTTAGCGAGGTGAATGAATGTTTGGCGGGGTAAAAAAATAATTTGGCTGGTGAAAGTACTTACAGCCGAAGATTTTTACGTTTTACAAATTTACAAACAAATGTGAAATGCGCCCCCGAGCTAAATAAGTGTCCTATTTTCTTTCCAAACTCATTCTTTCTGAAAAAATGATTTCAGTAAAGTTGTAAAAGTTGTGCAAAAAAGTATCTCAAATTCTAACTGTCTTGAATCAGATTTGTGTCAATCCGAGCTATTTTTTAGGGCCACGCCGTCTACGGTAATGGCACTTTCGAGTTTTTGAATTCGTTAAGGAAAATAAAGTTACTTCGAAAATGTTCAAAATGTTATTTAATCGTTTTTTTTTAAATTTACAATTTGCAATAATGTCTATCGTTTGAAGCAAGTATCAAATCTTCATATGTGACCATTCTCTGTCGTTTATCTTTTTTACTGTCTGCACCTGTGAAAAGCATTGCGTGATACAGTTTGTGTTTAACTGTGGCGAGTATTGCCTAACCGAGTTTTTTTTTCAACTGTAACGAGTTATGACTAATACAGTTTGTTTTCGACTGTGAGGAATAATGACTGCTACAGTTTGTGTTTAACTGTAACAAGGAAGGACTGACACAGTTTGTGTTTAACTATGACAACAAATACAGTTTGTGTTATCCTTTTGTCGTGCCTTGGAATTAAAAATGTTGGATACTGTTGGATACCATCTTGAACACACACTTATTTCATTTTTCATGTGTTTGACTGACCAAGGCAAAAAAAAATCCCGATGCTTAGATAGTGCCAAATGTCTTATGAAAAATTCATCTTGGTTTTTGTATTGACCAGACTAAAAAATTTAAATCATTATTAATTGGGTAGAATTTCATAGAAAAATATCGCATGTTTAAAAAGATCTCCATCTTGATAAAAAAAAAGTCTAGTTTCTCTAATCCTTGAGATTGTTGAAAAAAATTAATCAAAGTAAGATCAAATGATCAGCGTCACCTAAATTTGAACGAAGATTTTTTATAAATAAGCTAATTTTATAAATAAGCTAGTTTCTAATTTTTGAAGATTTCGAATATCTTCTCAACGCTCATAGGTTTATAAATTGTTTTCTAAAAAATTTTTCATGAAGCTCTTTTCATTTTAAAAAATTGTGACCGAAGTTAGACTTTTTCGCCTTGATGGCCAAGGTAAACCAACCTAAAAGGGTACATGGATATTTAAAAACATGGGATTTGGACCTTTTTATGAAAAAATCTCTGGTATGCAGGCCTTTTGGTACGAATCTACTTCAGTTGCTCATAGTCGCTGTAGGCATCTAATGGAAATACCGGGTGCCCGATTTACTCGAGGCTGCTTACCTTAGACAAGATCGCCCCCTGGGGTCATCCAAAAAAAAAAACGCCCCGGGGCGCTTTTCAGAGGAAATACGGTATATGGCTGTTATTTTATTTATTTAAAAAAAGATGCTTTTTATTTGGACGCTTAATTATTTCATTGGACGTTCAATTTTTTTTCCTTGTACGAATAAAAAAGCTAAAAATAAAAAAAGTTAATTTCTAATTTTTCTACGACCAAACTCATAAAACTCATAAAGCGACTAAGGATGCCTTAATTCTCTCTATATTCTAACAATCTTCTCTCTGTCTGTTAAGTTAAATTAATCTGTTACATTAAGCAACATCTAACACCAGTCAGAAATAAAAAAGTCTACTTTGTACTTATAATCTCAAAATAACTTAGAATAATGAACAGTAATGAGAAAATTTTGTGAAATTCCCAGTCTTTGCAAGTGTTGCCTGCAAGTTTAAGAAGAAATACTTACCTTTCTGAACTAATTACCTATGCCACAGACAGAGAAGAGGTGGAATAGTTTGTATGTAGCCTATATATAACGCATAGGCAATTAGTCTTACTTCTCAAAATTCAATTTGTATACACATCAAATACAAATCTGCTTAATAAAAACTTACTTTATTTTTCTGTTTGTTCCAATTATTCACGTTTATTTAGTCTTGTAAATTATCAGACCGAAAAGTAGTCTTGCAATAATTTAAAAAGATCAGAAACACATTCACGTTACTTTAAGACTTTTTTTTATCTTAGAAAATTTTTTAGTTTACTTACAACCAACAATTTTTTAACTTTGTTATTTTTTACAACCAGTAAATTAAAAAAAGTTAATCTTTTGAAAATGTCTTCAGATCAATTTTCGACGCTAAGCACTAAAGTACAAAACTGTCAAATTGACAGCTTGGTCAGCGGTGAGGGGAGTTGAGAGGATGCGGGAAGGTTAGAGACTTTTTCTATGAATTGTATTTTTTAACCAAAATTTTCAAAAGCTATGTACAAAAGTATTTCATATCCTACTTGTCTCAAATCAGATTTCTCTTACATCGTAATCTGACCTTACAATCTATCTATCAATACAATTTAAAGATGACAAGGCAATTTTTTTCAAAGTCACCACCAACACATGCAGAACAAAAAAAATCTTCACCTTTTTTTTTTTTTGTTAGGCTATTTTGTTTTATTTTGCTAAACAGTGGAGCAGCTGTCTGTCTGTTAGCAAAATATAGAATTGCTGTGTGAGTACGTGCATATTTACTTTGCGATTATACCAATAAGAGTAAGGAACCTTTTTGCCAAAAATGCGTATGAGACTAAAAACTAGTCTCTTTTTCCAGGTAGTGTGAATGCATATTATTAATGTGAGTACAGTCGAACCTCCCAATAGTGTACACCCTAAAAGTTCGTTCCCGGCTAGGGCCCGACACTTTTTTAGCTCGATTTTCGAATTTTTTTGCTCATTCTGTTTTGACAGTCTGGTCGCAAATATCGTAAATATTCCGATTTCGCCGATCGTTTTTTATTTGCCTATATATATTTTTTCTGTAATAAAGCAAAACCTCCTAACAGTGTACACCACTTTGAAAATAAGATGTACACTATTGGGAGGTTTTGCTTTTTTAGAGAAATAAAAAATGATCGGCAAAATCGGAATATTTACGATATTTACGACCAGACTGTCAAAACAGAATGAGCGAAAAATTCAGAAAACCGATCTTAAAAAAAGTGTCGGACCCTAGGCGGGAACGAACTTTTGGGTGTACACTATTGGGAGGTTCGACTGTATTTTGCAATTTTTATTAGTTTTTCGTTTCTCTATAAGTTAATAAAGGATTGTCAGAATATCGAGATGCCATTTTTATGCGGATCGACTAACTATTAGGTTGGTGCATAATTATTGAGTCCTTTTTTGATCTGATCAGAACTCACCTTCCGAAAATCAACATAAAACAGGGTACGTAACTCAAATTTTTGAAAAAAGTACAACTGGCCGAAAAAAGTACAATTCGGTCATTTTTCGCCAAAAAGTGCCCTTTTATCCAGTGCTCATTTATTTTTGAGCAGCAAAAAAAATATTTTGACTAAAAACTTCAAAAATAAAAAAGATTTTGAATCCCAAAAAAGTACAAATGTATTTAAAAAGTACAGTTACGTTCCTGATATAAAATAATAAATACTTATCTATCCTTACAAAACACTGGATCAACAAACTTCATCCATTTGTAACGCCTGGCCCAAAGTTTAATGAAGATAAGCAAATCTTCTTAAAAAAAAGTTAGTACCTGTATTATATAAAAACAATTTTACAATGAAAAATTAAAGATAAAAACTTAAATAGATTTCGTATTTCGTTTTGCCTAGGGTGCGACAAAATCATTTTAAAAATATTATGCAATACATCATGATTTTAAAAAGATACTATGTATAATAAAAAGATGATATCATTGTAACTAAAAAATTATAAAGATCAGTGATGTTTACTCAAAAAAAGTTTTTTTTGAATAAAAAAATCTTAACCGATTTTTTTGGTAAAAATTTAGTAAAAATTATGAATAAAGTCAATCAATTAACTAACATGGAATGAATATTTTTTGCATAATGCAAGCAAGGAAAATCACCTCACAAAAAAAGGAACTTCAATCTTTTTTAGATACACTCGACGCTTGTTACAACGTCTCTCCAAAAGTTTTGTTTTCGCCTGGGTTGCGACATATTTTTACCTTAATTTTTACAGCGTGACTGACAAATGGGATTTGTCAATCTAGTCTTAAATATCGCAATTTTTCTTATTTTGCAGATCGTTTTCGACAATCACCATAGTTTTGCTATTTATTTTGCCATTTATATAAATAATGTCTTAAATGTCTTAATAATGTCTGAAAAAGCGAGACGTTATAACGAGCGTTGCGGGTCTAAATGGCAAAACTATCGTGATTCTCGAAAATGATCGACGAAATCAGAATCCTTGCGATATTTGGGACTGGACTGACAAATTTCATTTGTCAGTCACACTGTAAAAGTTGAGGTTAAAAATGTGTCGAAAACGAAACTTTGGAGAGACGTTATAACGAGCGTCGACTGTATACCCTTCCCTAATTCAACCTTTTTTGAAAATCATTCCCAAACACCCCGTATCGACGGCTAGGACACATTTGGCAAAAACGACATTTGGCAAAAACGACATTTGCCCAAACGACGTTTGGCCAAACGACATTCGCCCAAACGACATTTGGCAAAACGACATTTGCCAAAAACGACATTTGGCAAATGGCTAAATAGACAACCAAGCCATATTTTTCAGATTTTTACCTTCACTCAGCTTTAGAATAACCAGCTGAGCACAATCTGAAAATTTTGGGAAAAATGTGAAAAATATTTGTCTTGGTCCTCCTGTTGGCGCCTTGACAAATGTCGTTTGGGCAAATGTCGTTTTGCCAAACGTCGTTTGGGCAAATGTCGTTTTGCCAAATGCCGTTTGGCCAAAAGATACGTTTGCCAAATGTCGTTTTTGCCAAATGTCTCCTAGCCGTATCGACTCTTCATCACCTCAGAATATCAAAAACGCGTTTTTAGGTTTCAACCACTTATAAAAGAAAAGACTCGGAGCTAGAAAACCTAAGTCTTGGTGATGACAATTGTGCGGACAAATACAACCATTGCCGTGCTATCAAAAATTAAAAAAAGGATTAGACAAAGTTACTTATCTGGACTGGAGTACACTATCCTGAATAGTGTTGTCGCACAGTTAACTCGATCCTTCGGATAAAACATTAAGCTTTGAAATTCCGTTCCGAAATTTTGTCACACCCGTTACTTGCAATACTTCTCTTTTTCACAGAGAGGGAGGGGGTGGCAGGTCGAACAAGTTCCAATAAGGACATTTGGTCAAAATAACGATATTTTCGGGTATTTTTGAGAAAAAATCTATTTTATCCAGTGCTTATTGCTCTTTTAGTGCTGAAAAAAATATTTGGACTTAAATTTCCTTATAAATAATAAGATTTGAAGTCCCAAAATAATGACAAATCTTATTAATAAGGAAGCTTGAGAGCCCTGGCCAAAGTAAATTATTATTTAAGCATCGAAAATTTTTTCATTTCTTTTTCCTTGGCTTTTTGGTGCTGATCATTTCCAAAGTGAGATTTCGTTGGTTTGACAGTTTGATCAGTATGATTGAATTAAGTAAGGAAAAGGAGTATAGACTTTTAAACTTGAACTCTTGCAAAGCATACTCGATTTTTTATATATTAGCCACAAAAATTAAAGGGAAAAAAGGTGAAGTTTTGAGCAAAGTTGAGCATTTACTAGTGTAGTCTGGCTTGTGCCCTAACTTGCTTCGGATCCTTTGACTATAAAGGTACGTTCACAACTAGTGCGGGACTGAGTGTGAGATTTGGGGTGTTTTTAACGCGGGAAGAGCTGTACTTTTTTTCTTGACCAAAACTTTTTTCTGTTAGTATCATTTCGTAGCTAAGATTCAGGGCTTCAAATGAGGTATTGACAAGCAACATCTGAAATAAAAAATTGGCGTAAAAATGCTCTTCCCGCGTTAAAAACACCAAATCTCACACTCAGTCCCGCACTAGTTGTGAACGTAGCTTAAGTCTAAACCATTTTGAAAAGTCCTAGACTAGTAAGGATCAGTGATGTTTTTGTGTACTGAGCTACTTTTTGTGTTAAATTACTCATACCTCGACACCTATTTATCCGAAATTCATGTATAATAGCTTATTCTGAAGAAGAAATATAGTTCTTCAAAATGAATTGATAAAATTTACGAAAACATAAAAATTCGTTTTTTTCTAAGCTAAATAACGCCAATAAAAATTCAGTAATCAAATGAAATGATTTTTTTTGAGTATGACAAACTGAACAAAAATATCTACAAAGTGTCAGTTTTGAACCAATTTAAAAAAGCTTCATATTTTTTGGTAGCTAAATAGTTCTGCTATAATCTGAAATAAAGCAGTTTTCAAAAATTCACAAAAATTATGAAGTTATGGGCTTGTACACAAATGAAAATCAATAGAATTTTCATTTGATTACTCATTTGTGTAGAAGCCCATAACTTCATAATTTTTGTGAATTTTTGAAAACTGTTTTATTTCAGATTATAGCAGAACTATTTAGCTACCAAAAATATGAAGCTTTTTTAAATTGGTTCAAAACTGACACTTTTGTAGATATTTTTGTTCAGTTTGTCATACTCAAAAAAAATCATTTCATTTGATTACTGAATTTTTATTGGCGTTATTTAGCTTAGAAAAAAACGAATTTTTATGTTTTCGTAAATTTTATCAATTCATTTTGAAGAACTATATTTCTTCTTCAAAATAAGCTATTATACATGAATTTCGGATAAATAGGTATCGAGGTATGAGTAATTTAACACAAAAAGTGTCTCAGTACACAAAAACATCACTGGTAAGGATACCTGGTACCTTTGCTTGAAGGACCATAGCCGTCGCCCACAACAAGAATTTCACACGTTTGTATCCGCGCGGGACACCACTTTCATTGCGAAAACATTCAAGAACAACATTTTTAATTCAACTAATAATGAAATCTTTAAAAAGGCATTGGCAATCGAACCCACGAGCAATAAAGTGAGATTTATCCACTTCACTAACAAGTAACTTGTTTTTCTTTCACTATTTTAATCAAAGTAACTTCATTTGAAAAACAATAAAAAATAAAAAATTGGGGCATTCAAACGTGTGAAATTCTCGTTGTCGGCGACGGCTATGGTCCTTTACAATATATTTTTAAAATCACAGGGGAAGTAAGCACTTTGTCGCACTTTCTAACTACAGTCAACTCTCGATTTAATGAAACCCGATTTAACGAAGCTCTTGATTTAACGAACCTTTTTTTGGTGCCTATTTGGCCAACGATTAAATAAAATGACTAAAATAAGCTCTCGATTTAACGAAACTCTCGATTCAACGAACATTTTTGCCGGTCCCCAGGGGTTCGTTAAATCGAGAGTTGACTGTACCTGTCCGCATCATTTTTCTCGCTGTCCGCCAACAATATTGAAATTTTACACACTAAACCATCTCGAACATTTTTTTATATAGGTCTTGAAATCACATCGGAAAGGCATCCTGCGTGATTCCTTTGTGAGAAAAATAAGCATATTTTTCGCTGTATGTCAATTCCCGACTCTCAAAATAATCCGCAATTTTTAATACCGTTTCTGATCTATTGCTAAAAGTCCAAGCGGTTCTCTCACCTGCTATCAACTAATTCATAATGACGTTGTTTGAAATTGAAACCAGCAGTAGAGGTGAGAGTGAAGGGGCTTGCGTGCGCTGGCCTGGGAAAAAACTTGTGATAGTAGAGGCACACCTACTTAATCGATTGCCTCACTGCCTGGGAGGACGACCTGTGTGTGAGTGTCACTGTAAAAGGGTTATAGAAACATACGCAGACTAGTACTCTTTTAAAATGTCTCTTTCTTTTTTGCTGCCTTCTTTACATTTTTTCACTTTTTTGTTCTTGAAGTTAAGCAATAGTTAGTGACTTATCATTTACTGATGATAATAATTAAACAAGTTTTCAACTTATTCTACATAAGACTATTTATTTTAAAAAAAACATATACCATATAACGTCGAATAAGGACCATGGGGCTTGATTTTTAACCCCTCTTCAGTGGGTGGAACATCGGACCTAACATTCATAGCTAGTGAAAATATGGGGCTCCCAACCGTACATGTTCCTCACCCTGATCACCATAGTCACATTATTAACATAAGTATAATAGACAGTTAGGACCAATGCATGTTTCAATAAAAAACAACAGGGGACCAAAGCGAAAATGTTGCCTCAATACGGCCGGAACTAGCCCAAATTACAAAAAGGGTTGTAATTTGTTAGGGCATGATTTAAAAATCTTATTTGCTGCTAGCGTCAATTCTATCTCAAATTTTCTCATTAAAGATGATCTATTCTTTTCATTTCATTGATTGAATGCATTTTAAACATTTTCAGAAAAATCGCTGATCTTTAAAATTTGTCTTTACCGATGATATCATCTTTTGATCATACACAAATATTTTGCCTAACAGAGTACTTTGAATTATCCCGTGATTTTGTATTGCATAACACTTTAAAAATGATTCCCAAGAAACATCAAATATGGAATCAAATTAAATATTTTTTTAATGTAATTGATACAAGGCAATTTTTTTAAGTCATGCTTATACAAATAGTTTAGTTAAAATTCAAATTTGCCCATTTTGGGTTGTTCAACAGAATTTTGCGGTCCATATTTTTACAATGTGAATTTAAAGTGTTTATTTGATTTTATTTTTCATTTTCAATAGTTTTTTTAAATGAATTTTTCTTTCTCTTTTTCTTTAAACAGTTTACTCGCGATATAACACCGTTCCCAGGACTGGCCATCGGCGGTGTTACATCGAAGGTGTTGTTGTGTCGGGAGTATAGTCAAATGTCGAGAAAATACATTTTCCGAGTCCGTCTATTCACGATGTTTTATTAAGAGTGGTGCTATATCAAGTAGACTGTATGACTATTGATAAAAATAGTTTCCATTTAATTTCTGATATGAAAAAATTTAAAAAAAAAGAAATTCAGAATATTTTCACTAAAATCTGACTTTTTGCCTTAGGCTGCTAAGGTCAAGTACTTTGCATCAGGTTTTCTTAATATATTTCAAGCCATGTCCTCTTATTAGGGGGCTTTTTGTAGGGTTTTTTTGTAATTTTGTAAAAGATTTGAAAAAACTAACAGTGGAGACCAAGGAAAAAGCACCTTGGTCATCTGAAGCGAAAAGTCAAATTTTGGCCAAAATTTTGTGTCAAAAATAGTTTCAGAAAACAATGTTTTCACTGTTTTTTATTGTGTTGTAAATAGTGAAAAATTTATATGTTAAAGTTCTGAATTAGCAAGACATGAAAATGTTCCTAATTTTCAAATTATTTCACTATCTAATTACTAATACTTTTTTTTAGAATCAAAATCTACTATTCTCAAATCAAATTTAGCCAGAATTTTTTCATCAACAGTGATTTTTACTTGAAAAAATTCCAATACTGCCGAAATTATTGAGTGAATAAAGCAAAAAACAAATAAAAAACCCAAGATTATACACAATAAAGAAACAAATTCAAAAAGGAAAATTTTGAAAAAAGATGAACATTTTTTTATGGAACAACTTGTGCACCAGCTTCCTGCAATAAACTTACAAACAAAATATTCAGATTGTTTATTTCCTGTGTTCAAGCCCATGAACACACCGGGGGCTACAACCCGTGCATGGATTCTGGTAGTACCACCATGATTTCCAAATTAGCTCCGATACTGCTTTCAACAACTACAACTCCATGATGACCGCCTTTTTGTCGTCGGCAGCCGCCGCTGCAGCTGTCAATAGCAATGATACCACTAGTAGTTTGCCAACATGCTCAGCCAACTTGTCCATGATCAACTTTGGAAAAAGGAATTCTTTTGGCTCAAATGCGGAAATCAGATCGCCTTCAGCCAGTAATTTGAATTCCATTGGATCCGCCAATTCCAACGCTTCTTCTGGCAGTGTGGACGATACGAACAGCAGCATCGGGGCAAATAGTAATGCTTCAGCCTACATGCCAGTGCCCAATGCACAAGCTCAGGTGGCCTGTGCAGCAGCTGCCCATTTACTGGCGAAAATGCCGCCGCAAAATGGTAGTATCTTGGAATGCGAGCCTCAACAAGCTAAGCCTACGGCTACTGCTGCAGCTGGCTATAAAGCAACTTTTGACATGATGAGGTGGGTAATATTTAATTGAGTTTATATGGAACTTTTCTTGTTGAGAAAACGCATACACCCTGCCCCTACCCCCACACTCCACACATTAAATTTTTTTGCCTTGGTTCCCTGTTGTTTTTATGATTTTTTATTAATTTTTTAGGATTAAGCTTAGGCAAGGGTTGGCTACCGAACGTCAGAATAGGCTCAAACATCAGTTTTAAGAATCTTTAAGTCTGTCCAAATATACGATTTTCTACCCTTGTCAAGCTCAAGCCTTGATATTTATGGAAACAACAGAAAGACCAAGGCAAAAAAGTTGATGGTGGGGGGATGTTCTCAGCAAAAACAGTGCCAATTAAACATTCACAATTATTGAAAAAAATCATTCTGTCTAGTTTTTGGTTTACATTTGGCGTAAAGTTTGGACTTTTGATTGACCTTGGTTTGAAAAACGGAAATCTTTCTGCTTTCGGCAAAAAAGTTACTCGAGGCTTCTGCTCATTTCTGGCTAAGAAAATACATACTATTTGGTCATTTTGGAGCAGAAACGCGAGTGACTTTATTGTCTGGGGCAGAAACTTTAAATCACGCTCGCGTTTTTTTTGTTTCTTGATGTATCAAAACAAATTTCTCTATGTGAGTTATATTAAGTTCGGTCCAAGATTTCACACCGGGTCACAAGCAGTTATGTCAAAATGCCGAAAAATGGTAATACAGTTGCAAAAACTGTAGTACAGTTTAGGACATTTTTCTCAAAGAGTAGTACTGTTTTTAAAACAGTAGTACAGTTTTGACTACCATTTTAAACTGTACTAAGCTTTTTGCAACTGTAGTACAGTTTTTAAGTGTATTACAGTTCTAGACTGTACTACAGTTTTTGCAACTGTAGTACAGTTTTTAAAGTGTATTACAGTTCTAAACTGTACTACAGTTTTTTCAACTGTAGTACAGTTTTTAAAGTGTATTACAGTTCTAAACTGTACTACAGTTTTTGCAACTGTAGTACAGTTTTTAAAGTGTATTACAGTTCTAAACTGTACTACAGTTTTTTCAACTGTAGTACAGTTTTTAAGTGTATTACAGTTCTAAACTGTACTACAGTTTTTGCAAGTGTAGTACAGTTTTTCGGCATTTATTGACGTCTTGACAAATTGTACACGCGTAATCCTGGTTCAGTGTTCGTTCAGTGCACTCGTTCAGTTTCGTATCACATAAAGGTAATATGGGCGTAATATATGATCGCCACCAGTAGCATATGTCACAACATGAGGTTTTCTAATTTGACAATTTTTCTGTAATAGACCGAATTATTTGGACGATTGAAAATCAGTGAAGTGATGCTCGATAGCTGCGCTATCGATTTGCTAGCTAAGGTTAGCTATAGAGATGGGGATAGGCTGTTAGGCAGATATGTGGATAGCAGAGCTATTGAAGCGTTCATAATAATTTTTAGTTGTTTTAATACATTTAGTTTGGTGTTGCGTATAAATTTTTAGTCACTTTTCCAATTAACAACTTTTTTAATTTGTAGTATCCATTCTTTTTTAACAAGCTAAAATTTGTTTAATTTCTTAAACAAAGCCTTTTGTGTGCTGAGTAATGAAAATTTAGATATATCTTATTCACTTTTTTCTTAGAATCCCACTGTGAAATAAAACACCATGGTAATTTCAGATACAAATGTTATCAACACACAGTTTTTTTATTTGTTGTATCAATTTCATTTGTATCAAAGTTATCCACGAGGATATAACTAACTCAGGCTGATAACTGTAAGTCAAAAACTTTAGGATTTCTTGTATACATGTATATATATTATTATACGAGAACTTCTACAGTTATGAACAATAAAATTCAAGACTAATTAACTGCATGCTTGAGTTTTTTAAAAATTGGCATGAAAACGTTTTCCTCAAACAACTGCACAAAAGTAAGGGGACCGAAATGGAGTAGGATCAAATGCGTGTATACCTAGAGTGATCAAAAAATGCGTTTACTAATGTAGCAATATTTCAGATCGCCCAGGTGTCCCGATTCTGGACTGCTTGATCATCTTAATTACAGTGATGAGCTCTGCTTAAATCCCTCTTTCAACCATCTAAACAATTGCAATTTTGGTGCCAGTCACTTGGGCAGCTCCATGGGCGTTTCTCAAGCCAATTATCAGCAGCAGGCCATGTTTCCAGCTTCATTTACGCAGCCGCAGGTCAGCAACCAGCAGTTCCAAGCGGCTTATGCTGTGGTAGCGATGCAGGCGAGGCAGTTTATGTCTGACTCCAATGCCTTCCAACACCACGGCAATATTAATCCAGCTGGTTCTTTGAGTGTGGAGTGTAATGATTTGGATAGTAGTTCATCTAAAAAACGACCTAAAACTACTGCTACCACTATTACTGATACTGAAAGTGCTGAGTATGTCGACAAAAGCCTGCCTAAAGTTCCTAGATGCAGCATTTGTAGAGCTGACTCCACAGGAATTCACTTTGGAGCGGAAGCTTGTGCTGCTTGTAAGTTATTTTGTTAGACAAAATAAAACACTAATTAAAGGCTGTTTTAAAAGATTCGCTATCATTTTAACAGATTTTCAGATTAAGATACTGCTTGAAAAAAGGCACTTGTTCACTTAGGGGGGGGGCGCATTTTATAAAACATTGTAAATCATGTTTCAACGACGCCTAAATAATTTTTTTACGCTAAAAAAATATAAAATTTGTTTTCTGACAATTTGCTACATAAAAAATTGATTTTCGAAGAAAAATATTTTCTACCACAATTTGACTTTTTGCCTTGGGTGACCAAGGTGAACCAAGTCTTTGGTTAAATTTAGACCAAAATTTTATTCTCTCGAAAACCAAGTTTTGTACGGCAAATTGTTAGAGAACAACTTTTTATCGTTAAAAACATATACAAATAACTAAAGACTCTTTTAAACATGATTTACGTAAATTTTAAAATGCGCCCGCCTAAGTGAACAAGTACCCTTGCCCACCTTGAACCAAACCTAAAAGCATAAAAAATAACCAAAAAATGTGGAGGGGCGAGGGTGTTTGTTTATAAATGGAAATGTCTGTGTAGAAAACTTGATCGACTTTGAGGATGTATATCTTGGAGCTATACTAATTTTTTATGAAAAACTTTTTTCATAGTCTTAATTCTTATTTATAAGCCACAGGGAAAAACACAGTGCAAGCCTTGAATAATAATTCAAAATTAGGCTCTGCATTTTTTCGTCGAACAGTGGTTTTGAACAAAGAGTATGTCTGTTCCAAAGGAGGGAAATGCAACTTTCACAAAGGTGAGACACCACAAAGGCTGCCATTACTTTATTAAAAAATAACAATATATATATCTAGACTCTCCAAACGGTCAAAATGCCGAGCCTGTCGATTCACCAAGTGCTTGGAAGTGGGCATGGACAGAAATTCTGTGCAACATAGACGGGATGCGATTGGGAAATACTCTAATCTTGTCAAAAGAGAGTGCAGCAGTCCCCTTATTGGTATATTACAGAGAAAATGCTTATTTTTAAATATATATTTGATATATTTGAAACATTGCTTTATTTTCCAGAATGCTTGCCATCCACATCCTTAGATCCAGGTCCCATTCAGCTAAAGAGTCCGATGACTCCGAAATCTCCAAGGCTATCCCATCCTATCAAATCACCGATTGAAAGAACATTATCAGCACGGTCTCAAATTGTTGTAACTCCAACTCTGCAGCAGACTCCATCAGTTTTGGTAGGTTTGAGCTGGCTTTGTAAATAAAAATTGCTTGGCTGTAAATTAAAAAAAAACAAGCTCCTCAAATAAGAAAGTGGAAAGACCAAACACCGTAAAACCTCTATTAGTTCTTTTTCAGCTAACAGCTAACTTACAGCTAACTTAAAGCAAAATATGACTTGGAAAAGATAAGTTTTTTCAGTGTCGAAAAACGTACTAAAAAAATTAAAAGCGCAAAATTCAGAAAAAATAACAAAACAAAGGCGTATTATATAATGTCAAAACACGATTTTTCATCACTGTGCTTTAAGTCCTGGTATGTAAATGGCCGCTGTATACGCAGGCCTAAACCAGAGGGAAAACAAGCAAAAATAGTGATTGTCGACATAATATGTCAACGACTTTTTTTGCAAAATTCTGAGTAAATCGGTTTAAAAAATGAGAAAAGCTTCAAAAATTAAAAAAACATGGTACTAAGTATAAAAAACTCTCGCCTTTTTATCCTACAAACCTGAAAATTAATACACTTTTAGGAAGAAATAGTTCAGCGATATGATGAAATGAATCGCCGAAGAAAAGTTTTCTACAGTAAATCCTCTCTGAGCTCATTATTTGATGACTCAGTAGAACTGGTCAGCTTTTATCAAAAAAATTGGTATTTTTTTTCTAACTGAATACGTATTTCCTCTAATATAACCACCGGTGGGTTTATTTTTCAAACCCTTCTGAGGTGTGGATTTATTAGAGTCATTTTGAGATTTTTGTGGCTTCAACCAAAATCCAAAAAGCGGAATCGGTAGAGCTCGTGGGAACTAAGAAAACGCAAAAAACAGCTTTGCAGAATTTTTACTCTGTTCCGAGATACAGACACTGGAAGTTGAGGGGTGGGTTTATTAGAGCGGGTGGTTATATTAGAGGAAATACGGTATATTTCATAGGAGCCTTACGAATTGACTGACTTCGGAGAATGTATGTATCAATTCTGGCGTATAGAGCCAAAACTAGCTGTGGAATTTATTGCTTCTAATCAATATTTTAAAGAGATTTCCAAAGATGAAAAAGTAGGTTTTGCGAAACTTTTTTCTTAGTTAGTACTGAATTTTCGAAAGTATGATCTCTCACAAAAGACATTTTGCATTTGAAATTTTTTCTGAATTACCTCATATTTAAATATTTTGGTTCATGTAAAAAAAAGTCTTGTCTGGTGACACGGAAATGTGTTAGAATATACCTTTCAGTTTGTTTATTGAAGTTTATGATATATGATTTAAAAATCCAGGGGGGGGGGCACCTCCATCCGGGTTGCCATTTTGCTTTTTTTTTGGGTGCTCCGCCTTTTTTTCTTGAGCAGAAAACAAGGTAATTGTTCGATCTGCCTTTGTTTAGAAAATTTTCATACTAAATGCCTTTTTTCGACAAAATTTTTAAATTAAATGCCTTTTCTCAGAAGCTCATGCCTTTTTTTTTCAAATCAGACATGGCAACCTGCCTCCATGGGGGAGGAATGGTGAAAAATATTAGGAACACCTCAAGTAAATCAAAAACTGTCATAATATAGTGTCCTAATAAGTGCCTCCAAATAAAGTTGGTCATTTTGACTCGAATGTTAAAAAAATCCCATTTTCGAGTCAAAATACCTACGACCCCTTGAAGTCTGTCCTCTTTCGACTGTGAAACATCCAAGGGAATCTTATCAGATAACTGTACCATTCCTAGTACTAGTATAATTAACATACAAGAAATTTCACAGTTGTCTGATCAAGTTCTATTCTCAGTCAAGATTTTTTGGTGTTTATATTGAGTCAGAATGACCAAATATAGTCAACGGGACAACTATATGACACTAGCGTCAATTTTATAGGCTGAAAACTGGTAATTGCTTAAAATCTCACTTTTACCCATTTTTTAAAATTAATTAAAAATACAAAATCATAACAAAAAATGTTTATTTTAGGCCAAAATATTTTCAAATTTTCTAATGACATTTCATGCTATAGAGGAACCATATATTACTTGGAAACATGGTGGACTGACCGAGGGCAAGGAGTTCTGGATGATGCCCAACAGGTAAAGCAATTTTAAAACCAAAATAATATTAAAAGTAGTCTTTTTTACAGAGTTTACATGGTTTTTAACCACACAGAGCAGTATTTCGACAGAAATTCGTCCATTATGAAAGATCTTAATTTGGACAAATCTTCGGCTGTCAAGTAATTTACTAAAATTTTACGACTTAGACAAATTTTGATTTTTAAATTTAGCTTGTTCAAGCCAAGTTTTGAGCACGCTATGGAAGTGGTTGGCAGAAAAATGGCGGATATGAACCTGACAAAAACGGAGATGATTGCTTTGGTTGGAATTGTCCTTTTTGATTCCAGTAAGTTTATTTTTGCCCAGCTCCAATGACCTCAATGGGGCAGAATAGCCTTGTATATTCTGGTGGCTCACCTTGGTCTTCCAAGTAAAAAGTCAAATCTTCGGTCAAATTTTTTTTCAAAATTGTCTTCCTAATCTTAAAAACGTATTTTAAGCATGTTTAAAGTGCTTAAAATGGTGAAAGAACATCTTTGCAGGAAATTTCAGACCACCCCACTATACTGTAGTCCTGCCTGTTAATTTTTTTGTTTTCAGGCTCAGGCAGCCGTAGGCCAGCATAGGTTAGGATGAACTCAAAAATGTTCATCGAAGCTCAAAAAGTAAAATAAAAAGTAGAACTGAAAAAAGTAAGAGAAACATGCTTCGAAGACATGCTTTGAATGTTTGATACCGACCTTACACATGCTGGCCTACCCTTGCTCAAGCCAAAAAAACAACAGTAACAAAATGGTCGCGTTGTGGATGTTGGCGAAGTACTGCTTACAGATTTCGAATAACTCAGCCGATATAAATAAGCCGAATTCACTAGCTTAACGCATAAATTAGTTTGAACTGCCATTTTTTCAAAATCTGTAGTTACCGAAAATTCCAAATTGTGAAGAGCACGAAAAGTCAGTCACCTCGCTAGCATCAGTAAATTTGCGAAAAACTGAACAAAATTATATTTTTTTAAACAAATACATTTTCAGTTTGCCCTTCCTTAGCACCAGAAACCAAAGAGATCTTAAACAATCTCAAAAACCAGCTTTTCAAGGACATGATAAACCATTACGAAGCCGATGATTCCATCGACTATCCAGAGATACGTTTGGGCAACTTAATTCTACTAATGGCTGGAATCAAGGTTAGATATTCAAATTTTTTATACAAAACCCTGAAAACTATTAATGTTTTTGTAGATCCACGCCCAGAAATCAAGGGAGAACATGCATTTGCTCAAAATATTTGACGTTCTGCCTCGAGACGAGCTGTTTGATGATGTGACTGGAATAACTCCTGCCCATGTTTCTGATCTAGCAGATTCTGACACCTCATCTAGTAGTACTGCCAATATTATTGACTGATTGTTCATATTTGCCTACTTATCTACCTCATTGAAAGATCTAGTCCGCGCTTGTTTTATTACTTTGTTTACACGCTGTTCACACTTTTTACTAGGGTTGACTCCCCTTACTTCCACGGGAAAGGGGGAGGGTGTCGGTAGGCCAGCCCTACTTTTTACCCTAGAGAAATTAGAAAAATTAGAATGCCTACAATTTACGAAAGAGATTGCCAAAACAGAACTGTTGAATATATTTAAACTAAGTTAAAAAAATAGTTTGTTACAAGATCCTTATATTTACTTTTGACTAAATTTTTGGTGTAAAGTTAACTGTAAAGTCAGCTGTACAGCCACAGTTAACGGTCAGCATATGCTCGAAAAAATCATCGAATGCTCGAAATCAATCTGCTCGAGCATTTTGAGAACCCTATTCTAAAACCTACCAGAAAAGCGCCCATTTCTAAGTTCAAAACTTGTTACACGATGAGATTGCAAACTATACTGATATGGAAACATCATGGGATTTTTTATATAACACGATTACTAATTATCTTAACGTACGGTAACGTACATCGAGGTAGAAAACTAACTCAGGATAATGACTTATGCTTATATCATAAGATTATGCCAATTTTTTTCCTCATTGTATGTGATATTATTTTCTTTCAAAACAAACTTGATTTGTGTCCGAATATTGTTTAACCACTGTATTGCATGAAAGGACAGAGACTAATTTCATATTTACTTTGTTTATTGATAACGGTCTTATCATATTGAAGACTTTTCAAAGATGATAGCGGAAAAACACAGAGACTTTGCAAAAAATGTTAGATATTAGCCAAAAAGTTTTAATTTTAATTTGAAACATTTTTCAGGCCTGAATAACATACGCTAGCCTACCCTGCCTAAAAAGTAAATATAAACTATTGTTAATGGGGGAGGGGCCCCCTCCGAGGGGGCAGGTCTGTTGGGGTGTTTGAAGATTAGATTTAAGAGCATTCGCTGAGAGCGCCGAATTTTCGCATAACATTTTTCGAGCCATTCTATAGTTTTTAAATTTAATATTTAGCGTGTTTTTGTGTATAAGGCGGGTATCATCAAACTCTGTTTGTGTTGTTCAAACTGGTGATAGCACAAAGATAAATTTTCTTGAATATTTATTGCTTTCAGTTATTTTCGTATATATACATATCGATTGTTGCCAAATGATTTGAGAAAGCAATAAAAGTATCTTAAAGTCCAGAATTTTTAAATTCATACATAAACAAAAACAAAACATTTTCTAATATTCAAAGACTTTGAAGATTTTTATTAATTTTTTATGTATTTCGAAAACTGAATGGAAATATTATCGATAAGGAGTGAGATTCACATTTTATAGAATTAGAGTTCTTAACAAATTATAGCTGAGATCTATTATTGAATAGTTAAGGTTACAAAGCTAACAAGAAAATTTTACATTTTTAGCAAGGATAGAAATTTAATTAAAAAAAAAGTTTGGTTCTCAGAATGAACAGGTTGTTACGATTTGTCCCAAAACTTTTTCACGCTCGTTAATTTGAATTAAAAAAAATCATTAGTGCCTTTTGTCAACTTGTCATTCTTTTGTTTTTTTTCATTATTTTTGCATCATTTTTCGCAGCAAAAAGCTTATCAAAAACAAGTGGGGACTGTAATTTTCTACGATGAGCATTTTTCGAAAGTCTACATATTTTACTAAGCAACCAACAATTCTTCGTCATCATCTTCTGTAGAATCTTCGGCGCACAAATTTACAGCAAACTTCAGAGGTATTACAAAGACAGTGATATCATCGGAGGAGGCCATGGCTCCACCGGATAGTCTCCATTTGCTGTTATCTACCGGATCACCTCTGGCTCCAGCTGCTAATTCCTGAGCCATTAGGGTGTATGTATATCTGGAAAATTCAATTTTTTAAAGTATCTTGGTATATATTTGCCAACTTGATAGAGTCATCCTCCAAATCAATGGATTCCGTGCCAGTAGATTCGCATGAATTGAGTGTGCTCATAGAGGTATTGACTATGTTAAACACATCTTCATTGGAAAACACATCCCACAACCCATCTGAGCCTACGACTAAAACATCGGAGGAGCTGAGACAATCCATTGATCGGGTGTCAAATACTTGAACCTTAATAGCACCACACTTGATTACGAGTTCCGATATATATGATAACGGGGTGGTGGCTTTTTTGCCTAGGTCCACCCTGTTGTTTTTTTAAGACTTTTTAGTCATTAGGCTAGGTAGGCTAGCGCATGTTGGGACATTTTAGACTCATGTATGAGTTCGTCCTAACATACGCTGGCCTACCCTTGCTTAAGCTTGAGCCTGAAAAATCATTAAAAAAACAACAGGGGGACCAAGGCAAAAAACGCCTCCTTTTGTTTTCCACGCTTTTTTCAGAAACTTTTAAATAATGAATACAAATATTTACTTCAGGGTGGGCGCTCAGGAATGGCTTAATCGCAATTCTGTCGTCGACAGTCATTAGATGGTGGTCACCAAGCCCTCGACTGACTCCTATGGTATTTAAAAGACGAGACTAAATATGATAAATTATTGTGTTTATTTTTGACCTGAGCCTAAATCACCTTTTTACATCTTGTGCTTATAAGTGGTGGTTTTAGATCTGCTTCCCTTACTGTTTTTGCAGCCCTGAAAGTTAATATTTTTGTATTTCAAGTTTATTAAATTTTGAAAACTTTTTTTTTGGCAAATATTTGGATTTTTCGACGCTAGTCATATAAATAGTGAAAATAAATCTAGTTGTTTCTTTCAAAAAAACATGCCAACAAGCTTGATTTCAAATGATTGAATTGTCGAGAATCACCTTTTGATTAAAAAAAAGAAAACATATTGGGAGACTTTATACTTACTTTCTCAACCATTGCCCAAGCATTGCTTAGCAACATTGCTCAGCAATTATTTCCAAATCATTGCCAAATCATACAAATTTCGATGATAAAAAACGTAAAAACCCAAGTGCACCACTTTCCCCAAAGAGTATGAGTTCTCTGAATATATTTTCGCTGAGAGATCTCATACACTTTGCAAAAGAAGGTGCACTTGCGATGCTCGATAAAAAAACATCGAAACACGGTCTAAAAGACTATGAAACTTCCAATAAATTTTGTCTTGATAGGAAAAACTGGCGCCCGGCCATTCAAACATTTTAAGCTGGATCTATTGGCCTCGGCATGTTCCTTTGGAAGACCACGGATTGTGAACGGAGCAGCATTTCCTAAGTTTGAATTACACTTTTTTTTCGGTAAGGTTTTTTTGAATTATTTTTTAATTTCATTTCAAATAAAAATTTTATGTCTTAGTTTAAGAATATCTATGAATTTTTATAAGTAAAGTGAAAGTAAGCTGAATCGTCCAATCTGGCATTGTCACGTAGCGTTGCGCTCCCAAAAAAGTAATTTAAAAATTAGTGGTTGAATATTTTCAGAATAAAAAAGTGTCGCCCGCCAATTCAGATTTCGGAAATATCGCTGCGTCCAAAAACCATAGTCATTTTGAGACGCGAATCTACAGAGAAAATACGGAATTCAAGAAAAAAATACTCACCACCCATCCATGTACCAATCACGATACAAAACTTTATGGTTCAAGTCCTTGCGAGTCAGAAATCTGCTGTATTCTTGTCTGGAAAAACAGTTGCTGATGACTTCCCTGTTTCTGTATGCCTAAAAACACTGAAATTTGAAAAAAATTAAAAAATAAATAAAAATCAGACTATTGTTTGAAGTCTCTTTCTCTCTTTCAAAGGCGAAAAATCGGTGCTTAGCTGGAGATATTTATTAGGTGAAACCAGAAGGGCTCGACAATCTCCAGCATTAGCCACATAGATTTTATTGAGGAAAAAGAGCACAACAATGGCAGCACATCCACCTGGCAGACGGCTAACTGCTTTTTCAGCTCCAATTCTATCATCCTAAAGAAACGACAATTGTTTTAGACTAAGTTTCTGAAACAACTGTTTTACCATTTCCACAAAAGCGGCCTCCAGAGCGCCGACTATTAAACTATCAGCTGTGATTACACTTTTGTCCCTGTGCTCTCCTTGATAATTTTTTTCCAGTGTAGGGTCCTCGTTCCAGCAGTTCCTCTCATTTTTCGAGGTATTTTTGGAGTTGAAAAGAGTTTCCTGACGATGCAAGTGCAAAATGCTTTCGAGCACTTCACTGAGACGATTCTTAATTATTAAAGTTTCAAAAAATTGAGTAGAACAATGACTACACCCGAATTACAAGATTTCGAATTGATTGTTACCTTGGAGAGAGAGCTCAGACCCTGAATTTGCACCAAAATACATGGTGCGGCAAATTAGCTTCGAGATTTTTTTTGTGATAACTTTAAAATTTTCATTATTTCGGCTGGTTTTCTTTTTTATTCGAAAAGAAATGAAATGCAATTCGTCGCAAAAAACAAACTTGTCATTTCACGTGCTTCGCGCCCTGCGCCCTGGCCTTTTTTATTCGCGCCCCGGCACCGTCTTACGCCTCGAGGTGAGCCAGATCACCGCCCCAGCACCTCGAGGCGAACCAGATCACCGTCCCAGCACCTGGGCGGGGCGCATTTGAAGCGCTGCTTGAGCCAATTTTAAAAAAAAGCCAATTTTGTTCTGGAATGATTGTTTAATTTTGTTAAATTGTTGTTGCTTCGTGGAAAAAAGCTTTTTTATGCAGGGTTTGTGTCTTTGTCTTTCAAATGAAAAAATCTCGCTAAGCCGATAAATTAAAAAAGCTATTGCTCAAACAAATCTCTTGTCTCATTTGCTTAAAACAACACACCTTTATATGTTCATGCAGCATCTTAGATGCCATAATTGCCGCTCCACTCCCAGCATGTCCATCAAAGATGGCAAAATATGCTGCTTCCGCTCTAGGTGCTGTTGGTTCATCATCACTCTAAAAAAACGCCGAATATATATTTTCATCCTAAAATTTCCTAACATTACCGAAAAACTTTTATGAAGCGTCAAAATGTCTTCATCTGATCTTCTTTTCTCCAGCTTTCTTGGATTTTCTTTGATTTTTATCTGCCCAAAAGGATTTCCCAAGAGTTCAAATTTAATGTCTGAGTTTTGAGTAGACGTCCGCTTCAAAGCTTTCACTAAATCGATGGCTTTTTCCGGCTCGTAGCCCTGCTGAACAATGTTCAGTATTTTGGCTGTGGCCATGTCTTCGTTTTCTACCGACTTGCCTGTAATTTTAGTTTGATGTTTATTTGTCAAATTTGATTTTTTTGAAGAAAATACCATGGTTGATAACTTCAGCATATCCAGCGTTGACTGGCAGTGCATATTTGGGGCAGAGAACCGGCCTTATCAGTTGATCAGCAGATAGTTGGGTCTCTTCTTTGGAGAAATGTAAAAATTCAGGGCGAGTGTAGCTGTATTGTGGATGTGTTTCTGAAGGAGATGGTCCACCAGACATCACTTTAATATATTAAAGTATTAGAAAGAAAAATATAAAAAACTTTTACAACTTTTTTTGCAGATTTCTCTGTACACATTTTTTTATTCCAGTGCTGCTTTTTTCAATACTCTGTTTTCTTTATAGGTCATTTGGTGGGTCATTGGCCCTAGTAGAAAATCAGGAGATTTTTTTCGGGCTTGGTCTCACCTTTGTTTTTTAAAAAACTTTCTAGGATTTGGCTCTAGGAGACAGTAATCCAGATTATGTTAGTACGGACTTGAACATATCTTAACTTTATTCTAACATCCGCTTACTTACCCTTGCCTCAAGCCTAACCATTCAAAGTCCTGAAAAACAGGGGAATTTGGCAAAAAGAGGAAGACCAAAGAAAAAAACCTCCTGATCATACTTGCACGCTCGCCAACAATAAAAAATGGGCCGGCCCTTTTTAATTGACTGTAGCGCGGGTCATTAAAAATTTTCGCTGCCAGCGCTAGCTCCGGGGCTCATCAGATCTGGTTTTTTGCTGGCGGCGCTCCGGCGCTGGTGAAGCGCCGGCGCCGACTTATGTATAACTTGGTAAATTTGAATTTTGTTTAAAACACGATAGAATTAACACTGAAATGATGTTTTTTTCACAACTGATAGCATCTGCATGGTAATAAAACAGGTTTTGGGCCTTTTGTTAGCTTCTGAAACCATATACTTTTTTCTATTTTTCGAAGTGCCGGCGCCTCACAAATTTTCCGCTTAATTTTTTTCGCCGCCGGCGCCTGCGCTCTTTCTTAAATAATTTTACCGGCGGCGCACTGGCGCACGTGAAGCGCCGGTATGCCGTTGGCACTGCGAGTAAGTATGCTCCTGATTTCTGACCAGGACCAAGTCATTAAAAAAACCGTTAAATGCCCAAATGCCACAAGTTATATGCCACAAGACTGGCGCTGAAATTTGCAAAACATTTTGATGATTACAGAAAAAAAGGTTTTGAGCTCGAGCTAGTCCTTTTTCAGTAACTGGAGCTAAGCAAAAATAGCTTGGATTGGTGTTTAAAAACAAACCTGATATTATTTCAGCAAAAACATTAGACTCTCCAGCCATATCTACAACCATCCCAATTTTAGGAGGAGACACAGTTTCTTGCGCTTCTGCAGAACTGCTGTTGTTTGATGTAGAAGCGTTAGAAGTTATTACATTTTTTATTTTAGACAGCATTAGTGCACTCAATTGGAATGCGCATGAAGCACTAAAAAATTTATTGAGAGAAACAATTATTTAATTGCATTTTGAATTGGCGCAAAGACGATGCTCTGGCATTTTTCAAAAAATCTTATGAACGAAAATGAACACACATGTATTGGGCTAAAGATTTTGTCGTCAAGGCTTCTCTCCTGGAATTCCTCATAATTACGTTCTTGTATAATTCAGGGTCATAAGATAAGTGTAAATAATTGACCGGGAATTGACAAGGAGTTGAAAATATTCACTAACACATAGAACGAATAACAAATAGTGTAAGATAAATAGAAAAGCTGAACAGCGCTTATTGTTCGGTTAATGAAAGCTTTTAGCCTGAGACTCGACTATATAAAATCGTATCCTGTGTGAATAAATTACCGTATTTTCTCTATAAAACGGGCCAGCCCGTTTACTGTTCAACCCATCGAAAATCGAAAAATTCTGAGGTCGATCTGAAGATTTTTGGGTGCTCAATCAAAATCTGAAAAGTGGAATCGGTAGAGCTCGTGGGAAATAAGGAAATGCGATGAACAGCTTTACAAAATATTCATTCCGGGCTGAGATATGAGCTCTTAAAGTCGAGGGAGCCTGTTTATTAGACATGGCTCGTTTAATGAAGAAAATACGGTATGATAATTTAATCGAAATAGTTTTCAGACAAATCAAAGCCGTTATCAAAAGTGATAGCTCTTTCCAATGTCGCTTTGTTCAGCTCATGGCTCTTCTCCTAACAGTTGTTTTTCCCACTCTAGTTTTTTCAAAGCTTGGCTTTGAAATATGAGCTCATTCTAACGTAAAATTCATGATTGACCAATGTTACCATTTAGTGCGCTAGGGCAGACTTCACTTATTGTCTACTTATCCTTGAAAAAATTTGCTCTTTTTGTCTATTTTTAACACCTTTCTCTCTTAACGGGTCTCATTCTTTTCTTAGAATAAGAATTATTCATAACTGTAACAAAGACCATGGTCTTCCAAACCTAAAAGTTCAAGGTCTAAATTAGGCTACAGCAGCCTTACGTTTTGACAAAGTTTTGACTAGCCAAGTCATTCGGATTCACGACAGGTTCAAATAAATGCGACTTTTTATTTAAAGCAACAAACAAGGCGATAGCAGCAACAACAGCATAATAGAGGGTAACAACCAACAATCAGCAAACAAAAAAGGTCAATATATGCTTGCCTGAATATTGCAGGACCTTCATGTCCTGAAAAATAAGGTTTTCTATGTGAAGAAGAACAAGACCTCAGTAAGCATATTGGTAAGCATTGTACAAGGTGGAGAACTAACTTCTCATCTCCATGATAACGAGTCTAATCTCTAAAAAATAGAGTTAAAGGTTAGTGATGGAGATCATAGATGTTGTTCCAATTCCACTCACAAATTGCTTTCCATCCGTGCCCAACAGAGCTCAAACCAATTAAAGTAAACACTGTCATCTTCACCCTGAAGTTAATCTCTTCAGTAATGTCAATAATGCCGAAAAACAGTACTACAGTTGCAAAAACTGTAGTACAGTTGATTTAACAATGATTAAGGTTTTATTGTTCATATTTCATCAATAAATTTTTTCCAACATTTTTTCAATAAGTACTCAAATATCCAATATTGGTACTATTTGACCCGTCTTCGGAATATTTGTCCTAGTCCAGTGGCTAAGGTGGTGCTTGGGGGTGGTTGATTAGTGGTTGATGGAATCGTTAATCTAATTCAGTGATTGATGGAAGCACTAGCTAGACCATATGTTTGTTTATTATAACTAGTTCTTAATAACATGGTTAATGTTGAATTCAAATGACTTTGAGCTGACACAGTTAATGTTGGTCTATAAATAGTTTTAAATGACACATTTGATGTCGAATTCAAATGACTTTGAGATGACACAGTTGATGTTGAATTCAAATGACTTTGAGATGACAAAGTTGATGTTGAATTCTAATGACTTCAAGGTGACACAGTTAATGTTGAATTCAAATGACTTTGAGATGACACAGTTGATGTTGAATTCAAATGACTTTGAGATGACACAGTTGATGTTAAATTCAAATGACTTTGAGGGAATAGTTGATGTTGAATTCAAATGACTTTGAGATGACACAGTTGATGTTGAATTCAAATGACTTTGAGATGACACAGTTGATGTTGAATTCAAAAGACTTTGAGATGACACAGTTGATGTTGAATTCAAATGACTTTGAGATGACACAGTTGATGTTAAATTCAAATGACTTTGAGGTGACATAGTTGATGTTGAATTCAAATGACTTTGAGATGACACAGGATGTTGAATTCAAATGACTTTGAGATGACACAGTTGATGTTGAATTCAAATGACTTTGAGATGACACAGTTGATGTTGAATTCAAATGACTTTGAGATGACACAGTTGATGTTGAATTCAAATGACTTTGAGATGAACATTTGATGTTGAATTCAAATGACTTTGAGATGACACAGTTGATGTTGAATTCAAATGACTTTGAGATGACACAGTTGATGTTAAATTCAAATGACTTTGAGGTGACATAGTTGATGTTGAATTCAAATGACTTTGAGATGACACAGTTGATGTTGAATTCAAATGACTTTGAGATGACACAGTTGATGTTGAATTCAAATGACTTTGAGATGACACAGTTGATGTTGATTCAATGACTTTGAGATGACACAGTTTGATGTTGAATTCAAATGACTTTGAGATGACACAGTTGATGTTGAATTCAAATGACTTTGAGATGACACAGTTGATGTTGATTCAAAGACTTTGAGATGACACAGTTGATGTTGAATTCAAATGACTTTGAAGTGACATAGTTGATGTTGAATTCAAATGACTTTGAGGTGACATAGTTGATGTTAAATTCAAATGACTTTGAGTGACACAGTTGATGTTAAATTCAAATGACTTCAAGGTGACACAGTTAATGTTGAATTCAAATGACTTTGAGATGACAGTTGATGTTGAATTCAAATGACTTTGAAGTGACACAGTTGATGTTGAATTCTAATGACTTTGAGATGACACAGTTGATGTTGAATTCAAATGACTTTGAAGTGACATAGTTGATGTTAAATTCAAATGACTTTGAGGTGAACAGTTATGTTAAATTCAAATGACTTCAAGGTGACACAGTTAATGTTGAATTCAAATGACTTTGAGATGACAACAGTTGATGTTAAATTCAAATGACTTTGAGGTGACATAGTTGATGTTAAATTCAAATGACTTTGAGGTGACACAGTTGATGTAAATTCAAATGACTTCAAGTGACACAGTTAATGTTGAATTCAAATGACTTTGAGATACACAGTTAATGTTGAATTCTAATGACTTTGAGTGACACAGTTAATGTTGTATTCAAATGACTTTGAGGTGACACAGTTTAATGTTGAATTCAATGACTTTGAGATGACACAGTTGATGTTGAATTCAAATGACTTTGAGGTGACACAGTTGATGTTGAATTCTAATGACTTTGAAGTGACACAGTTAATGTTGTATTCAAATGACTTTGAAAGTGACATAGTTGAGTTAAATTCAAATGACTTTGGGTGACACAGTTGATGTTGAATTCAAATGACTTTGAAGTGACATAGTTGATGTTAATTCAAATGACTTTGAGGTGACATAGTTGAGTTAAATTCAAATGACTTTGAGGTGACACAGTTTGATGTTAAATTCAAATGACTTCAAGGTGACACAGTTAATGTTGAATTCAAATGACTTTGAGATGACACAGTTGATGTTTAATTCAAATGACTTTTGAGGTGACATAGTTGAGTTAAATTCAAATGACTTTGAGGTGACACAGTTGATGTTAAATTCAAATGACTTCAAGTACACAGTTAATGTTAAATTCAAATGACTTTGAGATGACACAGTTGATGTTGAATTCTAATGACTTTGAGTGACACAGTTAATGTTGTATTCAAATGACTTGAAGTGACATAGTTGATGTTAAATTCAAATGACTTTGAGGTGACACAGTTGATGTTAAATTCAAATGACTTTGAGGTACACAGTTGATGTTTAATTCAAATGACTTTGAGGTGACACAGTTGATGTTAATTCAATGACTTGAAGGTGACACAGTTAATGTTTGAATTAAATGACTTTGAGATGACACAGTTGATGTTGAATTCTAATGACTTTGAGTGACACAGTTTTGTATTCAAATGACTTTGAAGTGACATAAGTTGATTTAAATTCAAATGACTTTGAGGTGACACAGTTGATGTTAAATTCAAATGATTTGAGGTGACACAGTTGAGTGTTAAATTCAAATGACTTAAGGTGACACAGTTAATGTTGAATTCAAATGATTTGAGATGACACAGTTGATGTTGAATTCTAATGACTTTGAAGTGACACAGTTATGTTTATTCAAATGACTTTGAAGTGACACAGTTAATGTTGTATTCAAATGACTTGAGTGACATAGTTGATGTTAAATTCAAATGATTTGAGGTGACACAGTGATGTTAAATTCAAATGACTTTGAGGGACACAGTTGATGTAAATTCAAATGACTTCAGGTGACACAGTTTATGTTGAATTCAAATGACTTTGAGATGACACAGTTGATGTTGAATTCTAATGACTTTGAAGTGACACAGTTATGTTGTATTCAAATGACTTTGAAGTGACTAGTTTTGTGTTAATTCAAAGACTTGAGGTGACACAGTTGATGTTAAATTCAAATGACTTTGAGGTGACACAGTTGATGTTAATTCAAATGACTTTGAGGTGACACAGTTGATGTTAAATTCAAATGACTTTGAGGTGACACAGTTGATGTTAAATTCAAATGACTTTGAGTGACACAGTTGATGTTAAATTCAAATGACTTTGAGATGACACAGTTGATGTTGATTCTAAAAGACTTTGAAGTGACACAGTAATGTTGTAATCAATGACTTTGAAGTGAATAGTTGATGTTAAATTCAAATGACTTTGATGTGACACATTGATGTTAAATTCAAATGACTTGAGGGACATAGTGATGTTAAATTCAAATGACTTTGAGGTGACACAGTTGATGTAAATTCAAATGACTTCAGGTGACACAGTTTAATGTTGAATTTAAATGACTTTGAGATGACACAGTTTGATGTTAAATTCAAATGATTTGAGGTGACATAGTTGATGTTAAATTCAAATGACTTTGAGGTGACAGTTTTGATGTTAAATTCAAGAATAAGGTGACACAGTTAATGTTTGAATTCAATGACTTTGAAGTGAAATAGTTGATGTTAATTCAAATGACTTTGAGGTGACACAGTTGATGTTGAATTCAAATGACTTTGAAGTGACTAGTGATGTTGAATTCAAATGACTTTGAGGACATAGTGATGTTATTCAAATGACTTTGAGGTGACACAGTTGATGTAAATTCAAATGACTTCAAGGTGAACAGTTAATGTTGAATTCAATGACTTTGAGATGACACAGTTTGATGTTAAATCAAATGACTTTGAGGGTGACCTAGTTGATGTTAAATTCAAATGACTTTGAGGTGACACAGTTGATGTTAAATTCAAATGACTTTGACAGTGGACACAGTTAATGTTGATTCAAATGACTTTGAGATGACACAGTTGATGTTGAATTTCTAATGACTTTGAATGACACAGTTAATGTTTATTTCAAATGACTTTGAGGTGACACAGTTAATTTGTATTCATGACTTTGAGGTGACACAGTTAATGTTGAATTCAAATGACTTTGAGATGACACAGTAATGGTTGAATTCAAATGACTTTGAGATGACACAGTTAATGTTGAATTCAAATGACTTTGAGATGACACAGTTAATGTTGAATTCAAAATATTTAGATGACACAGTTGATGTTGAATTCAAAATGACTTTTTGAGATGACACAGTTATGTTGAATTCAATGATTTGAGATGACACAGTTGATGTTGAATTCAAATGACTTTGAAGTGCACAGTTAATGTTGAATTCAAATGACTTTGAGGTGACACAGTTAATTTTGAATTCAAATGACTTTGAGGTGACACAGTTATGTTGAATTCAAATGACTTGAAGGTGACACAGTTATGTTGAATTCAAATGACTTTGAGATGACACGTTAATGTTGAATTCAAATGACTTTGAGATGACACAGTTTGTTGAATTAAAATGACTTTGAGGTGACGTTAATGTCTGAATTCAAATGACTTTGAGTGACACAGTTAATGTTGAATTCAAATGACTTTGAGATGACAACGTTGATGTTGAATTTCAAATGACTTTGAGGTGACACAGTTTGATGTGAATCTAATGACTTTGAAGTGACACGTTAATGTTGTATTCATGACTTTGAGTGACATAGTTGATGTTAAATTCAAATGACTTTGAGGTGACATAGTTGATGTTAAATTCAAATGACTTTGAGGTGAATAGTTGATGTTGAATTCAATGACTTTGAGATGACACAGTTAATGTTGAATTCAAATGACTTTGAAGATGACACAGTTGATGTTGAATTCAAATGACTTTGAAGTGACACAGTTAATGTTGAATTCAAATGACTTTGAGGTGACACAGTTAATGTTGAATTCAAATGACTTTGAGGTGAACAGTTCATGTTGAATTCAAATGACTTTGAGGTGACACAGTTAATGTTGAATTCAAATGACTTTGAGATGACACAGTTAATGTTGAATTCAAATGACTTTGAGATGACACAGTTAATGTTAATTCATGACTTTGAGGTGACACAGTTAATGTTGAATTCATGACTTGAGGTGACAGTTAATGTTGAATTCAAATGACTTTGAGATGACACAGTTGATGTGAATTAAATGACTTTGAGGTGAACAGTTGATGTTGAATTCAAATGACTTGAGATGACACAGTTAATGTTGAATTCAAATGACTTTGAGATGACACAGTAATGTTGAATTCAAATGACTTTGAGGTGACACAGTTGAATGTTTAATTCAAATGACTTTGAGGTGACATAGTTGATGTGAATTCAAATGACTTTGAGATGACACAGTTGATGTTGAATTCAAATGACTTTGAGATGACACAGTTAATGTTGAATTCAAATGACTTGAGATGACACAGTTAATGTTGAATTCAAATGACTTTGAGATGACACAGTTAATGTTGAATTCAAATGACTTTGAGATGACACAGTTGATTTGAATTCAAAATGACTTTGAAGTGACACAGTTATGTTGAATTCAAATGACTTTGAGGTGACACAGTTAATGTTGAATTCAAATGACTTTGAGGTGACATAGTTGAATGTTGAATTCAAATGACTTTGAGGTGACACAGTTAATGTTGAATTCAAATGACTTTGAGGTGACATAGTTGATGTTGAATTCAAATGACTTTGAGATGACACAGTTGATGTTGAATTCAAATGACTTTGAGATGACACAGTTATGTTGAATTCAATGACTTTGAGATGACACAGTTGATGTTGAATTCAATGACTTTGAAGTGACACAGTTAATGTTGAATTCAAATGACTTTGAGGTGACACAGTTAATGTTGAATTCAAATGACTTTGAGGTTACACAGTTAATGTTGATTCAAATGACTTTGAGATGACACAGTTATGTTGAATTCAATGACTTTGAGATGACACAGTTAATGTTGAATTCAATGACTTTGAGATGAACAGTAATGTTGAATTCAAATGACTTTGAGATGACACAGTTAATGTTGAATTCAAATGACTTTGAGATGACACAGTTGATGTTGAATTCAAATGACTTTGAAGTGACACAGTTAATGTTGAATTCAATGACTTTGAGATGACACAGTTAATGTTGAATTCAAATGACTTTGAGGTTACACAGTTAATGTTGAATTCAAATGACTTTGAGATGACAAAGTTATGTTGAATTCAAATGACTTTGAGATGACACAGTTGATGTTGAAATCAAATGACTTTGAAGTGACACAGTTAATTTGAATTCAAATGACTTTGAGGTGACACAGTTAATGTTGAATTCAATGACTTTGGGTGACATAGTTGATGTTGAATTCAAATGACTTTGAGTGACACAGTTAATGTTGAATTCAAATGACTTTGAGGTGACACAGTTAATTTTCAATTATAACTAGTTCTAGTGACACGGTTAACGTAAAATTAGAACTAGTTCTAAATGACACAGTTAATGTTGAATCAATGACTTTAAGGGGACACAGTTAATGTTGAATTATAACTAGTTCTAGATGACACGATAAAAGTAAAATTAGAACTAGTTCTAAATGACACATTTAATGTTGAAGTCAATGACTTTGAGGTGACACATTTTATGTTGAATTCAAATAACTTTGAGGTGACACAGTTAATGTTGAATTATAACTGATTCTAGATGACACAGTTGATGTTGAATTATAACTAGTTCTAGATGACACGGTTAATGTAAAATTAAAACTAGTTATAATTGACACATTTATGTTGAGTTCAAATGGCTTTGAGTTGACACAGTTAATTTTGAATTATAACTAGTTCTAGATGACACGATAACTTGGCTTACGTACTACTTTTGCTAAAACGTAAAGAGATTCAGAGAAGTTCGTGATAAAACACCAGAAGCTGTTTTACTCGTTCGATGTCTTTTTTCGAAATTTTTTAACCTACAGTCCACTTTCCTATTGGTGTACACTCAAGGTTGGTTCCTTGGATGCGCCCTATCCTAGAAGAAGGGGCCAAATTTTGCCTTGGTCCCCTGGTTGATTTTAATCAATTTCGCCTTGGTCCACCCTGTTGTTTCTGGTTGTTGTTTTTTTCTCTTTTTTCATATGATTATATAATTATATCAAGTAAAACAAGATTACTTTTGGCAAACTTCACGAGTCATGGCTAACTTATTGCATACACCATTCTTATTCAAGCCGGCTTCTTTCATTACTTGCTTGTTGGAGTGGCTCTAGTAAAGAATACGTTTCCATTTTTCGCCTTGGTGTACCTGTTGCTTTTTTGCAAAAAACAGCTTGTCCCCTTGTTCATTATGGTTATTGCAAAAAATGGAAACTCATTCTTTACTAGACCCCTTGTTGGAGTAGTCATTTGCAACACATGTAGAATACAAATAAAAAGGACGAAAAACTATAGGAAAGATTTTAACAGAACTCGATGACTTAAGACCGAAAAACGCCAAATACAATGGTGGGAAAAACAACAGGCAAGGCAAAATTGATTAAAGTCAACAGGGTGGACCGAGGCAAAATTTGGCTCCCTCTTCTAGGATAGAACCCTTGGATGTATAGTGTACACTGATGAGAGAGTTGACTGTATCGTGCTATTCTGCACAAAACGCAAGCCTTTCTTATGTTGAAGGCAATTTCTCGATTTTCAAGGGGTTGGAAAATGAACGATCATGTTCACGTGAAAAAAAATTGACACTGATGTGCAAAATTTATGTTTCATTTATGTGGCTGAAATTGAAAGAAATCACGTATATACACAACAAAGATAGTCATATACATGTATTCAGGTGCACGAATTTTTTTAATTTTTTTTTTTCAATGGAGATGTTTTAGACATCAGTGTCAATCTTATTCACGTGAATGTATGCAAATTTCTATAAGAGGAGTGAAAAACGATTGAATAAAAGATAGCTTTACTCTTGCTTCACATCATGCTCTTTCTCTCGCATTTTTAACTCTCTGTGGGTCGTAGAAAAAGATTGACACTGATGTGTGAAAAACCTCTATTTATGAAAAATTTGAAAAAATAATATATATGTATATGACTTTTCTTATTATGTATACAAGTGATTTTTTATGAACTTCAGCCTTATGCCAATGTCAACCATTTTAGCATCCGTTTATTTTTCAACTCTTAACACCTCGAGGACGGTTCATGACAAATGTATATTCCGGTACCAAATTTCATGCTGAACAACTCCGCAAAAACATATTTTGCGTGTCTCGAGTCAAAAACACGTTTTTAATATTACAGTCACAGAAAATGGGTGCCGACTTAAAAACGACTCTTTGACGTTTTTTATTAATTTTTTTCAATTTTCATAATTATTTGAACAGCTATCAAATGCGCTTTTAAACAAGCCATTAACTTCATTATTGACGGTCAGATAATAAGGCAACTCCACAATAATTTATTCAAAATACTATTGACAATTTCCCTAAAAGACTGCGCAAATGTATTGCGACCAATAGAAGCCATTTTATTCTGTAAAATGAAAACTTTTAATGTTATTTTGAAGACGAGGAGCAGGGCTACAAAAGCTATGTGTTAGAATTTTTATGATAGAAAAATTTATTAAAAAAGTAAGCTCAAAAGGTGTCCGGAATCTTTTGGTACACCAGTTACCATTTTTTTTTCGTCCCCTTGATGAAAAGAAAAAATGTTGTAAAAGTTATTTCAGCAAACAGGAAAAAAATATGAGTGATTTGGGGTTACAATTTATCATCATACCGTATTTATTCTAATTGAAGGTCAGTCTCTATTAGAAGGCCACCCTCTAAGGCCAAAACCAGGGAGTAAACCATGTTTCAATGCATTTTTAACAAGAAGCCAAAAAAATTTTGGAGGTTGAAAATAGAAGAGTGTGGCCTTCTATTAGAATAAGTACGGTATGTATTTTTTGTTATGGATTAGGAAGAAACAAAAAATAATGACAAAATTTCGAAAAAAAATTAGTGACAGATTATCGAAGGACCAGAGGAAAACATGGCAGGCATTGTATAATAAAGCCAAATTTTGTTTGATTTGACTACGTTAAGTCTGATTTTCTTCGGCGCCTTTAGTGCTGAGAGGTTAAAAAATATGCGCCCCGTTTTTTTAACGCCCCCGCTCTAATAAACGCCCCCCTTAGAGAAACTTTGAAAAATAAGCACCCCGGGGCGTTTATTAGAGGAATACGGTATGAGCATAGCTCTTGTTTTTAACGATTTTTGTCACGGAGAAATCTACTTTTAATAATTCTAGCGAGTTTTTGAAAAAAAATCTCTGTATTGTCACTTATTTTTTCAATTTTTGAAAAAAGTCAATTTTAAACTTAATGGCTTGTTTGAAAGCGCATTTAATATCAGTCTGAAAAAGTATTTAATTTAAAAAAATTGATAAAGAGGTCAACTAGCCGATTTTAAGTCCGCACCCATTTTTTGTGACTAAAAATTTAAAAAACGTGTTTTGTCAAGTTTCCGACTCGAGACACGCAAGATCTGTTCATGCAGAGGTGTTTAACATAATCATCATTTTAGGTACAGTCTAAGCTCGGTACTCCATTTATCCGGTACCCTCGGTTATACGGCACCTCAATTATCCAGCTTCAGGAAACCGAAAAAACGAGGTGTAACGTTGTCAAGTAAACTTTAGTCTATTATCAATAAGTCCATTACCATCTTTATATAGGAGTTGGACTGAGTAAGTAACGCTGTTTTTCGTTTATTTTTAAGTTTTTATCAAGCCAAAGTCGATGTGTCATGCTAAATTTTATTGTAATTGGTAGTATTGAGAGTGCTCTTTCGATTGTGATATCGTAGAGCATTGAGTCTTGAGCCGGTTTTGAGAATTCAGCAAATTAAGCATCGAAATTAACCAAATACGAAACATGGAGCATAACGAATTTGAATCTTTTTTGTCTCGAGAAGAATCAAAATTTATTAGTCAAATTTTTTATTTCGGTAGCTAAACCGAATGCACATCTGTCTTTAGACTTCAGGTATTATTCAGGTGTATATTCAGGTATTAATACCTGATACCCGACCACCCCGAATAAAATTATAAGCACCCAAATTACACCAAAGCATTTTATATCAACTTAGGTCACCCTAAAGTCTCTTTAACGACTCACTCAAAGCATTTAGAACCCCTTCAAAACGGCCGAAAAATTTTTAACCACCCAAACTAAACCAGACTACCGTATTCTCTCTATTAGTTCCACATGTGAGATTATTTTTCAATCGTCCGAAAATCGAAAAATTTGGGTTCGATCTCGAGATTTTTGGGTGCTCAACCGAAATCCAAAAAGTGGAATCAGTAGAGCTCGTGGGAGTCAAGAAAATGCATTAAACAGCTTTGTTAATTTTTTGTCTGAGCTGAGATACAGATTCTCAAAGTTGGGGTGTGGGTTTAATAGAGAGTGTGCAACTAATAGAGAGAATACGGTACTTCAAATTACTGTTAACAAGATTGAGCCACCGCAAACCACTTCTAATCACCCTGAACCACCTCAAATGATCTTAAAGCCCTTCAACCACTTGAAATCAGCACAAACACATATTTTACGCCCGTGAACACGGAGATACCTTAAAAAGTGGTGCGGAGGAGTGATAGTTGCTCGGCAGCGTAAGAAGTTAAAGCGTAGTGTTTAAAGACATATTTCAGTAATGAATTCTAAAAAAAGTTAAACGTCTGTAAGGCGCCGGTCTACCCTCGTCTATCAATATTCAATAAACATATATTAACAATTCATTTTTTCAGATAAAATTTTTCTTCAATAATTTTGTAAAAGTTTGAAGAATGAGTCAACTGTTTGCTTTTTCGTGCTATTTCCTTTTTTTGGTGATCTGTTTAGAAGCAATCCCAAAATCAGGAAAACAAAATTCGTCATCACTTATAGAAACTAATATAAAACGAAATTGAAATATTTAAGCTTTGAAATAGATCAGCTGATAAAGAAAAGAATTCTATGAGAAGGGATATTTTTATTGTAAATTATTTCGAAATAATAGGAAAAGTAGGTTTTCTAATTATATTTATAACTTTACGTTCATTGATTTGTTAGCAACAACGTCGTTTTGAAGAGTTTGTACAAGAAAATAATACAATGAAAAAAACAATTGACCCAAACATTGGTGATGTTGAACAAGTAGATGTAAGACATTTTTCAGTCAAGGAAATTGTTTTGAAAATGACAATAATCGATGTAACGCCTGTAATACATAAAAAAAATGCAGCTGAACATATTGTTAATGAAATTCGCAATGCTCCGTTAAAGAATATCGATACTCTTGCTATGGTAAGTTTTTTGAGATTTCATTTCACTGACAAAGGAACCGTTCGTTAAAATTCGAATTTTTTTTAAATTTAAAAAAAGTTTCTTAAAACATCACTGTCAGACGTTGAATCGAAAAGTAACAAAAAGGTCATGATGATCAGAATGACGAAACTGTGCGTTTTGTGCGAAATTTTACCCTTAGCACGATGGCGGAAAAAAAATTCGGAAAAAAAGATTCGAACGGTGAAACAGCATTTGAAAATAGATATTTTTTCAGTATTTCGAACCATCTGAAATCGGAGCAAATATGGTCGGTACGGAGCACTTGAACCTGAGACACGCCGGATTCGCGTTTAGCGTAGTCAAATTGCTTATAAAAATGCTCTTTAAAGTAGAATTATACTTTCAAATTTTGAATTCCGCTCAAGACAATGAATATTTAAATTTAAAAACTTTATATTTTTCAAGGATTCAAATACTTTTCGTCTTGAGCGGAATTCAAAATTTGAAAGAATATTTCTACTTTAAAGAGCATTTTTATAAGCAATTTGACTACGCTAAACACGAATTCGGCGTCAGATATGTAAGTTTGACTAGAAAAGACAGAGTTTCACGTCAAAATGGTTTTAGGATAATTTTTTGATTTTCTTTGGACTTTTGCTTCACACTCTAAAACTCGTATTTTTAATTTCTTCGGAGCTATATGTGGTGCAGTTTTTCTTGCTCTGTAGAATGATGTATAACAACAACCGAACGACACCTATTTTTGCATTTCCAAGTGACAACAAGGTTTTTGAAAAATGACATGATTTTTTCTTTTGCCCGAAAATCTGAAATTTTATAACCGTAAATGTATAAACGATGTATCAATAGAAAGCTCTTTTCATTCTTTATCGAACAAGTCATGATTTGTTGTAAAATGACTTGGATAATGGACTGAACGTAATAAAAATTTCGAAAATGTGGAAATTTTAAAATAGCGTTTTTACCTGACTTTCGAATATCCAACCACCCATAGTGTATTTATTAAAAATGATCACCATGAAATTCTGATTGCAACGGACCTAAAGGGCCGCTCGCGTGTTCGAGTGTTAATTAACCTACCACCATTGCTTGGCGATACTCCGCTCTTGACTGCGAGATTCTCCGCTCCGAGCCAAGAGCAGGAGCGAAAATTCTCTAGCTAAAAGACAAGAGCAAGAGCAGGGTGAAAATTTTTAGACGAAGAGCCAGGAGCTGGAGCAAAACTTCTGAAATGCCAGCGCTGCCCACCACCCATGCGTCTCAAAAGTTCAAAATGATTCATCGGGGCTATCCATCGTTATTATTATCTATTTTTTACGGCACAAATGACTATTTTTATTAACACTCCGCCTCCCAAGTGTAGTAATTGCCAGAATCGACTCAGAATTTATCGCTGAACACGATAATGCAAAACATTTTGAAAAAAAGTTGGTATGAGATAGTGAAACCCCTCTTGAAAGTAGGCCGTTTTTTGGTCACCATCAACCACCTAAAATTTTGAGAAATTAGATGGTCGTCACCAAAATTTCTATTTCACCTAGGCGTAACACCACTCAAAAATATTAAGCTGGATCAGAGCTATCTATTGAGCCCAAATTTGCATCAGAGTGATCATTTTTTCACAGAGAATTTACGATTTTCCCTCAAAGATCCAGTTTCTGGATATCCTTCTTTTCGACACTAAAATGGCTATCACTCTGCCTAGAAATCATTTCTAGCTAAAAGATCCATAGAACATGAAAAAACAAATCTTGCGGTTATTTTGGCACTAAAAACAGCAATAGTTTATCAAAAAATTGAGACAAATTATGCAAAATTAATATATAGTTGTAGCGCAACTTTTCTATACAGTCAACTCTCGCTATAAGAGCACCCTAGTATAACGGCATTTCCACTATAATGGCACTTTGAAAACGATTTGGTTGGCCAGCAAAGAATAAGGCATATTTACTTCCACTTTAACGGCACTCCAATATTTGTACAATGAAATACTCTCCATATAACGGCACTTCGACAACTTGGTGTGAATTTAAAAAAGCAAAGTTCTGCCACGAAAATTATACACTATACTATACACTCTATTTCTCTGTGTATAAAATATTTTATTTTTTTCCCAATTTCATTCAAGCTCGTATTTTTGCGCGTTTTTTTTCGTCTCTCACCTTTTTTTGTTGTAGTTCACGATGGCTACACCTGAGAAGCGCTCTGCTGTCAAGCTGAAAGTTAAAAAATCAATCATTGAAGCTGCTGCAAATAACAAAAATCAGACGAAGATGACCTAACAATTCAAGATACCAAGCGGGACGCTTCAGTATACTTATGCGTTCGTGTTTTTTTGGAATCTGGATTGGGATTTTCAAAATAATTTCAAACTTTAGGGTTTGGGATTGGAATTTCAAAATTCTGAGAATCCCAGAAGGATTTGGGATTTTTTGAAAATCAAACAGTTGATCAACTATTCAATCATTTTATTTTATTCCAAACAGAACTTAACATACTCCAGAGCTGTTTTCAAAATATCAGGCTTTCTGCGGTGTTCGGAGCAAGATACTGTTAATGTTCTAATAGAGCCCCTCCCCAAAAGTCGGAAAATGTACCCAAAATTCTTTTTGTCGATTTCACAATTGTTTCTTGTAGTTAATTCACATGATCATTAACAGATATATACTGAAAATGACGCCAAGAAACAGGGCTGGATTTTGAGTACAAAGTTGCAAATAAGTATGTAAATAAAATTACAAAAAACGCCATTTCCAAATTAATATCGAATAGTCCTGGACAGACTAACAATTGTGAAATCGACAAAAAGAATTTTGGGTACATTTTCCGACTTTTGGGGAGGGCTCTATTAGAACATTTACGGTAGCTTCTTTTGTAACGGAAAATCTCCATCGCGTGACTAAAGAGCTGCTCACTGGCCACGGAAGTTGGAGGCGCTGAAAGGTCGGGAAGAGGATCACATTCTTTTGCCAATAGATGAGCGGATCGGACGACATGGGTTCAGTATTATTATATGTTTTGAACCATTTCGCCGATAATTAAAAAAAATCAAAAATGGGCAGAAACAAATATGACGACAAACAAAAGTTCTAACTCGGTGCTCTCATAGGCGAGTCGTCCGTCGATTCGCAGAGAAGAACTACGCCAATCCTGCCATTCTCAAGTACAGCGATGCCCTGGACGAGGCGTTCTACCAAGTGCGCAGGAGAACGCAAGAGCAAAGCAAACTCACACATTTTTTTTAGTTGCTCAGTGATATTTTTATCGTTATGTTACGTTTGAACAAAATTTCGAAATTGAATGTTTTGTATGTGATATAAGTCACAATGTAGCGGACTCTCGATATAGCGGCACTTCATATTATTTCGGTTCAAGAACTCTCGTTACAACGGCACCTCCACTATAACGGCACTCTCGCTATAACGGCAGTTGGACTCGGTCCTGTGGGGTGCCGTTATAGCGAGAGTTGACTGTAACTATATTCCCGCTAAAAAAACTTCAATTCTGACACCGATTTCGTGTTCAGCGTAGTCGATTGCTTGTAAAACTGCTCTTGAAGTTGAAAAGTCACTGTCAAATTCCGAAGCTCAAGACAAAAACGTTTAAATTTAAAATTTGAATATTTTTGTCTTGAGCGGAATGCGGAATTTGACAGTGACTTTTCAACTTCAAGAGCAGTTTTACATGCGAATCGACTACGCTGAACATGAATTCGGTGTCAGAATCGAAGTTTTTTCAAGCGGGAATAATGTTATAGAAAAGTTGCGCTACAACTTATATATTGATTTTGCATAATTTGTCTCAATTTTTTGATAAACTATTGGGCGCTAGTAGCGAATACCCCCCCAAGCATCCGACCTTTAAAAATTGCTGTAACTACCCTTGCAAACAACAAGTTTAGGCTTAGCCCTTAGGCTTGGGGGTAGGCCAGCGTACGGAAGTTGTGACTAATGAAGAGTTTGCGCACATTTTCCGGGTCTGGGACATAAATTTGGGTACTTTTTACTATAGTAAAAAAAGTGAAAATCGTTGGGGGGGGTATTTGCTACTAGCGTCAACTATTGCTGTTTTTAGTGCCAAAATAACCGCAAAGATTTTGTATTTTCATGTTCTATTAATCTTTTAGCTAGAAATGATTTCTAGGCAGAGTGCTAGCCATTTTAGTGTCGAAAACAAGGATATCCAGAAACTGGATCTTTGAGGGAAAACCGTAAATTCTCTGTGAAAAAATGATCACTCTGATGCAAATTCGGGCTCAATAGATAGCTTTGATCTAGCTTAATATTTTGAGTGGTTTAACGGTGAATTAAGGTGAATTAGAAATTTTGATGACTACCATCTAAATTTCTCAAAATTTTAGGTGGTTGATGGTGACCAAAAAACGGCCTACTTTCAAGAGGGGTTTTCACTATCTCATACCAACTTTTTTTCAAAATGTTTTGCATTATCGTGTTCAGCGATAAATTCTGAGACGATTCGGCAATTACTACGCTTGGGAGGCAGAGTGTTAAACAAATTTTTAGATACAAAACAAAATCTATTATGTTATGAAAGCAGATCTTAAAGAATATGTAGAACAATTGATAAACAAATTCCGTTCGGTATATAGTGAAAAACATGAGGTAAGTCTTCTTTTCAAGACAATCTAAAAGCTAAAATATGACTTAAAAGCACTATTGAATGTCATTTTATGAGGATTCTGAATCTGAAGTCTTTTCTATGGATACATGACTCTGTGCAATAACTTTCCATACTTTTCGTGAAATTCTAAATTTATAGAAAAGGCGTAATTTAGTTCTTCTAGATTTTCATGCGTGAAAATTTTTTTCGTATGTAGACAAACGACACACCATTAAAGAGACCAGACAAAGTGCTTTTTTTTTTTGAAAAAAAAAAACAGAATGAAAAAAAACAATACCTCACCATGATGATTCGTCGCGAAAAATTGGGATTTTGGGAATTGGGAACCCATTCTCAGATATCCGATTTTAAGATATTCCTGGGGCCTATTGCAACAGATGAGAGTTGATAGTTGAGAGTTGAGAGTTGATAGCTGATAGTTGATAGTTGGTAGTTGATAGTGTTGCAACAGCTGAGAGTTGAGAGTTGATAGTTGATAATTATCAGAAAAAAACGGTGGGTGGGAATGGTCACCCACCGTTTTTTTTTGATAGTTGTTAGTGATATTTAAAATGTTCATAAAAATGAAAATAAACTATGCCATCATATGCAAAATGGTGTAGGGAATTGGGTTTGTTAAGACCAAAACTCGACTTTCCACACCAAAACCCCAAAACCTGGGTGGGTATCACTTGGTCAGGTGGTATCACTGGGTCAGATATATCCACCTGGATGGACTGAAAAATAAAATGTTCATAAAAATGAAAATAAACTATGCTATCATATGCAAAATGGTGTGGGGAATTGGGTTTGTCAAGACCAAAATTCCAATTTTCGACACGAAAACCCCAAACATGGGTATGTACCACTTGGTCAGGTGGATATCCACCTGGAGGACCTGAAAAATAATTTCTTTGTTTATAATCATAATCATAAAAGTTTCCTGGCCGAAAATTAGGAATTTGGCACACTTGCTCCCCGCGACTAATTTTAGTGTAACAAAATTTCACCTTCATACACAAACAAACACATTTCTCGAGTTTGTACTCGCTTACGGTCCGACACTTTTTAACACGATTTTTGCCGAAAGTGATTAGTCAGTATGGGCCTTCGGTCTTTTTTCTCTTAGCATAAAACACTCGTACGGAAACATTTACTCTTTTAACGTTCTGCCATAACATTGGGCCTCTTTTATTCCCTTCTCCCTGTACAACTCTTATTCTCCTTAAATTTCAAAAGGCTCCAATTCGAATTTTTGAAATTCTGACCAAAAACCATGGTACAGTCCCCTTTCGATTTAGTGTAGCTATCGAAGACAAAAAAACATACAGTCAATATAGAGTAAACTGTACCCCCTGTAGTTCAAGAAATTTTTTTCTGGGATTCGAAAAAACACGCGGCTTTTTCGTAAAATCGGAGTCGAGAAACTCGAGGTTAACTCCTCCATCCGAGCACTATGCGTGGGTGATTGATTTCTGAACAGCAACCGATTTTTATTGTCGAAAATGAACGGGTGAAAATAGGGCTGTCTTTTTTGCACGCAGTTGAGTTCTCGTTGATTTCTCTCATTAGTTGCCGTTGATTTCTCTGATGTTGCTGACATTGATGTTGCTAACATCCATGGCAAGAGTAAGCAATAACGGTGTCTTAGTACCTCTGCATGTTAAATTTGTGGAACACTCTTAAAAGGGTGTTTCACACATAAAAAGCCCAGATGAACATCATGAAATTCATTTTTTCTTTAGAATAGATTTTTTAAACAACTTGAGGAAAAGCAAAAACTGCAAAAAGTTGGGAGTGCGGGGTGCAATTTAGCTAGAAATACTTTTTTGAATAGGTTGAAAACTTTAATTATTGGGTATTATCATAAGTTCCAGGAACACTAGTATGACCTTTTTTGGCGAAAATTCTTGAATCTGATGTTTTTGTCAATTGATATTTTGTTTATAAATTGATGTTTACCACCATCAGAACAAAGAAAATTGAGAAAACAAATTTTCTGCACTTATTTTGCTCTGGTCCTCCTGCGGACATTTTCTACCTGTACAAAAATATTTCAATTTTAAAATCAGAAACAGATTTTTATCACGATTTTTCAGTCATATTTGTTAGTTTGAATTAATCTCGGTTGGTCTCGAGCGGAATTCCAAACATATTTTTGTTACAATAACTATATAGTGCTATTGTATGTAAAATCGTACGGTGGATAGAGTTTGTTAAGATCAAAATCGTGATTTTCCCCACTGAAATCTCAAACCTAGGGTAGATACCGCCAGACCAGGTGGAAATCCACCGGAAGGCCTAAAAATGAAAAAGATGAAAATTTTGAAAAAAAAAACCATGCTATCATATGTAAAATCATGTGGGAAATTAGGTTTTTTAAAACCGAAATTGCGATTTTTCCTACTAAAATCCCAAAACCTGGAGTAGGACCACATGATCAGGTGGATATCTACCTGGATCTTAAACCTAGGAGCAGCTATGAACCCGAAAGCCTGGTGGTACGAACAGAAAAGAAACAACTATTTTTTAGATTTTTCTCAACTATGGTCCGATTTTTCCAGCACGATTTTTAGTATTATTTGTGGAAAGTGGCTCTAGGCTCTCGGTGAAGTCTAGGCTCTCGGCCTTTTTTTTTATTTGCAATGCATTTGATATTTGATATGCGGCACTTTTTGGCAAACGATATTCCTTATTTGATATCTGAAAAAATTGCAAATTTTTATGAAAAAATTTAATAAATTTTTTTATAAAAGTTTAAACCAATAAAAAAAAGAGTGTTCAAAGTCTAGTATAATGACGAGTAGCGTTCAAGGTTTCTGTGTATAGTATCGGATTCCCTTGACACCCTTACAACAGACATACCCCTTGATTTTGACGATCTGCACCTTAGCCCGGAGTGAACAGTTTGCAAAGCTGTTTCTTGCATTTCATTAAGAAACTTCACTAATTTCTCTTTTGAAATTTCAGTTAAGCTTCCAGAAATTTCAAAATATTGTTAAAAAAATTTAAATTTTTCGATAATCAAAACCTGGTCACAATATACGCATTTTTATTTTCCTATACAGATATTTTTTGAATTTAAATTTCAACTGTTTCAGATATTTAAACTTTTTAATACTTCAGGTTGTTCTGGAGAAAAACCCAAAATATTTTTTCAAGCAATTTACTCAACATCAAATAAAAGACTAATGTCAAAAGCCATAATTTTAGTTATTTTTTGTGCAGTCTGTACTATTGCAGCTATGCTGGGTAAGTTAAATGCTTGCTCTCAAAAAACATTCATTGCGTATTTATAAAAATATTTATGGGTCAATGGTCAAATTTTGAGCTAGGGGCTATGCACTACTAGCGCCGATTTTAGTTGGATTTTGCTTGCTGGACTGCATCTTCCTTGCCTTTACACGGAGTGAATGAATTTTGTACATAACCTTCGGCCTAAATGTCCTTCATTTCATGAAAATGTGCTTCATTTTAAGATTTTAATTTTCGAGGCTTGTACTAAATCTGAGTCATTCGGTGGTGAGTCATTGTGTGTTCAAACCTAAAGGCGTAATGAATATAAAGGTAACGTTATGGACATGATATGCGATCCTGGGCATCTCGGTGCGAGTGGAGGTAGAGCGTATCCGCTATGGTGAACTATGCCTGAGTAGGGTGAAGTCAGAAGAAACTATAGTAGAAGTGCGAAGCAGTTCTGACGTGTAAATCGATCGTCTGACTTGGGTATAGGGGCAAAAGTTTAATGTCGCTTGCTGGGCTACATCTACCTTGCCTTTATATGTAAAATTGGCTTCACTTCAAGATTTTAAGTTCCAAACCCTGCACTAATTTTTTTAAATTCTTAAAAGTTTCAGCAAACATGAATCATTTAACTTTTTGTAAATTTAAATTTCAGAAATGATGAAATAACTGAAATTATCAGTACTGACGAAGCTACTGTTTCTGCTCAAACTCAAGAAAGTCCAGAGCTTTTCGAACAAGCAATTCATGCAGCGGGTAAACTACTCAAATCTGGTAGCTACTTGCTGCCGGACACTATGACTGGACTCATCAAATCTTCTAAAATTACAAAAGAAGAAAATATCGAGTCTCAAAAAAACTTTTATTCTCAAAACAGCTTTTTCAAACTGTCTTGATGTTTGTGCACAATCAACTGGAAAGTCATATTAAAGGAGAAAAATTGGAAGAATTTAAAAATCTTCGAATCCCTGCCAAAGGATGTAAGCTGTCTTTTTCTTTGGATAGCCGTGCCCGGGCTCTTGCCCTACTCTTTGATAAAGGCATGGAAATTCCAGAGGACGAGGTGGTAAAAGCAAAGCCAGCTGAAGAGCCTGAAAAAGCAATCGATACCGAAAAGGATGTGGAGCTCGGCTTAGAATCCGCAGAAGATGACGATGAGCCAGGTGTGCAGTTAGGCACTCACACCCTGCTTTTGGTTATTGAAAAGGGAATGCAGGTTTTTGGAGATCATGCCAAACTAGACTGGTCCCGACTACCTAACTACAAATGGAAGCCTAGCAAAAATAAATTACAAAAATTTGTCAGATACTTGCCCATAATTTTAAACCAAATTAAGGAAGCTATTAAAGAGTTGCCTCAAAAGCTTCATCAAGTACATGGAAATTTTTTAAAAAATTAAGAAAAACTGATCAGAATCAGCAAACACCAGAAATAGATGCATCTATTGAAAAAAAGCAAAATGAAAGACTCACAGAATCTGCCCACAGAATTGCTGAGATAGTCAAAGGCGACGAAAAAGAAGAATTGGAAGGATTAGACGAGGAAAAAGCAATCAACGAAAATCTTTCTGAAATACGAAAAATGAAATTGCATCCTGCAGATTTGCTTGATAGTGTTCGCTACAAAATCCACGGTGCACCAGCTGAATTCAGAAATTTATCAGCAGAGGAATATAAAATGCTGGTGGAAAGCATGGAGAAAAAAATACTGATGAAAATACAGAAAAGAAAAAACAACTGTGGAAAAACCAAAAAAAACAGTCTTACAAAAGTAAAGCTTTAGAGTCTCAAAATTAAATTGCATGAAGCTGGCTGAATTGACGGAATTCGCATTGTACCATGGTAGTGATGATGGTTCCAAAGACTTCCGAGTGAGGTAAGTATTGTTTTATTTTTCAAAGGTGTCAAAAGGCTTTTGGCTGAACTTTGCCTCATTTCTTATGTTTTTTTCTTACTTTTTTCTAACTAACATGGGAACATATCGAACTGTACGATTAAATTCAAAAATTGTGACAACGCCATCTTGTGCATTTCGTGTGTGAAATTAAAATATTTTTAGCGAACAAACGAAAAAAACCCAATCTGAAAGCTCGAAAAACATGTGAAAATAGGCGAAAATTGCCTTGGTTTCCCCAACTTTTCCTATGTCGGAGCTCGATGTAGTGAAACCCCTAAAATTTCAATCCCCAGCTAGGTCCAGCTCCCCTGTTTAAAAATAGTTTTCAATAAGTGCCGGATGCAGTAGGGGATCGAGCTCTCAGAGGCGTTCATTACATCGCGATTGGACTGCCTAAAAACATATTTGAAAAATCAACAGAGGGGACCAAGGCAGTTTCAGGCTTGATGCTTTCCGAGTCTCAGGATTGTATCTTTTTTGTCCGTTTGCCAAAAATACTAAAATTTCAATGCGTATCAATGTGTATGTTAGTCGACTGCAGATAAACTGTTACCAGTAACCTGTTTCACAGGGCCTTTTTTAATAAAATAAAAAATTTAGACTAGGAGCCCAGGCACTCAATTCAATAATCAATGCCAAACGTTTTACTAAAGAAACAGGCATGGCTCTTTCGGCTAGCTTTTTGTTCACAGTCGGAATCGCTGTTGGTCTAGATGGCTTTGCATGGCCATGGGTAGCTGATGCAGTGGCTTCAATATTTCACGGAAACAAGGAACACTATGCTGTTGTAGTTCTCACCTTTTTACTAGATTCTTTTACTGCTTTGCTAGCAGAAACACTAGATTCAGCACTTGTTAGTCGGTTTCTTGACTCGCTGAAAGGAGGAAATTTGATCCCAAATAGTCTAAAAGAGTATGCAGTGGACATAAAAGAAGCTAGTAAGTCTGGCATGGTAGCTATGTTCGGAAATACATTCAGTCAAGCTTCCGACCTGCTGGCTACTTTGAGAACGAAGCCGTTTTTCATCGGCGAAATCCAGAAACAAAAAAACAAATCAAAAGAGCAACAAAAATATGGCAAAACAGCAATTCCTTACGGTTTCATACTTGTGATTTCTCTAATCACAAATCAGGTAATATTTTATTCATTTACTTTTAAAATACTGGGCTGTATAGTGTGGTCTAAATTCAACACAAACCATGGTGACAAAGTCAACTCTTCAGAAATTTTTTCGAATTGTATGACTTTTCAGTGAAAATAGGCTAGATAAAAAATACCAAATTGAAATATTGCAAATTGTGACTGAAAATTGAAAAAAAAAGTATACATTCTAGACAAAAAGATATAATATAATAATTTGTCTGCAAATAATATTTTTTTAGACCAGGGTTTCGATCTGTACTTATTAATAAGATTTCTACTTATTTTAAGACCCCAAATCTTATTATTTTTTACAATTTCAAGTCAAAATCTTTTTTTTTGGTCCCAAAAGAGCAAGGCACTGGAAAAAAATATAATTTCCTTGCCACCGTACCCTTATTTCGGAAAATGTCTTATTTCTAATATTTTGTGATCGGAAGTCTGTTTTAGACGGCTTTTCAGGGGTGATATGGCTTGGTTTCGCCTAGCTAAAAGTTTTTACAAAACGACTTTTAATGACCACCCACTCGTGTTGACCCGAAAAAAGACCTACTGAATTAACTGTATGATTGCTCGAGTGATATACGGTCAATTCTACAGTTAATTTGCTAGATCTTTTTCCGATTCACTTTATAAAAAATAGTCGACGGGACAAAAACATGCCTCCCCTTCTGAAAGTCGGTCAAAAAATAGTCGACCTCCCAAAAGTCAGTAAAAAAAGTTAATTTGGAAGGTTTTTATATATAAAACTAAAAAAATGTTTAAGATCGCTGCTTCCACATCAGCAGCTGTGGTGCCCAAAGAAGTAAAGCAAACAAGAGAGTATCTAGTAGCAGAACTACACAATAGATACAAGAGCGGGTTTTTAAGTTATCCTTCTGAGCTCGAACTGGATTCGATCAAGTCTAACGAAAAATTAAAAGAAGTGGAGCAAGGAGCTGAAGTTGCTCGAAAACTACGTATCCACAATTTTATAAAAGAAACCGTGACACTTTCGATGAAGGTCAGCAAATCATCAGCCACTGCAATAAATTCCATGGGAGTGGGTTCATTTATCAGTTTTGCTGGCTTTTTGACAATAGACTTTGTGGCACACAAACTTGACTGGAGCAATATTGTCCAAAAGTGGCTACAATCGCCCTGAATGGACCAACTGAGATTATTAGCATGGCTTTTATAAGTTGGTCTTCCAACAAGCTGGGAGCTCAATGGATGCAGAAATGGTTGAGCACAGACAAGAACAAAAACACCCAAATTCTGGAAAGACTGATTTTGGACAGTCAACCCTGCAGAAATGCCAAGCACGCAGGCCAAGTTAGCATTCAAATTGAGCCGTCGATTTCGTTGAATAAACTCAATAACATCTATTTCCCTAAAGCTAATTGGTCATTTGGCTACGGTGCAGCTGTCATAAAGGTCATGAATGCAATAACTCCTTCGCGCTGGGGAGCTAAAATTATTGTCAACAATAATTATATTTCTAAAATCTGGGGCCAATTAGACGCATTACCTAAGTCAGACCTTGAAGAATTAGGTAAGACTCAATCCTTTTTATTTATTATTAATCAAATTTTTAAAAGTGTGGTGTTTCAGGAAAAAATAAAGAGCAAGAATATTCAGACTATGTCGTGAAAGCATCAGAACATGACGAGATGACCTGAAAGAAACTTGAAAAAAAAAGTACAAAATTTGATGTTCAGAACTAAAGAATTTTACAATTCATCATGTGCTTTTTATATGTTGTTTCGAATCGGAAAAAATCGCAATAAAGTTAAGAAAAGGATTTTGAAACCGATTTACGGTATTAGAAACATTCAATTTTTCGGTCTATATTTGTTCGCGAGACCCCCGAAAAAATGTTCCTCGGTGCTCCTGTAGTTTTTTTCGCTATTTTCAAGGTTTAGGTTAATGCAGGGGGTTGACTAAAGTTCATTAGGGAGAACTCGAACATGGGTTTTTACTTATAAGGATACAAAAAAATATATATGTATTGGAGAAAAAAAAATCTATACAGTTGAATTCTGATATAACTCCACCCTGGAGACCGCTATTCAGTGGCGTTATATCGAGGATGATAAAAAAAAGTTGACCCTACTAGCGAATAACCGCCAGCAATCCACCCCCCCCCTCAACGAGTTTCACTATTTTTTACTTCAAGGAGGAGTGTATCCCTTGTCCGTATCTGGTCCCGACACGGAAACCGCATTCTGAGATCGTTGGTTCGAAACCCTCTGGGTATGGCTATATAAACCGACAATATCCGGCTATATAAACCGAAATATATGGTCTCTGGGTTATTTGGTAAATTTAAGACAGATGTTGACCAAAAAAGCAATCCCGAAAAAACCTTTCCAATTTATTCATCGAGATTTTTTAGTATTAAGTAATAAGTATTTATTTACATATTACTTTGAAGCTTCATCATTCGAATCATTTGTGTAGGTACTACTTCGTTTCGCCTGACAATCCTGAAGTACACACTCAAACTATTGAATCGACGTGGGGCAAACGCAAACAAGCAAATCGGCAGCGCGGAGGAACCAGCAGACATCTCTTTATGAATTTTCTCTCGGAATATATCTGGCGCAAGAATCATGAAGGACCTGATTGTTTGTACTATTTATGGAAGCATATTTCTGAAGTATTTGTATCTGTTAATGGTGAAATTACTATTCACCAAATAATTCATTCTCTATGGGAGTACGATGTATTTGAAGTATAATAAAATGCCTTAAGAGTGTTAAATAGTCTTTTGATTATCTAACTGTGCTTTTTTACTGACTTTGTAACTGGGAAAAATTGGGGGCCCTCATTCGGAAGGAGTTTCATTAATTCAGCCCAATGGCTGAAAAATCGCTTTTATAATTGTTGATCGAAAAAGAAGATGTTCGATCGCCCAATATCATGCAATATTTTTGAAAAGGAATGGAAAGGCCCTACTATTTCACATGCAGTGCTTGTTATTGATTGGGGTCGAGATATGCTAACTGCAGTTTTTGAGGATAGAGATGGAGACAAAACAAGTTGAAAAAAGTAAGGGTAACAATAGCACAACATCCATAAAATTTACTGAAAAACATACCTTGGCGGAGTTGAAGCCAGAAGAGTTTGATAAAAGCTCAAATTTTTGAATAAAAATTGTTCAGTGCAGTTAAATCGAGTTGAATGAAGGTTTTATTCTAGTCATTTTCAGTCAAGCTCAATCAAATAGAGCTCAGGGAGAAGACAGTTATATCGAGATTCGATTGTACAGTCCAGCCTGGATAAACGGACATCCCCATAAATTCGTTCCTTAGCTAGGTCCGACACTTTTTTCAGACTTAGACTCTTTTTTTAGAAATAGGTGTCCGTATATCGAGGTTTTGCTTTTTTATAGTGAAAAGTTTTTGAGCTTTGAAAAAAGATCGGAAAAATTGGCATCCTCGCGATATTTGCGACCAAACTGTCAGAACAGAATTGACAAACCCATTTAAAAAGAGGTCTAAAAAGTGTCGAACCCAGCTGGGAACGAACTTTTGGAGGTGTCCGTTTATTCAGGTTCGACTGTATATCAATCAAGATGCAATGAAATATTACAGTTTTGATAAAAAGCTTACCGTATTTCTTCTAAGACAACCCCGAGGGCCATTTTTCGAACATTGACAATCAAATAAAACGGTTTTGATGTGTTTCTTTACTTCTGACTAAACCTTTTGATTTATTGGATAAAAATTTGATGAAGACAAAAGGATTATGCTCGTGTTTCGAGAATATTCTCCAAAAGATTCTGCTCGAGCATTTCAGCAAACCTAAATCCGATGACCCCCTCTAATAAAACGACTCTCTTAAGTTCGAGGGTCTGTATCTCGGAGAAAAGTTAATATCTTGCAAAGCTGTTTGTTGCATTTTCGTAACTCCCACGAGCTCTACCAATTGTAATTTTGACGTTCATTTAAAAATATCAAGATCTGATTCCCAATTTTGGGGAATTCAAAAAATAGACCGACCGGAGTTCTATCCTAGGAAATACTGCCGCGAGCGGCCACGGCGAACAGCTCGTGAATTGGAAAAAGGGGGAATGGAGAGGATATTTGATCCCACTCCCTTTGGATCCGCAGGGAAATGCCTTAACCAGTAGGCCACCAAACCCCAGACTGGGAAAGTGAAGAAATTTGTAGACATCACTTGCGTCGAACACGCAACAATACGGTAACTCAAGAAAAACTTTCAATCACTTTGTGTTATTGAAATCTTGAATTTTTAACCTATTTGTTGACTGTTCGGTGGTTTTTTTTGGGAAATATAATTTTATCTGATACTTGAAACTGCCTTTTAGAAAGATCTATCGCGATAGAAAGATTCTCCACAAAATTTCGCCAGATTGAGCTAGTCTGCAGTCAGGACTTCCCGTGTTCTCTGCTTTTAGAATTTTTAATTGAAAAAGGAGATGTTCGATCGCCCAACATCATACAATATTTTTGAAAAGGATGCAGTGATTGTTATCAATGCAGTACTTGTTATTGATTTGGGTCGAGATAGAACTGCTGATTGCAGTTTTGAGACTAGAGATGGAGAGAAAACAAGTTAAGAAAATAAAAATAACAATAGCGAAATACTCATGAAAAATAACAAATTCGCTTTTAAATTCAGCTGGAGACAAAAATTATTTAAATTAAATAATTAAATTTAAATAATTTTTGTCGCTGGCGGAATTTGAAATTCCAAAGTTAGCTGTAGAATGAAAGAGCACTTTCTTGGGCGAATCCACCGTGCTGAACGCAAATCCGGTATCAGAATTTTTTTTGCCTACCTTCACACTAGAATGTGGAAAAGGTTTTACGTCGAAATTTTATTTAAAATATACTTTCAAACTTTTGTTCAACACTCCAAAAGCCCTGTTTTGCCTTACTTCAAAGCACTATCTGTTACAGTTTTTCTTGCTCTGTCGAATAGTATTTAGTAAATACTATTTACTAGAGTTGTGAAAAAGAAAATTTTCCGGAAAATTTTCGAAAATTTCCTGGAAAAATTGTTCTGATTTTCCGCCAGTATGTGTTTTGGATCAATATGCCGCCTTATTAGAGGTGCCGCCTTATTACAGGAAATACGGTAAGTTTGTCAATTTTGTTATTTTCGGCAATATTAAAATCCTCGTTGTTTTTGCTTCAAGGCCCAATTTGGCAAGTTTTCGTTAAACACTGAAAAGTAAAAAAACACCATGATTTGCAAACTTTTGCCAACTGTCAGATCAAATATCAAATTAGTGTGTGACCTTCGAAAATTTAAAAAAAACATGGAAAAATTTTTGTACAAAAAGCTAACTTAGCAAAACAAGACAAACTATTAGGTATAGAGAGCTTTGGTGAGGGTATATAAACAATTTCATCGCTGAAGCGTGAAAATTATGTTATAAATACTCCAAAAGCTATGTCAAAAAGTTTAGTAATCCGATTATTCGCCACTTTACCATTATACGTTGAGCCTGAAATTCTTATTTAATTTTTTTTAATCGCTCAACTTTAACAAGCATACCAAAAAAAAATTTGTTCAAAAATTTAAATATAGAACTGGTGAACACCTAAATAAACCTTTGCTATCTGAAGATCTTCAACCTCATCCTTCCGATTTTAAAAATTTGAATAAGGCAATTCTGTAAGTCGTTAAATTTTAATTTTTCCCCAAATATATACTTCAAGTCGAATACAAGCCAAATAGTTACAAAAAAATTTTTATAGAAAAATATTTATTCTCCGAGACAACTTATATATCAAATATAGCCATAGATCTCTTTTAAAAAATTGGTGGAAATATTTGGTCGATAGAGACGTTTGAAAACTCCAGCCCATTTCATGCCTGTAATGCATTTTTCTGATCAAATTTTTAAGTATTAATAAATTTCCTGCAAAATTTTCATTAAAAGTAAAAAAATACATTTTCGGATGTTTTCAACAGCCGTGTTCTTTTTGCCCAAGTATGGTGAAGCTCCCACTTTGTTTGAATCTTGAGCCGATTCTTTTCGAAATACTCTAAAAAAATTTAAATTGAAAAAAGCTTAAATGAATCCATTAGCTAACACCAGGATTTGAACCTGTGACACTTTAATCATGCCTTGGTCCCCCTGTGGTTCGCCGGAAAACCACTTTTTGGATCTATTCTTGACCAAATTTTTTTTAATCAGCCAACCATTGATTCTAACATCTGATTCATGCTCAGCATAGGTGATTTACTCAATAAACTATACTTAAATTCAAAACTTATCTTTTAACTTATATTTTAAATTCCTCGCGAGACAACAAACACTTTTTGAATTAGTTAAAATTTTAAATTTTGTTCAAAACTTGAAATTTTAGAAATGTTGAAGACGATCGAAAAAGCCAACTACCTCTGAGTTATCTTCCTTCACAATCTGAACATCTGAATAAGCTAATACAGTGAGTTTTTTAATTTTAACTTTTCCCAGCAAAGTTTGTGTTTGACATAAGTCCAGCCTTTGCTTCAAATACAAGCCAAAAAAGGTACACGAAAAGTGTTGTTCTGTCTAAAAATACGAAATAATGGTTTTGGTGTCAAATATAGAAATTATTTTCTGCAAAAAACAGCGGCCTTGTTCACTTCGGCGGCGCATTTTTCAATATTTTGCAAACTATATTAAAACGTCTCCTAAGTAATTTTTGTATACTTTGAACGATAAAAAAGGAAGTTTTCTGACACTTTCCTGCATAAAAATTCAATTACCGTAAAATGTCTAATTTAAGCCCCCCCCCAAGCGCCCTAATTAAAAATCGTGTTTTTGGCATTGTGTTTTTTGACCCACTTTTCGATAAGTTTTCTCAATCAAGTTATACCTCATTTTGTAGATCATCTCACTGCCTACAAAAGGAGTGTTAAATTGCATGAATTTAGTATTCACAAAGTGGGTCGAAAACGCAATTCCAAAACACAATTTTTGAGCAATGGAGGGGTTAAAATATAGGTTTTACAATATCTGAAAGAAAAAAAGTTTTGAAAAAAATTGACTTTTCGCCTTGGTGGACCGAGTCAAAATCGAGGATTGGGTCAAATTTTGGTCAAAACTTTTTTCTTCTTCTTCAGATAATTGATTTTTTTGAAGGAAAGTGTCAGAAAACATTTTTTTATCGTTTTAAGTATATAAATATTAATTAGGAGAATTTCAAATTATTTGCAAGAGCCCTTCTAAATGAACAAGTATTAAAACAGTTTATCCAAATTTAATTTTTGAAAAATATATATATATATATATTGTAGAGAATCTGAAATTACTGAAGATAAAGCGTCCAAGGCTGCTCATGCTCAAGATAAACCGAATTTGGAAGAAGGAATTAAATTAGCAACTAGATTGCTTGATCCAAGTGGATATATGCTGCCTGACAGTTTAACCGGAGTAATTTATCATAAAAAAGATCTTTCACCCAAATATACTACAAAATTCGCAACCTTCGTGCGAGCCAAAATTTTTAGAGCCAAGACTGACCAGCTTGAAAATTTTTCAAATTTTGATTCAGAAAACACTTTTTTCAAAGCTCTTTTACCGTTTGTGCATAACCAACTGCGAGAACATTTTGGAGGAGCAAAATTCGATCAATTCCAAAATCTTAATATTCCTAAAAAGGGGTGTAAACTGTCTTTTTCTTTGGATGAGCGGGCTCGTGCTCTTGCCTACCTTTTCGACAAAGGCATGGAAGTGGAGATAGAAAAGGAGGCGGAAGAAAAAACAAAAAAGTGGCTTGTTATCTGTCTTTCGAACAAAAAAAGATTCCGACAATGACGAAAAATCCGAAGAAGAGGAAGAAGAGGACAATGAACCAGGCATTCAATTGGGCACTCACGCCCTGCTTTTGGTTATTCAAAGCGGGATGCGAGTATTCAGCAAGAGTGCCCGGCTAAACTGGACTGCACTGCCAGACTACAAACATAAGCTAAAAACAAATAAGTTTCGAAAAATGTTCAAATACTTGAAGGCACATATGCAGGATATCATGGAAAAAATCATAGAAACGTTGAAAAATTTCGGGCAAGCACTAATGAAAAAAAAAGAAGAAGCTGATCTAGAAGCAAAACTTATTACAGAAACTGAAATTTATAAAAAAGTTGATTCACTTAGGAAGGAAATTCAGGAAAATTCGGAGGCTGACAAAAAATACAAAAAAGATTTAGAAGCCGAAATTAATGGTGAAATTTCACGATTACGAGAATTGGACGTAAAACCTGTGGATTTGCTTGAGAGCGTTCGCTACAAAATTTACGGTGTACCAAATGAATTTGAAAAAGATATATCGGGCGAGGAATTTGACTTGCTGGTGAACTGGGAGGAAGATAAAGACAAAGTGGAAAAACAAAAGATAGTACAACAAGTATCTGCGAACGAAAAGAAAATGAGATACAGAGACCTTATAGAGAAAGAGAAGAATGGCGTGGGAGTTGAGGAGACCAACTATTTGAGTTGTTCCAAACTAGCTGAACTGACTGAATTGGCCTTGTACCATACTAATGATAGAGACTCAAAGGAATTTCGAGTGCGGTAAGCAGTAACTTAAAACACAATTGTTTTTGAACGCAGCGGCATTTATGGAATTTACGGCCTCTAATTTTTAGACTAATTTTTGAAATGTGAAGCTAGACTTTTTCGGTTTAAGTGGTTTTTTTTTACAAAAAACAGATTTTATTAGGGCCGTTTTCCGAAGCTGTTCCAAAATCAGTTAATGGCCCTAGTGATCTTTAGGGATAATTTTTTTAGCTTGGTCCCACCCCCTGTTTTTTTTTCATTGAAAAATGCCTTGGTCCCCTGTCATTTTGAAGGTGACCATGTTCAAAGTGATTATTCTAACCATAATCATCCTGATCGCCATGATCATATTATTAACATAACTATAATGAATAGGGAGGACCAAGGCACTTTTCCATAAAAAAACAACCGAGGAGACTAAGCTAAAGGTAATGCCCCTAATAGTCAATAGGGCCGGAATCCAAAATCAGGGCTGCTTGACGTTTGACCGTTGACCAAATTGACGTCAGCATATTGAAACTGATTTTTAGGTCAGATTTTTTCGAAGTTTTTGCTATCAACTTGTAGCCCTGAATGTCAGCTACATTTTGGTAATAAAACTTTAAAAAAAAACTAGGATATTTTAGATCTAAATTTCAAAAAGCACTTACTCGGTGATAACAAACATGTCCGAAATCACCAAGTGAACGCTTTTTAAAGTTTAGTTCTTCCTTTTTAGAAGTTTTATCACCAAAATGTAGCGAACATTCCGGGCTACAATTTGGTACTAAATTTTGTGAAAAAAATTAACAAAAAATTAGGTCTAAAAATAGTCTAAAATGCTGACGGTCAATTTGGTGAACGGTCGAACGTCCTGTACCCAAAATCAGTTCATTAAATAAATTAAAAAATTTCAGACTGGGAGCTCAGGCACTCAACTCAATAATTAATACCAAACGTTTCACTAAAGAAACAGGCATAGCTCTTGTTGCTAGCTTTGCGTTTACTGCTGTACTGGCTACTTTTCTAGATGCTTGGCTCTGGCCAAGATTTGCTAAATGGATATCTCACTTTGTTAAGGATGAAAAAGTGAAAGAAACTGTTAAAAAAGCTGCCAACATTCTTCTAAATTGTGTAACTGCTTTGATCGCAGAAACAATGGATTCAGCGCTTGTCAAGCGTTTTCTCAACTTTATGAAAGGAGCAGACTTTCTGCCAAATAAAGTAACAGACTTTTTCAAAGATTGTTACAATGCTACTCCGTCTGGTGCAATTGCTATGCTTGGAAATAGTTTCAGTCAACTGTCCGACATGCTTGGAGACATAGAAAAAACTACCCTCGTAGTCGGCGCCTTTCTAGGGACTCGAACGGAGCAAGCAAAAAAATATTTAAAAACCAATGAAACCCTACTTCCTTATAGTGTATTGCTTGGAATTGCTATAGGAGCTAATCAGTTTGAATTTTTTCTACTTATTTGTTATGTAGTCTGGCGCAATATTCTGTGTCGAATTTCTTTTTCACCACAAATTTTCAATTTGCATCCTTTTGTGAATTTTCTTAGTGGAATTTTGGCAAGCTCAAAAGATGGAACCATTTCGGTCTGAATAAGTGGGCGAAAAAACGTCTATGTTTTTGGTCCCAAATGATGCTTCAGATTCGATATCCAACCTGGTTGCACGGTATTTGTTTTGGCTTCTCTGACCACTTCTACGGGTAATTTGGGTCGCTGATTCCGAATCTGGCGTCAGCAGAGTCGATCAAACTCGGGTCAGTATCAAATCTTGTCAAACTGGCCAAAAAATCCGAAAAAACTCAATTTCCAGAAGAAATTCGGACTGTTGATTTCAAATATGGCATCGAAAAGTCGAATTACTATTGAATATTTTGGCTAGAGATGCTAAAAATTTGAAAAAGACTGTAAAGTACTTGTGTACTATTCTAATACTTTTTTTTAGATCGCTGCTTCCACGTCAGCAGCCATGGTTGCCAAAGAGGTGAAGGAAACAGAGGTGCATTTAGTGCTTGAATTGCACAAAAGATACTTTACCGGATTTTTTAATTATCCTTCCAAGCCTGATTTTCAATCACTCGGCATAGAGGTCCCAGAGGTCATCGAGGCATAGAGGGTACACAGGCCAGAGACCACCGAAAAGCCATAAAAGGCAAAGAGAGCCAAGAGGACATACAGTCAAAAAAATTATCTTTCGATCCAGAAATCATCGACAAATTCATCAAAAAAAATCTTGATCTGTCTAAAAATGTCAGCAAGTCTACTGCAACTGCCATAAATTCGATGGGAGTAGGTTCATTTATCAGTTTTGCCGGCTTTGTGTCCGTCGACATGGTATCAGATATCCTTCATTGGAGCGATATTGTCAAAAAAGTGGCTACAATTGCCTTGAATGGACCTACCGAGATTATGAGCATGGCTTTTATAAGTTGGTCTTCCAACAAACTGGGAGCTCAATGGATGCAAAAGTGGTTGAGCACAGACAAGAACAAAATGAGCAAATATTAAGACATATTCTGACAAACCATGACGGTCAGCATGCTCGAAATCCAGATGCAATAGAAGTTCTAGACAACGAGAAAGTGTTAATGTCTGTTGGAGAACTGACTAAAATCTATTTACCAAATCTCAAATGGTCAAAAGGCTACGGTCAAGCTGTTATCAACGTTATGAACGCGTTAACTCCTCCATTTTGGGGCGTCAAAACAATAGTAAATAAAGAGTTTTTGGCTAATTATCATAGCAAAATGACAGGAGCATCTGAGCCGCAAGTTGAAAATCCAGGTAATGAATATATATTCATAAGAGACAACTCAAAACAATAAATGTATTCAAAAAGGCATATCCGTCGCTGCAAGAAATATTTTGAAAGGGCGGATACATTAAAAGCCGGTACCAGTAAAATTCAAACGAGAATTTAACCAGGTACTTGTGTTGGAATATTTTTTCGAAAAACATTTCAGTTCACAAAATTAAATACACTATGCGAACGTGATTAAAAAAGTTGCAACAAACATTGATTGAAATAAGTTATTTCCAAAAAATGGCAAAAAAAAATAATGATAAAAATTATACAGTGGCTTTTTTCGACCAAGATTTCGAGGCCAATTTTAATAAACATTTATAGGTCGACTTATATGCTCAACTTATGAGCTCGGTCCCCCTGTTGTTTTTTCAAAAAAAAAATTCCGTTTTGGTCCCACTTGGGGGCAAGCTTTTGAGACATTTTATAATAACAAGAAATTACCAAAAAAATGACGTTGGGGACCATGGCAATATTTTTTTGTAAAATTTTTGTACAACCCAGTATAAACGAGGACCAACATGTTTGAAAATTTTATAGAAAAATTGGCGCTACCGGAGTATACCCCCCACCCTCGCTAATGGAATTTTTTTAAAAGTGCTTCCAAACACCCTTGTCGACTCAAAATCGCCTCAGAAGTTCAAAAAAAAGCATTATTTTTAAGTTCCGGTGAATAAAAAATCGAGTTTTGGGACCACCAAAATTACTTTTTTTGACTATTTTTAAAGGGACTTAGGGCTGTTTTGGGTGGGAAGGGACCAAAAGAGACCAATTTGTTCCAAAAAGAAAGATGTTGAACATAGTTTCGAATACTGGGGCCTACCGCATAAATAACTCTGGTATGCATGTTTTTTCATGCATCCAGAGTCACTTTCGAGTGATTTGCGTCTAAGGTATGTGAGTGTGCGCATCTCAACCCCAAGCAACCAAGCCCCTGCGCCCCAGCCCCCCCCTTTTTTTATTGACCAGAACTTAAAAAATGCCTTTTTCGAACTTCTGTGACAATTTTGAGTCGATATAGGGTGTTTGGACACACTTTTAAAAAAAATTCCATTGGGAAGGGGGGGGGGGTGTTTATACTCCGGTAGGGAGCCACAAGCTTTGTTCACATCAAAACAGCAAATTGTCAAAAAAATATGGCTGGAACATGACATGAATAAAGGATATAACGTGTATTTAGGCACTTTCACAGAAAGACTATATTAGAGAAAACACAAGCTGTGTAATTTTTTAATGTAATAATTTAGGCACAGAAAATGTCAATGCACATTCAGCAGTTGAAGTTCATGAACCAAGAAACGCAAAGTCATTTCACCGCACTGTTACTTTGGCTTAAACTGAGAGAGAAAAATTGCGAAATTCATCTACCAAATTTTTTAAAAAAAAAGTCTGTATATGGTATTTTTTGTATGTTTTTCATGAAAATGTGCAATAAAGTATGTTAAAAAAGCATCTTCACCTTTATTTACCAGAAGCATTTGGCTGCGTTTTTTTTGAAGTAAAAAATTCGGATGACGCAAATAAGGCTCATTTTTAAAAACATTGAAAAAAAAAAATAGTAGGTCTCTCACAATGAGCGAGTGTGGGTGCAGGTTGAGGTGGATGTTATGTTCACCCAGTGAGCAATGTAGGTGTGGGTAGAGGTGCAGGTGTAGGTGAAGGTGTTCTCACATAACAAAAATCTACATATCGACAATAGCCTTCACCCCCACCTGCACCCTGACATCACCCTCGGCTGGTTAGACCATTTTTCTATTTCGGATCACAGTTCTGTAAACTGATTTTCCGAGTCAAAATTTTATTTAAAAACGTCTGTAAAAAGATTAGACGTAATGTTAATACCTAATTAAGTTATGTTGAAAAGTGGCTGAATAGAGCTAGGGGGTGGTCCCGGTAGATGTTTTCAATTCGAATTGAAAACATCGGCCAATGTGAGATAAATTTTTGTTTGTCTCTATTTTTTTGGGCTCTAGGTAAAGTCGTCCCCGGTGAATTCGTCCCCGGTAAATTCGTCCCAAAAGGACCAATTCAAAATTTTCGAACAGGTTCGAATCCTGGTGGTAGCAAATATTTTTCTAACGTAGGGTGGGATTGGTAGGAAATATAATTTGGAACTTATTGGGACTAAGGCAAATTACCTTATAATAAGGTATTCTACCCCGTTTTGGTCACTGGGCCGTGGCAAAAAAAGACTCTATATGCTTTTATGGTCAAGAGTACTTCTCGGAATCATGTCTAAGGTAAGTGTGTCTCTAACTCTCAAGCCCACTGCGCCCCCTTCGGGGGTTGAGATGCGCACACCCACATACCTTAGACACAAATCACTCGAAAGTGACTCTGGATGCATAAAAATGTATGCATACCAGAGTTTGTTTATGCGGTAGGCCCCAGTCAACAAAACTATGTTCAAATTCCATCTTTTTGTGGTATCCAGGTACCCTTTCAGGTTGGATTGCCTTGGGGACCAGGGCAAAAAGTCGAATTTTGGTCAAAATGTTGGCTAAATACGGAATTTTAACCTTGTTTAACCCGATTCTCACACAATTTTCATCAGAATTAGTGGTCCGTTCATCACTTTGTATAAAACTTATTTTCCCACGTGACCCAGGTTGGTATCCATCTACCCACAAAGGACTCACCCTTAGTTTTAGGCTTCGGGTGTGTAAAATATCTATTGTCTATTAACCTGACCATGAGGTACCTACTCAAGTTATTGTGGTTGTGTGTGTTAAAATCGTTTGTCTGACCTTTCTAACGGTACAGTCAAACTTTTATTTAACGACCTTTTATACAACGGATTTTTCTATTTAACGTCTTATGAAAATTTCGGTTGCTCTGATTGAAATTTGAACAAAATGGCCTTTTACGCAACGATCTTCTATTCACCGATTTATTATTTTTAACCATCGATTTTGACCGACCAAACTGCTGAAAACGTTCTATTCAACGACTCTCTGCAAATTTTCGGGAAGACGCAGGTAGACTGAATTTTGGGTTCAAGAACCCATGGCACGTAATCTAAACGATGAATTTACGACTTCCTGAACTGATGAAAAGCGATGAAAAGGCTGAATTGCGGTTTAAACCCCTGCATGGAGTAGTTAATCAGCTGGTAGTAGGTGATTTAGGGGCGCAGGGGCTTGGGGTTTTTGACCTTTGACCAGGCCTGTGCACGGCCGGCCCGGCCCGGGCCGGCCCGGCCCGGCCGTGATTTTTGAGGCCCGGGCCGGCCGGCCCAACTTTCAAAATTGCTTACGGGCCGGGCCGGGCCGGGCTCGAAAATCGACGGGCGGGCCGGCCCGGAATTTATTAATCTTAAATATACCTTATCAAATCCAACTTTAAAAAAAAATTTTTAGTCTTGTATCAAAATGTAGTCACGGATTCCGGGTTTTCAACAATTTGTTGACTGACTTACTGGAATTTTTAAAAGTTTGAAGAAAGTTCTGTTCATACAAACACTTGTTTTTGAAACCTTTTTGAAATCGCATGAATCAATTAATGGCTTGTTAGAAAGCTTAAATCCAGGGCTATGTAATAGTGTGAAATTTTTAGAAATAAAAATTCGAAACAAGTCAAAAAAGTTCCTGGGCCCGTAGTAACAATCGCGGGTAACAACTAAAAGTAACGTGGCTAAAAGTAAAATATCTCAAAGCAGCTTTTTGCAAACAAAATGGACAAGTTTTATCTTCAGATTACTTACAATCATTTGAATCACTCATCCGTGATCGCAGCTAGCACTTAACACGTAAAATACGGTAGTTACATTGTTTATTTCGATGCAGAGTTTAACGCTGAGCACGCCTGTGTTATTAGTTTTTCAAAATTCACACTAAGAATATGAGAAACGGCCCATTTTTGAAACCTTGTTTTTCGCGTTTTTAAGCTATCGTTAATTTTCATTTTTCTTATGATTTCTATAAATTTTTGTATTGTTTTTATACCGTCGGAAAGCCCAGAATTAGAGCTTTCTAACGGTATATCACACTGCCAAAAATAATTCTGAAATATTGTACTACCAGCAAAAAGAATGATTTTCGCCACTTTTTTGTAAACGTATTTTTTTGAATAAAAAGTCAAAATTTTTCGCGATTCCAAAAATCCTTACGGCTCTACTATAGCGCAAAAGACAGAGCAATTAAAATGGAACATTCTTGTGCAAAAAAATAAAGTAAAGCATGGCAGAAAACAGGCTTTCTTAGTGTTTAACAAGACTCTCAAAAAAGTTCGAAAACGATTTTTACGTAAAACTTAAATTTCGCTGTAGAAACCTAGATTTTTGACATCGGATTCGTGTTTAGCATGGTCAATTTGCTTATGGAACTGCCCTCAAACTTACAACTTACAACTTGCTGAAATTTCAAATTCCGCTCAGACAAAAAAAAGTGAGGCTAAAAATAGAATTTATCGTACAGGGTTGAACTGATTACTATTAAGCTTGTTTAGGTTTTTTCGTTTAGGTAATTCTGAAGATACAAGTTGTCTATTTTGTTTGCAAAAAACTGCTTTGCAAAAAGTGGACTGAATCCCGAGATATTTCACTCCTGACTTGGAAACTGAGTATTTTAAGGAATAAAATTAGGTACAGCGATGAGTCAATTGATGAAAAAGAGTAGAGAAACTTTTTTACATAATCAATATTTCTCTATTTGTGTTAGAAAATAAATAATAGAAAAAATATTGCGTTTCGAGTGATGTTGAATAATAAAGTCTCCCACTCTATTTTTTGCTTGATTTTTTGAATATGTTAGAAATTGCACTGACAGTTGACTATACTACGGCCAGCCCGGCCCGGCCCGGGCCGGCCGGGCCCGAAAAAAAAATTAGGTTCCGGGCGGGCTGGGCCGGGCCCAAAAAAAAATGTCCGGCCGGGCCGGGCCGCGAAAAAGTGGCCCGTGCACAGGCCTGCCTTTGACCCAATTTTCGACATGCAATTATTGGGTACTTCTCTAGTTGACATCACACCTCCAATTTCGAATATTTTTGTTCAAATTTCTAGAAAATCTAAAAATCCTGTTTCGTGGATCCAGAGACCGGTGCACACACTCAAACAATCCAATCAACTTGGCAGAAGTTCAAGCGAAGGCGCAAACAGGAATGTGACACTCATCTTTCCGTCTTTCGTTCTTACGTATCTGATTTTGTATGGCGAAGGAAATTCGCTGGTTTTGATATTATGTTCCATTGTGGTCTGAGCTTGCTGAAATGTATGTTTGTGAGTAAAGTAATAAAATTTTTCAAATGAATTTCAAACAAAAACCAAGAAATATTCAAAAAATTAGAGGTGTGATGTCAACTAGAGAAGTACCATTATTGGTTCTACAGTCAAACCTCGATAATCCGCCACCCCGCTAAACCGCCACCCTCGATAAACCGCCACCCTCAATAAGCCCGATTTGGTGGCCGTCAGAGAAACTCAACAAAGTTTACCCCGCTAAACCGCCACCTCGATAATCCGCCACCCTCGGATCGGTCCCATGGGGTGGCGGATTATCGAGGTTTGACTGTATTCCACTACTTTTGGCAAAATCGGAAAAAAAAACCTTGGCCCCGCGGTTGTTTTTAAGGTGATCATCTTAACGATAATCACCATGATCACTATAATCACAGTTTTAGCATGACCACAATAAACATGTGGGACCAAGGCAAATTTTGGCAATAGATAGTGGATTGAACCAAGAGATGGAGTTGAATCTGGAGACTGCAAAAAACATTGAGCCGAAAATTGGGGTTTCATTTTATTTTTACATTAATTAAACTAAACACTTTTTACAAATTTAACAATCACTCAAAAATATTTTTCTCTCAATTTGGATAAAGGCTCAAATTGTTTTACCCCGCCAAATTACTGATTTACCCCGCCAAATTATTTTTTTACACCGCCAAATTTGAATTTTGAGCAAAATACTTGTTTACCCCGCTAAATTACTGATTTACCCCGCCAAATTATTCATTTACCCCGCCAAATTTGAATTTGAGCAAAATACTCGTTTACCCCGCCAAATTACTGATTTACCCCGCCAAATTACTGATTTACCCCGCCAAATTATTCATTTACCCCGCTAAATTATTCATTTTACCCCGCCAAATTTTGCTTTACTTGTGGATGTTTGTATTCTGCCTATGTTGATTTTCATCTTAAGTACTAGCTTCAGATGAAAAGAGGACATGCTGCTTCTTGGAATGAGGAAAAGGTTGCCAAAACAAAGAGGAAATAAATAGAAAGTAAGCCAATAATATTTGTCTCATTAGGTGAGACCACCATTTTTTCGATCGCTTCATATCAAGTACCAGTAAAGTCTCAAGTTGTTATAAATCGACCCTTCTTCAATACGTAAAAACGGAAAGAGATAAAACCATGACAAGAATACTTTATTACCAAAAAACTCAACAAAGCAAACAGTTGACATCAAATTCAAGCAAAATGATATGTACTGTATAAATGCTAACTAAATTCGCTCCAAAGCTTGACAAACTTTCTTTTTCTCCCTCTCTTCATTCGTGGCTCTAGTGGTCACGGTAAAGGATCAATCAGCTTTTCAGTTTCCATAAGCAGCAAGGAGTGAAGCCCTAGCAAGTTCTGCCACATCATTTTTGATCTCTTCACAGGCTTCTTGGTATATTCTACCCTTAGGCAAATCCTTGTTCAGATCCATTGTCACGTGAGCGTAGCACATACATCGCTTTGTACTTGGAAACACTTGATGACAAGCTAAAAAATACCTTTAAATTTTATCTTCTGACTATTGACCTGTTTACCAGCAGTGATTTTGTGTGCCCCATCAGCGACAAGTAGCTCTGGTTTGTAGTTGTCTGCTTGAGAAATAGCCTCCAGAAAGCCCTTGTAACTCCAAGTGTCTTCATGCGAAGAAATTGCCGCATAAGTTGGAAAGAAAGTTTTCTGCATCAGAGAAGCCAGCAACCTAGGAAGTTATGAAAAATTCTATTGATAGCCAACGTTAAAAATACTCACTAGCAGAGGATAGTTGAAAGTCATAAGCTTGTTCGTTCCGTCACCTTGAACACCCTGCGAGTTTGCTTGGCGATTTTGGAGTTTCTTCGAGTTGATCACCAGATAGAACTGCTCAGTAAGCCTATCCACACCGTTCTCACGCACATGATAGACCGGTAATTGAAGGCGACAGCAAAAGACTTGTTCTCATCCACTAAACCGAATTTATTAACAGTAGTAGCCCGAACAATATTACAGAAGGGAAAGCTACCGGGTATTACTGTTTTGTTCGAAGTACTATTTCACGTCTTCAAGCGTCAGAGTGCTTGTAAATCCTTGCTTTCGGCATAAAGTAGACTTCTGGTTTTGCACTTGCTTCAACGATGGGATTACCAAACCTTCAAGTTCGGCATCATCCTAAACTTTTTTTGTTCGTTATGTTGTCTTTCTTGAGATGAATCATAGCACCAGATTGAGTTTTGGCCAACCATAAATCAATTTTTTCTTCGTTTCGGCAAACTTTTTCCTTATTCCAAGAAGCAGCAGGTCCTCTTTTCATCTGAAGCTAGTACTTAAAGATGAAAAGAAGAATACCAGAATACAAACATCCTCAAGTAAAGTAAAAATTTGACGGGTAAAATGAATAATTTAGCGGGTAAATCAGTAATTTGGCGGGGTAAATCAGTAATTTGGCGGGGTAAACGAGTATTTTGCTCAAAATTCAAATTTGGCGGGTAAATCAGTAATTTGGCGGGGTAAACAAGTATTTTGCTCAAAATTCAAATTTGGCGGGGTAAAAAATAATTGGCGGGGTAAATCAGTAATTTGGCGGGGTAAATTAGTTACAGCCTTTGGATAAAAAGTAGTGGTTCTGCTTTTCCAAATAACTCCAGTCTTCCATTTGTTGTCAGTCTTCAACTTTGAAAAACAAGGAAAATTGGTTAGTTCTGAGCGGGCCGCAGAGTTGAAAGTAAAAATAATTGCTGAATGTATGGTCAGCAGAACTATTTTGGACATGTTTACCAGAAATAAAATGTCATGCATAGCTACATAGAAGTAGTGTTCCACCAGAAACATCACACTGATTAGACAACTCTGTAACAATAAAAAAATTTTTTTTCAAGATTGTTAAAAATGAATTAATTACCTGGAACAAAAAAGCCAATTCTCTTTTTCTTAATAGTGAGCCCCTGCTTTGAGTCACCGAATCTTTGTTGCCAGTTTATTGGCGATAAGGCTTTGGCATAAACCCTGGCTGAACTGTAAAAAAGCAAAAATGACGAAGTAGATGGCTATCATTATGAATGGGACATAATAAGCAGTGAAGTCTACTATCTGAAAACAAAAATATTTGACTTGTGTGATGATACTTTTTTTTTCTGAATATTGGAAAGACGGGAGCACTTGAACCTGAGCCACCCTCCTCTAAACCCCCCTCCTTCATCACAGTCAAATCAGTTTAGGGACTAAGAAAAAAATTTTTGAAAATGTTTTTGACTGCAGTATTTTTTCACCTAAAATCTCAAAAAACATTTTAATTACTGGTAAAAAAAATTAAATGCCTTGCCCCCCCCCCTTTCCCATCTGATTTTACAGGGGTCTAAGGTTCGAGTGATTGGAGAGGGCTCGGGTTCGAATCTGCCGGAGAATGTAACCTTAACGTTCTCTGGTCTACTATGTGCCTCAAACTTCTTTAAAGCTGAAAAATGTTAAAAAATGGGCCAGCGACAGATCGACACAATTCAAATTGAGACAATGACGATTGAGACAAAATCGTCGGTCTTATTCGGTGAATATTTGCCGAATAAGACTGATGATTATGTTTGAATCGTCATTGTCTCTATTTGAATTGTCTCAAGCTGTCGCTGGCCGAAAGGTGGCAGAAAAAACGCCGAAACAGAAGATAACCGCGAATTTGAAAAAAGTCTACAAATTTTTCATGCTCCGCTATCCCAAAAAGTTCGTTCCCGCATAGGGTACAACGCTATTTTTACTCTCGTTTTTGAATTTTTTTTGACAGTTTGGTCTTAATTGCTAGAATTATATTTTTGCTAATCAAATTTTGCTATCTTGTAATTTCAAAAACAAAACCTCAATAACTCTAGCATTTTTCGCACATAAAAGTAGATACAAATTTTAAATCATCAGTTTGCTACTTCAACTTTATCAAATACAATTTCAAAGCCACACGTGCCAAGTATTTTATTCCTTGTTATGCTTTTATTATAATGCTCATTGAAAAATGTGGGAAATTTGGTTGAAGTAAGGCAGAAAAATACATACTATATAATTTCGAAAAACTTGTTTCTTACAACCACTGGTTGAGAAATATATCAGTTTTTTTGGAATACACACTCAAAATATGACAGCATCCCAAGTGCGCCCCCCCCCTCCAAAGATTATTTTTCTCTAAGCCAATTTTTTCAGTTTTGCCTAAGCCTAAGGCGGCTACCAGACAATTTCTAATATTCTTAGAATTTGTCGCGCGACATTTTCTAATATTTTTCGGTAAATTCGGGACAAAACAACCGAATTTACCGAAAAATATTAGAAAATGTCGCGCGACAAATTCTAAAAATATTAGAAATTGTCTGGTAGCCGCCTAAGGCATAAGCCTAAGCCTGAGCTAGCGCGCTAGACATTGCAAAAAAGAAAACTTAAAAAAAATCAAGGAAACCCAAAATAGTACGCTTAGAGAAAAATACTCCTTGGAAAGGGGGCGGGCACTTGGGCTTTTACATCAAAATATTACGTCAAATTTTTTTTCTTTACTTCCTTTTTGGGTTTATAAATTTAAAAAAAATTACCGCTCTTAATACATTGCCTTCGTCACTTTCCTGGATAAAATGGTATTCTGGAATATACACTTTAGTCGCTGAAAAAAGATAGTCAATAATAAAACCTGTGGCAGAAAAGTTAGTATAGTATCCAGAAGCATATGAGGCACCCACATAAGATACCACAACTACTTCAATGAAGACAAGAAATCTAGAAAAAGCCGAGGTTACTAAATTTCTTTTTTTAGTATGCGCGATTAGGGTGTGAAATCGACAAAAAACTACTTTTTTAAAATAATTATATTTTTGGATTTATATGATAGATACGACTATAGATAAACTTCTTTTCTGAGTTAGCTGAAACACCCACTCCTCCTGGGTCAGATTTCGTCTTGTCGTTAACTGTACTTTTGATAACTGTAGAATTTTTTGTGCACTGTACAGTCTACCTTCTCTATAAGCTACGACAGCATATAAATGCTTGTAAACAAAAGTTTTTACCATCGAGGCCAATTGGGGGGGGGGTGTGGATTGGTATAAATGGCATATTTGCCCGGGTCATTTAGGCTGTGCCATTTTGTCCCGGGCACTTTTGCCGTAGGATTTCGCCCTAAAAAGCTTTAAAAGTACCTTGCAAAGCCCAACTAAGGGGTAAATGGTATATTTTGCCCGGATTCTATGCAAAATTGCAGAGCCAAAATGCCCGGACAAAATGGCACAGCCGAAATGCCCGGGGTAAAAAAGCTTAGCCTCGATGGTAAAAACTCTTGTTTGGAAACGTTTTGTATGAAGTCCATCCCCTCCCACCAAAGAGTATTTTTCTCGAAGCTAACTTTTTTCACGTTTCACATATTTCACACCTTTTGCACTGACAATAACAAGGGTATTTTGCCGCTGCGCTGCCAAAGACCAGCACACTTCACATTGCAATGGATTGGGGTGAAAAAAATTGAGGAAACCGAGAATAGTGGGCTTAGAGAAAATACTCTGTGGAGAAGGATACACTTCAATTTTACGTAAGCTACATCTGGGGCAATCATGTTGAATAAACTGACACTCTGTTTAATTTACAGTCGAAATAAAAAGGGTACTACATTCAAGCTTTGTATGTCTTAACACAAAACGAATTCTATGTTTTACTTGTAATGCCACGGTTTTTAAAATTGTCCAAAAAAAGATCAAAAAGATTAAGTTACTCCGAGGCCGAAAATCGGCCTCAAACAAATTTCGACGTTTGGACTTTAAACTTGAAACTTTTAAGTTGAAAGTCGTAAGTCAAAAACCCTAATTCTGAGTCATTTTGAAAAAAATAGTCAACAGACTTAAGCGAAGATTCCGTCCAAAGGTTCCTGCGGTTCATTTTGTTTCTTACGAACGGTTCATTTTGTTTCTATCTTTCGGGAGGAGAGCAGTGGTCGTTGTAGGCGTAGCATAGCGTACTTACTGTATTAAGTACCCATGGGGATTTTTTGTTCGACCCCTTAAAGATTGGAAAATTTTAAGGTTTATTTTGAGATTTTTGGGTGCTTAACCAAAAACCTGAAAAGTGGAGTCGGGTGAGCTCGTGCTTATTAAAAAACGTAAAAAAACAGATTTGCGAAGGGTTTGCTGAGATATAGGGTCTGTAAGGTGGAGACTTATTAAACGGTTGGGAGTTAATACAGTAAATACGGTAGTTATTATTGAACATGATCTATGAAAACTAATTTTGTAGATCTTGTCAGGAGAAAATTATGAATCAAATAAGCTAAACTTAGCCCAGTTTGACCTCTGATAAAATAACAATTAAAAACTTACATAAAAATCCTCGGCCGTTGGAACCATATTTGGTCAAATTTCGGCAAAACAAATATGAAAAAGCGGTTAAGAGCCAGGAATAACGCAAAATAAGAGGATAAGTTGTAGGTGATGTAGTCCAGTGAACAAATGCATATCATAAATTTGTGCGAATATATCTAAAAAATGGGGTAAACAAATTTTCACAAATATTTTTTTATTGTATAATTCCCAGCTATAAAAGTTCGAACTCACTAAAGATCCAGCAAAAGTAGTAGGAATCACAATAATAATTTGAAGTAATAAACTAACATGTCGCAAAGCAAAACATGGAAAGAAATTATAAAGAAAGCGCTAGTTCTGAACAGCTTCTTGCCCTGGAAAAGAAAAAAATGCACCGTTGATATTAATATATAGTAAAACCCCTAAAGGCGAAAACAAGATGAGGAGGCTGTTTGCGGATGCTAAACCAGACTTTACACTCGGGAATGGCCCTAACTGTTTTTTTTCAAAATTTTCAAACATTATACCGTATATCTTCTAATAAAAGCCCACCTTCTAACAAACGCCCACCTTCTAATAAACGCCCATGTCCCACCAAAAATCTTTATTCGGTGGAACTCAATAAAATTTCAGTCATTAAACAATAAAATATCATCCTCATTAAAACTTCGAAAGCTGGATTCTTCGTTTATTTTTTCCTCGAGATTTGCTTTCTTCGTAGTCATTGCAGCCATCTCGGGCCATCTTCTGAGCTCGGAATTTGTGAAGTAAATCGATTCCCTTGACACCGGTGGATCCATTTGGCTTGAAGCAAGCGATTTGTCCATCTCCAGAGCCATCCACTGCTGTGGTGAGACCACATGCTGAGAAAAGCAAGAGAGGTTAACAAGCCAGTAATAAACTATAAACAAACTTTCAAATGACTTCATGATTAGCTTCATGATTATACCTCGCCCAGTTGACTGCCTCCAATTTCGTAGCTGCGTCATAGTGGTGTCTTTTTCGATTTCTTTGCGCAGTGCCCTCATCATCGTGAAGCTGTAGCTCGTCTTCGGCAGATACAAGCACCTTAAAGCCAGATAAGGAATAAAACAAACAGAAAATGTACATTTTCGAAAGAACGAATTGACTCCACATCTGATTCTTCCACCACTTCCTCTAGCAAAGCCTGCTCTGCCGAACAATTATCCATTTGATTGATCGCTTATTTTTGCACTAAACAGCATAGTAATCCAAACAAAAGAAGCAAGAATGAGGAGAAATTCGTAGCAATTTTGCTTGTGTGAATTTATTCCTAGAACAAAAAAGATTAAAACAACATTTTTAGCAGTCCTTTTTCTAGAACAAAAAAGATTAAAACAACATTTTTATCAGTTTTTTTAGAACTGTGAAAAAAATTTCGTCGACTTGTTGAAAAATAAAAGCCCACCTTCTAATGAACGCCCACCTTCTAATAAACGCCCATGTCCCGAGGAGGGTTGAAAAATAAAAGCCCATGGGCTTTTAATAGAAGATATACGGTATCTATCTGGTAGCTAAGATTCACGGCTACCATATGAATTTTAAATAAAATAGACGTTGTTTGAAAAAATTAAGAAAAGAAAGAAAGAATTCGCCCAAGCATCCGTACTCGGATCAACTTATTTCAGTATTTTCTATTTCATTATATTTCTCTTATATCACCTATTAGGCCCTATCTCTCAATGGGGGGGGGGGGGTTGCCTTGGTCCACCATGTTGTTGTTTTCGGTGAGTTTTTGATGATTAGGAACATCCCTTCTGGACCAAATTCGAACTGCTTCACAGAAATTCGTTTTGCCTGCTCTTCAGGGCATAGCCAGGGAGTGGGGGGGAGGGATTACGTGCTGATCACCCCTGCCCCCCCCCTCCCTGAGTACGCCCTTGAAGAGTAGGCAAAACAATTTTCTGTAAAGCAGTTCGAATTTAGTCCAGAAGGGATGTTCCGAATCATCGACAGTGGGTGTTCCAAAACGTTTTCATTTTTGTAGCAATTTATCATTTTTTCTTGTTGTTGATCATTCTTTATTGTTTATCATGCCGAAAATCTGGTAGAAACATACCTTCACATAAACCAGAATGAGCAATGAATTTACAAGTAATGAGCATATGACCATAATAGTGTATAAAGAGGCGAATATTACTCTTTTTGTTGGATCCACAGCAGTATTTTGTGCACTGGACAAGTTGGTGTTCAAACTGATGTTATTCATTTGCAAAAAAGTTTTAGTGGGAATATTAGTTTCTTTGTTTGTTTTTATATGTTTCAACTGGGAATCTGCAAAAGTGATTATTGTGGCAAGCAAACTTAATTTAGATAAAAATAGCAATTTAGCTATAATACAAAACAGAGCGCGAATTATAACCAAGTGAAAATAAGATATTGCTTATTTCAGCGTGAATATTTTAATAAGATTTTTTGCATTAAACCATCAGTACAAAGAAGATAAAGCTCATTTTTTGAAAAATAGCTAAAATTGAACTATATTTAGATATGCTACAAATATAATAATTCTGAAAATAGGAAACAAAGGTGTTTGGACAATTTTTGAACCTTTTTTAAAATCTGCGGTCTTTATTGAATTTCACATTTGAATTTCAAATTTGAATATTTTTGTCTTGAGCGGAAAACTAAATTTGACAGGGACTGTTCAATTTTAAGAGCATTTTCATATGCAAATCGACCACGCTGAACACGAATCCGGTGTTATAATTGAGGCTTTTACTAGAGAGTACGAAGTTGTAGTAAAGTTGCGTTACAACTTATTTAGTGATTTTACATACTTTGTCCTAATTTTAAGATAAACTATTTCTTTATTTAGTGTCAAAATAATCGCGAGATTTTGTTCTTACATTTTTATTTGACCATTTAGCTAGAAGGGATTTGTATGCAGATTTATGCCAATTTTGTCAAAAACAAGAATATCCACAAATGTATATTTGAGGGAAATAAAAAAAATCTCGCTAATGAAAAACTCGCCAACGCATCACAACGCCCCACCGACCTCAAAAACTACTTTTTCGGGACTGCTCAAAAACCATTTTAGATCAACGATTTTTCCATGATAGGACCAGAAAGGAGATTTCAAGAGAAACCAATACCGAAACAGAGGCAAACTGATGATCGGGAAAAAATGAAGGTTCGGAGCTACTTTACTTTTTTTACCAAGTTTACTGACTACTAGGTCCTAAAACTACCAAGTAATCAATTGCGACTATTTTCAGCACTTCTTGACTGTCAGCAAATGCCCTAATTTTGCGATTTTATGCAAATGACAAAATTGTGTAGGATGGCATGGAATTGGACACCAACTATCTTCAACCAAAAGCTTAAAGATTCTTAAAAGACCCTAGTTGTTGATCCAAATGACAATTTGAAAAATTCAAATGCGCACGGGACACTTCTCTTTTGTCTGTTACTGTACTCTTTTGAGTCGCTCGAAATAACTCAAAAGAGTAGAGTGCGAAATGAAAGAGTAGTGTCCCGCGCGCATTTGAATTCGCCAAACTTTCATTTACCACAAGAATGGCCCTTTAACCGAAAGCTGAAAAAGGAGCAAAAAGAGTATAAGAGGGAACAAAAAGAGAAGATACCGAAGGCAAGAGCGAAGGATGACAGCAAAGAGCAGGAAGATCCCCGGAATTTTTTAAATTTATCTATAAAATATCTATAACTGTAGAATTATCCCTATAATTTAGAATATTATCGATAATTGTACGTCAATAAGTGTAGAAACGAATTTTTGTCTATCGATATCAATATCGGTATTCCATGCCAAATTTGGCATGGTATGATCCGTTTCGTAGATTTTCTCACTGATCGGAAAAATGGGCAAAACTTGTTTTTGTTGCCGAAAAACTGATTTTTGTTGCCAGTTTCGTTCTCTGAGGTCGCTCGTCACCGAAGAGAACGAAACCAGCAACAAAAATCAGTTCTTAGGAAACAAAAACAAATTTTGCCCTCAAAAAATTAGGTCGTATTTTGCCGAAAATTGGCTCGCGAAAAATGCGTCAAAAATATTATGACAAGAACACAATTTTTTACAGAAAGGGGCCTTTCAGAGCACTTACGGTAGGCAAACGCAAAAAATGAGTCATAAATATCAAGACAGACTCATACATGTGTGAGATCGGAAATTAACTATACTGGCAGAGTTTCTTTAAAAAAATGAAAATAATTAAAGAAAAAACAGTGGGTTGGCTCTAAAATCTTCACTTCAGTCAAAATAAATATATTCTTGGGCTAAGCTATTTGCGATAATATTCACATAATAACACTATACTCCAATTTTAGAGAGCTTACCTGAAACAATTTATGTATTTTCTATTGTAAGTTTGTTGAATATGAGGTAGGCCACATAAAAATACATATTTTAACCACGCGTATTCCCACATTAAGTCTAATTAATAAAGTTACTTGTAGTCAGTCGTAGGCGAAATGGTGTTGAAATATAACCTCTCCCACACTAGATTATAATTTTTTGTCATAGTGTGAGCTATTTCTTAAAGGATTCAGGCACAAACTACTTTAGCCACATCTGAAGAAAACATTAAGGGGCCATTGCCGTCTCCGACAATGGTTGTCCTCCGCTAATTCAAATATTTTACTTTGTCATTGGATTTACGTACGGAATTTTCAACTTGGTTTCTAACAAAACTTTACCTAAAATCAAATTCTAGGCATTTTTTGTTAGAAACCAAGCTGAAAAATCTGTACAGAAGTTGAATGTTAGGCAAAAAAAATTGAATTGGCGGAAGACAATGCGAAACAGGTGGAAATGGCCCTTAAAGGACCATGATTTTTGCACGCAGTGGCACGTGCAAAATTTGAATTGGCGGGGGACACTTTTCTTTGGTCTCTCCCTATACTCTTTGGGCAAAACTTTTTTTTGTCACAGATTCACTTTTTTTTGTACCAGATTCACTTTTTTCTGTCACAGATTTCCTCGTTTCTGTCACAGATTTGGTTCTCGACACGAAATCAACAATTTTTTAAAAATTTTTGTGTGAAATTCAGGGGTGGGCAAAGACCAGATGGCTGGAGACCCACTCCGGAATGACCAAAAGCCAAAATTATTGGTTTTTTGGGGTTTACTAAAGGGGGAGTAAGCTTTATGAGAAAAACCGATTGAGCGGATCAGATTTCGGGTCCGATGGGCTTAATCGCTCAGAATTCCAGGTTTATGGTGGTTTTGAGTGGTTCAGGGTGGATTTGTGAGTGATTTAGCCGATCGGACCCAAAATCTGATCCGCTCAATTGGTTTTTCTCATAAGGTTTACTCCCTCTTTAGTAAAACCCAAAAAACCAATAATTTTGGCCTTTTGGCCATTCCGGAGCGGGTCTCCAGCCCTCTGGTCTTTGCTCACCCCTGAATTTCACACAAAAAATTTTAAAAGTTGTTGATTTCGTGTCGAGAACTGAATCTGTGACAGAAATGAGGAAATCTGTGACAGAAAAAAGTGAATTTGGTACAAAAAAATGAATCTGGTACAAAAAAAAGTGAATCTGTGACAAATCAAATCTGTGACAGAAAAAAGTGAATCTGGTACAAAAAAAGTGAATCTGTGACAAAAAAAAGTATTGCCCATACTCTTTGGAGTCGCTCGAAATGACTCCAAAAAGTGCAGTGCGAGACGAAAGAGAAGTGTCCCTCGCCAATTGAAATTTTGCGCAAGGAAAAAATTGGCTTGGTGTGCATTTAGCGTCGGAATTTATCTCAAAATAAATGGCTGACACTATTAAATAATTAGGAGAATGCCTTATTTATTCCCACTAGAAAGATTACATAATGGACAGACGTCTGCTTACAATATTCACTGGACACTATTCATTGGACTATTCTTTCATAACGTCTTCTGGTTGTAGTAATAGACTTGGCCTAGCAAAAACAGATCGGTGAACACTTGGATTGTTGAACAGACCCAAAACTCAGCTGGAGTTGCCAAGAAGAAGTACGAAACAGTTGATGTTACACTCCCTGAAAATCCATGATCAAAATAAATTTAATAGGAAATAAGTTGACCTGCTGTCCGTAATAAGACCATCCTGACACTGAAATCAAACGGTTAACGCACATTGTGGATTAAAACAACGCTGCAAACCTCATTCCGGAGACTGATTTTCGTTGGTAGTTTAGCCAGAGTTGCGGAAATCCAAGGCCAGCTTCGATTACTGTCGGAATGTAGCCAAGCGTTTCCACGTAAGGCACATACTTCAAAAAATGATCGTAAATAGATTATTTGCGCCGAGTGGCCAGGGATAAAGTTCGAGTATAGAGGTTGCGACAAAATCAAACTGCAGCATACGTTTTGCGACAAAAAATTTCTACTTGAATTACGAATTACACACGCTCATTCTTGCTGCGCCTTGAATTTGTAAGTGAGGCAGATATCATGAGAAATAGGCCTAGGGTGACCCGATAGCTCAGCTGGTTGACTTGCAAGAAGGATACCGAGGATGGCAGTTTTTACCCGGATCCATACGTGACCAATGGCGTGGGCCTACTTGTCACAATTCAATCTCGTCGCACTATATCGCTGGCCCGTTTAGTAACCGCCTGAGAACCAAAGGGGGACGGAGGGTATATGCCTTAACAAATGACCACCTAGTTTATCATAGCCAAACGAAAATTTAGTGCCTACTTAGGGACCGAACATTCGCATGTCAGGCAGATCACTTATTTAAAGATACCAAATAACTCGATGTTGGGGTCACGAACTCAAAGGATACTGGATTGATGCTTCACTGACCAGCATCAACTGGCCAAAAAAAGGCACACCTTCGGAATACCCCCAGCAGTCAACTTCGGAATACCCCAGCAGTCAACTTTGGTATACCTCCAGCACTTAATTAGGAACACACCCCTCATGTTACCTCACAATTAAAAGCTGAGGATGTTAGCTACACAATGGTGTAAAAATTTCTTGGTTTAGTTCACACAAATGTATATTTTTCGATTAAAAAAGAACTGAATATTTTTTGAGCATTCGATTTTCATTCGAAAAAATTCAATTTCATTTTAATCGAAAAATATAAATTTGTGTGAACTAAACCAAGAAATTTTTACACCATTGTGTAGCTAACATCCTCAGCTTTCAATTGTGGGGTAACATGAGGGGTGTGTTCCGAATTAAGTGCTGGGGGTATACCAAAGTTGACTGCTGGGGGTATTCCGAAGTTGACTGCTGGGGTATTCCGAAGTTTAGCCCAAAAAAATACCCACCTCAAGTAGAAAAGCCGAAAGCAGCGTTGGCAAAGCGAGGACCATCAAGAAAATTACGATAAAGCTTGAGTAATCATGCCAGTTCCAAAAATGACTGATGAGATGACCTTCTAAACGAAAATCGGACGGTTAAAAACTTTAAAGACCATAAATAGCCAAAAAAAACTACTCCATATAGACTTCCTGCTAGAGCAAGACAATCTGCGTCGGTTCATCCGAATAGCGATCTCCATCAAAACTAGCATGCAGAAAATCATTACGAGGCAGGACACAGGTACAATCCAACTGAATGTTCTTCCGATCCTGTAACGGGAAATTATAATCTACAAGATTTTGACCAGAACTAGGATTGTTACACAGTTAACTCAATTATGCCAAAAAATTTGACGTTTTTTTCTTGTTTTTACGCAATTATTGGTTCTATCCCATTGTCTGTTGTCAAAATATGCCTTGGTTTCCCAAGCCAAATTGACTGGGTAGGGCCGAGTTGACTGGTGGGGGAAAGGCCGAGTTTAGCCTGGGTGTCGTTAAATCGAAAGTGTCGTTAAATCAGGGTTTCGTTAAATCGAGGGTGACTGTATATAGTTTTTAGTTTAGTTCACAACAATCAATATATTTTATTGCAAATAGCTTCAAGGATTGTCAGGAAATTTCGAAATAGATTTCCCTCCTCGACCGTTGCGAGTTAACTGTGTAACAACCTAACCAAAAAACATACCAGAACAGCAAGCGAAAATGATTAGAGATGAGCAATGCAAGGCAGGTGAGCAACGAAAATCCCACCGCACTTCTTTTCTGGTAGATTTCTGCATACTGAAACATATAAGCGAACGTCTGGCCAATGATAAAGAAGAAGGCAACACAGTAGAAGAAGATGATGTGGAAGACACGCTGGAAGACAGAAATTTAGCCAGATTAAGGAAAAGAAAGTCAGACTGACCGAACCCCATAGTGTTGGCAAAAGTGACCCAACAGCACAAATTTTTTCTCGATCCATCATAAGTTTGCGTGAGCCCCGGTCTTTATTTATTGCATTCACGGTCATGTCGAAGATAGTATCCATCTAAAAGCATTTTATGAAACACAGTAATTGATAAAAAATAAAGCGAAGAAATGTAACTGAGACGGACGCTACAAATAGATTTTCGAGTCCCATTCGAGGCAGAAAATTAATAAAAATTTATTCGCAAAAGATCATCCCAAAGTCGATACTTACTACAAGACCATTCCTAAAAATAATAGACTTCGTCGAGCAACACTTTCTAATATTTTCAAAAATTGCATGGTAGCCAGGTAGCAGCCGATACACCCTCGTTTTAAATTAAAACGCGTTGGCGCAACAAAAAAATATTTTTTTTCGACCACTCCAAAAAAACTTTTTTTGGTTGCGCCAACGCATTTTAATCACTGAAACAATTTATGGAGTGGTCGTCATTATTCTAAAGACCGCGCCTCTTTTTTCATGCTGAACAGAACGGTAAAAACAGAATCTAAAAAACTACCGTATTCTCTCTATTAGTTCCACACTCTCTATTAAACCCACACCCCCAACTTTGAGAACCTGTATCACAGCTCAGAGAACAAATTTGACAAAGCTGTTTATTGCGTTTTCTTAACTCCCACGAGCTCTACTGATTCCACTTTTTCGATTTTGGTTGAGCATCCGGAAATCGCGAGATCGACCCCAAATTTTTCCGATTTTCGGACGATTGAAAAATAATCCCACATGTGGAACTAATAGAGAGAATACGGTAATCAAAAAATTGGTTAACACAGCCTTCCAAAACAAAGACCGCACCGCGACCGCCGTCAACCCTACTCAAAAGGTCGATTTTCGACCTACATCGTAAGCATTCTAAGGTACCGTATTTTCTGTATTATGTCCTTTATCTCCAATAACTCCCTCCACAGAAAAGGGTAATATTTTTCTGTGAACCACTTTTATTCTATTTTGCACCACTTTCAATTTATTTGAACCACTTTCAAATTTCACGCAAAGATGTTCATTTACATCAGATCATTAATGCTGGGAAAATTATTGCACGGACGACGGAACCGGCCTTGGGGTGTCACTATAGCGAGGGTGTCACTATAACGAAGATGTCACTATAGCGGGGGTTTTCGATAAACCTCTTGAAAAGTGTCATTATATCGAGGGTTTCACAAATGGTAATATAGTCACCTGTCGATTTAATGTATAAACCAAAAGCATATTCCCTGAAAGGTCTAACACCTCTTAACCCAGTTTGCAAATTCTTCGACAGCTCTGTTGCGTCAGTATTGTCCAAGATTCCGATTTTGCTGGTCGAAGGCTTGTCAAGCAAACACTATAAATTCGCCATTTAGACTCGCAGCTCTAGAATTAGAACATTTATTAGGATCTAAATCGAGAGTTGCGGGCCTAAATAGCGAAGCTTCAGTGCTTCCTCAGCAGCAACCGAGACTAATAAATTTTATCAAACCATTCATGTGCCCGTCAAGGCGCCCGTCGTCCTTGTAAGAATTTTCTAAGCATTAATGATGTGATCTGAATAAACATCCTAGTGTGAAATTAGAAAGTGGTGCAAATAAATTGAAAGTGGTGCCAAATAGAATAAAAGTGGTGCACTAAAAAAGTGGTGCATAAAAGAGTGAAAGTGTTGCATCAAAAAGTGGTACAAAAAGGAGTGAAAGTGGTTCAAAAAGAATTGAAAATTGGTGCACAGAAAAATACCATGCCACAGAAAATATGGTAGTTTAATTTCATTATTCAATCTAGTTTTGGGAACTTGCAAGTTCTTGATAGTTCTGACCATACCCAAAAATATGATAAAAGTAAGTTCCAAATAAATGATGTCTCCACTAGGAAGCATAGTTACCGCGACGTCCTCCGGCCCCGACTCCGTCTCCGTCCGGACGGCGCAGAAAAGTAAGACGGAAAAAATAGAGACGGTCCGGCAGCCGCCGTCCGTCAAAATTAGAGTCTACGGCCTTCCGAAGGCAGGCAAATTTTTTTTAAAGGATGGTCTGCAGACGGCCAGTGACATTTCTTTTGAAAAGACGGCCGGTGATAAACGCGAAAGACACTGACGGGACGCCGTCCAAATTTTGAAGAACACAATCACTTTCCATATTGGTGAGGTCATTTAAAGATGTGCTCTTTCAGTGAAAAGCATAACGGCTGCATAATTCTGGAAAAAAAGATCAAGATTGCAAATTGCAACAAAAAAGAACCATGATGATAATATTTTAAGAAAGAAGAGCCTATCAAAAAACTTGCCCTTGACATCCATTCCTATTACGGTAGCACCTTCTGCTGCTGAAGGGAAGAGTAGACATTGGGGAAGCGATTCTAAAGCAATTTTTTGCGACCACTATCCTAGCTACTACGAAGTTGACCAAAATTCCGGCTAGGGGAAGATTGCCGAAAACGAAAATTAGCAAACGTAGGATTTCGCAAAACGAAGAATGCCAAAACGAAGATTGCCAAAACGACATTTGCTTTTAGTTAGTGCTTTTAGTGCAATAAACGAAAGAAAAAAAGTGTTATGTGTGAAAAGCGTATACTCTCAAACCTCGGTATAGCGACACCCCTTGGGACCAGCCTTGAAGCATGTTTTCGCCGCTAAAATGTTGAAAAACTTTGATTTTGAGCATTTTTGAGCTACTCCGTATAATGTACTTTAGCCTTTTGAAAATATCTGTGTGTGCTTTTTGAAAGCCGAAATTTTTGCACTCAGATCGACTCGATGCTTGAGGTTTGAAAATTCTTCAGTACTATTCAAAATTACTCAATTTCGAGTGCTCGACTTGCCTACTGGATCGCCGAAAATGTAGTCCTATGTTTTGTTTAGTGAAAGACATTTATTAATTTCAAATTTTTTTATATACCGTATTCTAAACAGTCAAATCAGAATTTTATGAATACAGCACTTATATTGTATTTCCACTTTCAATCTCCTTAGTCAGACATCACTTCTACAGACACATCGACCACTCTTATCAACTTTTCCAGCAATTCCATCTGTTCCTTGTGGTTCTTCTCAATTTGGCCCTCAAAAGTTCAATTGTTTTCTTCTAAAATAAATATTTTTCATAAGAAAGCATCCCCGTAAAAATGAAAGCAATACATTGATTGTGCCATTTAATGGTTTCTTCAAAGAAAAGACGTTAGGGCCAGTCGAATTACTGAAAATATCCACCTTCGCTGATGGTTTTGCTGAGTAATGAGAAGCGCAAGAGAAAAACAGGGCATTTGGCTCCAAATGTAAGTGCCATGGTCTAGAAATATTTTGCATGAAATCAACCAATAAAATCGACTGTGAAGGTTATTTCACATCGAAAGATAAAAGGAATTATAAAACCAACCTCAAGAAGTTGACATGTGTTGTGAGTTGGATGTTGCCAATTTGTCAAATAAGGGAGGGAAATTCGGCCAGTGTTATCAACTGTGTCAGACTCCTATGTTTGGAATAGTGGTTTTTAAAAAGATAAATCTTACATCTGCCTTGCTCTAGCTCAAAAGGGCCTTGTTTTTTTGTGTTCAGTCACAGTAATTAACGTTTTGGTTTCACTCTCTGACAGGTTTCCAAAAATTTTTATTCAATATAATTATTTATTTCTGCACCCCGGATTTGAACCAGCGACCTCCCTTTCAAGTACGTGAGGCATCCTTCGCTTTGGCCTTATGTATCTTCTCTGTTTGTTCCTTTTTTCAACCCTCGATTTAACAAAATCAGCAACGAAATCAGAATTTCTACAAATACCCACCTGATGGTTTTGCTGAGATACTGCTTTTGCTTCTATACTGTAACCAATGTTTTAAGGGTATAAAAACTGGAGGGTACCGTATTTCCTCTAATAAGCGCCCCGGGGCGCTTATTTTTCAAACCCGTAAAAATTTTGAAATTGTCAATCAGAAATGGCCTTAACTCCAAAATTTTAGTCAAAAAATAGGGGGGGGGGCGCTTATTGGAGCGGGGCGCTTATTAGAGGAAATACGGTATGCTTGTTTCTAGAACCACTTGACTGCATTCTTAATCATCCATAATATCTTTCGTTTATAAATTATTTTATAGGTTTCAGAAATAAATTTTCAGAAAGAAAATTTGTAATTTGATCCCTTCCATATTTACTCTAATTTAAGCCTCTTCTAATTTTAGTGGTAGCCCTGCGATTCTAGTTTCTAACGAGATATCATTCGCTGCAATATCTTTGTAAAATGTGGCGCAAAAAGTAAAAGTATGAACCAAATTATTTTTTCTGAATTCTTTCATACTTTGCCTTTATGTAATATATTTTGCGAAGATTTTTCGGTAAATAATAGCTTAACAGAAAGTAGAATCGCAGGACTACCTAATAGTGTAATCATTTTTTGAAAAAGATCAAAAATTTTAATATAAAAGCGCAAAACTAAAATTCGAAATCGAATTTGCACCTAAAAGAAATCATTTTGCACCGAAAAAATCAATATCCAATTTGTTTGAGTCATAACACTGTCATGTAGCCCTGCTCTTCTGGTGTCTAACACCGTATCATTTGTTGCAACATCTATTTGAAATTCAGCACAAAAAGGTGAAAGTGTGAATAAAATCATTTTTCCAAGTTGTTTTATATCTCCAACCATCTCTGCTAGTTTGTGCAAAGATGTTGCAACAAACAATACGCTGTTAGGAACTAGAAGAGCAGGGCTATATAATAGTGTTATCACTTTACAAAAAACAAAAATATACTTGCTACCGTGACTAAATGAACAAAACAAGGCACTCTTCAGTCAAGAAGAAAACACTTCTCAGCCAGCACAAGGCACATTTAATGTTTTCCTACTCAAAATGGGATTCGGGTGATTTGTGTTATTCCGCTAGTCAATACTTAACTAATTATATTATTAATCATAATGCTTTGTTATACCTTATGGGTTTCACTTTTTTTTTCTTGAATTTTTTTTGTATTCTAGTTACCGTATTTTCTTTAATAATGACCCCGGGTCATTATTTTTCAACCCCTCAAAAATTCTGAAATTATTAATCAAAAATGGCCTTAACTCTGAAATCCTAGTCAAAAAATAAGGGGGGGGGGTCTTTATTAGAGAAAAACGGTTTTCTAGTAAGGATATCTTAAGTTTTTGTGAATTCTGATTTAACGGTCGTTTTTTTTGTAATATCGCAGGTTGCCATTCAAAAACACAGCTTTTGATAATCAGACACCCTTTTTATAATAAGGCGCCTGCTTATTGAGATTCTATTGTATATGAAAATATAGATGAAAAAATACAGCTAATTCTACTAGCCAAAGGCCTAAAGTTGCTGAACCATCTAGTCAAATTGTCTTTGCCGTTTTCTCTCTCTGCCGCCAAAAAACTTTTTCTTTTCGGTAGAGAATTAAAAGTGTCCCGGATTAGCTTAAAAGTGTCCCGGATTGGCTTAAAAGTGTCCCGTTTTTCAAATTTCCCTTAAAATAGCTTATAAGTGTCCCGGATTAGCTGAAAAGTGTCCCGGATTTGTTGAAAAGTGTCGCGGTTGTCTAATTTCTCCATAGAAAAACTACCAACGCATACATTAGGCCATCCATTTGGCTTTAAATCGCCCCCATTTTGAAATTTACAATAGAAAAGCTTAAAAGTTGCCCATTTCAACATATCATAACATTTTTGGTGCACCAATAGCTCACAAACCCTGGACATACTGGCCAATACATAACCAAAATTTTCAACCGACAACTAACTTTATTTCTAACTGACAACACATGTAACAGAAAAAAACGGCATAACAACATTTCTCAGTTATCGATAACAAGGGCGCTGCCTTCTCTTGCCCTGCGCTTTCTTCCTCGCTTCTCTTCTCCCCGAGCGGCACATCGGTGATTTCCTACGGATATTCTTGAAGCTCATCCCTGCACATCATCATTAGCGAGTGCTTGCAGAAGAAGCGATCCTTCATCCCCTGGAAGCAGTTGCATTTGTAGAGCCCAGGATAGAGATCGGAAGGCTGGACGAGGTAGGCACACGATCGCAGTTCTTTGTAACGCTCCCACCCATCAGCAGCTGAGAAGTTCTCCAGATCCTGCACCATTTGCCAATCGATCGCCTCCCCGATGTGCTGCTCTGACTGCACGAGGTAGAGTCGATTTTCAGCTGTTTCCCCGGTCAATACTCTCGGCTGCTTCTGTTCGAGACCCCATTCGTCCATCCATTGTCGGTGTCGGGAATAAGGCCGGCTAAAATCATCCAACGGTAAGGCATTCAAATAAAGCAAAAGGAATGGATCTACCGCTTCTCCAACATATCCGAACTCCACTCGTACAAAATGCTGTCCACCTTATGGAAAAACGAAGGCACCGATACTCGAGCTCGAAAGGTGTAGTTCTCCTTGACGTCCAGATTGCGCCGCTCCAGTCCGTTGTTTGTAGAGATAATTTGAACGAAGAGTCATACCATCCGCGGAACCTTGTACGATCCAACCATTGTTGCACCATTGACACACCAATTAATTGAAGAACAATAAAGTAAATCAAGACTTTTAAGCCAATCCGGGACACTTTTCAGCTAATCCGGGACACTTTTAAGCTTTTTTAATGGAAATTTGAAAACCGGGACACTTTTAAGCCAATCCGGGACACTTTTAAGATTTCTCCTTTCTTTTCCTAAATATTTTTGTGCATTTTGTCTTGCAAAGGAAAACTTCCAGGTAAAAAAATAAAATTTTCGAGCAAAGGAAAAGTTTTTTTTCTGCGACGAGAAGATTTTTCGTCCCAACTTGCTAACTTTATATACGCTTGCTACTCTACTAATGCGAAAGCATTTAAAAAGCTCTAAAATATTAATAAAATGTCGGAAATTAATATAATTCTGAAAATTTTCAGGCGATAACTTAGCAAATTTCACAGGTTACTGCGATCCAAGCTCAATAGAAATGTGAAACCTGGATTTTCATGTCAGCTGCAGGACTAATGAAGCAAAAAGGGGGCGCCTGGGGATGATTTTTCTGCAAGAACAGGCTGATAGGAATGTTGTAGGTGCGTTCCTGCACTCCTCTTAGTGTTAATAAAAAATTAAGAAAGTGTAATTTGCTACCTTAAAAAGAATAGGAATAGTGCCACAGATGCAGCAACACCAACGACATACTCCATCTAAAATTTGCACTTGGTTAAAGGAGGACAGACAATAGGGAGGGGATTTTGACTAGAAAAGGGAATTTGCTACCTTAAGTTAATTTAATTTTATTTTCCACCCCTAATTTTTTTACACCAATCGTTATTACCATGAATCCACCTGAAAAAAAACACATGAGATCAAAGTTCGAAACAAAAATTTTTTTTCGAAAAATTTGCCCTGGTCTAATTCAGGGGCGTAACGGTACTTTTCGGAATTGTGTCAAAACTTTCATATTCATAAATGCTCTAGTGGACATTGTTATATACAAGTCTATACTCAAAATGACGCCAGAAAGCTGGGCTACATTTTGAGTATAATGTTGTAAATGACTGTGCTTGCGACCGGCCCCCAGGGTGTTCGTTATGGAGGGAGTCGACTGTGCCGCTGTTTTTCCGAACTGTAGTACTGCTTACCGTATTCTCTCTAATAGGCCGACATGTCGGTTTATTTTTCAACCCTTCAAAAATCGTGAAAATTTTGGGTCGAACTCGACATTTTCGGGTGAAAATCCAAAATCGAAAAAGCGGAATCGATAGAGCTCGTGGGAACTAAGAAAACGCAATAAACAGCGATGTAATTTTTTTCTTCGGACTGAGATACGGTCCCTCAAAGTAGGGGGTGTCGGTTTATTAGAGGGTGTCGGCCTATTAGAGAGAATACGGTAGAAACACTTATGTTGCAATTGTCTCAAAACAGTAGCACATTTTTGAAAACAGTACTACAGTTTTAAAACTGTTATACAGTTTTAAACTGTGATACAGTTTTTTGGCATTATTGACATCACTGGTTCGAGGTCGAACTGACCAAAAGCCACTGCAGCTACTGAACGATGATTCAAGTTACCGTATTTTCTCTATTAATGAACCCCTCTCTGATAATGAACCCCTCTCGATTTTTTGACTAGGATTTCAGAGTTAGAGCCATTTTGATTTACAATTTCAACATTTTAAAAGGGTTGAAAAATAATGAACCCGGTTCATTAATAGAGAAAATACGGTATGTCGGTGAACACCTTTGAATTCGAACTCGAAGTAAGTAAACACAATTATCCGTAGCTTAGTTGGAGCGCCGCCGGCGGTTACCTTCCATTCAGTTACCTTCGGCGGCCCCTCGGCGGTGCTCGGCGGTTATAGATTTTTGAGATGAGAGAAGCACAGTCATCTTAAAAAACTATGACAGCCGGGAGACCGCCAAAGGTGACCAACGGGGTGTTGCCGTCGGCGGTCCAACTATGGTCCGTAGTACTTCATTTATAAATATTTACCAGTGTACAGTTGATATGAGAGAGAAGGTCTAAGGTCTTTGAATTTGCCCAAAGCCTTGAGGATGTCTTTTTAGCCAACTTTGGAGACTTCATGTTCGCTTTTTTGATCACATCTTTTAGTGGAGGGTGGTGCTGAAAGACAAAAAATAACAAATTTTTGAAAAACCATTTGAAAATAAGTACCAATTTAGGCTGATTTTGAGGAACCATTTATTGGTAAGAATTTAGAAACACTGTGCGGCATACACAAAATTTTATCTAATGGTTGCTTGTCTGTCTACGGATTGTGTAAATGGTGGGAGCAAAAAAAGTTGTTTAGCTCTCATTTGCCAAACCAAAATAAAACCAGTGGTAGAGATGTGTATAAGTCACACACAGATGAATTGGTGAATATTAGCAGTTTGAGTCAGCCTACCAAATCAATCGATTAGGACGCAACTTGTGCTCGTGTTTTTTTTTGTAAAACCAAAAAGATCGTAAAAAACAATTCAAAAACATTTTTCACATTTTATTTGGCAGGACTACACAATCTTGAAAACGCCCGAAATTAAGATTGAACTTGTTTTTTTCGATGCTTTAAGGCTCAAAATGTATAAAAAACGTGTTTTTTGGGCGCGACCGACCACTTTCCGAAAAAAAATTTCGACCAAAAAGTCGGACCTTTTGACTTGTGGGACCAAAGCAACCCCGAATGTGCATCCCGTCATTTTTGACTAGGCTTTTAGAATTGAGACCAATTTTGGTTGAAAAATTTCTCAATTTTGCAAGGATTGAAAATAAACAGGCATGTTCGTTAGATAGAGAATATGACGGTATAACTCACTTTTCGGACTCTTTCTTTTGTTTATATTCTTGTCGTTTTTGAAGTTTGAGAATATTTTGTTCGCCGGCATAGTAAGTTTCTAACTAACGCACTTGGTTAGATTATTATAATGTTGCGCATAAATTCAAAAAAAAATATTGATACAGATGAATTTGGGCCGAATTAAAAAAAAATTAGGCCAAATTTGACAAAATTTGAGTAAACTTTAAGAAAATTTAGACAAATTTCAGCAAAAAATTTTAAAATAATTAGGAAAAATTTGCAGAGAAATCTGACATTATTGTCAGCTTCCACCCCCCCCCCTTTCAAATATTGTCCGATCGTCATGAAACAATTTTCTTTTCGAAAAATGGTCGTCCGCGCCCTAAAAACTCGTTTTTTATACGTTTCGAGCCTTAAAACATAGAAAAAAACAACTTAAACCCTGATTTTGCGCATTTTAAAGATTGTGTAGTTGAGCCTTTTATTCAACTGAATAATGTGTGTAATTTGTGTAATTTTCCGTTATGTCTCGAAGTCGAATTTTCGTTACCACGGAAAAAGCTCGAAATTTTTTTTGACACAACGAAAAACACAGCACCCGAGTGCAACTCACTCCCCACGTCTATGAGCGGTATAAACCTAAAAAGGGTTAGAGAACTGATACTCTTCGAGGCAGGGGGCGCACCTGTGGTTTCACGAACAAAAACTACTTTGCCGGTTTCATGGTCTACAGTCGACTCTCTGATTAGCGTCCCTTAGGGTTGGTCCCCTGAAAGACGTTAATTAGAGAGTCAACTGTGATATAATTTCTTTCAAGTAGAGACGGAAACGGGACGGGATCCCGTACGGGATCCCGTCCCGTTGGACCAAAATTTGACCTAAAATCCCGTCCCGGAATCCCGCCGGGTCCATTTCGAAAATCCCGGTCCCGGTCCCGGTTTTGATTTTTCCTCAATCATATACCGGGATTCACAGTTTACCAGAAAAATAACGATTACACATAATTATATTCACATTACCGTATTTTCTCTATTAAACCCCCATGGGGGATTATTTTTCAACCCCTAAAAAATCAGACAACTTTGAGGCCAATTTCGAGATTTTCGGGTACTCAACCAAAATCTGAAAAGTATCAGGAGTGCTCGTGCTAACCAAGAAAACGTAAAAAAACAGATTTGCGAAATGTTTGCTCTAGACTGAGATATAAGGTCCATATGGTGGGATTATTGGAGAGTGGGAGTTTAATAGAGAAAATACGGTATCTCCTATTAAGCTCGAGCACCTCCAGCTCAGATACTTTTTTGGCCAATTCAGGGATTTTTTGGCGAACCTTACTTGTCTATCAATTCTACGAAATAACGAGGATTTTGATTTTTTCGCGAAAGTTAAAACTTCTGCCTAATCGTCAAGTTTAACCGTTTCAAAGAACCATGATACCCTCCTTGTGGTTCGAAAAATGTTTTATCTCAAAAATTAAAAAACACGCGGCTTTCTCATGAAATCGGGATTGAGAAACACGAATATGAGGTTATCTCTTCCATCCGAGCCCTCCGCGTAGGGGATTCTATAATCAAGTCCCGTGATGCTTTTTAGAGATATTTTATTCGTGGCACCTGATGTTCGGCAGCGGTTACTGATAAATACTAGCATTTCTGTATTCATATATTAAGTTGGCAATAGAAAAGACTTGAGCATTAAAATCGTTCATTTTTTGCTGAAAATAAGTGAAGAAAATATCAGAAATGTGGAACTTTGTAGCTTAAATTAAGCTGACTTAAATCCCGGTCATTTTACCGGGATCCCGTACGGGATCCCGTTGGTTGTGTCCACAAAATCCCGGTCCCGGTCCCGGTCTCAATCTAGGTCGAAAATCCCGTCCCGGAATCCCGTTGGGTGGCGTCTTTCCGTCTCTACTTTCAAGACAGGATACTAACGTCCAGATTGCCAAACAAACCCTTTCAAAAAGTGAAAAGAATACCTTAACCTTTTCAAAAAAATTCCGAGATTAAAAACATACAAAATCAAAAATTTTCTCAATTTGACCAGAAAAACAAGTTGCGGACTCAAAACGGTTTCTAGTATACATATACCGTATTTCCTCTAATAACTCACCCTGCTCTAATAACTCACCCCCCTCAACTTTGAGGGCTTATATCTCAGCTCGGAACAAATATTTTTCAAAGCTGTTTATTGCGTTTTCTTAATTCCCACGAGCTCTACCGATTCCAGTTTTTAAATTCAATATTTTCACCCAAAAATCTCGAGATCGACCTCAAATTTTTCCAATTTTCAGCGATCCAAAAAATAACTCACCCGGGTGAGTTATTAGAGGAAATACGGTATGCTCGATTTCGTGAATATTTGCGCCAAGTTTTTAGAGCAGATCACGCGCTACATTTTAGTATAAGACTCGCTAAAAAAAGCATTTCAATGTTCTGATGAAAAAAAGCTTTATTTAATTTTTCGCATAGTATATGAGGCTGTGCAGCCGTATTGATTTTTTCGTTTAAGAAGCATCTGATAAAGGGAACTGAAGTTAATGGCAAAAGAATTGTCGGTAATTTGCCCGACACCAATACAATGCCATTCTACCATGTATTATGAAACCTATTCAAAAATTTTCTGCACATCACTTCAATACAAAAATTTATTTCAATCTTGGGTCGATAAAGAAAAAAGCAGGCCAATAAAATTTATTTGACTACAATGCCAAAGATTTTTTTTCAAATCTTGGTAGGGATACGATTCGGCGCAGGGACGGATAGCGGAATTTAAAAGGGCCTTTTATATATGTTCGCTATACAAACCCATAGTTCTGACAGCAAATTAGTGTGCAGCATTTGCTTTAAATACAGGTTTAAATACAGGTCGAAATTGCGTAAATTTAAAAGTTATGGAACAATTACACATTCCAGTGAAAATCGGTACACCCTGTGGACCCTTTTTATCCTCCACTTTTTTTAGAACTGCGATGCGCAAGACGGGTAAGTTTAACTGAACTGATGAATTTATCTATCAAATACGATTTGATTCAGTACGAATACAATTTTATCTATAAAATTTTGTTGTAAACAAAATCATAGGGCAGTTACGATGGGTTACAAAATTGAATGTTGGCAAACGAAACCGAAAATCGTAATTTACCAATCACAGGTGTCCGACTCAGTTGACAGTAGGGTTGGCCTCCTTGGCGTTATCTCAGAATCTAGATATACCAAATTTAAAATTAATAAATGTCTTATACTAAACAAAATTCAAAGACCTAAAATTTTCGGCAACAAATTTGAATGTGTTGAGCCAGGGTTATCTGAAAGACACGCATAATTTCAAATAAATTCACATCTACGACTATTCGAAGCAAATTAGGTTATGTTGGCAAAAGAATGCATCCTAGTAGAAAACATCATTTTACATGCGGGTAATATATATATATAATAGCATCGGTATTGCCGCGAAATTTCCAGGTAGTACTCAAGTTATCCAGCTAGTCCCCACCTGCATGATTGGCAACCTTGTTTTTGAACGTGTGATTGATTGATGTGTGGACGAATTGACCGCAAAATACGTATTACAATTGATATTTTTAGTTAAAAGTCATGCGAAAAATGCACTTGAGCGAAAAAATATTTGCAGCAAAAATTCTTTTGGAGCAAAAAAAGTCTTTCTGCAGAAAAAAATCTTTGCCCTTAGGAATAGCGGCGAGAAAACGGCGAAATTTAAAGAATGTCTCTAATGTACTTTTGCAATGCAAACTCATACTCCTGACCGCAGATTCTTATTGTCCAGCATGGTCGCTTCGCTAAAAATGATCTTTAGTCTTAGAACTCACTGATATTTTAAATTCCACTCGCGACAACAAAATTCGAATTTGTTTTCGGAATTTTTTTTAGGACATACAGTCGAACCTCTCTATAGTGTACACCCCAAAAGTTCGTTCCCGCCTAGGGTCCGACACTTTTTTTAGCTCGATTTTCAATTTTTTTTGCTGATTCTTTTTTCACAGTCTGGCCGCAAATATCGTAAGGATTCCGATTTTGCCGATCGTTTTTTATTTGTCTATATATTTTTTCTCTAAAAAAGCAAAACCTCCATATAGTGTACACCACTTTGAAAATAAGATGTACACTATTGGGAGGTTTTGCTTTTTTAGAGAAAAAATATATAGGCAAATGAAAAACGATCGGCAAAATCGGAATCCTTGCGATATTTGCGACCAGACTGTCAAAACAGAAATGGAAAAAATTTGAAAAAATGGGGCTAAAAAAAGTGTCGGACCCTAGGCGGAACGAACTTTTGGGGTGTACACTATCGGGAGGTTCGACTGTACACCCGATGTGTACAACCCAAGTATTTACAAATCGAGCATCTATGAGAACTAGAAGGGCTATAACTAACTGATGTGGTTTGCTAAAACCCTGAAATATGCCACGAAAAACATTATTTCTGCACTAAAAACGGGTTATTCAATGAGTTATTCACTTGGAGCTCGGATTTTTTTGCTGTGTCGAATTTTTTGTTGAGCCGAACATGCGGTCAAGGCTGCGGCCATTTCCACGGTCAAGAACATTTTACTTAGAGACGTTACCAAAAATAGCAAAATCACTGAAAAAATTATTCAGTTAAATAAAAGGTCAAACTACACGGTTTTGAAAACGCCCAAATCAGGTTAAAGCTGTTTTTTTCATATTTTAAATCGAAACGTATGAAAAACGAGATTTTAGGGCGCGGACGACCATTTTCCGAAAAGAAAATTGTCTCATGACAATCTGGCAATATGTGACAAAGGGGGGGGGGGGTGGAAGCTGACAGGAATGTCAAATTTCTCTGCAAATTTTCCTAATTATTTTAAATTTTTTGCTGAATTCGGTATGAATTTTCTTAAAGTTTACTCAAATTTTGTCAAATTTGGCCTAATTTTTTTTTAATTCGGCCCAAATTCATCTGTATCAATATTTTTTTTTGAATTTTTTTGAATTTTGGCTAGATCTATAGAAAATTTAAAACAAAAAGGTAAAAGTATGAACCAAATTATTTTTTATTTGCTTCATACTTTTACTTTTTTTGAGATACATTTTGCAGAGATCCTTCACTGATCTTTACCTTGCTATAAACTAGAATCGCGGGGCTACATGATAGTGTTATCACCTTAAAAGTGGAAAAAAATCTAAGAAAAAGGCAAAAAGCAACTCCTCTAGAGGCAAAGCAAAAAAATGCTGGAAAATTAGATATTTTGCTGCAAAAGTAAAAATTTTTGCTGCAAAATTCAAGTACGCACTGTTTGAAAATCAAGTGTTTTTCTCTTGAGCGGAATTTGGAATTTCGTCAGTGACTTAAGTATTCTAAAAACAATTTTACAAGTAAATCGACTGCGCTGAGGATGTAACTGGTGTCAGAATCAAGGATTTGCTAAAAGATGAAGATAATTGTAAAAGTTCGTGATAAAACTTTAGAAGCTGTTTCACCTGTTCGAATTCCTCCTGTTTCCGAATCTTTTTCCAATTACGTGTTCTGCGTGAAATTCTGCACAGAACGCATATTTAGTACGCTGGTCTTTTCCGTGTTAAACTTCCTTTATAATTCACAGAATTCTGTTGACAGCTTTTTTAACCAAAGTTGTCCATGTGCTATATTAGCTCGTGTCGATTCTTGCAAGATCTTGAGGGTACACTTCAGTTACAGCCTTCGGCAAAAAAAGTATCGTGAAACTTTTATATAACAAAATAAATACCAAGCTACAGTTAAACTAAAACTTTTGTTAGCTTTTTCAATTTTGTCAATAAATTTCTTGTAACTATTTTCAAACGTTTTTTTTCTGCCTCAACTATAAATTTTCTCGGTCCAGCATTATCTTTTGACGATACGTAAAAAATGCCACATTCTGGCATAAAAGTGCCACGTTTATGTGAAAAACTGCCACGGTTTTCCGATTTCAGTCGAAAAACTAAAAAAGTGCCCCATTTTGTGGGTATATGTCACGTTTTTGTAAGAATGTGCCACGTTTTCTGAAAACAAGCTTTCTTACATCAATCAATGTTTTTACCTTAAATTTTAAAAATTACTATTACTTTGCCTCTTATATATCCTTGATAATAGGGTTGGCCTCCTCAGAGGCGTAGCCAGAAAAATATGACGAGGGCGGGGGTTGAGGGTTGGGGTTTTGCTTCACCTTTCTGACTGAAATTGAAAAACCGTTGCACTTTTTCACATAAACGTTGAATTTTTATATTTTGACTAATTTATTTTCTGATAAATTTAATTTGAATGAAATTCAGTTTTGAATTCGCGCCGCTACCGTAATCTGTTGTGTCGGGACAATATCGCCAAAATGCAATTTTTCTTACTCTTTTACATACACTTTCCTACTCTTACTATTTTTGTTTTTTATATCAAGCTCAAGTTCTGATAAATTGTGAGCCATACCCAAATTTTATTTATTATGCACCGTTTTATTATTGTCCGCCATTTACTTGCGTAAAAGCCAACAGTCACAAATTTGATTTCAGCTTGAAAAAAATGGTTCAACGCCTGACCTACCGTCGCCGCCTGTGCTACAACACCAAGTCTAACAAGACAAAGGTCTCCAAGACCCCTGGTGGCCGCAATGTCTTTCTCTACCGCAAGAAGATCGGCAAGGTTCCCAAATGTGGAGACACTGGACTGAGACTCAGAGGAGTGAGTATTTATTTCTTAGATGTTCATCTTAGATCTCCAAGATGTTCATTTTATCAAAATTCAATATTCTTCATATTTCATAGGGAATCAGCAAAATAAAATACAGGGTGGGATACGAAGTTTTGTGAATCACAAGTGCTCATATCTATTTGTCCAGATGCTATATCGGAAAACAGATTTTCGAGCTCCCATGCGCTTATGGCTCATTCACGCACTTCGAGTTGGTGTTCGAGTTTGGATTTTTGTCTACGTGAACACTTTTGATCAGAACTCGAAGGTGTTCACGTACTTCGAGTTCGAGTTTATGTGCGAAGTCGAAATTCAAGGTGTTGATGTATAAATTGCACCTTTTCTTTAGTAAACCCTCAAAAAAGCAAGTTTCAGTGGCGTTTGGCCACTCTGGGGTGAGATTCGGAGTGATCCAAGTCACATACATGAATATCTTGAAGACTCAAACTCGAAGTACGTCAACACCTTCCAGTCCGTATCTTTAGCTACGTGAACACCTTTGGTCTAAACTCGAACATGAACTCGAGCACGAAGACGAACTCGAAGTACGTGAATTGGCATTAAAAAGCGTGGTATATACATCATTTATTAATAAAAACGAAAAGATCAGAAATGGCATACAGTCGACTCTCTGATTAACGTCTCTAAAAAATTTGTTATTTGGTCTGAGCTAAAGTCTTTTTCGATTGAACGCCTCTCTGATTAACGTCCCTTAGAATTGGTCCCTTGAAAGACGTTAATCAGAGAATCGACTGGATATGTTGGCTTTCATTGACCGTTTTAGACTTCGAAAAGGCCATTTTAGAGTAACCTTTCAATCTTTAATCGATATGTGCATAATTATCAATTGGGTTGCATGCGCACAACTTAACAATAATTTATATAGTCTCGCTTTAAATATTTTGAAATCTTGCAGATGAAAGGACGGAGAACGTGTATCAAGTATCGGTTTCCGTTCCGAGACTAGCTTTTTCGTAAAATTTATTTTTGCTTGGTCCAAACTTGGTTTAAATTAGGGTTGGGCAATAGGCATATGCCCGGACATATGCCTGGGCATTTCTTATTAATGCCCGACTCTATAATTTCGGGCATTTTCCTCCTACATATTTTTAAGATTTGGTAGTCTCCAAAAGGTTAAAAGGACAGTTCTTCGCATTTTTTTTGTAAATTTTTTTTATACTTTGTAATTAAAGTACCATTTTGAGCTAAAAAGTTTCATTCTGAGGCATACAAGTATACAAAATGTCCTCAGAAATTTGAATAAAAAACTGAAAATATAAACATTTGTCGGTTTCCGAGATATGACCTGAAGTTCTGAAGGTCAGTAATTTTTCAACATATTGACACTCCAACGTTATCCATATCTCGGAAATCAAGTATCCCCTCTAAAACTGATCAAACAAGCTAGAATAAATAGCATGCCACTGCGTGGGATTGAACATTCAACACCATTTTGGGCCAAAAAACGCAAACGCTACGCACTGCGCCACCCAGGCACTTTTTGAAATCTAAGTAGCTTTTCCCCTTCTTTAATAAGAACCATTCATAACATCGTCAAAAATAAAATGACCGGAAAATAAGATATGAACTACGAAAATACAGTTAACGCAGGGTTCGTAATGAAAAATTTCGAAAAAAGGACATTTTCCAAATGTCTTCCATCAATCAATTTTTATGCGACAAACTTCAAATATCATCAATAAACATATCAAAATAACCAAATTTGGTGTATTTTTTAATATTGTCGGAGGGGGAAAAGCTAATTAGGTTTCAAAAAGTGGCCTCGATGGCGCAGTGCGTAGCGTTTGCGTTTTTTTGGCCCAAAATGGCGTTGAAGGTTCACTCCCACGTGGTGGCATGCTATTTATTCTGGCTTGTTTGATCAGTTTTAGAGGTGATTAGACTTTTTTTGACGCCAGATTCGGAATCAGCGACCCAAATCACCCCTTGAACTGGTCAAACAAGCCGAAATAAATAGCATGCCGCCACGTGGGACCAAACCTGCAACAACATTTGGGCCAAAAACGCAAACGCTTACGCACTGCGCCACCGCAGCCACTTTTTCAAACCTAATTAGCTTTTCTCCCTCCTTTAAATGAAAGATCTCAAAGACAATATTAAAAAATACACCAAATTTCGTTATTTTGATATGTTTATTGATGATATTTGAAATTTGTTAAATAAAAATTGATTGATGGGAGACATTTGGAAAGTTCCTGAGAATGCCCGAAAATTCGAAAAATGCCCGGACATATGCCCGGCATATGTCCGATTATTTAATGCCCGGGGCGTAAGACAACCCTAGTTTAAATCATGGTTTCGACGTGAAGCACCAGATGTTTCTGGCTGAATACTTTGATTGAGCAAACCAAAGCTGTATGCTCGACATAGCGTACAAAAAAATGTGGGTATTTGTTAAAAAAAATTCTCGGCTCATCTTCTGATTTGGCTGTTGACACATGTAATTGGGAGGGTAACCTGTTTACTCAGCTAAGAAAAGCGGTTATAAAAATCCTTGACTAAAGAAGTGTTCTGAAATCGCATTTTTAAACGCTGGTGTAAACCCAATTGGGCTGGATTGAAATTAAAATACTCATTATTACATCACCAAATTTTAGATCAAACCATCTCGCCCACGTGCTCTATCCCAGTTGACCAAACGCGAGAAGACTGTCTCGCGTGCCTATGGTGGTTGCCTGTCCGGAGCTGCTGTGCGTGAGCGCATCCTCCGCGCCTTCTTGGTCGAAGAGCAGACCATCGCCAACAAGATCCTGAAGGCCAAGAGCGGTGCCGTCAAGAAATAAGTAAATTCTCGATCCTGTTGTTATTGTTCCGCCGAATTGTTGGTTTACCATAAAGTTATGAAAATTTCCAGCTCTGGACTCAAGAACCACAAAACAAACTATTTTCAAAACAACATGTATAGAAATATTTTCCTGCAATTTACTCGGCAATGTACAAAATTAAGACTATATATAACGTCACCCGCTTTTTTGTCGGAAATCTCCCGCCTAATTTTAAAAAGGAATTTTCTACCATTTTGGAAAATAATTTTTTTCAAAATTTTCACACCATCATGTATAGTGTTGGCATCGAGACAAGAAAATTTCGAGAATTTCTCGTTTCTCGTCTCGAAAATGTTGCCTTTCTCGTCGAGATTCTCGACATTCTCGAGAAATTTTTTTTGACACGAAATTGGTTTTCTTTTACCTTACGCACTGCTTCGCTCACGTTTTACTTGTAACCACGGTTTGCGTGAGGACAAAATTTCGGGCGTGAGGATGAGGATGACGTGAGCTCATGAAATATGAGGTTGCGTGAGAATTTCAAAAGCTCTCCTCACGTGAGGTGAGCTCACGTGAGAATCGGTCCTGATGAGGATGAGCTCACGATGTTGTGAGCTCATACAAACCGTGCTTGTAACTGCTAGGACAATTGCACATTTGTGACAATTTATATGCTACTGTATCTGTACTTATGTTGTTGCTGTATCTGCTCTCATAATATACGTTTTGTTGGTCCCCCTTTTGTTTTTTGTTGAAAAACGCCTTGGTCCCCCTGTTGTTTTGTAAGTGATCATGGTCTAGGTGGTCATGTTAACCGAAATCACCATGACCACCATATCACAGTATCCATATACAGTAGCGGCCAAAAAATGCACCAAGGGTGTAATTTTTAAAAATTGTATGTCTTGCAGTGATTTTTTTCACATTATCAAAAAACGAGTAGAGCCATTTTGTAGCATATTTAATGCTCTTTCAAATGCGCTAGAGATTCCTGCGCAAATATAATTCGATAAACTCTAAAAAGTTGTTTTTATGCCATGACTTCGATTTTCAGCGGCCAAAAAAAATGCACCAAATATTTTATTAAATAACTAGTACTTTGTACTGTAACCTTTTGCATCAATAACAGCTTGACAACGTTTTTTTTTTAGCATTTTTTTTGGCCGCTACTGTAACTATAATGGACAGGGGGGACCAAGGCATATTTCAACAAAAAATAACAGGTGGGACCAAGGCAAAAAAAAGAGGGACCTGAAGGTGAATTAAGCCACACGTTTTTTTAGGCAAGCATGGCTCATAATCTCTATATAGTATTTGGGTCGGGGGGATCCGTCCGTCTGTCACACTTTTTATGAATTTATTGTTTTACAACCAATTTTTGGCCAGTTTTTTGCAATTTCATGTCTAATATCTTTCCGGAACCCTCAATTACAACATCTTGGCTTTCTTTTAAGCACAAACACGTATTATTTAAATTGCTTCTAAAAAAAATTTTTCCTTGCCCTCCAAATCGGTGATGGTTGATTTTAGCCTAGATTTAAGGTGGATTTTTGTGTTCAAGCCCACTTTTCTAGCAGGTAGCCAGATAGGATAGTTAAGTGTTCAGGTGGAACCTCTACAGTCAATTTTCGATATAACGTACAGCCTAGGGGCCAGGTCAGGTGAACGTTATATTATATAAGACGAGGATAGGCGACGGTATGTGAGGGTAGGCGAGATAGAGTAGGTGGGTTAATAGGTAGGATGGATTTTTTACCCGAACAACAGAGATAGTATTCGAAACACTAATGTTCGCGAACGACGTGGGCGCCGATAGGCGCCTGCAGACCCTTGTATACCGTATTTTCTCTATTAATTACCCTGGGGTAATTATTTTTCAACCCCAAAAAATCGGAAAAAAAATTATTTTGATTTTGAAATTTTCGGGTGCTTAACCAAAATCTAAAATATCGTGGTGATTAAGAAAACGCACAAAACAGATTTGCAAAATAATTTTTTTGAGCTGAGATACAGGGTGCCTATAGTGGTTAATTATTAGAGAGGGGGTAATAAATAGAGAAAATACGGTATGGCAGATTGATCTGTTCGAAAAGAAGAAAGAGTCTGATACAGCAATCTGCCGATCAGCTCATTTTTTTTCTTCTTAACACTTTTTCTTTTTCTTAATACTTTTAAAACGAGTTGTTAACGACTCTCTCTTCTTTTTTCTGATTTTTTCAGGACTATTTTCTCTCCGTTATTTTAACCGTAGAAACCCATCAATAGCCCCCAAGGTGGGTATTTTTATGTATGGGGGTTTTTTAGACTCTGCGCCACAAACTATGGGGGGTTATCAACTGTCTTTTCTTCTAATTTCTCCCCACGACCAAAATAGATGGGGGAAACCAATGCATTTTTAGCGATAAGCAAGATGGGTAGAACCCTGTGCTGACACGTGTGTCCTGCACCAGAAAGCTTTAAGGAAGCCATTCCAGAACCAAGGTTCAAAAAATTGTTTTATCCAGCACAATATTCTACCGGTGTATTTTGGTTTTTTTGCGAAAATTACTAGGTCTGCATAACTGGTGATCTGGGAGTTGGGTTTTGCCAAACTACGCCAAAACCACACTAGCATGTGGTGAAATTTTGGCTCTTCTGTCACAATAATTTTAATCGCAATGAAATTTATTAGCTATTTGCATTGCCAGACCAAATAAAATTTTACCGCTGTCTAAAGAGATCATCAGCTTCTAGTACTTATGCTACGTTCACAATAAATTCGCATATGCACCGCATCCGCATACAGGTCCGCGCGGCCGTCGTAATTTGAACTGCATTAATTGGAAGGAGGTATAGAAGTATTACATGCATCACATGCGCGAAACTTAAAAGTTATTTATGTAACGAAGCTTAAAAAATATCCGAAAAATCACTGCACGCTCAACAGAAATCATTTGACAAGTATAATTATTGCTTGAAGTCGATGCTAACGGTGGTCTGGTGGTCCCCGCAAAAATTTTCCCAATCATTGATATTCTGTTATGGCCTGTTCACAGAACAGCAAAATTCGGCTTAGAATTTTTTTAGTTTTGTAAGGTTCCCCTCATACTCCCGCGAGACCCGGGACGATTTTTCAAAAGCTTTTATGTGTCTATATCGGCCCGCAGCCATCATTCTTTGCAGCTCCCAATAGATCCATTATAAAATCGACCCTGCTCTACCATATAGGAACAACAGATTTGTCATAAGCACTATCAAAAACGGTTTTAGGATGTCCCGCTGGACAAATTCCTAGATTTGTACCGCGGGGACGGACCATCGGGACAACCAAAAATCATTTCTGAATTTTCGGAAAGTATATATATTAGGTTTATGGTGTAGAGCAGAGTCAATTTACCCTGAAATCTGTTGCCAGGATAAAAAAATAGCCGTGTCTCGTGCTTTATGGGCACTTGTCCATGTCCCGCGGAGTAGGAGGGCATCCTTGGAAACAATAAAAAAAGTTCGTACAAAATTCGTAAAAAATCGTTAAATCCAACAATTAAGAAAAATATTTAAAGGGGCATGCTCGTGCGTTAAGGCGCGAACCAGCGGTTTTTTCAAAATTTTTCGAATCGCCCCATTTTTCACTCGTTCTGCGTCAAATCTGATATAGATGACTTTATACTGCTTTTAAAACTATACAGAAAACTTAAAAAATCCAGACGAGAACGAATGCAAAATTTATCGAGAAAGAAAAGAACTGCTGGTTTGCGCCTTTTCTCCTCATCGGGCACGATCATGCCCCTTTAAATTGGCGCGAGTACCTTCACATCATCGTGAGCATAATACTTCGAGTATGAAAATTGAAAATCACTTGAAAAGTAATCAAGAAATGATGTGGCAAAATCTAGCAAATTTTACAGTAATAGTTATTTAGCCAGTGCTGCCAGTAAATTATTGACTTTTCTGTAGTATTGAAGAATCAAGCTGAAAAAAAGTCCTTAAAGGACGATACTTGTTGATGCAAATGAGAATTTGACAAATTCAAATTCGCGCGGGACACTTCTCTTTCGTCTCTCACTTTACTCTTTTGAGTCGCTTGAAATAACACCAAAGAGTAGAGTGCGAGACGAAAGAGAACTGTCCCGCGCGAATTTGAATTTGTCAAATTCTCATTTGCATCAACAAGTATGGTCCTTTAAACGAATTAGGTAATTCGTTTATCCCAAAAAGTAAAACCCGCCCGGGCGGGTTTTACTTATTATTTTTACCCAGAACATCTCGATACATTGTGTAAAAAGTATTTTTTGTTTTTTGTTGGAGGGTTTCAGAGCGCTTTTCAGAAACTTTTTAATATTCAGAACCTTAAAAGCGCCCTTTTTAAGTTTTTTAATAACCGACTACAAAACAATAATTGAACTCTTGGTATGACGAACAGTTAGATTTTCGATATTTGGCCAAAAAACTCATTTAGCTAGCAAAACTATTTTCATACGAAAGACTTAGTCCGATCTCGATTTTGTAATGTATTTGGTACTTTTTTAGTTCCCCCCCCCATACTCGGATTTTTTGAAAAGTGACCCAAAATCACCCCCCAATCTCATTTTTTCTGCACAACAAGATACGAGCAGCATTTCTAAACACTTTCTGAATAAGAAAAATAAAATTTTGTCAAAAAAATTTGCCACCCGCTTTTTGTCATTTAATGGTGTTTTCGGGTATTTTAGGGTTATTTTTTGGTGATTTATCATTCTTCTTGCTGGAACTGGGCAAAAAACTCTTTGAATGCATTTTTGATCTATAGTCTTGCTCGGAATTATGTCTAAAGTAAGTCTGTGCGCACATCTTCAGCTCTCAAGCGCCTGAAGGGGGCGCAGGAGGCTTACATTTTCATGCATTTAGAGTGATTTGTGTCTAAGGTATGTGGGTGTCGTATCTCGGCCCAAAGCCCTCAAGCCGCCTGCGCCCTCTGCGCGCACTCACTTACCTCAGACATAATTCCGAGCAAGACTCTCGATAAAAATGCATAAAGAGACTTTTGGGGACGTTAAGGGACGTCTATGACTACAGAAGATCCAATCTGAGTCCTGAGAAAGCAAAAGAATTAATATTTATGAAATATAATCTTCCAGTGTTGAATTTTGAGTATTAAAATTTTGATTTGTTTGGTTGCTGTTATAATAAAGGTGATCTGAGTCCAGGTGGGGAAAAAAATCGCACATCGCTGCGATGTATCACACCTGATTTTTTCGAAATATCGCACATCGCATCGCAATTTTTTTATCAAAAACATCGCATCGCAACATCGCAAAAAGGCAAATTTCTATCTTTAACAAGAAGGAGGAAAATGCTTGCCATCTCATTGCAGTAAAACGCGCAGCTTATAAGGTTCATCCTAGTTTTGACAGTAAGTAATAAGTGGTAATTAGTCTGTTAGTAAATTTGCTTGACTTAGACTATTTTTTCCTGCTTGGTTTTGGGCAAAAATGCTAGTAAAACAGCTTTTAGCACAATGAATGGCAGTGTTGGCATATTTGACTCGCACAATCTTCATCGGACGAGACTTTTTTCTGCCCGCTTTTCTGCCCGCTTTTTATGAAATGATTGAAAATGACCCTAATTTGTGAGAACTTTTCTTATTTTGAGCAGCCCTTGTATACGAAATTTCCTAAGGAATTCGAATTTATTTACAGAATTTCAAAAAAGCTGTTACCTGTCCAGCTTTGGCCATTTTGCAAAATTTGGGCATAAAAATCTCTTAGATGCAACAAATGGTCACATCTCAGCAGCCAATAATTTTTTCGAAATTCTGTAAATAAATTCGAATTCCTTAGGAAATTTCGTACTAAAGCTGCATAGAATAAAAAAGTTATCACAGATTGGGGTTATGTTGAATCATTTTCAGAAAAGCGGGCAGAAAAAAGCTAAAAGCGGGCAGAAAAAAGCCAGAAGCGGGCAGAAAAAAGATTTATCCATCTTCATCATCCTCTACTGTTCGGCCCCAAACTCCACTCTTCGTTCGTTACGTCGGTCGAATTTCTACCTCAACAAGCTTCCCATGAACAAAAGAAAAGGGGTGGAAGATGGAAAATAGGACAAGCACTAGAATTTTTTTGAAAATTGTCTATCACCGTTATTTGCTATCGTTTATTCAGCCAATAAAAATGATCATGGTTGGATAAGGATATTACGTGCAGGTTATCTTATAAATTTAAGAATGGATAGAAAACTATTTAGCCAAATTAAAGTCAAATTTCTTAACGGCTGGCTTTTCATCTGTACTGTATTTAAAGATTTGTACTTTATTTGCACCCTAATCTTTATAATTTTTGAGATTTTACGTCCAATATTTATTTTTGGTGCTCAAATCTCAACAAGCACCGGATAAAATTGCACTTTTTGACGAAAAATGCCCAAATTGTACTTTATTTTGCCAACTGTACTTGATTTAAAAATTTCGAGATGAGATCCCTGCTTATAGCCTTCATCGTGAAAACAGGCCAAACGTGATTGCTAAAGAGTCCATGTCCCAAAAACCCCTAAACGTCGGGGAGGAGTAAACTGGGCCATTTCAAACTGGGCCATTCAAACTGGGCCAAAACTTGGCCCATTTTTAGGCCTAAGCTTTTTTTTCATTAGTTTGAGGATGTTCGGCTGTTTTTTTCTGTCCTAAACCTGAGGCCTAAGGCCTAAGCCTAAAGCCTAATTCTAAAAACACCTAAACACCTAAAAAAAGCTTGGCGTTTTGGTGTGACGTTTAGGGGTTTTGAGGACATTTGTCCCGCCAACCGGGAAGGAGTAGATTGCGCCATTTCGATTTGCGCCCATTCAATTGCGCCAATTCAATTTGCGCCAATTCAATTTGCGCCACTTCAATTTGCGCCCTTTTCGATTTGCGCCCCTTCAATTTGCGCCCTTTTCGATTTGCGCCCATTTAGATTGCGCCCTTTATTCCAATAGGTTCTCATGTCAATATGTGTTTTTGTTTTGCCATCAATTGCTGTACTTCATACCGTTTAAATCCATTTTTCAATTTGCAATTTTGACGCTTTTTTAGATATTGCTATGGAAGATACAAGCTATACGAACAGAGGAAACGTGCTCGGCATCTCTGTAATCTCTTTTAGTGTCTTTTTTGAGCGTGTTTCTGTATTGATGATTATTCCATGTTGTTTGTAAAATATAAGGAATATGTAATAGAAAATCCTCTTTTACTTTGTTTATTATCTAAAAGGGTCGAAAGACCGACTATGATGCATTAGTCCATTACTTATCAAGCGTAGAAATTGATTATTTCAACGTGAAAACGAAAACACATGTTGGACGTATCGGTTGACATGAGAACCTATTGGAATAACAGGCGCAATCTAAATGGGCGCAATTTGAAATAGGCGCAATCTAAATGGGCGCAATTTGAAATGGGCGCAATCTAAATGGGCGCAATTTGAAAAGGGCGCAAATTGAAGTGGCGCAATTTGAAGGGGCGCAAATTGAATGGGCGCAAATTAAAAGGGCGCAAATTGAATGGGCGCAAATCGAAATGGCGCAATCTACTCCTTCCCCGCCAACCGCTAAACGTCCTTATGCCAGGTTAACTAAAAGATAAAAATTTAAAAAATCGACCGGATATGTCCAATGGACAGTAGACTTTGTTGAGAGTGAGTTTTATAGAAAGAATCGATTTTACTGAGTGAAGATGCACACATTCACGCATTGTGCATAAAGTATTAGCTTAGGGTAAAGGGTAAAAGTAAATAAATCAATGCGAAAATTTAAATTTGACGGGAGATTTACATGATTTGACGGGAGATTTACATAATTTTCTATGTGTCACCCTGTACAGATTATGCAGCACGGGTCCGTGACTTTTGTGTTAAATTGTTTGCGATTTAATCATTTGCCGTTTTGCTCAACTTGCATTTCTTTCACACAAATTGTTATTATCATTCCAACCGATATCATTGTTTTAGGAAGATGCCTAAAAAGAACAGTAATCAACGTGACTTCAATCGTGATCTCTTAGAAGCAGTCAAGCATTACCCTGCTCTATTCGAATATTCTCCCAGAAGAAGAAGAGAATGGAATGATGGTTGGAGGGAAGTCGCTCGCCTGCTCAAAACAACAAGTCGATATTTTGGCTTTAAGTGCTCATACCATTCACAAATATTGGCATTTTTAGGTAAAAGAGCTATGGAGGGTTTCAGGAAATTGAAGAAAAGTTTCAAGGATGCTGCTAATGTGACCGAATTCGAGTACTTCCCTGAGATGCAGTTTATCGCTCATTTACTGCGCCCTGCCGAATTTCCTGCAAGAAGATGCTATATGACTCCTGAGTTCGTGTTGTCAGAGCCATCCAGCAGCGGCAGTTCCATTAATCAAGAAGTTGATGTGGTTGACCTAGAAAATGGTTAGACACTGTTATTCCATTATATTGCCTAATTTAAGTTTTAGAAGGGATACAGGAAGATGCGGAAGTCTCGTCGGTTGCTGAGGTGGTAATTACTCGAGTGGATCCCTTGGATGCTGCTGGTATTTCTGTTCCTAGTGCTCGGTGATATTTTCCTAATTAGGTCAATTCAGCAGAAGATATGCCAGAATTAGATGAGCTGTTTGGTATCCCCAAGTTAACTGGTAGTTTGCTTTTAATGGTCGGACTTTCACAATAACCCTCTCTTAGACCGCCTGAAAGCTCCATTGGATGCAGAAATCGATGCAAATGATATAAGCGGTAATGTTTTGGGTTTCTCTAGTGTCGCTGATATCTGTAAATTTTCAGTTTCGATGCCGATGGATCAGCCAGGAATGTATGTTACTCAGCGCAAAACACTGGTCGACTCGCTTTTAAATCTCTCTCTGGTCCAGACAGCTTCTCCAAGCAAATGTATATCTTCCTTGTTTTTTCAGACCATACAACTTTTTATTATTTAAATTCCAGCTATTCAACCTTGTTCCCCACTGCAGATGATATTGCCGTCCATATCCTTTGGGGAAACTCTTACTAATGAGCATGCAAATAGTCTACTGACAAGCACTCCTATTGTATCTAAGTCAGTCAGGGTAGGGTTCTGTGTTTTCTCCTGCAAAATTATCAGTTCTATTTCTAAGGTTGCGGAAGGTTTGCCAAAGTCGCCCCTTGGAATATCTAAGATCCTAGAAGCTGTGTGTGTCGAAGAAATGTTATTGCAGTGTTGTCAACCAAACTACCTACAGGGTTGGCTAACAACATTTCCCAATTTTAAACTGAACTAAAATGAAATTTTTCTATAGATGTTGCTACAGCCAGCGCGCCGGTGAATGATGCCAACTTTCTTGATGGTTATTTGGTTCAAATTCTAGCGTGTTATTCTTATTCCTGAGTTTCAGCAACCAAGCCAGTAGATCAGCATGAGATTGATACAGTTCTTAGCCATATGTCCGCCGTTTCATCTCAGTCAAAGCTACCTTCATGTGTAACTGCCGTTCATATCGAATCTAAGCTAGCCGAGTCAGCCGTTACTTGTTTGGAGTCAGACTATTCAGGTATAACAATGAGGCTCTTGCAGTTAAACCATTCAATGTGCTTTTAGGGATAAAGCGAACGGAGAATCCACTGTTTGATGGAGTCGAAGTAATCGCTACCGATGAGAAGCCGCTTCCTTCAATTATTGGGCAGATTGAGAGCCATGCTCCAGTTGCAGCAGATCCAGCGAAGACCAAGTATTATGAATTCTTGATTGAGTGTGCTAAGGAAAAACAGAAGCTTGATGAAATGGTGGTAGCTGAACAATTGAAATCCATTGTAAAGAATAACGAAAGAGAAGAAAGATTGGCTTCTAAGCAATTGGAAACTGAGCAAGCGAAGTTAGAAGCAAATGTCGCGATAAAAGTTCTCACGGACATGAGGATCGCCAACGAGAAGTTGCGTCATGAGAAATTAAAGCGCTCATCTTCTCACATGTCTTTCTGATTGTGCATGTATTGTCTCACTTACGAATAAACTTGGGCGAAAAAGAAATTGTTTTGAGGATCGCTTTATTTTGTGGGATAAACAATTTCCGGTTATCATTGGGTGGTTAGTGAATTTCAGTTAATCCCGTTCTCAATGAGAGCATACCATTGAGCTGTCTTGTATGGAACGTGGACTGGCTTTCATACTCTGTTTCGCTATATGTCTTTGTTTTTAGGTAGACTCAGGTTGCTTCAGGTAAACTCTCGCACTTTACTCTTTCGAGTCCTTTGATGTGACTGCAAATAGTACAGTGCGAGTCCAAAGAGAAGTTTACCCCGCCTATTTAAATTTTTCATAAGACGCTGAGCGCAAAAACCATGGTCCTTTTAAAAGTCTTCTTTATAGCTTCTTTATAGCTTTTAGGCTTCAGTTTTCGAAAATCTCGCAACATGCGAGAGATCGGTGATCAATGAACGGGTTGAAAAATTTGCGCGGCAGTTGCTTCGATCTTTGCATTCGATATCTTTGAAGAGACTCATGTTTAGTGTAAACTTTTGACGTGCAGCTGATCTACGTAGAGCTCCAAATTTAAAAAAAAAAAATTGCGCAAAAAAATATTATCCTTTTCTCGCAAACAATCTTTTTGGTTACAATTTCAAAAACATGTTTTTTGCTTGGTCCTCCTGTGGTTTGGGTTTGATTATCTAGGGCACCGCAGAGATGAGAACCAAAAATACAGGGGGACGAAGCAATTAACGTGTTGTTGACATAATACACTACAAAATATCGTCGGCCAAAAGAATTTCCAAAACTACCTAAAAAAAAGTAATGAAAATTTAATAGGTTAAGTTTCTTGTTACACCCTTTATTTCCTGAAAATTATTGGGCCACTTGTCTTTTACCCTGTAACATGAACATATTAAACACAAGCACCCAAATCACTTTAATCAAAACAGTCGCCTCGCGGTATAATGCGCATACCTCATGTTCGAACGCACCTAGTAAGTGACGGCTCTTTTTATCTCGACTCCTCAAATAAGTCAACTAATAAGGGAGGGACCCTAGCCAACCTAATGGTGATCTAGGTGAGCTTGCGTGAAAAAAGTTGTTTCGCATACTCTTGTAGAGCGTGCCCAAGTTAATTTTGAATCTGGGTCCGTGCATCTGAAAGCCAACAAAAGATTTTGGAATGACCGATCGCCATGAGTAAGTTATAAAAAACCATTATCTGGAATATTGAGGGTTTTTAGAACTTTGAGTGACCGTTATTCCACTTGCTGTGGACTTTCAGAGCTGGGGTGCCAGATTTAGCAGAAACTTGAGAACGCTCTGCAACAACACACAAAAAGAATTTTTATCGAAGTTTCCCCAGGTCAGGGTCCCTCCCTTGTAACTACTTTCTTGACATGACCATCAAAGACCCCTGGATCGAAGAATTTTAAGAAAAAAAATGGGGCAAGTCATACATGGGCAGAGGATTATTCACCAGCACCCTTCAGAAAGACAATTCTGAACCCCCGACTTTGAAACCACAAAACAAATTAGCTTTATTCAGGGACATTATTCTCACAATTTACACAACAATTTTCAACGCCCACAACATAAGTTATTCCTCCAATATTTCTTCCACACTCGAGAGCACCTTGGTAATTGGCTTGACGTTGAACGGCAGCAGTTCACTGAGCTTGTCCAATTGCAAACGGAGGCGAACGACAAAATCTGTGAATGATTCTTCAAATGACTCCTGATCTTCTTGGACTTGGCACTTGATAGTTGGATTCTGTTTGGCATAGTAGGACTAAGATTTTTTATAAATACTTGAACAGGGCTTTTAAACTTCGTAACCATTACCTCTTTTCTGATTGGTAGTTGTACATGCCTTACAACAGTCTGCTCACCATGAAGTTCTTCCACATTAAAAGACAAGTGGCTGGATTTGGCTCCTTCATCCGACACCTTATTTGATGACAGGGTCCCGCTTGTAACATCAGGATCAGTTCTGAAAGATAGAACACCATTACTCGCGTTATACAACATTCCTAGGAAAATATATATATATTTGAGACAGTGTGATTGAAGAGCGCGAGAGAATAAAACGGACAAAAGCATGACTTGAGTCATGACACGCAAAAATCCACTAAAAGACCCACTCAAAAATCCACTTCTACCAAAAATGACCAAAGAGTAAGTGTTTCTCAAACCAGCGAGGTGGCAGAAACGTGAGTAACTTTTATGCCTGGGGGAGTGGTCACTGTCTGCCTTCTTCATCTTCTGATAGCCCTATACGTTGGGCCCTCTATTCTCGCTCCGTTTCGACAAAAAGTTAAATTAGGTGCATTAAACATTTAGCATATATTCCTACCGAACAGATGATTGGACAGCGCTTAATTTTTCCAGCATGGCTTCCTTCGACAACTGAGAGATGGCTTTGAAGAAACGAAGCAAGAAGGGAATGGCGACAGTCTCTGATTGCAACCAGTCGACAACCACCTGGAAGAAGTCTATGTATTTTTAGAGTATATAGGAAGTTCAGAAAACCTGAGTATCAAAATGAATATTTCGAATGAGTAGCAGAAACATAGACGCTGGATCAAGAGAGTTTGCAACAAATATTCTAAAAGATAGGACATCATCGTCGTGTACTTCCACAGCATAGCTTTCACATTGCCCATTAGACTTGGAAGGGTTGAGCGATAACCTTATGGCGAGATACATGAGCGTACCCAGGGAGGGTGATGATCGGTAAAATTGCAGTTTTAAGCATCCTTAACCACTTTAGGCATCCTTAAAAAGTTTAGGCATCCTTAATTATTTTAGGCATCCATAGAAAGTTTAAGCATCCATAGAAAGTTTAGGCATCCATGAAAAGTTTAGGCATCCAATCAATACTTTAGGCATCCATAAAAAATTTAGGCATCCTTAATTTTATTCGATAACAAAATGCATAGAGTATGCAAGAAAATTTCGCGCTACTTGCTTTTACTCTAACAGTTACCATACAACCCTTCCCCATCTAAAAAGGTACTTGCTTATACCTGCATGCTTACGGACCTTCTGGATTATGCCCTCTGAAAATAACGTTTTTTTTATGTGTCTAGAAACCATTTCAAGTAATATTTTTGTCATAAAAAGACTAGAAAAGTAATTCACAAAGGGACACAGGGCTGTATTTGGAGGAGAAGGGACAAAAGAGGGGCCACTTAAATAAGAGGCCAACTAGCAAAAAATGAAGATGTTGAACATAGTTTTGAATACTGGGGCCTACCGCATAAATAAACTCTGGTATGCATGCTTTTTCATGCATCCAAAGTCACTTTCGAGAGACTTGTGTCTAAGGTATGTGGGTGTGCGCATCTCAACTCCAAGCCCCAAGTCCCTGCGCCCCCGAAGGGGACTTGGGGGCTTGAGAGTTAGTGATGCGCGCACTCACTTACCTTAGACATGATTCCGAGAAGTTCTCTTGATCATATAAGGCATATAAAGTGTATTTTTGCCACGGCCCGAGTTGAAAAACATGGTAAAACAACCAAAAACTACGTACAGAGTGGTTCAAATAATTGGCTCTTTATTATTTTCTTCCCACCCATTACAGACCAAAGTTTCATAGAAATTGCTCTTTTAGTTTTTTACAGCAAAATAATTGCTTTAAAATGGTTTTCGACTGCTTCTGAAAAAGTCGAATTTTTATGGATGTCTAAAGCATTCATTAGATGCCTAAACTTCTATGGATGCCTAAATATTTAGGATGCCTAAACTTTTTAAGGATGCCTTAAGTGGTTAAGAATGCCTAAACTGCAATTGAGCCGGATGATCTAGCGGGTCTAGAGCCCCAACTCCTCCCACCCGTCAGGATTTTAGCTTTTTTTAGTTTTTAGCCTCATTTATATTTTTAGTCTTTTTAGAACCCCCACCCGCCCCGTCAGTGAATCCTGGGTAAGCCTATGGCCGGACATATGGGGCAATATGCCCGAGACACTTGCGATCGATAAAATACACTTGTATTTTCACATCGGCCTTAGTGGTTGACGTTTATTGGGTCTATTTGCCGTCAAATAGAGGTGTCGCTATTCCCAGGATAAGCTGTAACGAATTATGTAGCAGCCCAGCTACGAAAATCGATGTGTTCCCTTCGTGATGGCAAGGATGTAGCTATTTTCAAAAATTAAACACACCACACTCAAAACTGTTTACCCCAGTTTCTGGATTTCCAGCAAAGCCAACAGAGTGTACATGCATCTTTCGTCGTTCTCCATCAACGCATTCACAATATCCACAGAATTATCGGCACCCAAGCTTTCGGACAACTTTTGGAGGATTGCTTCTACACCACTGTTGCCTGAAAAGAAAAATATGTTAAAGAAAAGACTGCAATTGGTACCACACCTAGCCTTTCTGAAACAGAACCTACTGAAGCTACGAGAATTGCACATATTGAAAGAAATTTGATCGAGTTCGGTCGGACTGTTGAAGAAGAATCGTAGGAGAGCGCTGATTATTCTTCTCGAGCCTGCCACCAAACCAGAAGCCATCTAAAAATTTAGGATTACACTCGAGCTCTCAATTTCAAGCCACCGCCAAAGGTTCGTTCCGGCCTAGAGTGCTAAAACTTTTTCATGCTAATTTTCAGAGTTTTTCCCCCAAACTGATTTGTCAGCCTAGTCAAAAAATCGTAAGATTCATGATTTTATCCGTATATCTTGCAAATGACAAACAGTTTCAATATTTAGAGCTACGCCTATCGATTTTAGGCCCGCTTATTTAAAAAAGAGGGACGTGAAATCAAGAGGTTCTGAATAGTGAAACTGCTGTCATTTGCAAGAATTATAGAAGAAATCGTGATCTGTATTTGGTGATCTTTACAATATTTTCGTTGGGCTGTTTAAATTTCGGCAAAAAACTCTAAACCTGTGTTAAAAAAGTATCGGGCCCAAAGCAGGAACGAACTTTTGGTAACTTCTGTAGATAAGAAACTCTAGAATTACAACAACTAGCCAGAACTAAAATGCATTGATCCAACTGAGTTCAGAATAATTTGTGAAATTATGTCCATTTCATTGGACGACGGAATAGATCGGAAGTTGCCAGAGTCCCAACATGATTGTAGCGTCTTCTCAATTATGGTCAGGACGAGCCTTCTTTCAACGGAATCGATGGAAAAGTTGCTTTCAAATTCTTTCAAAAGTAGAGCGACTTCACCCACACATTGCTTGTCGATTTTGTCTGGAGAAAGGGTGACAGCTTCTTTTATTTGGCTTAGTCTGCTGAGCATGCCTAAAGCTGGGTATTAATCAAAATATACTTTTTTCCCATTCCTGGAAAATTGTCCTAACTGTTTTCCATAGCGGAAAAAAATTGCGGTTGGCGCTATTTTGTAGCTGGGGGAGGGGAGGGGCAGGAGAACAATACGCCCAATCACTTCGCAACAATTCAATTTGGGCCAAATATTTCGTAATATTCAAGCCCTCCTCACACTCCGGCGTAAAACGTAACACATTCTGTTACGCGACTTGTGTTACCCGTAACAACTTTTTGAGTCGCGTAACAGACCCGCGTAACAGAAGTCACGTAACAGCACTTTTCGATGTTACGCGTAACATTTCTCGTGTTACGCGTAACATGTTACGCGTAACAACCGACTCGCGTAACACATTTGACGTCAACGATTCTTTCTTGTTTAACATTTATGTCAACATTTATGTTTAAATGGCGATCATACAAAGTTAAAGGATGCTAACTGGAGACATGTAGGAAAGATATTTACAGTTTTCTCTGTTTCAACAGTCAGATCAAGGTAGTGCTAGAGTCCAAGAACTCAGGCGGTATGATCCAGATGATAACACCTAAGTAGTATAATCCAATGCCAGAGCACATTATATCAAGTTCTCCTAAAAATACACAGCCGCCATCCCTCCGAGAATTTACTGTCTTTTTATTCAGATATCCGCATTTTTTTGCAGGGCTATTCACAAAAAACCATCTTTGCATAGAAATAATCTTTATATAGTGTTCACCATCTGCAAGTGCTATTTTTTATGTTTTAGACCAAGATAATTATTTTTTACGATCTGTTTTTAATCGACAGCTGTGGTGCCAGCACCATTTCCGTGCCAACACGGAAATGGATGTCGTTTCCGTGTAACACGGAAACCAACACGAAAACGACAATGTCATTTCTTTGTCAACACGAAAACGGAAATGACATGGATTCAAACGGAAAGACCAACACGGAAATAACCGTGGCTGGAATCATTTCAAGGGTTGCGTTATATCGAGACACAACTGTATTATAAGTTTGTTAAAAAATTCCAACCACCATAACTTTAATCTGTTTTAAAAACTATAAATGTTCCTCGTGAGCTATTATATCTTTCTGTAACTGCATAAAAATCACTTCTACCAAAAATAAAAATAAAATTCACCAAAGATCTCTAAAACGTGAGTTTTGAAAATTGCACTTATTTTACAAAAATGCCTATAACTTTTATTATACAGTCAACTCCCGATTTAGTGTACACCGGATTTAGTGTACACCTCGGTTTAGTGTACACCTAGATTAAAGCATTTTGGCTGGCGGTTAATTAAAATGACTAGAATGAACCTCGATTTAATGTACACTCGATTTAGTGTACACTTGGAGCCGGTCGCCAGGGTGTACACTAAATCGGGAGTTGACTGTATCAATTTTTATAACATAGGGCAGAACGCCAAAAAGTGGAAAAAAGGGCTTAACGCCTCTACGCCTCCTACTTACGCAATAAAAGATTCAAAAAGCGCGCATTCAAATTTTTGGTCAAAAATTTCAGTGATGTTTTGTATTTTTGTACACATCTTTGAGTTAGTTCATGACAAAATAAAAATTCATATATTTTTTGTAGCTGAGTAAACAAGCTTTTTTTTGCATATTCACTCGTTTTAATGCATCACATATATCGAGACAAAAAGAGTATTTCAAAACTACTGTACATTTTTTGAAATACACATTTTTGTGACAAACTTGTATAAAATTATCTGTTTTTCTGTGACTTTTTCAAAGATGTGATTATAAATTCAGGTTCTACATGAAAAATTGGTTCAAAGGTTGCTGTGGCCGGATGTAATTTATGCTTTCTCATGAATAATTTTCAAATGAGTATAATGGTGTGCATGAATTTCTGAACACCACCCCAATTAGTCCACTTTACTTTCTCCGGCGTCTTGTGCATCAAAAGCATTTTGAACTACAGTCGAGTCTCGATTTAACGTACCCCCTGGGGACCGGCCTCAGGGGTACGTTAAATCGAGGGGTACGTTATATCGGGGGTAAACTTGACGGAGTTTATTATTGGAGGGACCGGCCTAGGGGTACGTTAAATCGAAGGGTACGTTAAATTGGGGGTACGTTAAATCGAGACTCGACTGTAGGAGGAAACAACGCCTCATTAAACGTGCCGCATTGCGAGGATCTTTTAGTGTATTATAAGTTTGCAGGTTAAGCAAACTGCATTGCACCTAATGCCGATTCACAATGGCTACCACAAGAAATTCTGAATCTCTTCCCAAGTATTTCACTATATAATTTAATTATTATACCAAAAAGTTGGGCAGCCGACGATTGCGCCATTTGGAATTGCGCCAATTCAGATTGCGCCACATTCAAATTGCGCCAATGCAGATTTCGCCACTGCAAATAGCGCCAAAATCAAATTGCGCCACTATATATTCTGATCAAAAAGGCAAATACTTTTTTTTAATCTGATATCAACGAATTTTGTTCCCTTCTACTATTAGGGCTGACTGTTTTCATGTCCTTCAATGACCAATTTCAGTAAAATGACCAGAAATTTGCAGGGTTGTAATGGCGCAATGTGCAGTGGCGCAATTCGATTTTGGCGCAATTTGCAGTGGCGCAATCTGCATTGGCGCAATTTGAATGTGGCGCAATCTGAATTGGCGCAATTTGAAATGGCGCAATCGTCGGCTGCCCAAAAAGTTGCGCTTACCTCGATTAGAACAAAAATACAAAACGTCACTAAAATTTTTGATCAAAAATTAAAATGCGCGCCTTTTGTATTTTTTTCGAACAAATAGGACTAGAAATAGTGCAAAACGATTCTAAATGCTTTATTAAACACGGAATGGGTATGCAGTGCTCACGAATATGCTGTCTAAAACATAATCCTGAAAATCCATATATCCCCAGACGGACTTTCAACACTGTTTTGTGATTCGGTCTGAAGGGCATGTATGACAAAATAACACAATATTTTGTAGCGCAAAATGTGCTTTTTCAGACGTCGTAGAATATGTTTTGAAAAAATTGGGTACAGTCCGTTTGACCGTCACCATTTTGACCGTCAGCATAATTTGACCGTCACCATTTTGACCGTCACCAATTTGACCGTCAGGAATTTTGACCGTTGTTTATATTTGACCGTCGTTTAAATTTGACCGTCACCATTTTGACCGTCAGCATAATTTGACCGTCACCATTTTGACCGTCACCAATTTGACCGTCAGGAATTTTGACCGTTGTTTATATTTGACCGTCGTTTAAATTTGACCGTCACCATTTTGACCGTCAGCATAATTTGACCGTCACCATTTTGACCGTCAGCATAATTTGACCGTCACCATTTTGACCGTCGTTTGAATGTGACCGTCGCTATTTTGTCTTTGGTCTTGTTTAAGATATTTATTTCGTGAAGCTTTTACTCATTATTTCTATACACTCATAATTCAGCTCTATGTGCTTGTTGCCGAAAGAGAAAGAACGGTCCAGGAAGAGAACGGGAGCGCAAAGGTCTACCGATTCTTTATTCCTATCTTTCATTGCCTGGTTCCCTCAATGGACAACGAAACGATGGGACGACTTTTCCAAATTATTCACCAGGTTGTTTAAGACATTAGTAAAATGCACCAAAATTCAGGTAAAATAAGCCAAGTTTAGATTTGCCCAGAGTTAAACCCAGATCATTTCAAATCAGACTATGAGAGAGCCCAGATGAATGGAGCCAAGTCAGTTTTCCAAGGCATCTTGTGCAAAGGGGACTCCTTCCATCTTATCCAGGCAATTACTGGCCGTTTAAAGAAGCTGAAGTTGTTACCGCTCTATGTGAAGGAACTGGAAATTTATGAGCAAGTGCGATTCATGATAGTTCCATTCTATGCTCCGCCGAATAAGATGATCACGCTTTGGAGAGACGTAATTAAGCCCCTTATCAGTCGCCAGGAACTGAGACCGATGGTGGAATACATGGAGAAAACTTGGTTCGGTAAGTCTTAGCCAAATTTCTTTGAAGGACTGGTGTTTACTTAGTCTGGTTAAGGTGTTCAGCCTATTCAAGGGAGCAATGGAAGAAAACCTTTGAAATGTTGTTAACGGTTCAATAAAGTCACGGTGTTAGTCAAGGTTTTATCGTCTTATTTAGTAATTGTTAGCCTGCGTTGCAAAAATTGCATCAAGATGTGTGATTCACTCGTTATCTGTTCAAAATTACTGACGGTCGAAATGGTGACGGTCAAAATAGTGACGGTCACAATAGTGACGGTCACATTCAAACGACGGTCAAAATGGCGACGGTCAAATTATGCTGACGGTCGAAGTGGCAACGGTCAAATTAAATGACGGTCAATTTAAACGACGGTCAAATATAAACGACGGTCAAAATTCCTGACGGTCAAATTGGTGACGGTCAAACGGACTGTACCCAAAAATTGATACGCTAAAACTTATGGGTGTTTTTTGAAAATAACTGCAATTTTTACAACTCACACTTGAGGGATCTTTAATAAAATTAATTTTTAATTTTGGTCGGAGCGATGTTTATGGAACTACAGTAAGATAGAAGAGCTCATACGGAACATTTAATGTGTTTGAAACAAATTAAAATTATATCTAGGGAAAAAGTTACAGCCTTATCTAAGTTGTTAGTTCCGGGCTATTGGTCACATGTTTCAAAGGTCTATTTGAACCACTTTTTAGATTTGAAAAAAAATCTGGAAAAGCCATCGTCTTCTCCATGAAATTCTGCTTCAGAAGTGGCAAAAGTCACGCATGAGGCTCGGAGTGTTAACTCGTATCACGCCACTCGTGTTACGCGACTCAAAAACAGTGTTACGCGTAACACTAGTGAAATTGTGTTACGCGGGTCGTCTTACGCCGGAGTGTGAGGAGGGCTCCAGTAAATATTCGCCGAATATTGCAAAATATTTCGGCCCAATTGAATTGTTGTAAAGCGATTTGGCGCACTCTTCTCCTGAGGGGCATGGTCACGAAAGCGATCTATTTACGAGGTGCATATCATCGAAGTTTTTTGACATCTAAAAGAAAATCGGCACAGGGTTCACAGATGTCCTGCTTTAGTAGGAATTTCCGGCTTTTTGATTTAAAAACCTGCTTTTTGTCCGTGAAAAAGCAGGAATTTTCGCACAGCTCACAGCATTTTATAACAACTATTCCTGCTTTTAGGAGATTTTTTGGTTTAAATTTCTGCTTTTTGGAAACAAAATCCTGCTTTTGCGATTTTCGATCTGTGAACTCTGACTCTGGAGTAGCGCTCGGGTCCGCTGCCTGGGTATTCGCTACTAGCTCCAAATACTTAAACCATTTTGGCAAGAGGTAGCACAACTAATTTGCTGGTTGTCTTGGTACTTCAGAATTACTAGCTGCAGCAATTGATTGCCAACATTTATACAAGTATTTTTAAATGATTCATTGGGTTGCGCGCTCGAAACCCAACACCCTTCCCCATCCCAATTCGTATGAAGAGGGAATAAGCGGATGAGATTAGCTGAAAAATAAAAATTTCTGTAGATAAAAAACAAGATATATATCCTGTCTCAAAATGTGTGGGAATTTGGGTTTGTAGGACCGAAATGCGATTTTATGCTCCCGAACCCGAAAGGGTACCTCGTGGATCAAGGGGTATGCAGTTAGTCACCTGCACACCTTGAAAATTTGACACCTTGAAAAACCATGCTAACATACTTAAAGGATCATACTTGTTGATGACAATGAGAATTTGGCAAATTCAAATGCGCGCGGGACAATTCTCTTTCGTCTCGCTCTCTACTCTTTCGAGTCGTTCAAAATAACTCAAAAGAGTACAGTGCGAGACGAAAGAGAAGTGTCCCGCGCGCATTTGAATTTCCCAAATTCTCATTGTCATCATCAAGTATGGTCCTTTAAAATGGTGCGGAAAAACCTGTTTGACAGAACCAAAGGTACGATTTCAGCCATCTAAACACCGAAGCCTGGGTGGGTACCTCTTGGATCAGATGGATAACTACATTAATAGCCAGAAAAGTGAAATTTGATCGAATCAACAAGCAGACCTGTTTTCTAATCCGAAATATTATTGTTGATTTCATCTGACATAACCAAATTCCACTTTGCCTTGGATCTGGAATGGATACCACTCGGGTAGGTGTATCTCAACCTTAGCCGAGAAGTCCCCATCCGGATTTTTGGGGTAGGGGGAAATGAAAGGGCATTTTGGTCCTAACAGACCCAATTTCTCACGGAATTTCGATATAGGAAAAATAATTCAAACATTTTTTATTTTTTAGGTTCTTCAGATGGATATCCACCTGGCCAGTAATTACCCAGGTTTTCGAGTTCGGGTAGCTTAAATCACAGTTTCGGTCTTATAAAACCCAATTTCCCAGACAATCAATAAGTTGAATTTAGGGTAAACTTAGAAAATTACTTAAGATCAGTGTTGTTCCGGCGCTAGCGCCGGCACCGGAACTTTTCCAATTTTTTCTTGATCTTTTAGTTCACTACTTTACAAATATAACCATGGCGTCATATGCCATTGATAAAAAATTGTTTTACATATCTTTTTTTACAAAACTAATATAGATCACCGTATTCCTTTGATGAACTCCCCACACTCTAGTAACTCCACCTCATATGGACTTATCTATCAGCGTAGGAGAAATATTTCAATAAAATTACCATGAGCTCGGCGCTGGAACGACACTGCTTAAGATAAATAAGATCATGTTGTTCTAATCTTTTACTGTTTTTATCGAAGAGGTAACCCCCTCACTTTGATTCCAGAAAAACTTTTCTAATTGCGAGCGATATTAAAACGTTGTTGTAGCGAGATGATCAACCACTTTAACATGGGAAAGAAAACCTATGGCGACAAGATATTCCGGTAAAGCATCAGTCGCAGACCATCATTTGGCAGAAACGTGACTCACGTTTATGTCCTGGGCTAAAAATTGACTCGCGTTGTTGGCTAGCTTTTCGCCTCTTCTGGGTTAGAGAATAAATACTCTTTGGTAATTTTGCGGCAGAAAGCAGAATAAATCATTTTTTTGAGTGATTTTCTGCCAAATGATGATCTGGGACATTGGCCCTACCGGTATATCTCGTTGCCACTCGTTAAACACTTATTTTTAAGCAATTTTCACTCAGCATGAACGGAAAGTAGATTTATCTGCCAAATATATTTCTCTCACAAGCATGGACTGATGGAATGAGATTTTTTATAGTCAATAACAATCAACAAAAACAACTTTTTTTCAACAACGATTTTTATAGAGTCTGGGAAAATTGTGGTCCATAGATTTTTACTCTTCCTCGTCTTTGTCATCGTCAGATGGTCCATCGGAACCATCTTCCTGAATTTGAAAATTTGATTATCCAGGCTTATTCGTGTGTTTCGAAATAAAAACTTACGCCGTCTTCATCCTCATCCTCAAAATCGTCAAAGTCATCCTCCACACCTTCGCCGGTGAAGAAGAGCACAGCACGAGGAATGATCTGGTCGCGGACGATTTGACCGGTTTCGAAGTCTGTGCGCAAGCTTTCTTGGCTCTCCGGCTATAAAATGTTTGGTTATAAAAGGTTGCCATTGAGACCCGCGCTTCTCGATTTTACGGAACCCCATTAAAAAAAAAGGTGGCTCTAAAAAGGTAGGCGCGGGTTAAAGGGGCATGCTCGCGCCCGATGCAATAATTCTTGCAATTCAAATTCGCGGGTACCAGGCACGCCAGAGATTTGAATTTCAAAATCGTTTTTGAAATCATTTGAATGTTTTCTTCTAGCGTGTCGATACTTTCGCTTGCCTTTTTTGGATCTGCTTATACGAATCTGACCCAATCGGCTGTTTTGGTAGGAAATGTTGAAGTCGAAAGCCAGTATTATCTTTTATTTATTATTTGATTTCCAGCCGCTATGACCAAGCACTTGACAGATGACTAAGCACATGACATCTAGCATTAGATAAGCTTTTTTCAAATTTTTAGCCGTCTTTTGCTTTTTTTCTCTTGTGTATTTAGGTACATGTAAATGGACGCCTCACGCTTTCTGCTCTCGGGCTCAGCTCATCGTTTGATGATCAAGGTTTGTCTTTTCTAATAAGGATGTGCTTGGAAGACGCTGCTCTGATTCAGGCCTGAGGAATGGTGTGCGATTGGTTCGATGATTCGTCAAGAGATTTTGCTGTCTATGCTAATGGCTCTAGGAGCAGTCTCTCAATTTCAATGAGCTCAACCAACAACGCTCACTCAGCTTCCACGACCATTATGAAAACGGTCAGTGTTGTAGGGAACGGAGGTGGTGCATAGTGAGAGAGCTGAGACTCCCTTGCCCAAGGTCAAACAAGAGACGTCCATTTCCGTATTTGAACTAAACAAATCCTCAACACACTCGCACGTCTCCTCCACGGGATTCTCTTCTATATATCCGAGTGAAGGCCGAAGACGCGTAGGAACCACTAATTCCCTATCTCATAGCAATGAAATATATCGTATTTCCGAACTAAAATAAATTCAGCCAGAGTTATTAGCAAGCAGTCCGAGCGAGAAAACATTCAAAATAATTTCAAATTCGATTTTGAATTTAAAATCTCTGGCGTGCCTGGTACCCGCGAATTTGAAATGCAAGAATTATTGCATCGGGCGCGAGCATGCCCCTTTAAGTGGCCTAAATTATTGTCATTTGTGTCATTCAATCGTGATGCCTACTATATTTTTGACGTAAGTTTGGGAACCCATCGGTCATTTTTCTATATTGTATTTATAAGGCAGTCGAACTATGCAGGTGGAAGAAGCAAGGACGTCTTCAAAATTTTAAAAGTTTGTTTTTCGCTCTCGAAAGTTCGTCCCCGTTTAATGACCCATGGGAACTACATTTGGGCGCAAGTCCTTACATAATAGTGCTGATATAGTGCTGACTCAGCACTGCTGAGAAGGCAATATTTTACTTTTTGGCTGTGCTGTTTTCTCAATAAATTTTTAGAACTGCATGGATCACGATTTTGCACATCGTTACTCAAAAAACGTAAGGCTTTTTTCTTTAAAATAGCGGCACCTCGATTGAAAGAAGGCTTTTAGAGGTTCAGAGGTTTTGCTTTTTTTGAAGAGGAATAATATTAGTCCTTCAGATTTTTTATTGAGATCATGCACCAACAGTAAGCAGGCTTTTGATGGGTACGATTAAATTTGACGCAATAAAATTTTTTCACTACTTTTGAAATAATCAGAAAAATTGTGAAGTCAAACCCCATCAAAAATTTTTTTAGACTGAATTTTGTATTGTAGAACCATCAGAGGTATTTTTGTAATATTTATTGTGCAAATCCCTGCGGACCTTCGGCCACTTTTCGTTTTTCCCGTACCTATCGACAACCTGACTTCATTAGTTTTTTTTTAATTAAAAAATTCAACTTACATCCATATCCTCGGTCAACTCCTTCAGCGTTGGCTCGAAAAAGTTGAAAAAGCTGTCATTAGACACCTAAATTTGTTTATGAAGTTGACACACAGTTGGATGGGGTCGGATACCGTCTTTGTGATGAAACGTCCAGCACCAGCACCCTCTTTTGCTTCTTCTTGACCACCTTCTGAGTGACGTTCTTGCCATCTTTCCAGTTGATCTCGGTACCTTGCACTTGGTCACGGTTGGGCCATCATAACCGAAGGGATCTTCTTAAATGCAAAACAAATTATTTCAGCTAACAAAGTAAGTTAGTGAATGAACGAGTAGTCAAGTATTATATTTCTAAGAAAATTACAGGGTTTGCATACCAGCTTCCGAAGAAAACCGGGTGCGCAAAAACCAAGTGCAGTAAATATCGCCCCTAATATAGAACCATTTCATGCTGTGGGGGAATTACATCTCGAAATGGAATTTCGCGAGCTTCATTTCATTTGATTTTGACACTACTGGAATATATCCCACCAAAAAGCTACTGGAATATACCCTCCCCAATAATTTTGGGGGGTACCTAAAACCACCATTTTTGAAGAAAGTTGTGCAAAAGCCCTTGTTAGTAATAGCCAGGCCCTGAGCCTAACCCTACGGGCCTAAGCCAAAGCCTAAATTATTGGGTAGGGTATCTTCTAGTAGCGTTTGGGTGCGGTATCTCCAGTAGCGCCTTGATTTTTATTTTTAACTCTGTATTTTTTCACACCAATCAAAATTACCATAAACCCACCCGATCAAAAACACATTAGATCAAAGTTTCGATTAAATAAAACTTTTTTTTGGAAACATTTGCCGTGGTACAATTCAGGATAGTCCTGGTAGTTTTAAGAAATGTTTCAGAACGAAAATGACACTAGAAAGCAGGGCTACACTTCGACTATAAAGTTATATATGACTGTACCTGCAAAATTTGCGAAAGAACTATATATTTTTCCGACTAAAATACTTGTTTTCCAACTAAAACACTCTTTTTTCCGACTAATTTTTCATTTGCATTTTTCTTTGAGCTTTTTCTTGATTTTTAAATTTTTTTAGCGTTCTCGTTTAGCTCAGAATCTCAGCTTTCTAACGAGCCATCAAACTCCACTGAATAATATAATAATATATCGTATTCACTCTATTACCTCCCCACCCTCTAATAAATCCCCACCCTACGGACCCCATATCTCAGCCTGAAGCAAACATTTTGCAAATCTGTTTTTTTGCGTTTTCTTAGTTACTACGAGATCACATAATTTCAGTTTTCCAACTGTGGTTGAGCACCCAAAAGTCTCAAAATCGACCTAAAATTTCCCTATTTTTTGAGGCTTGAAAAATAACTTTCTCATGGGGAGTCAATAGAGTGAATACGGTAGACGATTGTTTGAAAGATAGAAATTTAGAAGTGGAAAAAAGTAACAGCTATCTTTTCAAACCCTTGAATATTTTCAAACAGTTGCGAAAACTAACAGGACGACCCTGAATTGACCGGGGCAAATTTTTATGAAAAAAAATTATGATTTCGAAATTATGATCTAATGGGTTTTTGTGGGCTGGGTGGGTGTATTCATGGTAATTTTGACTGGTGTGAAAAAATAAGGGGTTGTGAATAAAAAAAACTCGAGTTTGCAAAATCCCATTTTCTAGTCGAAATATCCCCCCCCCCCCCCCGAAGTCTGTTTTCTTTCAAACTTTAGTGAAAATTACCCAAATATAAGTCCCAGACCCAGAAAAAGTGCGTAAGACAGTTATTAGTCACAACTTCCATACGCTGGCCTACTCCTAAGAGGTAAGCCTAAACATTTTGGTCCGAAGTTTAGTTACAGCGATTTTGGGATGCCAGATTGGTGGGGAAGGTATTCGCTAGTAGCTCAAAAAATCATCGAAAGAAATTAAAATTTGAATTTTGAAACACATTAGTAAATTGGTTACTATTTGAAATAATAAAGTTTCAAAAAAACTCGGTTAGCATTCGAGCCTGAATACCACTTGAAACTAGAGATGGGCATTTGCGTTTGCCCAATACCAATACCAATATTTTTTGGCCCTCTCTAGACCCAATACCAATACCAATATTTCAAAGATGTGAACCCCAATATATTGCCCAATACCAATATTTTTTCAAAGTCTATTTTTCACCAAAATATTGAAAAAAATTCCCTAATTCAGTCTAATCTCGATTAGTAACACACTGGAACTGATTTTTGGCATGAAGAAACGAAACTTGATCTATTTCGGTTTTTATTAGGTTATTAGTTGAAATGTGCTCGGAAATCGAAAAATCGAGCAATTTTTAAACTCAAGTTTGTACGAATTAAATTTCGGACGATCTGAATTTCGGACTAATTAACATTGGGCGAACTGATTTTTGGACGAAAAATTAATGTCATTGCACCAGCTGTCGAATGTGGGAGAAATCATTTGAAATAAATCTTGTTATGGTGTTGCACAATTGTGGAAAGAAAACTCGATTTTGTTTAAAAAAATCACTTCTGGGTAAGAACTTCTGACATTAGTTTTTTTAATCACCAAAAAGTTTTGAGTATGGGAAAGTATTTCGTTAAAGGGGTGTGTAGTTCAGGTCCGGCATATTCAAAAATTTGTCTTGAGCGGAAAGCCGGTAAAAACATATTTCTTATGAAATTTATCTCTGTACGAGAATACTGCTCCAGCATTGACCCTTCTAGACAGAGCTCCGTGTTCCCTCTTTCTCTCAATCCTGGTAGAATATGCTTTAGCAAAAACTGGCCCCTAGAGTTGCGAGTGCAATTCTCAAATCATCAAGCGTCCATATTCATATATCTGGATTATGTTCTTGATTCGAGCGTGGTTTCCACACTGGATATCATATAATGCGTGGTTAGCAGGCAAACAATTCTTGGCAGCGACAAGATCTGACTGTTTATCAGTCCAGCTGCAAGACTAATACCACCGCGCACATAAAAAATGCCGCTTCTAGTTGTAAGAAGTTCCAAAATTTTAAAAATGAGTTTCCTCTGAAGTCATGCTGCAGTTGTTTTATTTGCTTTACAAATTTTCAAAATAATTGATGTAGTGATTCAGAAAATTGTGAGACTGTTGATATTTGCTGATGAAGACGGTGTTAAGAAGAAAAACAAATTTGTTTACATTGATTTTCCGCTCGAGATAACTTTTTAAATATTCCGGACCTAAAGTACACGTCCCTTCAAGTTTTTTCTTCGAAAAAAGACAATTTAAGTGAATCAATGAAAAATAATAAATAAAATTTGTTTAATGTCATCCATTAGGCCAAAAAAAATGAGAAAATATGAGTGAAAATTTGAAATTTCCATTGGAAAAATTTCATTATTTAGCACCCAATATCTTTGCCAACCCAATATCAATACCAATATTTTCGAAAGTCACCAACCAATATCCCAATACCAATATATTGTTTGTTCCCATCTCTACTTGAAACCCTCATATTACAGAAGCGGAAGCCAGTTTGACTTGAAATATAAAATTTTACCATTGTCTGGAGAGATTTTCAGCTCATAGTACTTGGTCAAAACAGAATTTGTGAAGTGAGGGTTCTCGGCAAAGTGAAACAGCAGCGAGAAACCTGAAATAGAATATTTTCACACCCTTTCTTTTTAAACTATCCGAAAAAGCTTACGGTGGGGTTGGTGTGCACTTCGGTGGTGATGTCAACGACGGTACTTCAGGATGGGGGCGTCATATTCATGAATGATGTCACCGATCTGAGAAGTGTTGTTGAGAGCGTGGAACCAGAAGTCAGGCACTCCCTTGGATGGAGTTCCTTCAACTGGAGCTTCGTTTTTCCAGCTTCTGAATAAAAAATCGCGTGAGTAAATTGTCAACAAACAACGAATATGTAAAAACCTGGAGCTCAGTATCAGCAAGGCCATGAATCAATGGCACATCGCATTCATCATCGGCTGGCTGGTGGTCTCCGGCGACGACAGCTTTGCGCTAAAAATCAAATTGTCGTGTTTGCTTATCCGATTGTTTCGAAATTATTTTTTCAATCCAACGCTATCAGATGTACAGTGTGAGTCACAAAACTGGTGAAATTAAAAATTGGGGTTTTTACTCCAATGTGTTTTTCGTCTGTATTTTACAAACGGCCATAAATTTTGTTAATACCGTATTTCCTCTAATATAACCACCCGCTCTAATAAACCCACCCCTCAACTTCCAGTGTCTGTATCTCGGAACAGAGTAAATATTCTGCAAGCTGTTGTTTGCGTTTCTTAGTTCCCACGAGCTCTACCGATTCCGCTTTTTGGATTTTGGTTGAAGCCACAAAAATCTCAAAATGACTCTAATAAACCCACCCCTCAGAAGGGGTTTTGAAAAAATAAACCCACCGGTGGTTATATTTAGAGGAAATACGGTACTTAAATGTAGCTGAGAGTCTTGGCTACTTTGGTATATAATGTGGTTACGCACCGTTCGTAAAAAAGAGATGAAACATACAATTGAAGCAAGAATAATTTGAAAAAAAAGCACCAGTTTTTGTGATTTACCGTGTACTCTTAAAAATATGCATTTTGCAACCCATTTAAAAATTTACGATTGAAATTTTATGAAGACATTTTTGCCTGTTTCGTGGGTTTACTTATGAAATAACAGTTTTATTCGGAACATCAGAAGCATCGAAACACTGGTGCCAACGCAAGTATTACTTAACAGCTCATTAGTTTTTCTGAGAAAAGGTCTTGGAGCCCTGTTTTAATCTTTTACGCGGTATACTTTTCCAGGTTTTAAAAATAATATTGACCATATTAATTAAATCAAACTCATTGCTATTGTCTGTGTAATAAAATCTGGCAAGAAATATCTGGTGTCTGAAACCCATCAAAACAATTTTGCTGGACGATTAATCGGGGTTACACCACTAGAAATAATTTTTGTTTGAAACCTATCGGTAAATTATTTTTAATTGTTATAAATGAACTGCAGACGCCCGGATGGATCGCAATGCAGGTTCAAAAAACATAATTTGTGGGATTTGTTTAAGACTACCAACCTTATCGTTGATAGCATGACAAGGGCTGGAATTCCTTTTCAAGCTCGTGCAACCGTTCATAGAATTTGCTTTCCAGGTTGATGCTCTCCAACTGATACTTCTTCAAGCTTCACACGACGCTGCACTTCCTTGCTGGTTTGCGAGCGGATTAGCTGCGTAGTATGGAATGTTGCTGTCGTTTCATAGCCACCGCTTGCATACAAAGCTCTTTCAGATTGCGCTTGTTGTCACCAGTCCCATTTGTTTTGCGTCTCACTCAAAGTTCTTAAAATATCTTGCTGGATCAGGACGGTTTCGTGACTCATTCGTGATTTTCGATTTGGGTGACTATTTCTTCGAGGTGTGACTCTTTCGGGTAATCTTTTTTTTTTACCTCTAATATAATGTTGGTCTTTACTTTTTTAATTTTTAGAATAAGTTCTTTTTAGCCTGAATACTTCAGTCCTAGGAAGAGAGTGCTTAGAAATCAAGTCTAGTCAAATTTTTGCGAGAGAGTTGATCTCCTTTCACTATTATCTGAAGACGGCTTGATTAACAATTGCTTAAAAAAGTTTGGCGGTGGGTTTTTAAAGTTAACTAATTCAACCGAAAAGTTAATGTTTTGAACTATTTCCTTTAATCTTCATTGTGCGGTCAGACAAGATGATGCACAACCATCAAAAAAGCTATTCACTTATAAATTTATGCTGTTTTTCTGACTATTGCGCACGACACCACTGTTGCCTGCAGCCAACAAACAACTAAGCCCAAGATCTTTGGCTAGCAAGGTTCCTGCTAGGAAATTTTAGAATGAAACCACGTCAATATCTTTTCTCGAAAGTTGCGGCACTTATATTATAAACCGTTCGACACACTGAGCCATTATTTAGGCGTCGTATTTACATTCAGAAACTGAAATTCGTTAAATATTGAAATTTTGAAAAACCAAAATTTCAAAAATATTGTCTGCAATATTTTGTTTCCTAGACATCAGCATTCTAAGCAAAAAACATCTTATAATTTTTTAAATATAAATTATGGCTAGATTTTATTCAGTTGAAAATTGAACCACCACGTAAATTTGTCTGAGTATTAATGCATAATTTAGCACAATATCAATGGCCTAAAATATTTTTCCATCACAATGTAAATTAAAAAAGACAACTATACTAGAAAAAATAATCACTTGCATTAGAGAGAGCTACTCTTGTATTCGCACGAATGGGAAAATAAAGTGAAAGTGAAATACCAGCAGCCTCATTATTTGAAGGCAAGAAATGATATGACCGTAGATCAAAGGCAATTCCGAGCGTTGTAGACCCCGGCCAATTTGAAGTCATATTTTATGGACTTGTATAGATTTTTTTTGGCAACTTTCGGCCTTTAAAAGTAGTAATGCAAATGTGTAATTGGCTGGAAATGTGTACGTTACATATTTTTTGATGTAACATGCGTGATTAACACTCTGAAGCAATATATACAAAACAATTTATTTTGCCGCAAATTAAACTTATTTGATTCTGATGAAATCTATTAAATGACCAAACATTTTTTTATTTTTTCGCATCTTACTTTTAAGACTTTTTCGGTTCAAATTAAACCTGGGCACCACACTTTTGAATCTGAGCCATCCAGTCAAATCTGCTTGGGAGAGGAGGCCAAGACAATTTTTTTAAATTTTTTGAGTGCACAGTCATTTCACCTAAAGGCTAAAAAAATTCACATTTTCAATTATTTTTAAGCAGAAAAAATTATTGACATAACAATAAGAATTTAAAAAAAAATTGCCTTGGTCCCTAAGCTGATTTGACTAGAAGGCTCAGGTTCAAGTGAGGGGGGGCTCTGGTTAGAGTGCTTTTAAAAATAAAGTGATCACTGTTGTAACAAGCTTAACACTTTAAAAGTGGCAAAATTCACCTACCATAATTTCTGTAATAAGTGGCCCTTTGACTTTGAGGAGCCATATTTTAGCCCAGAGCAAATATTTATCAAATCCACCTTTTGCGTTTTACTAATTAACACAAGCTTTACTTTTAGTTAGTCTTGATTTCGACACCAAATTTTCCCGATTAGGGGGGGGGGGTTATTATTAAGGTTTTGATTTGGTTAGCAATTATTGGGGCAACACGACATTTCGCTTTTTATAAGAATCTGTCGGGCGACATTTTCCCTTTTTTCAAAATTTGACGATAATTTCCACATTCTTTTATAAATTAATACGGAACGAAAAAGTAATCAATAATAATGGCAACAAGAACAAAATGCATAAAATTTTGTTCTTTCTATACTGTGGAATTAGAAAAAAGGCAAAATGTCGCCAACATTTATAAAAAAGCGAAATTGTCACCAGACATTTATTTAAAAAGGCTAAAATGTCGCCAGACAAATTCCTAAAGAAGAAGAGTTTGTCACCCCACAAAATCCCTTGAATTACAGCCTTACCATAGTTGGACTTGATTTACGAGAAAGTCTTTTTTAAGAATACTTTTTAGTTTGATCGATGGGTTTCAAAATTTTTATTCATAAAATGGACTAGGTAATCTATGGGTCAGTTTCAAAAATTTGAAATTTTTAACCGAGCTATATTGTTCGATAGGTTTCAAATGCTAATTCTGCTTCTTCCGGTTATCCGGAAACCGGTCAAAAATGATAAATGTTTTTATTAAACTTATAACGAACATCATGAAATACTCATAACTTATTTTGGACTGTAGAATTCAGCAATTGCTTCCACAGTTTTTTCAAATGGATCCTCTTGTTGTATGTAGTTACGCCACTAGAACTTGTCCGGGGTTTGAGTAACGCCTTTTTTTATTTCGGGACCATCAAAGAGTTTAATATTAATCATTATAAATATGCCGAAACCTATCAAAATGTCGAGCCACAAAGTGTTTTTAAAATGTTGTGGCTTGTCAACTTGTCTAAGCGAACACCAGCAATCGTTGAGTATGTCTTTAGCCACTTTTTATTAATCTAAGTATGCATTGCATGCGAGAACTGTGTGAAATTAAAAGTTGTGTAAGGAGAATAAACATTTATATCTATCCATTTTAGGGTATTTCCAAATAAATTTTGCAATGCTGATAACGATTTTCCAATCTAACTTTTAACCCAAATTAACGTTGAGCACTTTGTGCCAAAGTTGGTTTCCCTCCTGTTACCAATCCACCTAAAAAAATTTTAAAATTGATTTTCCGGATTCAGGTAGGTCTACTATTCAGCTCCAAAATCGGGTATTATCTTAACTTCCAGGAGCATTTGTGAGACTGCTATTCAGTGAAATTTTTAAAACCTGATTTTAAAACTCATGTTTTTTGGTCATAGTTTGAAGATATCTATCAGAATAACAAAAAGCGGGAAAAAAATTAGGTTCTATGTGCATTCGCACCCCCGGGATGGAGATTTTTGGCGCTGCCAGAGTATAACACCCATCCCTCATTTCCCTCCTTATTTTTACAGAAATTAAGAGTCCACTGTCCGATTTGTATCTTTGTCTGTTTTTTGCAAAAACTTTTATTCTATTTCCATTTTATAGGACTTTTAAACAATGAATATTGCTATTTCTATTTCGGGCCTCTTTAGAATGGTCGAAATCTCCTATTCTCGTGGGCTGGCTAAACAAATAGTGCGAAATAAGACTGGGTGGGTAAAAACAAATACAACAAATGACTCGCTACAACGACTCGCTACACATTCGACTCTCTACACCGACTCGCTACACGTTCTACTCGCTACAATTCTTAGCTTTTTTATCTTATTTTGCTTTTTATTATACAAACTACACATCTGAGCTCTTCCTAACAGGCGCTGTCCTACCCTGCCTCCTAGGCTATGACTGAGTTTCAGAAATTGGCAGATTTAACAAAAAAAAGTTTAGTATTTTTGCGCTGGTTACCTACCGGGCGACAGCTTCCAGTTGGTAGTACGCATGAGTCTAAGTGGTATACTTAAATTTGTAAGGTGAGGGGATTTGTGAAATCCCACATGCACCGTTGGCGCCAAAAGTACCCGTTTAAGAGAGATATGTACCGTCAAAAGGAAGTTCTAGAAGTAAATCTAGTTTAAACCCGTTTGGTCTCACACCGAAAGAATTGTTGGCCCTAGGGTTGAAATCATTATTTCTTTGTTCCTCGGTGAATCTAAATTGTGATTAACTCTTTCGCGCTTTCAATTTGAAATGTTAGAAGCTATTTTTGGAAAAACCCTCGAAGGAGGTACCGTAGTCAAAGTGGGTGAATTACTCAAGCAGCTACCCTTGATGGGAGCGACCGCTATAGAGAAGGTAGCCGACCGACTGCGTGAAATCCTTGAGGTACTCGAGCAAGGCGCACCCGCCATATTTGTGACCGATCGAGCTGGACCGTCAAAAAGGGCCGAGTCCCGTACCGTCAATACTGAGTTTATGGATAAGGGTTTGGACAGCGTCACCCGCACCGATAATGTGAAGGACCCTGAGGGCAGACCGGTTGTGTGGGCGTTTATTGTTTTAAGGATGAAGTGATCGACGCGGGTCTCAAGCCAACTACCGTTCCGAAGTCTGGTCTCAGCAGCAGCAGCTTGAAGGATGGTGACTGGATCCCCGCAACCCATGGAGTAGGTTCACCGGCTCAGCAAGATGGATGGCCTCGCAGCACGCTCCCAAACAAACTGCGCATGGACTGGCTCTGGATGGAGGGACGAACAGCAAACCGACCGGCCTAAAGAAACCAGAAGAAGAAGGGCGAAGTATCTCATTAGAACCTCATTACGTTATGTCTGAATTGATATTTGTACCCGGTTTTGGTTTCGGCAATAAAAACGCTGTCACGTTTCCCCCATCCGGTGCCGGAACGATTAAAAACCTTACTAATTGTAGGACTCAGGTTGAGATACCCAGTAAAAGGAAATAGCATTCAGTTGGTGGTAACTAAGTATCCAGTAAATTAGTGGTGGTGGCATTAGTCAGTACCCAAGTATACCTAAAGCATACCCAAGGATACCCAAGTATCTTGGTAGGAAAGCTTATTGGGAATACTACTGAGCACACAAAGAAATTAACTAAGCATACAAAAAAATTATAATAGTTCAGCCTCCAATAAAATTTTTTCAATTTATGAATTCACCGTGGATGGATTAGCCATAAATAAATTTAGACGCCACTCGGTTTAAATGCCTAAATTTAATAAGAGCTTTCTTACTTATCGAAAATAGACAGAATTTATATTTCAAAACCCACACATTTGAGCCTTCCAACATGCGCTGGCCATAGTTGCACGGGCGCCATTTCGGCGCCCGTACAACTATGGCGCTGGCCTACCCTGCGCCTAAGGTTACGCTTAAGTATGAAAACATTAATTGTTTTGGTACAATATAAGACATCTAAAAAAATTGCTGTAGCGAGTCGTTGCTATACCCTGCAAGTGCACCCCCCCCCTCCCTACCAAAGAGCATGAGCTCTCTAATCCTGAAAATACGGTGATCATTTACGGATTTAAAAGTTCAAAAGTATATTTTATTGGTCTTTTGTCAGTTTTTAGTTTTTTTATCATTTCTTTGTATTTGAAGATATCAAAATGTCTGATGAAGTGCCCATTAAGCTTCGTTATTTTATGCTTAATCACTTCGAAAAGGGATGGACTCCTGAGCAGTCTTTTGCTGATCTGACTGAAACCTATGGTGAAGATGTGATCAGCAAGGATTCGGTAAACCAATGGTTTTCTCGCTTCCAGTCCGGTGATAAGAATGTGGAGGACGAGCAAGAGAGTGAGTCGGACTCTGACTCTGAATCCGGAGATCAATTGGAAACCTTAAAAGAAAAATTGCGCTACACACAGGCATGTTGGCAGATGTAACTGGTACTAGCCAGGCGACCATCAATCGAAATCTCAAGCAATTTGAAACAAAGGTTAGAATTTGAAAAGACCATATTGTTCTGACAAAAAGGAACTTCGTCAATCCGAGACAGCTTTGTTCCAAAAATATGAATAATTTCGGTAAAAAATATAAAAATGATGAAAGGGCAGCACCCAAGTCGGGACAGGTGGTTTAGTTGGACTTTTTCGGTTACAAATTCAGTACAGCATTTCAATTCAAAAATTATTGATTTTTCTTTATCAATTTTACATTCAATTTTGTGTTCGTCTCTTTTTAACTATTTAAATCTACAAGCTAGATTGGGAATTCTGCTTATCCCAAATATTATTCGTTCGCTCCTTACTTGTTTGGTACCAAACGAATGAATTAATGGAGCATGATGCGAGCAAAAAGATATAAAGGAAGATATAAAAGAAGAAGGCCATTTAGAAACCTATTTTTTTAATTAAGTTCAAAAAGCAATAGGTTCAAAAAATGTTGAATAAAAATTTCAGTTTGTGAGAAAACTTTAAATTGTGGGTAAGTTTTTTGCTAAACTTTTCCGAAACCTGGCATCTGGTTGCTGGAAATGCCATGCAACGAGACCAAACTCATGGGTTGCAAAAATATCACTTTTTTCAAAAGTGATAACACCATCTTGTAGCGCTGCGAGGATAGCAAGTCAGCAAAATAATTTGGTTGATACTTTCAATTTTTTGTGATTCACGGTGCAGAGTTGATGCAACAATTGATACGTCATTAGAAACCAGACTCGCAGTGCTACCTACTGGTGTTATCAATTTTGAAAAAATATTAAAATTTTCGATAAATTCAGTCAAAATAAAAATTTAGAACAAATCTTTTTTTTTTGCTAGCAAAACCTTGTTTTCTGCTGGAAATATTGTTGCTGCAAAAAATATTTTTTGCAGCAAAAAAAGCCTATTTGCAGTAGAAAAAATTCTTTTTCTTAGCAAGAAAAAGTCTTTGTGGTAGCAGAAAAAAGCATTGTCCAAAAATTTGCGCCCAAAAAAAGTATATTTGCCCCAAGAAAATAGTTACCCTCCAATTCTGCTGAAAAACGTTTGTTAACCACAATTAGAAATTAATTATACCAGTACTCAGCAGCCCAACCTTCCCAAGCGCGCCATGTCTGCCTTTTTCATATGGATGCAAGAAAACGTGAGCGCTTGAAGAAGCCCGGTATGTCTGTGGCTGATGTTGCGAAAGCTGCAGGAAAGGAATGGGGCAAATTAAAGGTTGGAATTTTTCTTCTGTTCAGCGAATTAATTCACACACTAAATATTCAGGACAAAACACCGTGGGAAACCGCTGCTCAAAAGGAGCGTGAGCGTTATGAACAAGAGGTGTTTGCTTACCGCAAGAATAAGTGTTAATTGAGCCTTGATTACTGGAAATTATGGGGTTTGCTATTCAACATGTTCTTTTGTATATTACTTCTTGCTCAATGAAAACCTCAATAAAATTTTGCGATTAAGCTGTTGTTGAAAAATATGAATACGGGACTATTTTTCAGATGGAATAAGAAAAAGCTGCTGCGCAGACGTTTAAGCCACTTTTGGACTTTTTGAATTGGCGCCTTTTTTGATGTTTAAAGCTAACAGTTCAGCTCGTACCAACAAAAGCTAGTATACCCTGGAATTGAGGATTTGCTGATTTTTTAAAGGCTATAAGTGAAAACACCCGTCAAAATATGTAAATCTCCCGTCAAAATCATTAAATCTCCCGTCAAATTTAAATTTTCGCATAAATTTTGCGGGAATTCAAATTTTCTAGTCAGAAAATAACTTGGATTGGTCAGAATCCCACCCGGAATGGCCAGAAGCCCCTGAAAATTGGTTTTTTGGGGGTTTACTAAAGGGGGAGTAAACTTTTTGCGAAAAATCGATTGAGCGGATCAGATTTCGGGTCAGATGGGCTTAATCGCCCAGAATTCCTGGTTTATGGTGGTTTTTAGTGGTTCAGGGTAGAGTTCTGGGCGATTAAGCCCATCTGACCCGAATTCTGATCCGCTCAATCGATTGTTCGCAAAAGTCCACCCAGCCCCCTTTAGTAAACCCCAAAAAACCAACCGGAATATGTCCAATCGACAGTGGACTTTGTTAAGCGTGATCTTTATAGAAAGATTGATTTTACTGAGTGAAGATGCACAAATTCACGAATCTTGCACAAAATATGCACTTGGAATGACAAAAGCTAACTGAATCAGGGAAAAAATTTAAATTTGACGGGAGATTTACATATTTTGACGGGAGATTTACATAATTTGACGGGAAATTTACATATTTTGTTTGAAATTTGAATTTGACGGGGTAAAAAATAAATTTGACGGGAGATTCACATATTTTGACGGGTGTTTTCAATTTGAGCCTTTTTTAAATAAATAAAAAATTGCAGACAAAAATACCAAAAGCGCGAATTCGAAAAAATGTCCAATTGCCTGAACGCAACTGCTAGCAAACAAAATGTGTGCTTTTGCTAGCAAGATGTGTACAATTAGCGAGGTATCTGAGTCGACGGGTTTCAAAAACCATGTTTAAATCATATTAAAAATAAAAAATTCGACTCGACAATATTTTCCGTTCCCTAGAAGAGCGTGCCCGTGCAAATGATTATTAAGCACGGTAGGCATGGCCGTTTAACTGAGAATGTTGTTTTAATAATTTAAATGAAAGTGTCAATAAATCAAGAAAAGTTGTTGCATCCGTTCCCAAACTTTTGAAAATCTGAATTGTATTCAGAAAGATGAAAAGTTACTTCAAAATTCTTGGCGTTTTGTTTGTCTTTGACTGAACACAAATTTGATTTTTGAAACCCGTGGAGTCGGTAAAATTCCAGTTTGTAACTCTTTGTTAACTAATCTTCAAAACTTTTTTAAACAATTCGAAAAGTTTGGCTACAGAAGTTTTCTATAGCCTTAAATGACCATACTTGTTGATGACAACGGGAATTTGGCAAATTCAAATGCGTGCGGGACATTTTTTTGGAGACAGGCCAGTTCGCCACGGCCAGTTCGCCACGGTTTTTTTTTACTTATTGAATTGCTATATTTTTTCTCAAAAAGTATCTTGGCTATTTAAAAATGATTGTGTAAGCCATTGGCACCCTATAAAAACCAAATAAAGCAGCAATCAAATAGAAAATTTTTGACCAAATTTCAACTTTTTGCATAGATCCTCCAAGGCAGACCACCGTACATAGAAGTATCCTACCCTGTTTTGGTCACTGGAGCCGGGCAAATGATCAAGAGTCTTGCTCGGAATTATGTCTAAGGTAAGTGAGTGCGCGCATCTCTAACCAACTAAGCCTCCTGCGCCCCCATCGGGGGCACAGGGGGCTTGGTTGCTTGGGGTTGAGATGCGCACACCCACATACCTTAGACACAAATCACTCGAAAGTGACTCTGGATGCATAAAAATGTATGCATACCAGAGTTTCTTTATGCGGTAGGCCCCAGTTAACAAAAATATGTACGATTTCCATCTTTTTAGAGTATCCAGGTACTCCTTGAGTTTGGTTCACCTTGGGGACTACTTGGAAAACCGCTATAAAGAAATCACTATAAAATGTTCTTTTGTTGCCACCGGACCATCAGTGGGTTATATTGTTGCCTGGACTATCCAGCTGGATGGCTAATGGTTTTTATAGGGTGCCAATGGCTTACACAATCATAAAAATATAGCAATTCAATAAGTAGAAAAAAATCGTGGCGAACTGGCCGTGGCGAACTGGCTGTTTACCCACTTTTTTTACCCCGAAATTATTTTTTAGTCATTATTATATATTAACAATAATGTTCAAAAATAGCAGAGCAGACACGTGAATCGAGGCTGAGACTATCCCACACTGCGCTGCTGTAAAAACCAAATAAAGCAGCAATCAAATAGAAAATTTTTGACCAAATTTCAACTTTTTGCATAGATCATCCAAGGCAGACCACCGTACATAGAAGTATCCTACCCTGTTTTGGTCACTGGAGCCGGGAAATGATCAAGAGTCTTGCTCGGAATTATGTCTAAGGTAAGTGAGTGCGCGCATCCCACACAGCGCACTGCGCTGCTATGCCACTGAGCTAACTAGGCCACTAACCGTATTTTCTCGATTTATTACCCCCTTTCTAATAATTACCCCCTCTCTATTAATTCCCCCTCATAGGCACCCTGTATCTCAACTCAAAAAATATTATGCAGATATGTTTTGTGCGTTTTCTTAATCACCACGAACTTAGTTGATTCTACTTTTTAAAATTTGGTTGAGCACCCAAAAATCTCAAAATCAAAATAATTTTTTTTCGATTTTTCAAGGGTTGAAAAATAATTACCCCGGGTAATTAATAGAGAAATACGGTATATGATGAAATGTTTTTATTCCGATATACCAACAATACATAATTCAAAAAGTATTTTGGAGTAAAAAAGGTGTCCCGCGCGCGTTTGGATTTGCCGAATTTCCATTGTCATCAACAGTGATGGGTAAGCAGGCAATTTTCGCCCCAGCACCGCCCCACGCCCGGCACCGCTCCATGCCACGGGGCCGTACGCACCGGGTCATGTAGCAGTTGGAGAGATTTTTTGAAGCCGTTATTGTGCTTCTAGACGATTTCTAAGGCCAATTTAATTAAAAAATTAGAAAATTTAAAAAATTGAAGCCATCTTGCAAAGTTTCAAGAGAAATTTAAAAAGTCCAAGCGCCCGTACGTCGCTCCTTTTTTCATGCCCAGCACCGGCTCAAATGCGCCCGGGGCGGGGCGCATTTGAGCCGGACCCATCACTGGTCATCAACAACTATGGTCTTTCAAAGGGACATGCTCGCCGCCGATGGGAATATTTTAAAAGGCGTGTACCAACGAAATCAAAACCAAAATTAATTTGACCAAATTTCGGAAAAGTCGAAGAAAAATTATACCTCCAGTTCGAAATCGAACCGACGACTAACTTTCGCAGCCTACCGCTATGCCACGAGGCCACCGATGCTATTAAACAAATAGTAATAAAATCGGGCTCAACCTAAGCTGCAGACTAAGGAAGAGGAGGTGGATGGATCTTTTATCCTTTATTGTGGAGCACAGGGCAATTGGTGGGAACAAGTTTATTTGCTACAAGGGAGCAAGCAAATACGACAGGACAGAATAAAACAAGAGTGATTTCTAGGCAGCTAGCTGCAACTTATAAAGGGAGTCCATCTTCCGGCACAGCGGAAGATGGTCCACCACAATACACATATACAATCACACCACCAGCTAGCTGGAAGCAAGGGGTTTAGGAATGTGGTGGTTGCTTGTGGGAATATTGGGATTGAGCTCCGAGGAGCAACTAAAGTACACCCAGGATACATACTACAAAATTAAGTGTTTCTGATTCCTTATTCCCGCGGGGTACTCAACTAAAATTTAAAAAAAAAATTTGAAATGACTGGTACCGCCTTTCAAACATTTCCATCGCGGCGAGCATGCCCCTGTAACTTTGAAATTTAAAGACATTTTAAAATAGAACGCATTAACCCATTTTTGCGCCGAATTTTCTAAAAAGTCTATATTTTTCGCTGGTTTTGGGTCCTTTTCCGATTTTCGTTAGTGCGACGCAGTACACTTGACACAACTTTTTGTAGCGAACCTCAAAATCTAGAAGATACACTTGAAAAAAGAGCATGTTGAGTCACTTTATCCAAGGAAGATGCAGAAATATTCACAAAGTCAGCTAATTTTAAGTATCTCGAAATTCCGGGTTTTTTTGAATTTCTGTGAAGTCAAACTTAAATTTTAAAAGATGAACTTCCAGTTAACAGTACCTCATTTTGTGGTTTATTCATTGATCTATTATAAAAGAATTTTAAAAAATTTTTACTGCGCTGATTTTGACCTAAAACTGCCCTCCAGTCCAACAAATTATGTTTAAAATTCTAAACTAATTAAGCGTTCATCTACAAGTTTGTAGTAAATTTAATGAGCTTCAAAATAATAAAAATTCTCAGAAGAAGCCAGTTTTAGCAATCAAAATTACATCTTTTAAGAAAAACTCATAAATTTCACGTGTCCTTTTTAGCCCTGCAAATTTTTTGGTCACAAGTCTATTGTATTTATTTTTCATGTCACATATGAGAAAATTCGGTTTTTTATGAAGCTTAGACATCAAATGTTGTAATAAGCACTAAAAATTAAGAAAAACCAGGTGAAAATAATTCTGTAAGAGTGTTTTGAAATAAAAAAATTGTTGGCAGAGTTCAAAAAAAAATCCATGATACCCCCTGTTGTTTTCTGGTATAAAAATCCTACCAGTGCGCATTAACGGGCTAAGTGACTTTTTCGAAAAGAATATACCATTGTAATGGTTATAGTTTCTCGAATTTCAATATTTTTTTTTCAGAAACTAAAAAAAAGAAAAAAGTAGCTAGATGTTGAGTTTGTATCTTCGTCTATTTTTTGAAAAACCTTTTATTATCTTTCCATTTTTATTAATATAATCTTTGAACAATAAATATTGCCCTTTCTATTTTCGGCCCTTCTAGAATTGCCGAAAATATAATATTCTTCAGGGCTGCTGGCAAAATGAATACTGCAAAAACAGACTGGGTGGGTAAAAACAAGTAATTTTTCTTTTTGAAAGGAAACAATCCAGAGGTGTCTAGCTCGCCCACCTTTTTGCTTTGAATTAATTATTTCTTCAACGAAAATTTTGAGTTCTTTTGCCTAAGCATCGGTTTTTACTTCATGGCTGAACTAGGCACGGGCCAAGCCTTTTACCGGCCACAAAAATAGAGCTAGAGACATTTAAAGTTGAAAAGTGGAAAAAGTGGGACCTGCTGACCAGATAAATAAAAGCAGTTATTGTTTGGCTTCTTTAACTTCATTTTTAAAAAGTCCAGTTTTTTGAGCTCGACAGGATTTCCAAAACTGGTACTGGTACCTGGCACTGGCAGCTAAACTGGCACCGGCCACAAGTGCCAGTGCCACTGCCAATTTGACAGTTTTGCCAATCGCAATTACCAGTTTGACAGTATTATTGCCAGTTTGCCAGTTCAAATTACCATTTTGAAATTGATAGTTGGCAAAACTGGCAATTAGAGCGGCAAACTGACAATTTAGACTGCAAACTGGCAATTAAAACTGGCACTGGTCAGAGCTCAGGCTACAAGATAAGATAAAAGAACAAATTTATGGCCGACTTGACTCGAAAGGTATGTCGTCTTCGCAGATTGTATTTTATATACTTACATATATATTTAACTTTTCGCTAGGCTTCACAGATTACAAGTTACATTCTCAGTCGTAACCTTCAGGTTACATTACAGGTATCTCATAAAGGGAAAACGAAATTCTTTCATGGGCTTCCAATTATGGCACATTATGGAACCTAATGAGAAATTTATTGCTTTTTTCATAAACCAAAATATTCTGAAGCTTTTAAAAAATCATTAAAACTGCTAGTGATTTCACGTGAAAGCCAGGAATTACCAAACTACAATTTCATTGTGTGATAAAAAGCATAAAATACAGAGAGTTTTTGTTAGTGCCTAATACATATATATTTGCTCTTCGATTCATGATGAGCCGAGACGATATCCAGCTGTCGAAAAAGTCCTGCTGCGATGCTAAAGCGATTAGTACTATCCGATGACTTGCAAAATATTTTCCTTCATAAAAACTGCAATACCGTATATTCTGTATTAAAGGCCCCGGGGTCTTTATTTTTCAATTCTTGAAAAATCTTGAAATCGTAAATGAAAAATGGTCCTAACTCTGAAATCTTAGTCGAAAATCGAGGGCGGGGGCCTTTATTAGAGAGAGGTCCGTTCCCGAACGGCATAGGTGCCTATCGGCGCCTATGCCGTTCGGGAACATTGGTAGTTCAGGCACTATTCCTGTGGTTCGGGAACATTAGTGGTTCATTTACAATAATAGTTCGGGTAGATTTATCTTTTGAGTGCGTTAATGATTAGGCTAAATCATCCACCCTGCCTGTTAACCCACCTACTCTACCTCGCATACCCTCGCCCTAGCCTCGCCTATTTTCGCCTACCTCGCCTATACTCGCCTATCCTCACCTTTCTTCGCCTACTTCGCGTACCCTTGCCTATCCTGGCCTATGCTCGCCTATCCTCGCTTATCCTCGCCTACCCTTGCCTATCCTCGCTTATCCTCGCCTACCCTCGCCTATTTAGCCTACTATAACGTACACCTGACCTGAACTCCAGGGTATACGTTACATCAAAGTTCGACTGTAGAGATCTCTTCTGAACACTTAACTATACTATCTGGCTACCTAACCACCCTACGTGGCCATTTACCTACCCTACCTGGCAGAAAAGTGGGCTTGAACACAAAAATCCACCTTAAATCCAGGCTAAAATCCACCATCACCAATTTGGAGGGCAGGGAAAACGTTTTTTTAGAAGCAACTTCAATTATACGTGTTTGTGCTTAAAAGGCATCCAAGATGTTGTACTCAAGGGTTCTGCAGAGATGTTTGACATTAGTTTGCAAACGTTCTCAGAAAATTAGCCTTGGACCCAAACATCCACCAAAAATCCAGGCTAAAATCCATCATCTCCAATTTGGAGGGCAAGGAAAAATTTTTTTAGAAGTTTTTTCACGTATTTGTGCTTAAAAAAACTAAGATGTTGAACTTGAGGGTCCCGAAAAAAATCGAACATAAAATTGCAAAAAGTAGCCAACAATCAGTCTTGAATACCATAAATTCAGAAAAAGTCTGACCCACCCGACCCAAATACTACAGGGTGACCCAAAAAAATTTGGCCACTTTAAAAAAATTGAAGTACGTAACCCTTTGCCCGGTCGTTTTCCGATTTTTGGGGCAAACCCTCGGAAACCTCCACAACAATATCGGCTGTAATAAAGAGAAACACCACAAGGCTCCTAGGTAGCTTAACCACTGCCATCGATTTTCCTGGGGAAATCGATGTGGCAAGGAGCTACCTATGCAATTTTTTTTCTAAGTGGACGCCTTTTTGTGGCCACCTTGTATATAGAGATTACCTTAAATATTTTGTTCGGTCAGATTGATATTTTAAAATCTATTAGAGAATTTCATTTTGATCTAATCAGATTGTGAAACCCAACAAGAACTTTAATGCAGGCTTAATTACCGTATATCTTCTATTAAAACGCCCCGGCGTTCTATTTTTCAACCCCCTTAGAGGGTGGCGTTCTAATAGAAGCTGGCGTTATAATAGAGGGCGGCGTTCTATTTTTTAACTCGTTAAAAATTGCCTCAATTATGCTTTTGGCTCTGACCGAAAAAAATTGAAATTGGCGCCATTTTTATTAGAGAAGCTAATATTTTTAAATCTTCGTGTTAGTATTCTCAGTTATCGTGCGAGCCCTAATATATCCATCTGGATGAACGACACCACAACGGAGGACTACTTACGCAAGATCATTGGCGGCAAGCTCTTCACGGAGAATCGACTACTGGTATGGGACGCCTTCGCAAGCCACAAGAATGAGGGGAACGAGTTGAAGGGGACGAAGGGAACAAAAGCGGTCCTGAAGGAACTCGGAATCGAAGCGGCCTACATTCCCGGCGGTTGCACCAAATTCATCCAGGTAGGCTAAATTTAGTTCTATACAATTGATTTTCTGAATCATTTATTAATTTTGTTTTCAGGCCCAGACGTCAGTTGGAACAAGCCGTTCAAAGGGAGGATCCGAGACTACTACAACTACATCATTAGAGTTCGTGCTGGAGTGGGTTGAGCGAGCCCGGCGAGAGTTATCTAAAGAGGTCATAATCAAGTCGTTCAAAGGTTTGCTCTTTTTAAAGCTTGATCGCATTTTATTTTCTATTTTTTACATTTGTTTAGCATGTGCTCTGACTACTGCTACGGATGGATCAGAAGACGATCGAATCACATGCTTCAAACCAGACGGATCGATCGGGCCAAGAAGGTTGGACATTCTCCGTGGAGTCAGAGCTCGAGAGATGGCGCAAGACGGCCAGCACGACTACGAAGAGGCGGGCATTTCGGAAGACGAAGAAGAGGTGGTGCTCGAAAACGTCAATGAAAATGAGGAGTTGTATTTCAATTGATTCTTTTTTGTTCTTTGATTGGTGAGCGGAAGGAATAAATATTTGGTTTGGATATTTTATTAAGGGGCGTTCTATTTCTTAACCCCCCTTGGAGGGTAACATTCTATTAGAAGGTGGCGTTCTAATAGAAGGTGGCGTTCTATTTTTCAATACTCTTGGAGGGTGGCGTTCTATTAGAAGGTGGCGTTCTAATAGAAGATATACGGTAGTTGTGTTAACCGAAAAATTACTCACTTAGTTACAGAAAGTTACTTAAAAGTTACTCAGAAAAGTTACTCACTTAAGTACGAGCCGAGGGCTTTTCCGACAATCCTGAAACTGGCCAATCATAAAAAATAATAGGTTTCCAAACTGCAGTTCTTATAAAATAATCTTTTATTCAAAGCCGTGGTGCGCAAAACAGATAAATTTATCTGAACCGATAAATTCATCTGCCAGATAAATTTTTATCTGACAGATAGAATTTATCTGCCAGATAAAATTTTATATGATAGATAAAATTTTATATGATAGATAAAATTTTATCGGTCAGATAAAATTTGATTTTTAAATAAAAATCATTAGCAAATTAAAAAATGGGTTTCACAGTTGCAAATCTATGGAAATTTTCAAGAATAATAGTGACTAAAATATTTGATGGGTTTCGCCAGAAATCCTGGCTGAAAAATTTGAAAACCCATCAGCTATTTTTATCACTATCATTCTTAAAAATTTCGGCGCTAGTAGCGAATACCCCCCCCCCCCCAAGCATCCGACCTTTAAAAATTGCTGTAACTACCCTTGCAAACAACAAGTTTAGGCTTAGCCCTTAGGCTAAGTACTTGGTCATACCTACACCCGGATCGGATAAAAGCGATCTAGATGTGCTACGGTTGATTGAGTTTTTAGTTAGTGAGTTATATAGTTTTAGTTAGTTTTAGTTAGCCTTCTTCGGCCCGAGATCAACGGAAAAATCGCAGCTCTCGGCTCTGCACTTTGCTATGGTTCCGTTCCTTTCAAAAAAATGCATCCCATTTTTGTTCGTTAAGAATCCGAAAGCGATAAATGTAAGCTTGGAAGAACAAGACAAACAAAATGCAGGAGAAAATCGTGTAAAAATGACCACAAAAGAATTCGTTTTCACTTATTTTTAAAAATAAATTCAAAAAATTATTAAAAAGTTTTTTTTTCAAAATATCCTCTCTTTATCCGATTTTATCCGAAAATCGGTCATTTTTTCGGATATCGGATACCGGATATCGGATATCCGATGCAGCCCTGATACAGACCCTCGAAGTAAATTTTACTGAAAATGAAGTGAGAGAGGTTCCGTAACCACTCCTTTCAAAGACTTGTAAAACATTTAAAAAGCAGAAACTGTCATAAACCAGATGCAATAAATTGTGTTAATATGCATGAAATCCGGCGTTCGTATATTGGTGTTATATAGTTTGTCGAAATCTGTTGGGTTGCGTGGTACTTCTAGCGTTAATTCTCTTCTTGATTACATTCTTTGATGAATGTCACAATTTTCGTATTCAAAAAAAAAGTGAGCTTATTTATAGGTTTGACTATAAAGATCTGCAAAAAATTCGTTTTGCAAATCTTAAATTCTGTATTTTCTTTTTGAAAATTTAATTCTGAAACCTATCAAGCATTTTTAGATTAATCATTATGAGTTTATTATGAATTTTTCAGCGAAAACCATCAGCGGGTAAAACCAAACAGGTTATTGTAGCAGGAACTACTATTTTAATCGCTTAATGATAGATTCCGAGTCTTATTTTCATACTTGCAATCATTGAAATCAGAATCACTACATGAGACAAGAGTATGAGGATTTTCCAGGAGATCTAAGTGCTCCAATGGCTAAAGAAGCAATCATAAAACTGGTGTAAACAATTGATAATAAAAGTAAAGTTCAAAAAATGGCTCAAGATGTGATTTGAAAAAATAATAGACGTAGTGGTAACAAAAAAGTTAAATAGATTGCACGGAGACGTGCATTTAGACTGCATTTTATCTGTTCTCCATTTTCTTCATGGCTTATCATTTTACATACAAAACAATTTTGAGATCCATCAACTCTGAGCAAAATACATTTACATGCATGCCTTAGCACTTTTAAACATACAACAAAGCGTTTTTTATCTGTTAAGAGATTCACAAAAGCGTTGTTTTGTGTCTTTCGGTAGGATTCATAAAAGCATTTGGCGCTACTGTAATATACCCCCCCCCCCCCAAAAGCGCTACTGTAATAAACACATCACCGGGTAGGTAAAATCACCGGGTACCATTCTATCAACAGGTAGGTCCGGACAGATGAACAATGTTGCATTTTCGCTATGAAAATTGCCTTTCCTGTTACAGTCTACTCTCGATACAGTGTAGCTCGCGGGGATCAGAAAAATATACACTATATCGAGAGTTACACTATATCGAGGGTACACTGTAAGCCAGTTTGGCTTAGAGCTGACTAAATGAGGTTGAAAAAATATACACTATATCGAGATCTACACTATATCGAGGGTACACTGTATCGAGAGTTGACTGTATTGATGTGTCTTAATGGTTGAGTGCTAAGCAAATCGACTTTATTGATTGATTTATTAATTTCATGATGAGGGTTGAATCCCGAATGCCAGCCAGAAAACTTTTTTTATGGGTTCAGAGCGTAGCAAGTATAAACTAGGTCGATTGCACACAGGCTGACTCCATTTTTTTTTGTTTTGAATCTAATCGTCATAATTAAAGTGATTTTAACGAGTGTACCGTGTTCTCTCTATTATTCTCACATTCTCTATCAAACCCACACCCCCAACTTTGAGAGTCTATATCTCAGCTTAGAGTAGAAATTTAACTTTTCTATGGTTGTTTTGTCAATTAATAACAAGGATTATCAGAGGTGTGTAAAATCACTGTAATAACTATAGCCATCTCCGCATGGTGAACCCTAATTACCATACCAGTGTGTTCCAGAATTCATTCCCGGGTAGTGTTTTTGACCATTCGGAAGGCTTCCAATAATTCAAAAACTACACTGGATGAATTTTGAAAGACTTGGGATGAATAGATGAGATATATGAAGATAGACTAGGGTTGGAGGACGCCCGTGCCGGTGTCCCGTTCCTGCGTAACTTTTCATTATTTTCCTATTTATTTACGGGCTGTTCCGTCCCATCATGGAGGATTGAAGGGTATCTCGCATTCCGGTCTTGGAATATTTTTTGCAAACCCGGAATAAGCCATCTTCCATCCCTAAATAGTTATGAAATTAACAGGTGTTCCAAAAAATCCCCGGACAAACTTTAAGGCTTATGTAAGCCGTAAAACTTTACGAATAACAGATACCAGAAGCAACATGTTTGTTGCGCTGTTTATAGATTTGGAATGCCATATACGATTTTTTCTCTGTTCGACAAAAGCTAAAAAAACCACGACAAATAACAACCTTACAATAAATAATTTAAGATTTTGAGAAGCTGACAAGCATTTTTATCACTTTAACCGGTCAATACTATTCTTGCTTTTCCCTGTGGTCATAACTCAGTACATAATTTTTTCTGGTAATCTAGTCTTTTATAACCACAATTGATGTTCATACAAATACATTGATAAGGAAACCTCAAATAGTGTCATTGAGCTGATGTAAATAGTTACATGGCATATAGTACCTCTCCGAAAATCTTTATTAGACTTGGACACCGAATTTATCCCTAGGCTGTTTCAGAGGACATAAAATAAATTTGAAGTATATATTTGCAATCGGTTTTTAAAAATTCACCTCGAAAATGGGTCAGCCGTGGGGGGGCCAAGTAAAGTCTAGCCTTATAAACTATGTTGAAATAAATTAGTGTACTCCAATGATTTCGAATTTTATTTTTAATGTCTTCTTGCGGCATTCTTGATTTCCGGGAAGACATGATGGAGAAAATAGTGTTCGGTGTCAACTTAACACGGTCGTTGTAAACAAGCCGGAGTTAGTGAGAAAAGTGTTATCAGCACCTTTCACTTCAACAGTTACTCCATTTACAATTCAGATTATTCTCAATTGTAGTGTAATACGCTGGTATGCCCTTTAAATGGTAATTTAGCGAAATTACCAGAAAATTAACAATTAAAAAACCTCAATATATTACAATGTAAGCCTCTGATTAAAACTCATCTTTAAAAAAACCACAACTTTTTCTTACTTCAGATAGTTTTAGAAGTGGCTGCAGATACTTACTGAACACTAGTGTTCGTAATATTTCAGTTTGTTAACCAAAAAGTAAAAAAGTACTATTTGCAGAACACCATTCCACCCTTATTCTAACCAAAAACAGTTCGTTTTTAAGGACTTTTTGAAATAAAAATCAGGGAATTTGCAAATTTAGGGGCAAAATATTCGACATTATACAAAATTTCGACACCACCCATTTCAGAAATTCACTGGACACAAATTTCCCTCGTTTTCCGCCATAAAATTTACCCATTTTAGAGGTTCTTTTGCATAAAAAACAGAAGATCTTGAAACTTATGGAACAAAAATTCGAAATTATACTAAATTTCGAACAAATTATTTGAAAAAAGTCGGGACACCCGGCACCTATATTCGAATTCAATTAAATTTTCAATTTGTAGCTACTATTCGCACAACGTTTCGCTAAAAAAACGTGTGATTCTGCATTGTAAGTTTTCACATGAAATGACTCGAAGTCCGGCATTTTTCGACATTTCAGTGAAAATTATTATTTTATAAAGTTTTCCGGACACAAGGCAAAAAGCAGTTGAAAAAGCGTATTTGAAACTCAATGTTTTCATCGAAAAAAAAAGAGTGATATCATATGGTCCAACACGATTTTCAGTTTTTCGATTTTAAATTGACTTTGATATCATCCTTTTTTTCTGAAACTTTAAATTATTATTTCTAGTACGTTTTAAGGTCTTTATAGTATAATTTTTATTATTTAGTTTAACACTTTTCACTTTTTCACTTTTGTAGCAAAACGGAAAATCGTTGTGAAGTTCTTGAATTTCCGTACTATTTTCGAAATCGACCTCAAAAATTAAACATTTTCTGTTTTTATTTAATCTTTCAACATATTTTTTAACTTGGTCGACTGTCATATTTTGGTCGACATTTTCTTTAAGTTTAATTTCGTTATTTTTGTTAATTTTGAATCATTTCCCAACCATATAAGTTATTAGCATCTAAATACACTAAATATTGACTTTCTTTATGAGAGTCAAAATTTTTCATATATTCATTATTTGCGGTCGAAAATATTTTGATAAAGTTAACCATTCCACCTTGAATAGCTTTTACGATAAATAGGTACACATCATAGTTAATCAAAGGTGCCGGTTTATCGAGGTTTGACTGTATTATATAGACGTTTTTCACAAAACAAAAAAACTATAATGATTATCAAGTGCACGTTTGATATGTGAAATCAATTTTTTAAATGCCCACAACATACCAAACAAAAGTCTTTATCGATTTTGATTTTTGAAAAAATTCAAAAACTAGATTTCTTAATTACATTTTGTAAGATTATCAAAAATAAGAAAATTCTTTGCATTTTTTTAAATTAATCAAGAAAGGCCATTTTTTCAAATACGGAAAATTGATTGTTTGAAATTAAATTTTCATTTTCGAGAGAGGAATTTATAAAAGTTAATGAGCAGTTTTTTGGTCATATTCCACGATGAGGGTAGGTGTTTTGACAGGGCTAAACTTTTTTCGTGGCCGAAAATCTCTTCTTTGTGGCCGTTTTCTCACTCTTCGGTGATATGCGACCGAAAAAAACGAAACCGGCCACAAAAAAACAGTTTTTAGGCCACGAAAAAAAAATTTCCCGTTTTTACCTTGGCCGCCCTGGTTTTTTTTATTGTGATTTTTAGTATGGCCAGAGGAAGGCCATTGTATGTAATTATTGACATAAACATGTGTCTAAAATATGTTTGAGTCCATCTTAACATACGCTGGCCTATCTTTGACACGCCATTGTAGAATAGAGTCCAGTTTTCTAAGCAAATCGGCTGCCCTAAGCACGAATTAATGATGTTTTCAATTTCATACCCAATGACTTATCTATTAGGGTTATCTATCGGGTTTTTCACTTATTTAAAAATAGTGTTTAAACGACTGTAAGTAATTTTCATATGCTTAAAATGATAAAAAAAGTTTTTTTTTCGGAATCGGACGGCAACGGTGTTATCTTGCCGGACTTCACTCTCCGTACACGATAGCAACAAAAAATGTGGTCGATCGTCCGCACAGCGAGAAAGTGAAAATTAACAAACTATAGAACATTGCTAAGAGATTTCATGGGATGCAGAATTCGACTAGATTGGCCTCCTGTTGTATAACACGCGAAAAATTTCTTAAATCAATTTTTTACTTTAAATCTAGACAGGTCTTATAATTATCTTAAAAATCAGGCGTTAAGCAAGCTGTTATTGCTCTTGAAAAATACTTGGTTCTTAGTCTCAGAATTTTCGGTGCTGCTTACGTTCTTTGCACATGGATTTATAATTTTTGCTCTTGCTGAATTTTGTTCAAAATATTAAAAATGGAACCTAGCTTTGAAATTGACTAGGGGCCTCCATAAACCGACACCCCGATAAATCGACACCCTCGATAAACCGACACCCCACGGCCGGTCCCCAGGGTTGTCGGTTTATCGAGGGTTGACTGTAATAAAAAAATCGGAGAACAGTTTTTTTAGTGCCGGAAGATTTTAAGTTGAAATTCAAAAAAGTACACCATTTTGACTATCTAAAATTTTGCTAAATACGAGAATATATTTATCAAGAATATGTTCGATTTTTAAAGGCCGAGCATATTCACTGATGTGCTCTAGCATATGATCGAAAATATGCTCGAGCATATGCTCGTTTCAATACCCTAGTTTTGAGCATATAAAAATTACTTAGAAAATATTTGAACATGATTTGAAAATCAGTTAAAAATGCGTTTTCATTAGTTTTCATATCCTTTGAAAATTTCGATTCGAATTCATTCCACATTTGTTTTGATGTTCGTTCATGAAAACACTGAGTTAATGTTGATGATTTTTTAGATAGCTTGGAAAAGCATTTGCTAAGCAGGTCCTTATAGCATTTTTTGCAACATTCTCAGTCAAAAAAGCTTTCCACGAAGCGATCAGCATATCTAACGCATTTGATCAGAAAGTTTAAATTAAAAATAGTTCTATTGCTGTTCAAGTTTTATCTCTGAAGTTGCTTCAGAAAATGACCAGTGACTGAATCTCTATCTGACAAGCTGGACTATTCACATAAATCTGGAGACACATTTATCAATAATATAGTCTATTATAAATCACAAAAATATTTTTATCCACTCACTTTGGAAGTCCAAAGCAATCTGACCAGGGTTTCATCGTCAGTGGTGTCCAGAGGCACTTCACTTTCAAGTTGAGGAGTAAACCTAAAGAATGGTGCGCTGAGGAAGGCACCAAGCTTCTGCCCTCTCCACCTCTTGACCGTCAGAACAGGCCACTTGCTCAACCAATATGGTCTTTAAGTTCTGTGGAGATTTGATGTTTTTGGCAAGCTCTAGTAAACTTTCATGTCAAAGTTGGTGGGTAAGCTGACATCCAGGTCAGTCATGGCGTTTACTGGGAGTTTGCCAGTGCCTAAAGACACCAAAAAAAGCTATTTGCTTAGGCTGTTGACCTGATTCAGCTAGTGAAGCTTCATTGCACTGTTGGACATCCGCTAGCAGGTCCACTGAAGGATTATTGACCTGAAGAAGGTTTCATAGTTAGAACTCATATTTTTTGCCAATTACCCGTTGTGCGCAAAACAGATAAAATTATCTGAACCGATAAATTTATCTGTCAGATAAAAAATCAAAATTTTTTTGTCTCACAGATAAAATTTATCTGTCAGATAAATTTTATCTGTCAGATAAAATTTTATCTGACAGATAAAATTTTATCTGACAGATAAAACGGCTGTACCCCGAAATTTAAGCGGCGATTTGCTAAGTGGTCGATTTGCTAAGCGGTCGTTTTGCTAAGAAAAAGAATTTAAGCGCGAATTTGCTAAGAATTCACAATTTAAGCGCCAATTTGCTAAATGGTCGTTTTGCTAAGATTTTTTTTGCTAAGTAGTTGTTTTGATAAAGATCTTGTTTGTTAAGCTACATCTTCTTCGGTTCGGCTTAATTTCGGGGTACACACCTAAAAACCCAAACGATTCAATCCAAAATAATGCTTAAGTGCTTAGACTTTTTTGTCCTGAAAAGATGTGATCAGTGAGTTATTATGTTGATTTCGTTTAAGCTCAAATTGTTTTACCCCGCCAAATTATTTTTTTTACCCGCCAAATTTGAATTTTGAGCAAAATACTTGTTTACCCCGCCAAATTACTGATTTACCCCGCCAACTTATTGATTTACCCCGCTAAATTATTCATTTTACCCCGTCAAATTTTCACTTTACTTGGGGATGTTTGTATTCTGCCTATGTTGATTTTCATCTTAAGTAATAGCTTCAGATGAAAAAGGACCTGCTGCTTCTTGGAATGAGGAAAAGATTTGCCAAAACAAAGAGGAAATAAATAGAAAGTTAGCCAAGAATACTTGATTTGTCTCATTAGGTGAAACCACCATTTTTCGATATCTTCATATCAAGTACCAGTAAAGTCTCAAGTTGTTATAAATCGACCCTGCTTCAATACGTAAAAACGGAAAGAGATAAAACCATGACAAGAATACTTTATTAGCAAAAAACTCAACAAAGCAAACAGTTGACATCAAATTCAAGCAAAATGATATGTACTGTATAAATGATAACTAAATTCGCTCCAAAGCTTGACCAACTTTCTTTTTTCTCCCTTTCTTCATTCGTGGCTCTAGTGATCAGCTTTTCAGTTTCATAAGCAGCAAGGAGTGAAGCCATAGCAAGTTCTGCCACATCATTTTTGATCTCTTCACAGGCTTCTTGGTATATTCTAGCCTTCGGCAAATCCTTGTTCAGATCCACCGTCACGTGAGCCTAGCACATACCTCGCTTTGCACTTGGAAACACTTGATGGCAAGCTAAAAAATACCTTTAAATTTTATCTTCTAACTATTGACCTGTTTACCAGCAGTGATTTGTGTTGCCCCATCAGCGACAAGTAGCTCTGGTTTGAAGTTGCCTGCTCGAGAAATAGCCTCTAGAAGCCTTTGTAACTCCAAGTGTCCAGGTCCTCCAGTTGCCTGCTTGAGAAATAGCCTCTAGAAAGCCCTTGTAACTCCAAGTGTCCTCATGCGAAGAAATTGCAGCATAACTTGGAAAGAAAGTTTTTCTGCATCAGAGAAGCCAGCAGCCTAGGAAGTTATGTGAAATTCTATTGATTTCCAACGTTACAAATACTCACTAGCAGAGGATAGTTGAGAGTCATAAGCTTGAACGTTCCGTCAACTTGAACACCCTGCGAGTATGCTTGGCGATTTTGATGATTCTTTGAGTAGATCACCAGATAGAACTGCTCAGTAAGCCTATCCACACGTTCTCACGCAGATTGATAGACCGGTAATTGTAGGCGACAGCAAAAGAGTTGTTCTCATCCACTAAACCGAATTTATTCACAGTAGTAGCACAAACAATATTACAGAAGTAAAAGCTACCGGGTATTACTGTTTGTTCGAAGTACTATTTCACGTCTTCAAGCGTCAGAGTGCTTGTAGATCCTTGCTTTCCGCATAAAGTAGACTTCTGGTTTGCACTTGCTTCAACGATGGGATTACCAGACCTTTAAGTTCGGCATCATCCTAAACTTTTTTGTTCGTTATGTTGTCTTTCTTGAGCTGAATCATAGCACCAGATTGAGTTTTGGGCCAACCATAAATCAATTTTTTCTTCGTTTCGGCAAACTTTTTCCTTATTCCAAGAAGCAGCAGGTCCTCTTTTTATCTGAAGCTAGTACTTAAAGGGCCATTGCCGTCCCCGACAACGAGAATTTCAAATGTTTGAATTCGCGCGGACAGTTCTCTTTCGTCTCGCACTGTACTCTTTTGACTTGCTTCGAATGACTCAAAAGAGTAAAATGAAAGACGAAAGAGAACTGTCCCGCGCCAATTCAAACACTTGAAATTCTCGGTGTCAGGGACGGCAATGCCCCTTTAAAGATGAAAATCAACATAGGCAGAATACAAACATCCGTAAGTAAAGTAAAAATTTGACGGGTCAAATGAATAATTTAGCGGGGTAAATGAATAATTTGGCGGGGTAAATCAGTAATTTGCGGGGTAAACAAGTATTTTGCTCAAAATTCAATTTTGGCTGGGTAAAAAAATAATTTGGCGGGTAAATCAGTAATTTGGCGGGGTAAATTAGTTACAGCCTTTTGTTTATAGATACAAGAAAATGATAGACGTAAGGGTCTTGTTGGGTGAACTTGCATTGACTGATTGTTTTTGTTTAGGTGACGGTCATGAGTTATGACGACTGCTAAAAAGAGAATGACGGAACTAAGCTACTCCCATTTCTGCTCGTCAACAAGAAGTTGCCAGTGCCGAAGATCGCAGAAGACTTCAAGAACAAGTTCGAATCAGTCTGAATGGACGACAGAACAACAAAAAGGGGATTTCCTGCGAGAAGTTGTCGAAAGAGGCAAAATATGGCTATTAATCTGGGTCGCGTTTGCATCGAAGAAGGTAAGATCAGTTCCGAACATGTTAATCAGAATAAAAATTTGTTGCTTTATTCTTTAATCTGGGTTGTTTTTGCTGAATAAAATATTTATCAGGAAATGAGCGTCTATTAGAGAGTGGTCGTTTATTTTTTAACCCCCTGGATAGATGGTCATTCATTAGAAAATGGACGTTAATTAGAGAGTGGTCTTATTTTTTTCAAAAAAAACAGATTTCTGACTAAAAACATTTTTTCGCTGCACCAACCCCTGATTTCCTTGTGCGCATTAGATAGCTTGCACACTATTTAATATTCAAGGACAACAACTTCGAAAATTGAAGTACGCAAAAAGTGACCCATAATTGAGTTTTTATACCCGAGCATACTCAAATTTCCTGAGTATGAATACTGTCACAAAGAAAAAAAATTTTTGGTGGACATTGTCTAAGGCAAGTTTATGCTTGTTTTGAAGCTTATGAGTTGTAGTTTTGATCCAGCGAAAAAAACTTTTATTAATAAAATACTGGTATTAATACCGATATCAATACCGGTTTTAATACTGGTATTAATACCAATATCAATACCGGTATTAATACTGGTATTAATACCAATATCAATACCGGTATTAATACTGGTATTAATTAATACCATTGGCCAACCCTAGTTAACATTTGAATTTCAAAAAACCTATCAAAATAAATTTCTTCTGATTTACTGATAAAATTTTGATTCTGGAGCTTATCTGTCAATTTTTATCGGCTTGCAATTGAATTGCAAAAGTATAAAACCGTGCGTAAACTTTGCTAGTTGTAATAACTTATGGATCAACCAATACTTTCTCGCTTACCCCAAAAATAAACAAACACGGGTCTGACTTGCGCTTTCTGGAAAACCACCACCTCATGCCCCCCCCCACCCCTCCGAGGGGTGAGGTACGTTCGTCAGGTACGAAACTGACTTTCTAATAAACATGTTCAAAGTATGTGTTAAACAGAAATATAGTTTGTTTAACACCAGGTGAAAATATCTTGATGTTCGATCTGTCATTTTATGATGGGTTTTCGAAGCCATGCTAGTAATCAGTGTTGTTTTCTTTACAAATTTTTGTGTACGAAAAATTTTCATTTTTGTAAACATAAGAAAGCAAAAAATATTGTATTTTTGTTTTTGAACATTTATGAAAATTTAAATTCTCTCATTTTCATTTCTGTACACAAATGAAAATAAAAATATCTCTGTTTACGTTTGTGTACACAAATTAAATGTGGAAAAAGTTTGTGTACGTTTTTGTACACAAATGAAAATCAAAAAATGTTTGTGTACGTTTGTGTACACAAATCAAAATTTTACAATTTTTGTGTTCGTTTTTGTACACAAATAAAAAGTCAAAACGTTTCGTGTACGTTTGTGTACACAAGTGAAAAACCTGAAAATTTTGTTTATGTTTGTGTACACAGATAAAAACTACTGTACACAGCACAAAACAACAATGTTTTATTGCATTAACAATGTGTACTATACTAATAAATTACAAAAACATACTTTCTCGGGGATATTTTGCAAGATAACGAGTCATGTTGAAGCTCGATCTCATTTTTGGTATTTAAAGAACCGATAAGAACATAGAGGTTTTACATTCATGCACTTTTATGAGTTTTTACCAGTATTTTGCTTTTTATTGTGTTGCGTAGTTTTATTGTGTTGCGTACAATACTTTTTCCATGTGTACACAAACGTAAAGAAAATTTTCAGGGTTTTTATTTGTGTACATATAAACCTACACAAAATTTTTTGACTTTTCATTTGTGTACACAAACGTAAACAAAGATACTTTCATTTTCATTTGTCTACACAGTCGTACACAAAAATTGTGAAATTTTCATTTGTGTACACAAACGTACACAAACATTTCCTGATTTTCATTTGTAAACAGAAATGAAAATGAGAAAATTTAAATTTTATAAATGTTCAAAAACAAAAACTCGAATTCTTTTGTGTACATTTGTGTACAAAAATGTAACCGCAACACAAAACATTTGAACGTTTACATGTGTACACAAAGTATCACTGCTTTTTCGACATACTTTTTCGACCACTACGCTTCGAGGGCACTGTTCGACATTCGCGAGAAGAGTACCAGGGCTACATGATGACATATCGTGCACTAAAAATTAAGAATTGAAGTTGGTCCTATGGTCCTCTCAAAGCGCAGTGTTTTTTTTTAAACACTCTAATTAAGTTACATAAAAAACTCACTGAAAAAATTACCACTGAAGATTAGTTCAAGATGAAAATATTCGAAGTTATTAAAGCCATGTCAAAACCTTTATTTCAAACCCCAGCTAGTTATAGTGCCGAAGCTGTTTTTAGTTTTGCTGATGTTGAAATAAAAAAGATTTAAACTTTTCATTCGTCATGAGGTACAGAAACTTTGTATTTTTAGAAAAAAATGTCATCAGTCAATCAGTGGTCAACAATCTTAAGATAGGTTGACCCTGTCAACAAGAAAATGTTCTGCTCAATTTAATTTAGTTTCATTATGTTTTTTCAACTTTTAAAGCGTTAAATTAATTTCAAAAATAGCATTTCAAGGCCTCAACTCAAGTCTTAAAAAATCAGATTAGATTCAGATAAAAGGTCACGCCCATCTAAATCAAATGGCTTGAAACAAAGAAAACGTGACTCACAAACACAGTTTTTATACTATATGAAGATCTCACTTTGAACTAAAAACTTTTTAGCAACAAAGTTTTTGTTTTGAATATAAAACAGTCACAATATGCAACATTGAAAAAACAATAATGTAAAATTTAATTAACAATTGATTATCATAATTTTTCATACAGTGAAAGAAGTGTCACAAATGTAATTGACAATTGACTTGTTCCTACCGTGTATCTGTTCCCACAGTTCTGTTTAAGAATGACAATGACCTGTTTGAAAAGTCAGAATCTCAACACTTGAAAAAACAAAGGACAAATTAAAATTTAAAAAAAAAACATTGTGAAGGAAAACTCAACGCGATATCTGAAGCAAATTTTTATTGAAATTCAAAAATATGTAGCCCTCTTGCAAATAAGAATAAAAAGTTTCCCAGGCGCCTTATACCCTGCCCTAGCACCCCTTTTGTCCTTCTTTCATTTATGTCTCGACCTCGCGCCACTCCACAAGATGTGACCGATCATTAAAGAAAACCACCACCGATGCGGGGAGGTAGAGAGTAGTGCACCCCGTGGCCAATTTAAATTTTATTTTTTTTAAATAGACTCTTAAATAGACTAAATAGACTTTATATTAGTGTTGGAGAGGAGTTGTGCGGCTGTTTCGTGGTGCGGTTTTCTCAAAAATTGCTGTTTGCGGTCAACCGCAAAGAGAATTGCATTTAAACCGCGGTTTTGCGGTTTTTTGTTTTTGAATTTTTTATGGACGGTACTTTTTTCCGCCCCCAAATTACTTTTTTCTGCCCCAAATTTTCGAAAAAATGCCCCCAAATTTTTGTTTAGTGGGTATAGGGCTCATTCAGTGTCCCCTACTTTATTTTTCTCATTGTTTTTTGGTTTTCATGTGTTTTAAGTATCTTGTTGTGTGCTAGTCTCACAAAATTGACCATTAGTGAGGTAAAAAAGAATCATCACTCAAGGTCAATGTTAAAGTTGTCCAACAATCAAAAAATCCTCGCATTATATTAGTCTTTATTTTTCAGCTTTTAGATGTTGTTTTCAGAAGCTTGTATTTGTGATTTTAGATTTGCTGGTCAGGTAAATTTTTATTTTTGACACAATTCGCATACAGCTTGAAAAAGTCGTCAGCGCACGTAACGTCAATTCAGAATTTTTTCGCCAATGTGACAACTATTGACTTTAAAATATGAATTATCGAATATGATCTATATTCATCAAAAAACAACAGAAAATAATAACGTTTAAAACAACAGGATTGCAAAAAAAATAAAAAACCAAAACGGCGAAAATACTACATAGGGGACCATTGAGAAATTCCGCGAACTTTCCGAACAACCTAATATTTCGAAAAAAGTGTGAAATTTGTGAAAATATTGGGTTTATTGTTAAAAAGTTAAAAAGCTTTACAATTATTTAATCATTATTTAGAATCATCATGTGTTTTTGTGGTTATTTGAAAAAAAAAATTCTAGGGAGCCCATCGAAGAGTCCTTGATTTTTGAGCTCAGATTTTCCAATAAACTGCAGAAATATGTATATTCATATAAACACACTTACTTTAGACACTTGATCATAAAATGCATATAGAGTCTCGGGTCTTAGACCAAGGCGCTTAAAGTCAGCAGACGTCTCCAACCTTTTGCTAATAGCACTTTCTGTGGTGTTCGAAAATGCATCTCTAAGATCTTCCATGAAGATTAGACGAGGAGAGTCTTTATTGTCCTGAAACCATCGGTAAAAAAGAGCCGTAACAATAATATAAATCAGTCCAGAAAACAGTCAAAGTAAAAGAATACCATTAGAAAACCCCTGGAAAATGCTAGAGCCTTTTCCGAATTCAGCTGCGGCACTTCATGTAATGGGCATTCATGACCAACAAGAAATATGTAAAGACATTTCTATAAATTTGCAAGTGTGGAACCCATTTTTTATTTTCTTGATAATTTTCATTTAAACATCGAATTTTATCTGACCGATAAAATTTTATCTATCAGATAAAATTTTATCTGGCAGGTAAATTTTATCTGTCAGATAAAATTGTATCTGGCAGATAAATTTATCGGTTCAGATAAATTTATCTGTTTTGCGCACCACGTTCAAAGCTTATTTATTTGAAAGAAGCGTCGAGAATGCCAAATATTGCTGGGAAGACAGTTTACAGCGTTACCATCGTAGGGTTAACTCTGCTCAAGTTTTGTCCACAACGCAACACTAGGTTGTCAATCAATTTAATTTTTGGAAAAGTTTTTAGACGAAATTTAGTGCACCAATCAAACTGGTTGAACCATTTTTTTAAATAAGCGAAAGTTAATATCTTGTGTTTGAGTCTTAGAGATACCAGAATTGCAAAATTGATTAGAAAAATACTCTTGAAGTGAAGAGAAAATAAAAGAAATAGACACTTGAAAAAATTAGCCTTTTTCCATGGCTCTTAAAAACCTAAATCCAAGCAAAATAGCAATTCTGACATCGAATCTCTTTACCCAACTTTTAATTTTGCACAAGTCTCGCTTACATCGTATTATTGGGTTGTTAAAAATTTATGCCTCACAATAAGTACTACAGGATGAGCAGTTTCGGCGCTACCCAGTTTCTTAAATTAGAAGTTACCGTATTTTCTCTAATAGCTCACCCGTCTCTATTAACTCACCCCTCTACTTTGAGAACCTATATCTCAGCCCTAAGCAAATATTTTACATCGTCGTTTATCGCATTTTCTTAACTCCCACGAGCTCTATCGATTCCAATTTTTAGATTTTGGTTGAGCACCCAAAAATCTCAAGATCGACTTCAAATTTTTCCGATTTTTAAGGGGTTAAAAAATAACTCACCCGGGTGAGCTATTAGAGAAAATATGGTATAATAAAGTACTGTTTCGAAAAAGTCAAAGTTTATAAAAAAATGGTTTCGCCAAAAACAGGTTTAAAGAAAGATCATATTCGACAATAAACATTTTGCAAACAAATGTTTCGCTAAACAAATAGTTTCTTCAACTCAGAGTTTTCAGAAGAGAAATTTTAAATTAAACTCCAGAATCCGATATTTTGGATTAAGCTGAAGGTAATTTAAAATCAGTTTACCCTAGCCAGAATCGTGTCCTGAACACGGCTTGTTAAGACCAAAAAGCTGTTTAACCAACTGGAATATCAATACCGTGGTATTTACACACTCCAAGGTGGTCGACCTTTTAATTTTTGTGGATTATTCTGAATAGGCAAACAAATTTTGCTTTTTATCAAAAGCCGGTGTTTAAAAGGATTCGTAACGAGCACAACCTTGTTTTGACTTAATTGCACCTTCGAAACTAAGGTAGTCCCTATTTTCTGGGTGGATGTCCAGCTGGACAACTTGAGTACAGTTCGAAAAGTTCTAAGGTTAAGCTTAAAAATAGGTTGTTGTGGCCGGCAAAGGATTAGTCGCTTCATGTCCAAGACCAGCCCACTCCAAAATATGCGCACAATGTGTGAGTGAGGGTGAAAGGAAGAGTTAGAGTAAATTTTTTTACTTTTCGAGTTCCAAAACCTGTTGTCTGCGTCCTAATGAGTGCATCTGTAATTAGTGCGTCAATATTAAAATATGTTGCCATGGCACAAAAATTTCAATGTTTTGCGTTGAAGACCATTACCAGTTTAAGAATGAGATGTAGTGCATCGTAGCTGGATCATCTGGATGTCCCATGGACCAACTAATCCAAGTGGTCGTCCACTTGGTTTAGTTGGTGCGTGGATTATTCAGTGAAACTGAGGTTAGATTATAAAAAAGGGTATTGAGATTCTCTTAGGAATTTTTATCTTATTTCAGACCATTTAGTTGGATATCCACTTGATCAGCTGGTACCCACTCCAGATTTTGGGACCCAGATAGGTAAAATTATAATTTAATAATAATAAACGGTTTCACCAGGCAATTTTACAATGAAAAAAGTGGTTAGCTTTCGAATTTGGATAATTTTTATTTTTATTGGAAACCAGGTGGATATCCACCTAGCCGAGGGATAATTACCCAAGGTTTTTGGCACCGCTTAGGGCAAAACTCAATTTCGATACAGTCGACTCTCGATAAACCGCCACCCCCAAAAGTTCGTTCCCACCTTGGGTCCGACACTTTTTTTACTTTAATTTTTGAAATATTTTGCCAAACCTGATTCGTCAGTCTAATCCGAAATATCGCAACGATTCTGATTTTGCCAGTCGTTTTTCGGAATGGTAACACTTTTGCCGTAAAGACCCGCGCCTCTCGATAAACCGCCACCCTATTTTCAGAAAAGGGTGGCGGTTTATCGAGAGTCGACTGTACCAACAAACAGAACTCCTTACACGATTTTAAGTCACAAAAAGGTTTGTTATGAATTTGAACTAAATTTTGATTTTTCGGCCATCCAGGTGGATATCCAGCAAACCCAATTCCATTCCCAAATGACCAGGGGGGCGAATGACGAGGGACCAAATAATTGGGGACCGAAAGACCTACTTCCTAGACAGGCCCTTGCTGACACACTAATCACCGACGCACTCATTGCGACGCACTAATTACACATAACCCTAATACCGTCCATGGCTATCTAAATTATGAACCGTCACAAAATAACAACAAATCGATATTTTTAGAAAGGTCGGTAATTTCTCTAAAGCACTTTCTTTGTCAAATGTGTGTTTCTAAAATGTATATTGCTCAAACATATTCTTTTCAGAAACGGTCTTTCTTTAAACCTCTTTTTGGCGAAACCACTTTTTATAAACTTTGACTTTTTCGAAACAGTACTTTATTATAACTTCTAATTTAAAACCTGGGTAGCGCCGCAGTTTCTTGTACTATTTAACTACCCAGCTCAATCAGGAAAATTGTGAAGTTTTTGGGTGCCCAACAACGAGCCCAACTAAAGTGAAGCTTGCGTTAGTAATTAAAACACGAAAAGTAGCTTTGCAAAATATTTGCCCAAAATAATTGCTCAAAATATTTACAAGAATGGCAACCGGAAATTTAGCGAAATTCTGCTGAACGTCCACCGGAAGATTAACCACTTTTTGGGGGCGGATCGAGCTGATTTTTTCAAGGTCAGAAATTTCATTTGTCAAATACTTGAGAGAAAATAGTCCTGCAAAAATAAGTTCGATTCGCCGGAAATAGTGGGTTGAAAAAATGGACGCTAGTAGCGAATACCCCCCCCCCCCAACGATTTTCACTTTTTTTACTTAAGTAAAAAGTACCCAAATTTATGTCCCAGACCCCGGAAAATGTGCGCAAACTCTTCATTAGTCACGACTTCCGTACGCTGGCCTACCCCAAGCCTAAGGGCTAAGGCTAAACTTGTTGTTTGCAAGGGTAGTTACAGCAATTTTTAAAGGTCGGATTGTTGTGGGGGGGGGCGGAGGGCTATTCGCTACTAGCGCCAAAAAATGCTTTCATCCAACGAAAATTGGCAAAACTCTGCAACATGTCCGATTGGTGGCGAGAATATACCAGCTGAACGAAAGAATTGTCCTTGATTAATCCTATCTTAGGTATCACTTTCTGGTGGGTTTCAAATTATATGACTTACAAATCTATAGTAAACTTAATTGTTAGGTTTCGCTTCACTATTTTGGTATTCAAAAGAAGATTCAAATTTGTGATAGGTCGAATGTTATAACTTTGAAATTTAACAAGAAGTCTATTGTAGTTAAAAAATAAATAACGATTTCGCAACCCATTAGAAAGTGCTAGTCACTTTAAGTTTGTCCTCTAAATTTTTAATCACGAGTCCCAATCGGAATCTTGTGGGTGCAGGCCGTTTCGTCGCCAGTATTTTCGTCGCCCACATTTTCGTCGCCACAATTTTCGTCGCCAACAATTTTCGACGCCACAATTTTCGTCGCCCAGAATTTTCGTCGCCCGCATATTTTCGTCGCCGGCATATTTTCGTCGCCCGCATATTTTCGTCGCGGCATATTTTCGTCGCCCACATTTTTCGTCGCCACAATTTTCGTCGCCAACAATTTTCGACGCCGGTATATTTTCGTCGCCGACATATTTTCGTCGCCACAATTTTCGTCGCCCAGAATTTTCGTCGCCCGCATATTTTCGTCGCCGGCATATTTTCGTCGCCCGCATATTTTCGTCGCCGGCATATTTTCGTCGCCCGCATATTTTCGTCGCCGGCATATTTCGTCGCCCGCATATTTTCGTCGCCGGCATATTTTCGTCGCCGGCATATTTTCGTCGCACACATTTTCGTCGCCACAATCATGGTGGGGAAAACCGATAAAATGAGAAAAGACCGATAAAATTCAAACGAGTTCAATAAAATTCAAACTTTCTGTCGCTTCTTGAATGCCTGAAAGTAACAACAGTAACGCAGCTTTATTCAACTATTTACATCAACAAATCAAATATTCTTCAAAGCTGTGACAACTCCTTGAGACCATTCCTTCTTGCTCAACTTCTTTGCTTCGACGTCCGCCCACCGATTGACTTGTAGAAGTATTCGTTCATCTCGCTTCACATCTTCAGCTCGCCTTGGTTCATGACGCCGTTGACCCAGTCCTGAAGAGTTGCAAGGTATAAAGAATAGTAAGGTTTAAGACATGTTCAGATTACGTTGTAGAGAAGCAGTAAATCGCCACGGTAGGCTTCTCAGAGCTTGATCAAGAAATGCCACATAGACGGATTCGATTTTATGTGCTTCTGGATTTGTTGTTGTTGCTTTCGCTTGGATTGTTGTGGCACGGTCGTCCCTCGGTCACAGCTCGATATTGATTAGAAATTTCGATTGAGTAGAATGGCTTTCTACCGTTGCTTCCTTCCACTGGCTCTACCCTTAACTTTGTTAAGTAAGTGAATGTCCTTTGAAACAATTCAAAGTATTCTTACCAAACCAAGTTACCATGTACTCAACCATAGGTGTGAGTTCCGGTCGACTGATGAGCGGCTTGATTACTTCTCTCCAAAGGCGGATCATCTCATTGGGCGGAGCATAGAAAGGCACAATCATCACTCGCACTTGCTCGTAAATTTCCAGATCCCTCATGTATAGCGCAGCAGCTTTAGCTTTTTCACGCGTCCAGTAATTGCCTGAATGAGATGGAACGAATCCCCTCTGCATTCAATTCCATCGAAAACTGATTTTGCTCCATTCACCTGCAGTCTCTCGAAATCCGACTTGAAGTAGTCTGGCTTGAGTTCCGGACAGATCTAAGTTAGATCTATATCTAACCAATATTCTATCCTAAGTATGCAGATATACCTGCTGAATAATTTTGAAAAGACGCTCCATCGTTTCGTTGTCCATCGCGGGCACCAGGCAGTGAAAGATTGGAATGAAAAACCGGTGGACCTTTGTACTTTCGTCTTCTTGCATTATTGTTCTTGTGCGTTCGGCGACCAATACATAGAGCTAATCAATATAAATATGAAAAATGTCAGTTATATAAAAATTAATACTTACCTGCGAAAACATTTTCTGCTTCCATCCACGACGATCTTGCAACGGGCAGCATGCAAAAGTCCCATCACCATAAAGCGCGTTGATATGAACAAAAGACGAAATCATTCCTTGGTCACCACAGACAACAATTCTCTTGAAATCAAGCAATTACATGTCTGTAGTCTTAGTTCAAATTTTTTCAATTTACCTTTGGATCGGTAGCACCAGTGTCACGTAGGATGAAAGACTTGCCGTCGAAAAACGCATAAGCTCATCAGGAATCTCGAAGGCAATTGTGGTCGGTGGAGGAGGAAGGCCCATTGATTTCGCACGCTTTTTTCCGAGACGACCAGCTTCACTATCTTTCCTTGGAAGAAATCGCTTTTGAACGGGAGAAAGATTGGCTGTCGTTTGAGTTATCACTTGATTCGGTGTCTAAACACTGATAGTAAATTCAAATATCTAATAAGATTCAGCAAAACGTACCATATCAGTGAAAGTTGTGATGAGTCCAACTTGCTCATCGCGCACCATAGCATTAATCGGCCGTTAAGGAGAGACGGGATGGATCGAATGAGAACCGAGAACGGAACGCAATTTTTTTGTTGCTTTCACGAGATGTAGTCGCATCTTGCACCCGAACTCCCACTGATCGCATCTGTAGAACGAAAGTTTCTTGTCCACCGAATCCTTGTCGAATTTAAAAAGTGCTCCATCATAAATCGGCTTGCTTTTGTCACTGCGCGTAGAATCGACCCACTCTAGCTCGACTTCTGGCTCCACTCTCACAATGTTTTGCCCCACTTCGACATCACTGAGTTCACTGAGCTCGGATTCCGCCAGTTCCTCCGCTTCCTCGTAGTTATCGAAGTCGCTGTTCATTTTGTAGCCTGAAATAAAACGTAAAGAAATAAAAGGAGAAAGAAGCGTGACAAAACGTGACGACGCTAAAAACGTAAAATCAATAGAAAACAGTGCCGAGAAAAATATACCGGCGACGAAAATATGCCGGCGACGAAAATATGCGGGCGACAAAAATTGTGGGCGACGAAAACTGTGGCGACGAAAGTATACCGGCGACGAAAATTGTGGGCGACGAAAACTGTGGCGACGAAATTGTTGGCGACGAAAACTGTGGCGACGAAAAATGTGGGCGACGAAACTGTGGCGACGAAAATTGTTGGCAACGAAAACTGTGGCGACGAAAAATGTGGGCGACGAAAATTCTGGCGACGAAACGGCCTGCACCCAATCTTGTCTGAGGTAAGTGAGTCTCTAACTGGCCACTCTTGAAAAATGATGGTTTCAAAGTTTCAGTTTCTTAAAATAATCTTTTGGAACCCAGAAGAAAGGGTAGAAAGTGTGCATTATTGCACTGTTACCGTCGTAGAGTTAGCTCTACTCAAGTTTCCTTCACAACGCGACACTAGGTTGTTAATAAATCTAATTTGATTGAAAAGTTGGCGCTAGTAGCGAATACCATCCCTCCACCCCCCACCCAGCATCCGAATTCGCTACTAGCGTCGAAAAGTTTTAATAAGACAAAATTTGGTACAATATTAAAATCGTTTGATCCATTTGTTTAAAAAGCATGACCGTGTGTTTCAAAAATTTTTAGGTGGGGACCAGCAATTTGTCTCGAACTGTTCTATTTTTACTCGTTTCGCGATTAATCTGATATTACGCTTTTGAAAACTAGGCAAAAAACTTTAAAAAACTAGACGAGAACGATTCTGAAAACATCTCGAGAAAGGAAATAAATAGTGGTCCCCGCCCTTTCTTCGTGTGAAGCACAGGCATGACCCTTTAAAAAATAACTGAAGGTTAATATCGAAGGTTAATATGTTACTTAAAGGACCATGCTCTTTGCGCGCAGCGACATGCGCAAAATTTCAATTGGCGGTGGACACTTCTCTTCGTCTCACACTGTACTCTTTGCTGTTACGGCGAACGACTCCAAAGAGTAAAGTTTGAGACGAAAGAGAACTGTCCCCCGCCAATTCAAATTTTGCGCATGTCGCTGCGCGCAAAGAGCATGGTCCTTTAAAGCTAAGATCCAAGCCATAAGAAACATTAAAAACTCTACATTTTAGTAAAATGTTGGCACATTTTTACAGAAATTAAGGGTTCGGTGTCCGATTTATATCTTGGTCTATTTTTTACAACAATTTTTTATGGTCTTTACATTTTTTATTTATATAATTTTTGCACAATAAATATTGCCCTTTCTATATTTGTTCCTTCTAGAATCGCCGAAATATAATATTCTTGAGGGCTGCTGGCAAAACAAATAGTGCAAAATAGGACTGGCGGGCAGAAACAAGTAATTTCTCTCTTTGGAAGAAAACAATCCAGAGATATCTGGTTAGCCCACCTTTTTTTACTCTGAATTATTTATTTGTTGTGTTAGGAGAACATAGGTTTTTGGATTGATAATTAAAGAATAGAGACAATATCACATATATTTTAGGGTAGCGTTGAAATTTGAAAAATAAAAACGTCATTAAAATATTAAGTACCACCTTTTTACCGAAAAAAAGTTAGAAAAAAACTATTAGAAAAAATAAGGCAATTATTAGGGTCGCTAAATGGAAATCTGTCTGGAAATTTCCGTAAAGGCAAAAAAGCGGAAGTTTTCTAAAAAATAAAAAGAAAATAAATTATGGCTCAAATGGTTTACCCCGTCAAATTTTATGGCTTTATTTTTATCCAAAAAAATTCCGATTGGTCTTTAAATTTAATACCAAAATGTAGCCCAAAAAAAGTCAAAGTCTTTAAAAAAGTCTTTTCATGCAACAAATTGTTTAAAAAGTTTGGTCTGTACAAAGACTTTTTTCTGCAACTTCTGAAAATCTCAGTAAGTTAGTCGCTAAGTTAGCTCGCTAGAAAGCTGAGATCCAGGGCTACACGCTGGTATTGAAACTTTGAAAATAATAAAGAAAAGTCGAATAAATACTTCAGAGAAACATATTTTGGAGCACTTTACCTTTACCGCCACCACTCCATTAACCCTTAACCCCGCCAGCAAATCAGCTTGGGGACCAAGGCCAAACTTTTTCCATATTTTATATCAATAAAGTTTTTGCATAAAAATAATCAAAAAGTGCAAATATATTGGTTAAGACCTTTTTGAGATTTTGTAATAAAAAATTTCAAATGAAAATTTTTTTTGGGGTATAGGTAAATTTAGACCGAATTTTTGCGATTTGACGGGCAAAGAATAATTTGACTGGGCAAAATGCTTAAAACCAACAAATTATTAGTTAATTAATAACTGTATAACTTTTCGTATAACATACGACAATTTCTACAGTTATCTACTTACAGTTTATCGATAATATTCTGAACTAGCAAAACAGTCGCCATGCGCGCCTTAAAATTCAAGCGAAACTATTCATTACAAACTGTGCACCACCACCTGGGCACCATGTTGGCGATGAATGCTCATCTCTCTTTCTTTGGCTCATCTCAGTGGCTACGAAATGAGTGGTAATTCGCCTGAAAAAGAAATAAGAGTACTTGAGAAAAGAAGCTATGACGAAACCATTGACGACGGGATCTCATTGTCGAAAAGATCTTATTGGCAAAAGTCTCATTGGCAAAACGATGACACTCCCAGTAGAATTGTAAGAAAATTATGTGAGGCTACATTCATACCTCTTGTTTGACACAACCGTGTTTGACACTCTTACTTGCCCATAACTTTTTAGTGGGGGGTTATAGTACTCTTTTCTGGTCCAACGATTTTATTTCAATAATTCTAACTGAATTCAAATTTAGGAATAATAACAATAAAATAAATCAAGAATAATAACTCAATTTTTAACAAAATTTTGAAACCCATGTATAAAACCCATGTTAATTGCAAACTTATAACCAGCCTAATGTCGACCGGCGTGGGGTAAGTGAAAAGCTGTTTATAGAAAAGCTGCTTAACGAAAATACTATATAGGAAGACAATATAATTAGTTGATAGGTTTCATAAAATAATTTTGAAATAAAATTGTTTACTTGTGAAACCTATTAAGTAATTATATTGTCTTCCTTTATAATAATTTCGTTAAGCAGATTGTAGTTGAGAGGGTTTTAAACTACCTACCCGCGTGATATCTGGAAATAAAAGAAACAAACCAAACTTTGTGAAAAATATCTGATAATTTTAATTTATTCTATTTTTACACACTTTTCATCAATGCCTTATATAATTTTTTGATACTTGGTCTGCTGCTTGCAGCTTCTGCGTCCCGCACGTTTTTCCACATTATATATCAGTTTTAGGATAAGGACGCCGAGTGTTTCAACGATATTTCGCCGATGGGTTTCAATGATAAAGTAGGAGTATTCCCCAATTGTCTCCTTCAGTACTCTGGGCTCGATCAAACCTGTTTCCCAACATTTAAGTTCTTCTTCTACTCATTTGGTTACTTAATCACCCGCCACTGACAAACACACTCCTTTTTTTGTTTTGCGCACGTAGATCACCATTACCACTAAACTGGTGGAATGTCTGTTGCCATTAAAACCAAAAATAAATAAATTAAACTACTACTTCTATTTCTTCTTCCTATGCTCATGTGACAAAACAAACCAACACTCTTTTTCTTCCAGCTTTTTGGGAGTAGGGCTGGACTTGGTTGGGTGTTCTTCGCTGAGTCCTTCTCCACTCCCAGCTACCTTACTTTTCTCTTACCTAACCGCAAGGCTCCACCCACTATTTTGGCAATAGAGCTGTGTAGCCTTGCTATTTAAGTCTGGGCTTGCTCGTTAAGAATTACTTTTGCGGAATTTTGTATTGTCGTATGTAAGGTTGAGTATTCCGCTTCTATTTTTGGACACCTTAGTACTGTCGTATATTTTTAAGCACTCACTTTACCAAAAATTTTGTCGACTTATTTGTTGACTATGTTTTTTGGGTTGCAGTATAGAATCCCCCACGCAGAGTGCTCGGATTGAGGAGATAACCTCATATTCGTGTTTTTCGAACTCGATTTCATGTGAAAACCGGCTGCTTTTTGATTCTGAGAAAAAAAAATTTTTCGAACCACAGGGGGGTCATGGTTTTTTAGTCAAAATTTGAAAATTCAAATTGACGCCTTTTGAATGTTAAAGGAAATAAGGGCTGTATTGGGAGGGATTTCGTGGGGATGGGAGGGGAGGGGAATTGTGGGAGGAGATTTTGGGGGGGGGGGGGGGAGATTTTGAATTTTGGTTCTAGAATTTACGAAACAATCATAGTTCAATTTTTTATGAAAATATGTTTAATTTTTAAAATTATTGAAAAATTATTAGTTAGTTTGAGCATAAGCCAAGAACATATAAGCCAAAATTTCAAACAACCAATACTTGTACCCAGATTTTAGTTTAGGTTATTAGCTATACTTCAAATTTTTTTAATTGGCTGGGGAGAATCAAAGTCATACACGGCAATAGTCTTTTAAATCGTGGGACGGTGAAATATTAGTGCTAGTTCACGGACTTTGAGTTTGAGTACGAGTTCAAGTTCGATTTCGGATGAAGGGTGATCACGTAGCCAGAAATCCGAACTCGACCACGAACTCAAAGCTTTTCACGTACTTGAGATCTGACTCGAGGTTATTCAGTTATATAACTAGGATCACTCAGAATCTCACCCAATGTGGGCAAAGGCCACTAAAGTTGCTTTTCTAAGGTTTACTATAGAAAGAGTCCAAGTTATGCAATTGAGCTTTGAACTTTCGAAGTACGTGAACACCTTCGAGTTCGAATTAGACTTCAAGTTCGAGTTCGGATCAGAGGTGTTCACGTAGCCGAAAATCCGAACTCGAAGTCAAACAAGAATTTTTACTCGAATTACATGAACAAGCCATTATAAACGAAAGTTTATTGCATACCGTATTTCCTCTAATAGGCGCAGCGGTGCGCTTATTTTTCAATCTCCGAAAATTGGAAAATTTGGAATTCAAGCTCAAGATTTTTGGATGAAAATAAAAAATTCTGAATTCACTTAATTTTTTTTAAATTTAAGAGCCACATTTTGTTAACTACCCGATGTTGAATAATAAGTTGGGTTAGCACCACGAATAACATAACACGAATAACTTAGCACCACGAATAACTTTTTTGAAAATCTGCTAAAATAATGTTTACCAGATAAGGCTCTTAAAGGGGCATACCAGCGCGTTACTCGTAAGTTGAGGCGGGACGGCAGTTTTTAAAAAATCGTCCGTGTTTTCACTCGTTTCAACTCAAATCTGATATTTATCCATTTTTAAAAGTAGGCAGCAAACTTTCGTCAGATCAGGTAGAACGCTTGTAGGAATAGTCAAGAGAGAAATAAATTGCTGGTCCCCGGCTTAATTGCAGTGTACGCGCTGGTATGCCCCTTTAAGCTACATTTAAAATTACATTCGACGTATATTTTGTTTATTCCGGGTGACGCTCTGTTATAAAAACATTTTACTAACCTTTTTTTTGAATGAAATTTTGCAAAACATTATGAAATTTAGAAACCTGCAGTTCAAAAGATTTTTGATCAAAAACAACTTGTCCAAATATGTGTTCACCCAACATTTTGTTTATCAAAATCAGGTGATAGGTGTGTGCGTGCGTGTTAGGAAGTAAATAACATTGAAATGAACTGTTTTCGTTATAGTTCATCTGCGTGCAATTTCTTGTGATAGGATAACCTCGTGGTGTTCATCTTATTTGTCAATTCACCAATTTATTTTTTCAGATATGAGCAACGTGGATTTGTACACTCTTCTTGGCTGTGATGCTACTTCTACGGTTAGTCAAATTTTTTGATTCCTGTTTTTCTAAATTACTGTTTTGGTTTTTCAGACCGATCAAATCCTAGCCGAATTTCGATCCAAAGTCAGAGAAATTCATCCAGACAAAATGGAGGCAGCTCAGAAGTCTGAAGCCGAAGTTCTGTTCCATGAATTGAATTATGCAAAAGAAGTCCTCTGCAATCCGTCTAAACGCCAGCACTATGACTTGTTTTTGAGAATGGGCGAGCCTTTGAATGTTTCATTGAAGGAATGGATGGAGAATCAGGATAGACTTCAACAGGTGTGTGTGTGTAAATAAAAAACATTTGGCATATATTTGATTTATTCCAATCCCCAAGTGACACATTGCCTGCTGGATTCCGTCAAGAAATTTTTCTTGCGCTAAAATTTATGTGATAAACACTTGTCTCATGAGTTACAAAAAAGAGCATACCAAAAAAATGCAGAGCCATTGGGTTGGTTCATGAGTACGCGATTTGTTATGCTCAATTCGCAAGATTTCCGCGTGGGTTTTTATGAGTTTTTACTAATAGAACACCCCTGGGTTTCGCAACCAAATTTTAGCGTGATGGGTACGTAATCATAATTTTAGCAGTTTGCAACCCATCGACTAATGATTTATTTTAATATATATTAACAAATTAAGCTATCGCAGTTACATCTAGTATTGGCAACGAACAAATATTTTTTGTACGGTATCGTTTGTAATCAACTCATTCTTCTCATATTTCAGACTCTTCACTGGGCTAACCAGACCAATGAATCGATGCCTATGCTTCAAGACACCAACAAATCAACCTCAGCTGCTGGTCCATCCTCCTGCAAATCAGAACTGGAGCAGACCGGCAGTCAAGACACTTCTTTCCAACTGCATAGCACAAGTCCTGCCAATAACTATCCTAGACGATTCGAGGCTGGACCAGTCACAACAGTCCAGTAATTAATGCCTTCAGAAACTATGAAATTTAAGTCATTATTGCATTTGCTAATTAGGTAAAAAAGATGGTCTGATTGCTTTTTACACCTTTAATGGTTTCTCGGCTACGTTTTGAAGTCTGCTCTGATTTATGGCTGCTGGTCTACTTTTTGTAGACCTTTTGCACCAATTATTTGTGTCTTTTATTGCTTTTGCTGGACGGTATTTTGTTTGTGAGTGTCTATTTAAATGATCTCTATACTCTTGAACCAAGGGTTTCTGGTAGACTGTACTATATATTGTAGTTGGGCTTTGAGCTGTATATTGAAACGTTTCGCACAATAAATGTAATAAAAATTTAATTTTAAGAACTATAAGTTCTACTGGACTTTGGCCAGTTAGCCAAGATTTTTAATTCTTACTGTTTTCATAAAGGTAATTATGTATGTGCGAAGAATTTTTTGATGTCACGAGAATACCTCGGTGCCGGCACACGGTTTAAATAGTAATTGTCGTAGAAATTTTGGCACTCCAACTTTAGGCCGTATCTCGAACACCATTTTTTTCGTGATTCGGATTCCTCAAAAAAATCAAACCAAGGAAAAGAACTACAAAAAAGAAACAAATAAAAGAAAGCGTAGCCAAGTGGCCATGCCCGTGCGCGACACAGAGAAAGGGCCAGGGGACCAGCAGTTCTTTTCTTAGTATAGTATAAGGTATAGTATAAGGTCATCTATATTAGATTTGACGCAAAACGAGTGAAAAAAAAATTTAAACATTTCGCTGGTCCTCCCCTTAACTTTTAAAATCGCGCAGGTATGCCCCTTTAATACAGTCGACGCTCAATGGGTTTACTAAAGGGAGTGTAAACTTTTTGCGAAAAATCGATTGAGCAGATCATATTTCGGGTCCGATGGGCTCAATCGCTCAGAATTCAACCCAATTCAACCATTTTCAATCATCTTAAACCACCCTAAGCACTGATTAGGTAGTTAGATACTCGTCTGGAGCAGTTTGGGATGGTTTAGGTTTGTTTAAGATGGTTGAGAATGGTTCAGGGTGAAATTCTGAGCGATTCAGCCGATCGGCCCGAAATCTGATCCGCTCAATCGATTTTTCGCAAAAAGTTACTCCCCCTTTAGTAAACCCCAAAAAACCAACTTTCATTGGCTTCTGGCCGCTCCAGGGCGGAATTCTGAGCGGTCCAACTTCTTTTTCACTATAAAATTTGGATTCCCGCAAAATTTACTGCAGTATTTCACTAAAAATGCAAATTTGAGGGGGTAAATTTGAAATTTGAGGGAGATTTACACATTTTGTGTGAAATTCAAATTTGAGGGGGATTTACATATTTTGAGGGGTGTTTTCACCTACAGCCGTTTAAAGAAGATGCTATATCGATCGTTGCGGGTTCAAATGGTAAAATTATGTGTTTTTTAACGATCGGAAAAATCGGTATCATTGGAATATTATCGACAAGACTGACTAATCAGTTTTGCCAAGAAATTTCGAAAATTGATCGAAAAAAGTGTCAGGCCCTAGGTGGTAACGAACTTTTGGGGATGCTACGTCGAGTATTTTTGAAAACGCACGAGCATGCCCTTTAAGCTATATTATCTGAACTTTTACTGGAATGAAGGCTTTGTATTTGCACTTTTATTAAAAATGAAATAATATACAAAATTTGTCATCAATAATCATTTGAACAATCTAAAATGCATTTTACAGATCAATAAATATTGCCAAACAAATGAGGATAAATGGACTTGAGTAGTACCTGGTTTTCTATTTCACTATTAGAAAATCTGACTTTTAAGATATTGTAAAGCACTACAGTCAACCATCGATTCAGTTAACTCCCACTCATGTTCGTTCCCGCTTAGGTCTCGACACTTTTTTTCCCTAATTTTGAAAGCTTTTACTAATTCAGTTTCCACTATCTGATCCTAAATATTGTAAAATTATAATTTTATCGGCACCCTTTCAGAATCCTAAAAATCTTTTCTAAAAAAGCGAGCCTCGATTAAACATCCTAATATTTTGAAATAAAAGAGTTGTTATATCTAGGTCTGCTTTTTTAGAAGAAAACATTTTCCGTTTCCAAAAAAAGATTGGTGAAATTGGACTGGGCTGTCCAAACAGCAATGGCAAAATTTTTTAAAAGTCGGAACAAATTTGTCAGACCCTGGCCGGAAACGAACTTGAATGGCGGGTCATTAAATCGAACCGTTGACTGTATTCAAAAATTTAGTTGTGTTTGACCAAAATATGCTGTTGGAAAGACTTATCGATGAACTGAACGACCGCAGGCTCTACATTTGCCTCCTCTAATTGATGCACCATTCCATAGAACCTTTTCGAGCTAGGTCGATGTACTCTTGGAGTGTCTTACTATCCGTTTGACTTTCTCGCGAAGCTCTGCAAGCTCAGCAGCAGGTGCAACATTGGATGCTTGAAGGTTGGTGTAGAGTACCAGCAGCTCTTGGTTCTGATACACCAACTGTTGTTAAACGACTGGAGCTGGTCGATCAGTTGGATCTGCGCGTGACAGTCTGCAATGTATCTTAGAAACTTTTTAATGGGGAGTTTTAAATGGAGAGTCCCATTAGGGACACACTTTGATGTTTTAAAACTGACTTGCTTAAGCGGGGATAAAAGCTACTTAGTTTTGAAAAAGTGGCTTCGGTGGCGCAGTGGATAAACGTTTGCGTTTTTTGTCCCAGAGATCGTGCGCAGCTTGATCTCAAAAACACTTAGTTTCTCACGAAATCGGGGTCGAGAGGCCCAAATATGAGGTTATCTCGGCCACCTGAGGGGTTCTATATAGCGACCGAAAACTGACCTTGTGTACCAGAGCCTGTACTTTCGCATCACTGTTCCACTTCCAATTCTATTCCTTCTTGTGGTCTCGAACTCTTTCTCGTTTGGCATAGCTGTTTCTGAAGGATTCTCTTTTTGGGTATGAATAGGGTCGAGTTTCCAAACTCACATCTAGTGGTAGTGGAGGCTGAAAAACCAATTAAGGCTATTTTAAGCCTCTTTTGCCGGTTGGCCATATTTGGCCAGTTTGAAAATTCATATAAAATAGGACTAATTCTTACATCAGACGTAATTTTTTTGAAAAAGATAGAGAAAAAGTTGGCGATCATTTAAGTGGTAAAAAGACTGAACAGAAGACTGAGAAATTTGCTAAAATTTAATCAAAATTGTATTTCGGTCATTTTCACTACATGATTTTATTAACTTTATTTGTTTAGTATACCAGGAATTCATTTCCCCATGCCTTTATTATGCATATTAAAAGCACATTCTGCAGATACAATGCATTTTAAATTGCAAGTACAGAAATAAAAAGTTAGATTTTGTTGAAGCATTAAAATCGCGGCCATTTTGCCACCGGCCCAAAGCGGGTATTTAAAAAAACTGTGTAAGCATTGATTTATTTATCCATTTATCGATTTATCACCTTTGTGGGATTTTTCGTTCTGTTCACCACGTAATTATTTTCAGGGGAATGAATGCAAAAATTAAGTTAGCCATAATAGGAACGAGAAGAAAGATAGGGACGTTTCCGTTATGGCGTGCAAAATTGCACAAAGTAACGGAAACGACTTATTAGGGGCGTTTCCGTTACTTTGTGCAATTTTGCACAAAGTAACGAAACGTCTTATAATGAATTTATATTCGGTTTATTTTCTTTTTCGTTGCTCTTTTGCAAGTTTGTGCTTTCTCCGGAGCTGTGTTTTTTTAACTGGTCACATATTTCTAGTCCTCAACTAATCAAACATTTTCGATTAACTGTTCTGAATTTCGAGTTGTCGTCATGAGGAAGCGTATGGTTTTGAATAAGAATGGAAATGCAAACAGTGGCTCACAGAGCACAAGAAAGAAAGCATCTTAATTTATTTCGGGGACACAGACGTCTCGTAGCACCGCAATTAACCGCTTAATATGCTCTAGAATCCATAAATCTTTTTGGCGCGGATCTTAAAGCTATATTCAAGCTAAGACTGATTTGGTTTTGAATTTTTGGCTTATCGTCATTGTTTTTCAAGCTAATTAATTATTAGTTGTATTGCATAACATATCGTCTTCTTTTTGCTTTCTGTACAATCGGTAATTGGTCTTCTCTCTGACAGCTAGCATTTGATTTCAAATTTCGTCTTCAGTGGTCTGAAAAAAAAATACAAACAGGAAATAGCAGAGAAAGAATTGGAACTTACAGAACATCTTCTTTTGTGAGGTAGGAATCGACAGTGACTTCCTTCGGCGTGTGATATAGTCCTAATTGCACACGTGTAGTTGTATTGCTGCTTGAAGTATAGACAGCATCACCCACCCTGACTCCTTGTTCTTGAGTTGCTGAAGCTTCTCCATCACACAGCGTTAGTCCAAGAAAATTTTCCATCTAAACATAGCAAAAAATCAATGGAACGTTACACTTTGTTATAAAACGAAGTCGAAGATTCACCGAAATAAGAAGGAGGTGATACGAAATAATAATCATTGTACATTTGTTACATACAGAGACATTCACAAAGAGCAACGAAAAAGAAAAAAAATGGAAATCAGCGGATATTGCGAAAATAAATGCACGAAATATCAATTCATTATAAGACGTTTCCGTTACTTGTGCAAAATTGCACAAAGTAACGGAAACGCCCATAATAAGTCGTTTCCGTTACTTTGTGCAATTTGCACGCCATAACGGAAACGACTACGCACCGAGACAGAAGACAAATTTTGAAAAATCAAGCGTTTTGCGCGTTAGATGCGCGGAATGTAGAAATCACTGCTCAGTGACGTGCAAAGGTGTGAAATACCGCTGCACATCTAATTTTTCGAGTCATTTGATGGTTTTATGGGAGTGATTACGAAATTTAAAAAAAATTCAAACAATTGTCTTCGAAATAGCGTCAGTTTTCGAATTGGCGCCATAACTATTTTACCGCTTCGAGCCGTTGGCCAAAATTTGGCCAGTTCAGAATTCAACTTTTCTGGAATTTTTTTTCGGCCATTGTGATTTTCTTCCCTGGATGTCTTATGAAAATGCAAAAATTTATTTAAAAGAAGAATCTACGAGACGCCGGCAAAAGAGGGTTAAATACGAAGGTTTAAAAAATTCGAAAAATTGCTTTTAGATTTGAAAAAAAAATTAGATTTAAATCCACTTACAGTGACAGTAAAATAGATTTTAGGGTAGTAGGCATAAGTTGAGAATGTGGCTGCTGTTGGTGATAGAAATTGTACATGTTGTTGCACGAAAATTTGACTACTGGAAAAATATTAAAATTTATCGCAATAAAATATGTGGGATATTTTTTCAATCAAGAACTTATTTGCTTCCCCCATATACCAAAATGGCCAATTTCTCAAACAGTGCCCCACAAATTGAAATGCCAGTCAAAAAGCTATAGCTAATAATATGGGGAAACAACAAAATTTGGAAAGCGTCAAATTTTATACCTTTTCAAAATTAAAAGTGTAAAACTATATAGTCAACAAAAATAGCTCGAAAAATAAACTTTCTGCGTAAAAAACCATTCATACCCAACCTCTAGCCAAAAGCTAAAGAAGGATAGCGTAAAACAAATATGTTTGCCTATCACTGCTGATAGCCTGCGTTCAAAGTCTCTCCTCGCAAAAATGGACCAGAAATTAAACATATTCTAGGTTACAAACAACTTGTACAATAGCCTCTTTGCCTGTTGGTGCTGGCATCTCTTTGTCTTTGCTACATGTATACGACTACAATAAATGTTGAAATGGCAGTCAATAACAATAACTGTGCATTCATAGGGTTATTATGATCAGAGATAAAATTGGAATAGGATACCAATCCAGCTCATGCCGATTTGGGCTTAACCCAATTTCAGGTTCGATTTGACGCCAAGAAATTTTTGATAAGTTAAGAGAATCATCATCATACAGGCTGTCCTAAAGCATTTCTGACGATTTCCACTGCTCATAACTTTTCTAGATCGAATTTCGAGGTTCCATAAATGCATAACGACTTAGAAAATATAATTTTTCCGGTGTATCCAGGAACGACCTGCGACTTCGCTACAAATTGTGACTCTCTACTGCGACTCGCTACAGATGAATTTCGATTGTTATGTGGGTACAGATTGTTGTACCAGACCAATTGTTGCCGCTTCGCGGCCAACACCAGCACACTCCACATTGCAAGGGATAGGGGAACATGTAGTACATGTTTTTGGGTGAAATGGAGAAAAACGTTAAAGTCTAGCGAGTCGCAAAAAGTGTAGCGAGTCACAATTGTAGCAAGTCGAAGTTTACCGTATCCAGAATGAGTTGCGGCCAAATGAGTGCGGCAAATGAGTGCGGCCAAATAATTTGCGGCCATATGAGTAGTAACTATCCAGAAGCATAATGTGACCAGGACCAAAACCACAAGGCGATCAAGCAAAAATTGTGTTTTACCTATACACAAAAAGTTGTATACCTTGTTTCTAAATCGTTCTACCTTCGCAGAACCTTGAAATGCGAACTAGAGGGTGTGTCAAGAAATTCCCTGGTTTAAAATGGTCATAATTTTTTTAAGGCGCTTTTCGAAAATCTGTTTCGCCAATCAATTTTTCTCACCGACACTATTTCTGGTGTATAATGCAGAAAAGTTTAGGAAGGAAGAGGCAAAATGGTGGTGGCAGGAATCGAACCTGCAGCTTTCAGTTGCCGGGCTGATGTGCTACCATTACACTACGCCGCCACCTCTTCCTTCTTTTCCTAGGCTTATGTATATCTGCTCTCTTTACAATGCCAAAAACACCGCCTTGCCCACCCCGAGCCACCCCACAGACCAGGATCAGACCACAGGGGACCAAGCAAAAGTCGTGTTGTTAATATTATACACCAAACAATATTGTCGGCGAGAAAAGTCGATTGCGAAAACAGAATCCAAAAAGCGCTATAGAATAAAAGTATGACTTCCGAAACCAGGGAATTCTTGACACATCCTGTAGAAAAAAGGTTATGAGCAGTTGAAATCGTCAGAATTTCTTAAGACACCTTGTGTGGAAACCCCGCCAAATTTGAACTAATTTCACTCGCTCCCCTTAATCTGAGCTCTAAAAATGACTTCACCTTGGTACCATCAGGTAAAAATCAATTTGCTTTAAAATTTTCTGTCAAAGTGAAGACTAAAGTTTGAAGCAAAAAAAATGACAAAAATTAAGCTTCTTGTTTTCGAGGCCCAGGCAGAAAGATTAATGGGAAACAGTTCCAAAATTGAAATTTGATTGACTTAGCCTTTAAGGACTTATTTATTCCACATATGCATTACATAACAGACAAATATATACATTCACAATATTCACTGGACAATTTCTTTCAAAATGTCGTCTGATTGTAGTAGTAGACTTGGCCAAGCAGAAACAGATCGGTGAACACCTGGATAGCCGAGCAAACCCAAAACTGAGCTGGAGTTGCCAAGAAGAAGTACGAAAGAGTTGATGTAACGTCTCCTACGAAATAATAGGATTTAAAATCTGTGTAGAACCAAAACTATAACCTGCTGTCCAGAATAAGACCATCTTGATGCTGAATAAGTAAAATAGACACTTCACTGAACGAGAAAAATTAAGATACCTCATTCCAGAAACTGATTTTCGTTGTAGTTTAGCCAGAGTTGCGGAATCCTAGACCAGCTTCGATCACTGTTGGAATGTAGCCAAGTGTTTCCACGTACGGTACATACTGCAACAAAGGAGTGATGTAGAGAGGTCAATAAAGCCGAATCGCAATTCAGTGACCGCATAGGGACTGAAAAATAGTGGGTGACTGAATAAAAGGGTCATTTAGGTAAAGGGTCAGTTCGAAGATGTCTCTTTCTTACATAGCCGAAGCTCAAGACTCAAAACTCGAGGCAAAAAAACAATTTAAAAAACTCAAAACTTTTCAGTTGGACTCCAGAAAAGATCCGAAAAGCTTCAAAAAGGGTCTAGAACTGAGCACCTCAAACAGCCATAGATCTGGTCACTTAATCTAAGGTCTTGTCCTTGAACAACAAAAAATCAGTTTCACCCAAGTCAGTCGACTATTTAGTAAAATACAGGCAAACCTCGACCCGTTTGGTTAATTTCGGTCAAAGTTGACCAAATTGGTCAGTTTTGGGTGTCGTTATATCGGGGTGTCGTTATATCGAGGTTTGACTTAGACCAAATATCGCTTGACCGAACGACTTCAAAGTACCTACTTCAAGCAAAACGCTGAAACAAGCGACGGCACGGCCAGAATTAACAAGAAAATCACGATATAGCTTGAGTAATCATGCCAACTCCAGAATTACTGATGAATGACCTTCTAAACAGGGATCAAATGAGCACCTCGGAAACTCAAAATTTACTCCATATAGATTTCCTGCTTGCGCACGACAAATAGCGTCGGTTCATTCGAATAGCTATCTCCATCAGAACCAGCATGCAGAAATCATGCGAGGCAGGACACTGGCACAATCCAACTGAATGTTCTCCCGATCCTACAACGGAATAAAGAAATCCACAAACGTTCGACTAAAGCACAGACCAGAAAAGCAAACGGAATGGATTAGAGACTAACAATGCAAAGCAGGTATACAATGAGAATCCCTCAGCAGATCTTTTCTGGTAGATTTCAGCATATTGAAACATGTAGGCGAATGTCTGGCCAATGATGAAGAAGAAGCGACTAGGTAGAAGAAGATGATGTGCAAGATGCGCTAAATGAAGACAAGTAAATATTTGGTCGAAAGGTTCTGGAATTTTAGAAACTAACTGAGCCCATAGAGTTGGCAATGATGATCCAATTGAACAGACTATTTCTCGATCCTGCATAAGATTTTGTAAGCCTCGGTCCTGATTTATCGCGTTCACCGTCATATCGAAGATAGAATCCATCTAAAAGTAAAAGGTAGGATTACATCCATTCCAGGGTAAAACGACACTTCAAAATGGGGGCGATTTAAAGCCAAATGGATGGCCTAATGTATGCGTTGGTAGTTTTTCTATGGAGAAATTAGACAACCGGGACACTTTCAACAAATCCGGGACACTTTTCAGCTAATCCGGGACACTTTTAAGCTTTTTTAAGGGAAATTTGAAAACGCGACACTTTTAAGCCAATCCGGGACACTTTTAAGCTAGTCCGGGACACTTTTAAGATTTCTCCTATAAAAAAATGAAGCACAAATGAATGGGTCCGAAAATAAAACATGTAGCCCGGGATCTCAGCTTTCCAACAAGCTCTGGACTAACTCACTGAGATATTAAAAGTAAGAAAAAAGTCATTTCAAAGACCAAACTTTTTGGACAATGTATTCCACACACAGACTTTTTCTCAAACTTTTTTGAAATCTCAAGAAGTAAGTTAATAGCTTGTTAGAAAGCTGAGATCCAGAACTACATTTGGTATAAAAATGTATAAAATTAAAGAAATTTTTGAGATAAAAATGGCTGTAAGTGAAAACACCCGTCAAAATATGTGAATCTCCGTCAAATTTATTTTTTATCACGTCAAATTCAAATTTCAAGCCAAATATGTAAATCTCCCGTCAAAATATGCAAATCTCCCGTCAAATTTAAATTTTTAGTGAAATACTGCGTTAAATTTTGCGGGAATTCGAATTTTATAGTCAAAAAATAACTTGGATCGCTCAGAATACCTGCCCGGAGTGGCCAGAAGCTCCTGAAAGTTGGTTTGGGGGGAGGTGATCTGGGGGGGGAGTAAACTTTTTGCGAAAATTCGATTGAGCGGATCAAATTTCCAGTCAGATGGGCTAAATCGCTCAGAATGCCGCACTGAATCATTCTCAACCATCTAAAACCTCCCTTAGCACTGATTTAGAGTACTTAGATACTGGCTTCGAGCAATTTAGGATGGTTAGGGTGGTTTCAGATGGTTGAGAATGATTCAGGATGGAATTCTGAGAGGTTCAGCTCATCTGACTGGAAATCTGATACGTTCAATCTAATTCTCGCCAAAAGTTTACTCCCCCTTTAGTAAACCCTTAAAAAACCAACTTTCAGAGGCTTCTGGCTACTCCGGGAGGTATTCTGAGCGATCCAAGTTATTTTTTGACTATGAAATTCGAATTCTCGCAAAATTTAACGCAGTATTTGACTAAAAATTTAAATTTGACGGTAGATTTGCATATTTTGAAAGAAAGATTCACATAATTTGACGGGAGATTTACATATTTGCTTGAAATTTGCATTGACGGGGTAAAAATAAATTTGACGGGAGATTCACATATTCTGACGAATGTTTTCAATTTGAGCCGATAAAAATTAAGTTTTCAAATTCGACGGGGTAAAACAATTTGAGCCAATTTTATTGCTTAGCATAAAAATTTGCTGATTTTTTTGAATGTTCGAGTTGCATACCGTATGTACTCTAATAGAGCCAGACGATCTCGTTTTTTGACTAAGATTTCAGAGTTTGGGCCATTATTGATTTATAACTTCAATATGCTTCAGAAATTTAAAAATAGAGCTAGATCTGGCTCTATCATAGTAAATACGGTAGTTGATAAAAGCAAACGACCACAATGATAAACACATTGGGGTCACACCCTTTATTTGTGATGGCATATTCGTGAATCCCTTGTCTGGAAAAATTTAATGCGAACCGAATTCCGGTTAATCAAAAACGAATCGCAAACAGGGTCCCAGGTTAAACAGGGTCCCCTACCGGTTAACCGACTTAAAAAGTATAAGAAATCAAAAACAGGTTTTCCGAATTATGGCTTACCGAAAAATGGATGGGTCTAAGAAATCGACCGTGAATAACATAGTAAACTTTTTGGGTAATCGTATTTAGATTTTCTGAATCAATTTGAAATGTGATAAAAATGTAAATATTTTTTCTCTTTATGTGAAAGCACTCCAACAAAAAGTCTGTCAATTGTCCAGAGAATGAGGAGAGAGCGATATTCTTTCAACGTCTGATCACAAGTCAAACCCAGCCATCTGTAGAACACCCAATTTGACTAGGGTCAGCATTTTCAGTATTGATTCGAAATCATGCTTCACAGGATCATTTCTGTAGTATGTTTCTCCAAGGAGAGACACTTGGACTGCCTTTGCATCTGCGATGATCGAGATGTAGCATCTTTCTCTGAGCGTGAAGCTCGTCGGAATGTATCCCTCTGGGATCTTCTGAACTTGATGATCGTGGACGGTTTCCGCGAGGAAACTGGCCTGGGGAAGATGTTTGCTGAGCAGAGCCTTCATTTGGATACCCTGAAGGGTTTATTCTAGCGGATTATTTCATTATTTAAATTCAAACATTATTTTGAATTATTCTCAGATTATGTCAAGTCCTGGAGCCATGAGGAGTATTTCGGTCTAACTAGACCTTTTTCGTCAATGCCTGGATGTCGAAAAACCGTCCCGCGCCAAATTTGAATAAGGACTATTCCTAACTAGACCTTTCTTAGACCTCGCTTTTTCGCTCTAACTAGGCTATTGTTGCGCGGGCAGCGACATATTGCGCCATATCAAATTCCGCCATATCAAATTGCGCCACATTCAAATTGCGCCGCCGCAAATTGCGCCGCCGTAAATTGCGCCAATGTAAATTGCGCCACATTCGAATTGCGCCGTATTCAAATTGCGCCACCGCAAATTGCGCCGCATTCAAATTGCGCCACCGCAAATTGCGCCGCATTCAAATTGCGCCACCGCAAATTGCGCCGCATTCAAATTGCGCCACCGCAAATTGCGCCGCATTCAAATTGCGCCATTGTGTAGTGTAATGAAACATCTCCATTAAACCTTTTAAAATTCTCGTCTTAACCTGTTTCATGTGCTCTAACAATCAGTTTAGCAAATGGTCAGAGTATTTCATACTGAAAGAGGCAATGTCCTTGCTTCTGCAATGGCATTCAATGAGGTTCCGTGAGGTGCACAAATGTGATGGCAAATGGATTGGAGGTGCCCGAAAAAAATTGTGGCGCAACAGCGATATCAACAAACCAAGAGCATCTGGTGGAAAGAAGGTGCATCATGGTCATCTCCCTGATACAGCTCTCGTTGAAGTTTTTTTCTTCTTGCAGTGGTTTTTTTATCTCATACTTTAAGATCAGGAAGAGGGTTTCGGAAGCGATTTCAGCAGCAGAAAGCAATCGTGACACACCGGTGAGTAGCCTAGTGGATTAAGCATTCAACGGGCTTGTGGGAGAAATTTAATCGGTACTTCAGTCATGACAATCCGTCGCTTGCAGATGTAATCTTGAAGCTTCAAACAGATGAGGAGAAGGTGCGACAGAAGATTGAACTGTAATTTCTCTATTATTTTTTCTTGAGCGTGCATATAAATCATAATGTTAGTCGTCCACAATCCGTTGGCGCGCGCGACAGGTGGAATCAGGTCGAAAAAAGCAATCTATTCCGCCGATCAAATTAAGCAGCTGGTTACCAACTACGTCGAGGGTGGTGGGCAACTTCGGATGGAATCCTTGTCTCAATTGGTGCCCATCTAGAAAAGTACCAAAGCAATTAAATCACAATATTATGTTACACTGTTGTGCTTTTTCAGTTATTGTTATACATTTCTCGAAACGAAATAAACTAGTGATTGTTGTTGAAAAGACTTTTTTTGAGAACAAGAGTTAATTCGTTTTTTAAGTCAGAAACCTCTGCCGTAAAAAAGGGCCAGTGATCTACAACTCGATTTACCAATACTCAAAAAATACCCTAGAAAACCGTATTTACCACTATCAAAGCATCTTCAGCATGCCCGAATTAGTCTAGAAAACTAGTTTTGGAACCCGAAAAGTGAAAAAATTGCTCCAAGTAGACGACCACTTGGTTTAGATGGTTCAGACTGAAAAATTTTAATTCCCACGAAATACGTTAGATAGAAAGTGAGTGTCAAAAAGTCATTGGGTACACTGAAAGTTAGAATGAAAGAAAGATTGAGAGGCATTTCTCCACGTTGGTACACACAGAAAGTGAGAGTGAAAAGAAATCTGACGCTACTGGCTTATACCCCCCAAAAAAGCTACTTTCTTATACCCCCGAAAAATCGGACCTACTGTCATATACCCCCCCCCAAAAACGACTTTTTTGGAGTGTCTAAAAACATTTTATGCAATAATTTTGCCATAAAGGGACCAGAAAAGCAGTTAAAAGGGATTATGGCTGTATGGATGGGAAGGAATAATACAGGGGCCACTTTTTTTAGCTGCTTTACCATGTTTTTCACTCGAGCCGTGGCAAAAATAGACTCTATGTGCATTTTATGATCAAGTGTACTTCTCGGAATCATGTCTAAGGTAAGTGCGTGCGCGCATCTCTAACTCTCAAGCCCCTGCGCCCCTTCGGGGGCGCAGGGGCTTGGGGCTTGGAGTTGAGATGCGCACACCACATACCTTAGACACAAATCACTCGAAAGCGACTCTGGATGCATGAAAAAAACATGCATACCAGAGTTATTTATGCGGTAGGCCCAGTATTCAAAACTATGTTCAACATCTTTGATTTTGCGACCGAAAAGGGTTTACCCCCTCTTCAGGCCTGGGGCTACGAGCCAGAGGCTCAGCCGTCCAAAATTTACACGACAACCATCGGGATCCACCCGCTGATCGGTCCGATCATTTCGAGTCCTTATACTTTACGTGCACCACAAGTGGCTGGGTTTGAAAGTGACTTTAACGCTAAGAGAATTAATACTCTTTGGTACTTATAGGCACTATAGAAGTGGCCCTGTTTGTCCCTTCCCCTCAATACAGCCCTTGAACCCTATTTTAATTGCTTTCTGGACCTTTTATGGCGAAATTATTGCTTAAAAATATGTTTGACCACTCCCAAAAATCTTGATTTTTGGGGGGGGGGTATAGCCAGTAGGTCCGAGGATTGGGGGGGGTATAAGAAAGTAGCTGTTTTTGGGGGGGTATAAGCCAGTAGCGCGAAAATCTTTTTGATTGAAAGGAAACATGGCTTTACTGGCGCAATCTGCGGCGGCGCAATTTGAATTCGGCGCAATTTGCGGTGGCGCAATTTGAATGCGGCGCAATTTGCGGTGGCGCAATTTGAATTCGGCGCATTTGATATGGCGCAATTGAATGTGGCGCAATTTACGGCGGCGCAATTGCGGCGGCGCAATTTGAATGTGGCGCAATTTACGGCGGCGCAATTTGCGGCGGCGCAATTGCGGCGGCGCAATTTGAATGTGGCGCAATTTGATATGGCGCAATTTGATATGGCGCAATATGTCGCTGCCCGTTGCGCTGCATTCAAAAAACACTTTTTTTCAGTTATTTTTTGCTTTGTGTTGAGGACAATAATTTTTTTGCACAAATCCACGGTTTTTAACTATGTTTGGTTAAAAAATGAATTTGTTGGCTCAATTTACTGCTTTTAAATGATTACTACTCATTTGCGCAAACTCATTTGCGCAAATTTTTTAAAGTTCAGGTTCGAAACCAGATGGTAGCAGAAATTATTATTTTTTCTTGAATAACAACCATTAACTAGTTTTTGAAACCAGCAAAAGCTCAGGTTGTAACAAATCGTGTCCTGAACACGATTTGTTAAGACTAAAATGCTGTTTTAACCAACTGGAATATCAATACCATGGGTATTTTTGGTTAAAAAATAAATTTGTTGGCTCAATTTACTGGCTTTTACCCACTCCAAGGTGGTCGACCTTTAATTTTTGTGGATTATTCTCAGTAGGCAAACAAAGTTTGCATGCCCAAATAAGTCCAGAAAAAATGGACAAAGCTTTTTTTGGAGCAAAAAGACTTTTTTTTGGGTCAAAAAGACTTTTTTTTGGGGCAAAAAGACTTTTTTTTGGTCAAATTTTAGCTGGGTCAAAAAGACTTTTTTTTGGGTCAAAAAGACTTTTTTTGGGTCAAAAAGTCTTTTTTTGGGTCAAATTTTTTTTTTCAAAAAGACTTTTTTTTGGTCAAAAAGACTTTTTTTGGGTCAAAAAGATTTTTTTTGGGGCAAAAAGACTTTTTTTTGGAGCAAATTGGCTTTTCTTGGTGCAAATTTTTTTAGATGTAGTTCTGGCGCTACTGTAATATACCCCCCAAAAAGCGCTACTGTAATATACCCCCCCCAAAATCGACCTACTGTCATATACCCCCCCCAAAACCGACTTTTTAGGGATGGTCAAAAACCATTTTTACACAATAATTTCGCCATAAAAGACCAGAAAAGCAATTTAAATGGATTGCGGGCTGTATTGGGATGGGAAGGGAATAATACAGGGGCACTTCTCGAGATGGTTGGGATCCTTAGAGTAATAATTCTAAGCGTCTAAAGGTGCTTTCAAACCCAGGAACTTGTGGTGCAGGCATAAGTATAAGTACTTTTCATGGACAACCCCATCAGCGGGTGGACCTCGCGGTTTACTCACAGGCCTAGCACTTTTTGGTGCTATGCTGAATTTTTGGATGCTGGGCCTCTGGCCCGGCCTTGTAGAACGAGGGGAAAAGCTCTTCGGCGAAAAAATAAAGATGTTGAACATAGTTTGGATACTGGGGCCTACCGCATAAATAACTCTGGTATGCATGCTTTTTCATGCATCCAGAGTCACTTTCGAGTGATTTGTGTCTAAGGTATGTGGGTGTGCGCATCTCAACTCCAAGCCCCCAAGCCCCCTGCGCCCCGAAGGGGGCGCAGGGGGCTTGAGAGTTAGAGATGCGCGCACGCACTTACCTTAGACATGATTCCGAGAAGTACACTTGATCATAAAATGCATATAGAGTCTATTTTTGCCACGGCCCGAGTTGAAAAACATGGTAAAGCAGCTAAAAAAAAGTGCCCCTGTATTATCCTTCCCTCCAATACAGCCCATAATCCCTTTTAATTGCTTTCTGGACCTTTTATGGCAAAATTATTGCATAAAAATGGTTTTTAGACACTCCTAAAAAAGTCGGTTTTGGGGGGGGTATATGACAGTAGGTCCGATTTTTGGGGGGGGTATATTACAGTAGCTTTTTTGGGGGGTATATGACAGTAGCGTCTAGTTCTGCATTTGTTTTGATTTTCGATATAATTTTTATTGTTTTGCTTGAATAGAGAAAAACTTCTAAAAAACTGATGTATAAAAAGTATGAATGAAAAAAATCTATTGCTGCAAAGCAGAACTCATTTTGCGTGGCCGGCCAGTCTTCTGTTTGTGGTGCAAAGGGATTTGTTGTGCTGAAAGAGGGTAAGCGGCAAGTCCATTTTCACATAGCAACATCACAGAGTGCTTGCAGTGCTGCTTTTTTGCTCCCACAACACACGAGCATTGATATTCTCCATTCCAGAAAAGATTGGGAGAGACTGTGCAGAATGAAAAACGAAGAGTCTTGTAGCGTCCCCAGTTAGTGTAGCTTGATTTCGGAGCTGCAAATCCAGCGCTTGCAATAATACAGGAGTAGCATCTTGGTGCAGCCCAACCAGAGTAACATTTTGCAGTGTTGGATGGGCTGTCAAGGGTGGCTTGTTCTTGTTTGCCATCACAAAAGCCTCACGATAAAGGCTGGGTGATATTGAGGAACAGCTGTAGGATTTCATAGACAACTTGTTTATATATATAATATGTATATTCATTACCTGGTACTCAGGCCTGCTTGACCAATGTTTAAGAGTCATATCTGCAAATTGTATAAACTGAGCCAAAGGGAGTCCTCGGCGGCGCTGCACTTTTTTCAGCTCTCCATTTTAGACTCAAGCCCATTGTTAGTAGAAGAGTATGCACTGAATCCTTCATACCAGCCGCTCAATGGCGAATGTAGCCAAGTTTTCTCAAAGTACTCAACAAAGCTTAGTGCTGCAGGCTCGTTTACAAAGCGGGTTTTCCAATCAGTTAGCATAAGTACAGCAGCTAAAAAGAATGTGTTTTCGAACGGTAATGATAGTAGCTATGAATAACCTCTAGCGAATTCTTGTGGACTAGAAGCACGCTTTTCCATTTAATTTCTGAATCATCACTTCGATGGCGGAACCAATTTCATTAACAAAGGATTAGTTTTTCTTAACAAAAGGCGAAAAAATTTTATATTCATTCATATTCATACTTTTATACATCAGTTTTTTAGAAGTTTTTCTCTATTCAAGCAAAACAATAAAAATTATATCGAAAAAATCAAAACAAAATGCAGAACTACATCTAAAAAAATTTGCACCAAGAAAAAGCCAATTTGCTCCAAAAAAAAGTCTTTTTGCCCAAAAAAAGTCTTTTTGACCCAAAAAAAAGTCTTTTTGACCCAAAAAAAAAAGTCTTTTTGACCCAAAAAAAAGTCTTTTTGAAAAAAAAATTTTGACCCAAAAAAAAAAGACTTTTTGACCCAAAAAAAGTCTTTTGACCCAAAAAAAAAGTCTTTTTGAAAAAAAAAATTTTGACCCAAAAAAAAGACTTTTGACCCAAAAAAAGTCTTTTTGACCCAAAAAAAGTCTTTTTGAACCCAAAAAAAGTCTTTTGACCCAGCTAAAATTTGACCCAAAAAAAGTCTTTTTGCTCCAAAAAAAGTCTTTTTGACCCAAAAAAAAGTCTTTTTGACCAGCTAAAATTTGACCCAAAAAAAAGTCTTTTTGCTCCAAAAAAAAGCTTTGTCCAGAAAAAATATTTTGGAACATGAAAAACGTAAAAAAAATTTTGCTCCAAGTGGACGACCACTTGGTTTGTTATACCCAGGTATTCGTACCCAGGTTGGGAACTCAGGTAAAACTCCCGCGTAGCATTATTTTAGTTTGTAATAGAACTTTTAAAATTTTAAATGTTTTTCTATGATCCAACTTCAGTTCTACTGGATAATCCATGCATTGACTAAACCAAGGGTGGTCCACTTGGATCAAAAAATTTTTTACATTTTTCATGTTCCAAACTTGTTTTCTTAACTAATTCAGGCATGCTGAAAATGGTCTGATAATATAAAAAAAAGATTATGTATTGCATTTTGAGTATTGGGAAATAATTGATTTTAACAAAACTCGATTTTACCAAAACTTAAGAAATATCGCCGGCGCCACCTGCGAAAAACCAAAGGCGCCAGGCGCCCGGCGCCGGCTTATAAAAAATCGGCTCTGACCTCGGGCGCCTGGCGCACGGCGCCGATAAGTATGGTTAGGAGAGAGTTTTTATGTCCTCCTTACATGGTATGTCCAAATGACGCAACCCATCAAAAAAGTTTGGCTATGTAGCCCCCGGATGATCTCCAAATTTCGGGCCCTAACCCTGGGAAGTCTCTAAATTCACTCAAGATCCATTACAACATTCGTAAAAAATCGCTTAGTTTAGATGCTATTGTTCAACATGGGTTTTGCAAAACAATTTAATTTCAGCCTACCTTGGAAAGCAGAAACAGCGCTGAAGATTCATTGAAATTTGTTCTGCACCAGCGAAACAACCAGTCGGAGTCCGTAAAAAACGGGTATATTTCTAAAAAAGGCTTGAGAGTTAGAGATGCGCGCACGCACTTACCTTAGACATGATTCCGAGAAGTACACTTGATCATAAAATGCATATAGAGTCTATTTTTGCCACGGCCCGAGTTGAAAACATGGTAAAGCAGCTAAAAAAAAGTGGCCCCTGTATTATTCCCTTCCCTCCCAATACAGCCCATAATCCCTTTTAATTGCTTTTCTGGACCTTTTATGGCAAAATTATTGCATAAAAATGGTTTTTAGACACTCCTAAAAAAGTCGGTTTTTGGGGGGGTATATGACAGTAGGTCCGATTTTGGGGGGGGGGGTATATTACAGTAGCTTTTTGGGGGGGGGGGTATATGACAGTAGCGTCCAAATTTCGTTTTTGGCAAGTTTCCCCCAGCCGAGGATATGCGACTATGCGACTACAACTATTTTTGACTATGCGAGCTCGCGTAGTCGAAAAAGTATGCACATTTGTATTTAACTTTGCACATTAACGGCTCTATCCCACTATCTGTTGCCAAATATGCCTTGGTCCCCCTGTTGTTTTGAAATGATCACAACAATATTATAACTCTGATGGACACGGGGACCAAGGCATATTTTGACAACAGATAGTGGGATAAAGCGTATGCACATTTGCATTCAGCTTCGGGTCATATTTTTATTGAATAATATGAAGTGTGGTGATGTAACCTGAAAGGGTCATTATTTTGACTTGCGGCTCCAAAAGCAAAGTCAAAATAGCGAGTAATTCATTTTCGCCGTTTGTTTCTGCAGAGCAGCAGGTTTTAATAGCAAAAGTCCGCCCTATTAGATAATGGTTGGGGGGGGGGGGGGGGGGGGGAAGTGAGGGTCTTTGCATTAGCCCCCCCCCCCCCCTGTTGCTATTTTTGTGGTTTTTTAGGCTCAGGTTTCAGGCAAGGGTATGCCAGCGAATGTTAGGATGAACTTAAACATGAGTCTAATTCAAGTTTGAGTCTCTTCTAAGCTACGCTGGCTTACCCTGCCTAAGGCTCAAGCCTAAAAAATAAAGATAAAAAACAACAGGAGTACCAAGCAAGCCTCCTCTCATTGTCACATAAGGCCCAAAAGTTTTATATTTTTGATAGGTACATCTACCTACTTAGACACTGATATTCAAAAATAAAATTTACATGAAAATATAGAAAGTGCTTAACTACTAAAAAATAAGTCATGAAGAGCGTATTTTATCTATTTTTATAGCTTATTTCATACAGCCTATTTTATAAAACAGAGCACCTGCGCTCGATGCAGTACTGCAGTGTGGTTGGCGCAACTACTGCTCGTGACTTTGATGAGACGAAAAAGGAGACCCTTGCAGCGTCGCGGTTTTCGCTAAGCGTTGTATGTGAAAGACAAGCTTTTTCATTATGCTAAATTGGTTTCATTTAAAAATCGAATTCACATACAAATATTATATTTGAAATATAGGAAAATCTAGGCACTTGTTTACTTGGGGGGGGGGAGTGTGTGGCCTTTTTCGGTCAACTATGAATAGTGTTTAGACGTCTTCTAACTAATTTTTATACGCTAAAAACGATAAAAAATTGTTTGCCAACAATTTCCGTACTAAAAACAAGTATTTAAAAAAATTTTGGTTACCATAACTTGACCAATTGCCTTGGTCCCCCAAGCTGAATAAACCAAAAAGATACCTGGATATCCTTAAAAATACAGAACAGATGGGATTTGAATATAGTTTTGAATACTGGGCCTACAGCATGAATAAACTCTGGTATGCATGCTTTTTCATGCATCCAGAGTTACTTTCGAGTGATTGGTGTCTAAGGTATGTGAGTGTGCGCATCTCAACTCCAAGGTCTTTTTATCTTTTTCTGAATCCGATTTATTCGAAAATCGGAGACTACTGGTCTTACCTCTTTTTGTGATCTTTCGAATTGCAGCATCCTTTTTCGAAATTAGTTGTTATACTACAATATGTAAAATTACCGTATTTTTTATAATTAAACGGCATGCCGGTTTATCAGAGATAGCCCCTGTATAAGAGTCTTCTGGTTTATCTTCCAACATTATTTTCAAAACAACCCATTAAGGGAAGGTACTAGGTTGTTCTCCTACATACCTTGAGCTTAACGGTCCTATAAGAACTAAATTTAGAAGATGAATTTTTTAGAATATGAATTTACCGACGCCCCGATTTTTCCAGCAATCAAGACCAATGCATAGAAAAAAGTCTTCCGTGAAAATAAAAATCGAGTTATGGGGCAAAAAACTCGATCGTTGAAATTCGATCGGTGAAAAATCAGCCGCAGAAAATTGACATGTACCTTACCCACTGTTATGCAAGTATGTCCGGATATTTTTATTTTCGGGCTATCTTTGTTATGAATAGATCCTGCAAGCACTTGTTTATGTCTATAAATTTTGTGCAGCAGCGTAGTGTTTTTTAGACAGCTAGAGAGAAAGTCCACGTTGACTAGCCTAAATTTTCTTGCCTATATTTGTGCTAAATAAGTCTAACAGGATTTTATATATGACTTTTTTTTAAACACATATTCCTTATATGTGGACCTTTGTGTCTAAGGTATAAATCCATGTATAAATCCCATGTCGAAAAACATGGTATAAGAGTCGAATGGTCGAATATTCAAAGTGCCCAAAACTTGATTTTTATAGCAACTTTATGAAATAAAAACATTTAAAAAGGTCAAAAATTGAACAATCACTTGTTCTGGTAAAGATTTGAAACGAATTTGAAAAAGTGAAACGAGTAGGTGGTCAGTCCAGACATTTAGACTCAAACGTGTTCTCCAGACACTGTAACGGTGAAAAGATAGCTTAGTTAAAGTTTCACAACTATTCTGAGCTTTTTCATGATGAAACATAAAAAATGTGACTGCGACGAAGAAGTGTCACGTGCATCCGTTTGTTGCATGTTTTCGCCTTTTTAACGCTTGTCAGAAGGGGGTGCTTTTAGAGAGGGGGCTCTAATTGGAGAAGGGACGCTTATTAGAGAGAATACGGTAGATTCAATCCAAAAATTTGAATTGAAAATAATCGCGCACTCTATATAATAATCAATCCCTGAGCAGGGTTGAAAATAATCGCCTATTGGCGATTAACAAGCATATACGGTAAACGATAGATTTATTCGGAGAACACATTAATAATGAATTAGGCTCTGACAACGAGTCGTAGTCGTGTCAGGACAATGACATATTCTGCTCCATATGTGTTGGGGTGTCCTCCGAAAAAAAAACTTCGTTGGTCCCCCGTGTTGATCTTTTGAATTTTTTTAAAACGTTGCCTTGGTCTCCCCTGTTCTTTTTTCTCAAATTTTTGTAAAATAAGTTTTTATTATATTTTCAGTTTTGGTAAAAATAAAATTCTTTGAAAATGAAAGGTTGAAAATCTATATTTCTAACACAAAAAGTGCATTTCAATGCTTTTTTGAGAAATTTGGGAAAAATGAAAATTTTCCGAAAAAAGTTAGCTTGGGGGACCAAGGCAAGAAAAAAATTTTAAATTTTTGACCGAAAATATTTTTTCTGTAAAAATCATAAAAAGTGTAAATAAACACTTTTGAAGACTTTTGAAAAGAAAAGAAATTTCAAAAAATCAACATGAGGTACCAAGGCAGTTTTTTTCAAGGGGACACCCCAACACATATAGAGCCACAGATTCAAATAGGCGATTTACCCGGGTATTTACGTGTGGATAAAAGGGTGATTTTTCACTCACCCTTGTTCAATACCGGCTATGGGTATATCTTATATACCCTCGTTCATTTGATAGGCCCTACTTTAGGATTAGTAACTCCTAGAAATTAGAGGTGTATTAATTTAGTACGAGTAAGGGTAATTACCTTATGTTTGTGGGTAATTTACGGGGGGGGGGCGGGCTGGAGGTTATTTATTTGGTACCAGCCATTGAGTTTTCAGCATCGCAAATAATGAAACTCGGATTTTCGAAAAGAAGCTTTACACTCTGAGATATGTGCTTTATTAATCAACAACGACCACACAACCAAAAATTTCACGCAATTTAGAGTTCATTTAAAATCTTTATTTAAATAGTTTTTATATAACAAGGATTATTTTCAATTTGTTGCACATCATTTCATAAAATTAACTGTGTGTTTGACTTAGACTTAAATTTTAGGTGATAATTTTCGGTGACCATAGTCAGAGTCATGGTCACTACACTTTTATTTGTTCCTACAATCCTATAGTAAGTAGACAAAAGCATATTCTGTGTGTCTTTTCTTATAGTCTTGTTCAACACCAAATAAATAACTGGTGGAAAGCCTTAAAATGGTGTAATTGGACAGCATATTGTTTGAAACTAACAAACCATGAATTTGAAGCCAGGAAAATTGGGCAAAATGAATGAGCCATTCGCTAGGCAAGTGGTAGTTCATGTATGAATAGGTGGAACTCGCAACGAAATTGAAAATGCTGATCAGTAACACTTGTAAAAACAGCTAAACGAAACTGCTTTACGATACTTTTCATCATATTTCTAATAAAAACTACAGTTTGTGTCAGAATTAGAGTTGTGAAATTGTGCGGACAAAATCTTTTCAAGTATATACTCGAGTATATTCTCGGACAAAATCTTTTTTATCGGACAAATTCGGACAAAATCTCTGGTGACAACCCTAGGGGGACCAAGGCAAATTTTCTCAGAAAAAATTCTTGATTACGAATTTAAAATCTGACACCGGATTCGTGTTCAGCATGACCTATTTGCATGTGAAATTACTCTTACAACTCGGAACTCGAAGTTAAATATTGAATTGCGCTCGAGACAACAAACATTCAAATCGAGAATCTCGATTTTGAAAGGAAAGATTTTGTCTGATTTGTCATTAAGCGGACAAAATCTAGATTTTCTCCGAGTATATACTGACAAATACTCGAGTATATACTCGAGTGTATACTTGTTCAGCAACCCTAGTCAGAATTACGCGCACTTTTTTCAAGTGAAAAATTTTGTGACATTGCCTTTTTTCTAAAAAATTTATGAGTATTTTTTCAAAAATGACCACTTATTTTGTATCTGACATTCTTAGCTACAAAATGAGCGGTCAACTATGAAAAAATATTCATAAAATTTATAGAAAAAACACAATGCCACAAACTTTTCATTTGAAAAAAAAGTGGGCGTAATTGTGACACAACCTGTAGACTGATTTTTTAAATGTTTTGCTTATTTTTGATTGAAATTGTTATTGAATTGATACTTTTATCCGATTAAATTTCGCGCAATGTTTTATGAACATATTCATTCCCAGTCCCACCTTGTTGTATGTCTGCTTTAAGTTTTTTGGTTGTGGAAGGTCAGGGTGGAGCGCTTTGAAAATCGCTACTCCAACAAACAAGTGGTGATTTATCTCTCACTTCCAAGAAAAAAATGTAAATTATTAATATTTTCAGAAAGCTAACATCCTGGCGGCCATTCTGGTATATTATGTGCTTGGGTGTAGCATGACCATCATATCGCATTTATTAAAAACCTGTGAGTACCCAGCTGGATTTTGAGCCTGCACAATGTGTGACCTTCCGGACCCTTTTTCACCTACTTTATCAATGATTGAAGCAAAAAAGACCGTCGCCACCGTGTTCACCGTGAAATTCTGCACCAGAATCAACAAAAATCACAACCGGCCTTTGTCGTGTTAATAATTAACTTGGAAAATGATTTTTAGTTACTTTAAACCTCAAATGTTAGCTTTATGTATATTTTGACCAACATAATTCAAAATTCTTACCATTTTCTCATTTTGACTGATGATTTCTTGTCCTCGAAACGCAGTCATTTTGATTCGAAAAGCGATTAGAAAAATGATGTACATGAGCGGAATTGCAATGGCCACGGTCAAGTCCATATTATATAAATTGTTGGTGCATTGTACTGAAAACAGCGATCTGATTAAATTAAACTATTTGTTTATTGCTTACTTTCCCTTCTGGTCATCAACATAAGCCGCGAAAGGATTGAATAGCCATGTGAAATATATTCCGTTGAATAAAACAAGTAACTGACCCACCACCAAAAAACACCATGAGCTATTGTTATGAAGATCCAAATAAAAACTTTCCATCCTAAAGTTTCAGAAAATTTAGCGCTAAGCACCCTGCGTCCCCCAAAAGGGACGCAGATGGCTTGCAGTTGAGATAATTAATTTGCTTGTAAAACTCTTTCGATAATTTAAAAATCACTGTAAATTTTCAAATTTCTCTCGAGACTTAGTTGTTAATTTCAAAGCATTTTCTGGCGCACATTTTCTTGTTCTATCGAATGGTACAGGGTGGTCTGAATTTTTCAAACTATTTGAATTGATCACAACTTTTCGAGTTTGCGCTGTTTCTACGAGATATTTTTTTTGTTATTCGACAGAGAAGACGATAGGCATTTGTTTAACACCTTACTCGTCACTTTCTGTTAAAATTTTGCTTCCTGCTGACCGCTTAAAGCTTTCCTTAATTTTCAGCAACATTTTATTGAACGGAACAATAACAACAGTAATAACTTTCACTCAAGGCTTCCAAACTCTTGTTCCACACTTCTGCCTTGAACAGCGATGCATCTACGCACCCTATTTATTTAAGAGTTCATTGACTTGTCTAGCATCTCTATCTAACGAACCAGATGACCGTCCACACTTTTTGCTATAGCGAATATGGCATTTTTGCTATAAATTGAGGAAATCTCGGTCAGCAGAAACTAAATTTAAAAAGAAAATGACGAGTAAGGTGTCAAACAAATGACTATCGTCTCTTCTGTGGAATAAAAAAATATCTCGTAGAGACAGCGCAAACTCGAAAAGTTGTGAGCAATTCAAATAGTGCGGAAAATTTGGACCACCCTGTATATACCGTTCTCCGAACGAGCAACCTTATTACACTTGATTTTGCACATTTAATCACCAACACAGTTTTTGAAAAAATAACACAAATGTATCTATTCAACAAATTTTTAAAAAAACTAGTATAAATAAACTAGTATAAAAAAATTGATAGTTAAAGTTGATGGTTTGGAAAATTTGGACCACCAAAATTTGGACCCGCTGTACCATTTGATAGAACGATTTTATCAACCGTATAAGTCCCAACCCTGCCAACCTTCAAAATTTATTTTCAATCAGGGTGTTTGACCACTCAATCGATAGAGAAAAATCTCAGCTACAAAGCGATGTAAAAATGTTTGAGATAAGAAAACAAAATATGTGAAAAGATGTATGTGAGGTGAAGTAGCAATAGATGTCAAAAAGTAGCCGTAGAAGTTCCTCCTTCCCCCAAATGTCAAAGAATATGTCGTTAGAAAGCACATTTTTGAGCTTAGAAACAAGCTATAATGCAGAGACAAGGATATTCAATATCACTAGGAGAAATGCATGACAAACATGGAAAACGCGACTTTAGCGTCCCAACTTGAAAAGAAAAGCTATCCATCGTTTAGCTGTAGTAAACAATCCGTGTCTTTTTTGTCTTGGTCCCGCCTGTTGTTTTTAGTGTAATTTTTAAGATTTTTCTTGTTTTTTGTACCAGTAATTTTTTTAGGGTTTTTGTAATTTTTTGTACACTTTTTTTATAAACGATTATTAATTCCAGCTAAATGGCTGTCAAAAAAATTGTGGATGTTTATGAAGATATTGATTAAAAACTATACCAAAAAACAACAGAGGGGACCAAGGCAAAAAGACACGGATTGTTCACTAGGGCCCATCGTATCCGTCGAGTTTTCAGAATCTGTTTGCAGACTGAGGATCAGCATGAAAAATTATTCATGAATGCACAAAATGCCGCTCAACCGTTGAAGTGTTAATACTCCTCATTCGACTATTTGATAACAAAAACAGTAATTTCTACTTTAATATAACAGACACACGAAAATACCTCCGAAAAGAGCCTTCTCCAGATCAGGCGAAATTATAGCCAAACATCTATTTATCACTAGAATCAATTCACAAGTGCTTTCCGACATCCAAAAAACTTAAAAAATGTTAGGAAGTTTAAAAGTTGGGAAATAGACTTACATGCAATAAACAAGCCACACATGTAAATAAAATTAGGAGAGGAGCAGAAGACAGCCCCTTGGATGGCTAATATTCCATGAGCAAACCTAACACCCAAAGTATGCCCATATCTAAAGTAAGATTTTCATCAAAATATTTATTCTACACACTATAAAATTGATTTTAAAGAGAAGGTTCGTTCAATCTTCAAATTTCCAAGAAAATTACTTTCCGTGCTCTAATGCCTCGTGTACGCAGAGCAAGTCAAAGTCAAAGTCAAAGTTTTTTGTGTGTACGCACAGAAAGTTGACTTGCAAGTCAACCTGCAAGTCAACTTTAGATTACTTTGGGACAATGACCTTGACTTTGACTTTGTCTGTGTACGCATGACTTTCACTTTGACTTTGCCCTTGACTTTGACTGGCGTTTCAAAAAAGTTTGAAACAGAAAGTCAAAGTTTTTTCGGAATTTTTCGTGTCTTATTTTTGATCTTCTTTACTGATCAGTGGTGCATTGTGCTGCTACATACATTCATCGTTGCAGTAAAGGCGTTTTTATTTACAAATTGGGCTTATCTCTTCTATGTGTATATGAGTATATTGTTTTGATTGATGACCTTGACTTTGACTTCCTGTGCGTACACACCCCATGACTTTGACTTTGACTTGCACCTTGACTTTAACCGTGACTTTGACTTTGACATTGACATTGACTTACTGTGCGTACACACCCCATAAAGCCCTCTAGATAAAGCCCTCGTGACCGTCTTTATCAAAATTTGGACGGCGTCACGTCCCCGTCCAACACGTTTTTGACCGCCCGTCAGCCCAGAAATTTTCTAATGCCGGCCGTCTGCCAGCCGTCCGGCAAAAATAATAGAAAAAATTGCTGTTTTTTTTGCTTGTTTTGTACTTTTACTTGAAAAAATCTCGATTCAGTACAAGACGGTCTCAGACGGACCAGCAAAAAATTTGCTTGAAATTCAAGGTTGTTGTTTTTTTAGTCCAAAAAATTAATTGCCACTTTTGATGAGTAACTCCTATTTTTTATTGCATTTTTGGAAGAAAGTGTTGGGTAGAAACCCATTTTTGCTTTTTAAGTTTTTACGAAAATGCTATTTTCGCGATGAATAAGCAATTAATTGTTTGGACATTCAGATGTCCAGAAATGGGATAATTATCCCAAATCCCGCCCAAGTATACCTGTAATACTAATCCACAAAAGCAGCCTGTAAACAGTGGAGTCTAAATGTTTGCAAATAGACAAGGTACAGGGTATATATAATATCTGAAATGTATTTAATTTCAACTCTGCTTCAAATCCAACCACTCACATAATAAATGGCGCAAAGCAGTATCATAATGACCCCTTCCAAAATATGCCTTCTGTTAGCTAAAGGCACTGAATCTATGTCTATATTGGAGCAGTTGTAAAGCAGCTGGAAGTCTGCAGGGCGAAACAAATACAACTCCATCTCAACTAAATGCGTTCACTTTTAGGAGTGAAGTAATTAAATGTAATTAAAATTAAAATATAGCAATAGTTGCAGGGGCGCCGGCGCCGACGTCGTTATGCGCTCGGAATATTTTTTTTTATCAAAAAATGGGAGCCGGTGCCAGCATCGATTAAAAAAAAAGGCTCTGGCGCCCGGCGCCACCTCTACATCAGCAAATTCGCAAAGTTTTTAGTAAATATTTATTTTCAAAAGATTAGCAATTTTTTCTATCTTTTTATTGATTTTTGCTAATAGTTGCAAAATTCCACTTTTTTCTACTATAGTTGACCAACAACGTGCATTTTGTTTTAAGAATTGAAGTTGTTTTAGCAAATTGAACCTGATCCAATAAGATTTTGGAGGGGTACAAACAGGCAACTTACATTATTTTTACTACTATTTAATATAAATCTTATTGATATCATATGTTCACCAATTACTGGACAGGCTATCTCATGACATCCTAATCATTTATTCAAGTACAGCGGCTTTAAAACGCATGTCCAGTCTTAGTTCAATGCCAAATTTTTTTTTCGAAAAGGAAAAGAATTAAGTCACAAATAGGGTTGACGGCGGTCGCGGTGCGGTCTTTTTTGGAAGGCTGTACTAACCAATTTTTAGATTAGTTTTTTAAATTATGTTTTTACCGTTCTGTTCAGCATGAAAAAAGAGGCGCGGTCTTTAGAATAATGACGACCACTACATAAATTGTTTCAGTAATTGAAATGCGTTGGCGCAACAAAAAAAAAAGATTTTTTAAAGTGGTCGAAAAAAAAACCTTTTTTTTGTGTTGCGCCAACGCATTTCAATTACTGAAACAATTTATGTAGTGGTCGTCATTATTCTAAAGACCGCGCCTCTTTTTTCATACTGAACAGAACGGTAAAAACATAATTTAAAAAGCTAATCAAAAAATTGACTAATCAAAAATAAATTGTTAACACAGCCTTCCAAAAAAAGACCGCACCGCGACCGCCGTCAACCCTAGTCACAAAGAAGGAAATTTTTTCACTTTTTTGCTTCAGGAAAAAATTTTTTAGTAAAAATTTTCACTTCTTTATTTTTTTGTCACTTCTTTATTTTTTTTGACGCCCGGCGCCAATTTTGTAGAAATACGGCGCCGATTCCGGCGCACGGCGCTCTTTAAAAACACGGCGCCCACTGGCGCTAGTGCTGGTGCCGGCGCTCGGCGCCTATTTTGTAAAAGCACAGCGCCGGAGCCGGCGCACGACGCCAAAAAATTTTCGATTGCAATCATGCATATAATTGGTGTACCAAAAGTTCGGAACCGACTTTAGAGCTCGTTATTAAAAGTGAAAAAAAAATATTATAAGAAAAATTAAAAACGTAGGTTTTGTAGCTCTGTCCATCCTCTTTCGAATACTGTATGAAGTTTTAATGGAATATTTTTGAAAAGTGATAATTTGGCTCCAAACACACGTGAGGTCATTTTAAGAAGTTGACAAGCGTTTTCATCATTTTAAGTGATCAAATTTTTTATTGAATTTCAAGCGTTACGGCAACATCTTAACTTCATGTTGTAGCGCAGCTCAAGAGCTATAAAAACTATGATACACAATTTTTTTAGAAAAATTGAGTGTTGAGATATGACCTTTTGAAAATAATCAATTTCTTGAAAAAATGACCAAAACCAAGTTTTTCAAATCTTTGTGGATTTTGGTCATTTTTTCAAGAAATTGATTATTTTCAAAAGGTCATATCTCAACACTCAATTGGCATGATTTTCGTAGCTCTTGAGCTGCGCTACAACATGAAGTTAAGATGTTGCGTAACGCTTGAAATTCAATAAAAAATTTGATCACTTAAAATGATGAAAACGCTTGTCAACGTCTTAAAATGACCTCACGTGTGTTTGGAGCCAAATTATCACTTTTCAAAAATATTCCATTAAAACTTCACACAGTATTCGAAAGAGGATGGACAGAGCTACAAAACCTGCGTTTTTAATTTTTCTTATAATATTTTTTCACTTTCAATAACGAGCTCTAAAGTCGGTTCCGAACTTTTGGTACACCAATCAACACAAAAATAAATGTACATTCCAATAATGGCTAATATATTTGACTAAGAAGTTAATTTTTCACATTATTCGCATTTGTACTTTGTCACGCTATCTGTAAATCATGAGCTTGAAAGTTTCAAGAAAATTATTATTATAGTCTTTATAACAAAGCTTTTTTATGATTAGTCAAAATCAATGTTGCGAATAAAATAGAAAGAAATTTTGTTGTTTACATGAAATTAATGTCGGTATATATTATTAATTGGCTATAATATAATGGTTCTTGAATCACTAATTATCTAGCTATCATCTTACTTACAACAAAAAGATCTAACAGTAAGAAAAAAAACTACGAAGTGTTGAAAAGTTAAAAAAAGTTAGGATTCATGTGAAGTGATTAAACTAAAATAGTAGAAATTGAATAACCACCCACTCATTTTTCTCAATCCAAGAAATATAGTGTAGAAATACACAGGTGTATCAACCATGGTGCGCAGAACAGATAAATTTATCTACACCGATAAATATAACTATCAGATAAAATTAAAATTATTTTTATACAGGGCTTGCATATGCCCTTTTTAAAAAGATTTGTCCTTTTTCGGAACCTCAAATATTTTTTCATTTTCGAAGTTTCAGTCAAAATCTTTTTTTCGCTTCGAAATGGCAATAAGCACTAGATAAGATGGACTTTTATTTCAAATTCCTGTTTTTTGACCAAATATTCTTTTTTTTAATTTTGGCGAACTGCGAAAGTTGTTCGGATTGGTTCCCACTGGAGGTATAATTTTTCCTCGACTTTTCCAAAATTTCGTTAAATTGATTCACATTTGAATTTTGCTGGTACCCGCCTACCAAAATATTCCCATCGGCGACGAGCATGCCCTTTAATCATTTTTTCTGTGATAAATTTACTTTTTTTGTAGCAAAAATGTTTTTTTTGGTGCGTAGGCGTTTAGGCAATTTTGGACATTTTTTATCAAATGATAAAATAAGCTTTTTTGGCATTCTGTTTTTAGGGGTTCTGTGGTTTTGAGAGCACATTTGAGCCCGTCCTAACGTGCGCTGGCCTACGCCTAAGCCTAAGGGCTAAGCCTAAGGCCTAAGTGGTTGGAAAATGGCGTAAAACCCCTAAAAGACAGAACGCCAAAAAAGCTTATCTTATCATTTGATAAAAAATGTCCAAAAATTGCCTAGACGCCCCTATGCCGTTTTTTGGGCACTAGGTCATTTCGTCCCCGTCATTTCGTCCCCGGTCATTTCGTCCCGGTCATTTCGTCCCCCGGTCATTTCGTCCCCTGGCCTTTTCGTCCCCGGTCATTTCGTCCCAAAAAGCCGCCAAGTTAAATTTTTTCAATAGCCATTCAATGTGCTGTCTTGTACGTAATCTATATCAATTTAAGTTTCTAACTGCGGTATAAGGTTACAGTCAAAACTTCATATAATGATAACCCGGAAATGGCTGTGGAGAAACTTAATTTCGAATCTGAATGAGGCGATCGTTATATTGACTTGTTACTATATTTGTTTAAGGGACATTATGATTTTTGAACTGCTGCCATCCAACAGAGGGAAAGAGCTCCTGAAAGATGTAACTGGCCAAATGTATTGGAAAAAAGATACAAGAGGGACAAAAACTTACTGGCGCTGCATATTCTATGAGGCTGGAGCCGATGGGCAAAGCGAATCAAAATGTCCAGGTGGATTTTTGATATGGTCGTTTTTAATGAATTTTTGCCAATCAGGAAGAGCTGTCACCGAAAACGAGCAAGCTAGGCTAACTACGGAGCACAACCACCTACCAGATTCTAATCGGGTTGAGCTCAAACGATTGCAAGGTATCATTCAAAAAAAGTCAGTGACCAGCAAAGGAGCTCCCCGATCAATTATCGCAAAAGGAATCAAACGAGTAGCATCACCAGCAAAGCCGCTAATCTAGGAAGCATGATATCAAGCCTTTCACGACCTTGTCCCGGTATATGTTTTTTCTTGAGCTGTTTCCACACACCTTTTTAGTTATTGCGAAAGCCAATCAAGTATGTAAGGTCAACAAGAAGCAGACAGAAAAGTCTAAGGGTCAGGATATTCAAGTAGTGATCCTTGATTGTAATGGTAAGTTTTTTTATTGCACATAGATTTTATTGCTTGTATTACAGGCGAAACCGAGAATACAGATAGAGAAATACTTGTCCAAAAATTCGGAATTTCATTGACTTCAGAAGATCTGGAGCGATTACTGCCTGGAAAATGGCTTAATGACGTTCTCATCAACTATTACATGCAACTGATAGTTAAAAGAAGCCAAGAGGATCTTAATCTGCCAAAGGTTTGTTCTAATATTTTTTTTAAATCGCCTATTGAAGATTGTGTTTAGGTGTTTGCACTCGATTCTTTGTTCTACACGCAATTGGAAGAAAAAGGATCAGAAGCCCTTCTCGAACAAGGAATATGGGATGAGCTTGACCTGTTTTTCTATGATCTCGTGGTTGTACCTATTTATATGCCAGGCCATTGGTCTCTTATCGTATGTCTTCTACGACGCTTGTAGGGTTGTTTAATTAATATTGAAATCAGATCATCAAAATGGTGAAGTCCCGAGTGGTTTACTATGATTCTTTTCATGGAGATGGTAGCAGGTCAATAAGCCTGATCAAGTATTAAATGCTCTCTTTGTTAATGTTTCGCACATATAATGATTTTAGAAATTTCCTCAAAGAAATTGCAGTACAAAGAGGGTATGAAGCTTTAGATCCGACTAATTGGCTGGCTATGAACAAAAAGGTTAATTTTCAGTTGAAATTTGTATTGATATTTTTTATTTTTGTAGAACATTCCCATGCAAGCCAAGACAAATGGAAATGTTTGCGGTGTTTTCGTCTGCCAATATGCTGAATGTGTGACTCAAGGGAGAGAAATCGATTTCAGTCAGGAGACAATGGATAACTTACGAGAAAAAATGAGCATAGAAATTAGAAGAGGAGAATTAACGTAGAGTATTAACTGCTTATTTTGTCTGCTATTGTTGTTTGCACTGTAAGACTTGATTAGGAATAAAAATTAGTTCGTTTTATATGATGCTTACAATCATGGTGGTTATGGACTCTAAAAATAGGACGGCCATCCCCGTCTCTGCCTCACTGATTTTTGGTCATCGTACCCGGTCCTCCACCCACCCCTCCAAAATCTGGAGAGGGTACCAGCTGATCAAGCGGATATCCATCCTAATTGGCCTGAAATAAAATAGAGAATCTCAATACCTGTTCAATACCTGGATGCCCGATGTACCAACAAAACCAAGTAGTCGTACACTTGGATCAAAAAAAAATTTCGTTTTTGGGTTCCAAAACCTACTTTCTGTACCAATTCGAGCATTCTATAGATGGTTTGACAGTAGTAAAATTACGTTTTGATGGTATTTTCACAGTTCTCGTAAATCTCGCAAAACGTAATTTTAGCACTGTCATACCATCTTTATAATGATTGAATTAGTGCGAAAAAACAAGTTTTGGATTTTCCAATAACGTAAAAAAATTCGATCCAAGTGGACGACCACTTGGTTTAGTTGGTGCATGTGCATCCAGCTGCTAGCATGGTCATATGCTTTGCGAAAAATAGTCTAATATACAATCTAGCTATTGTCGACTAAGTACTCACCTTTAGGTACCACTAAATATAAATTACTATCTACCACCACCCAAGTACCATCACCCAGGCACTTACACCTGAGTATCGATTCATAGTCACTGCCTTGTTACTACCACTAAGTACTACTTTCTCGGTACTACCACCTTCATACTATCACGTGTATTTTCTACGGGATAGGAAACTACTCATAGGAAACAACTCCCGAGCTGGGGTTCTTAATGTTTTAGCATTATAAAACCATGTTCAGGACACAATTCTAGATGAGTACAATAATTTTTAATTACTTTCAATTAAATCCAATATTTCGGATTCTGGAGGTGTTACATTTAGAGGAGATGCCACGGGATTATTACAAATATATGACTGTCATTCAGGAAAAAAATGTCTGCTACCACATGGATCTGAACCTGTTTCAAAATTTTAAATTGGCGGAATTTGGGGACGAAAAGGACAGGGGACGAAATGACCGGGGACGAAATGACCGGGGACGAAATGACCGGGGACGAAATGACCGGGGACGAAATGACCGGGGACGAAAAGACCGTCGCCCCGTTTTTTGTGGCAAATTTTCTTTGTAGCTAATTTACTTTTTTGTGCCAAATTTACTTTTTTTGTGGCAAATTTACTTTTTTTTTGTAGCAAATTTACTTTTTTTGTAGCAAATTTATATTTTTCTGTAGCAAATTTATTTTTTTTTGTAGCAAATCCGATTTTTGTCTGTAGCACATATAATTGATTTAGTGTGCTTATTTATTTCGAAAAATTTCAGAAACATATATATATCTGTTGATACACTTGATCTGCACACCGTTTTTAGTCTTTTTAGACCGAAAACCAATTTTCGAGAAAACCGAACCTAGAATTTCGGTTTGGTCCAGCACCCGAAAATTGCAAATTCCTGAAAGATCACAGGCAATTTCAGAAGATCCCACTTGTAGCCGGCTATTTCGGACAACACTCTTTTTTTCACAAGAGAAATCCCGTTACGATCCAAAAGCGTACGAACTGAAGTGTTGCTCTTCTCAAAATGGTGGAGCAAAATGTGGCTAACGTTGATAGAATTATTATCATGCATTGTACTGGTGGTAAAGTCGGTAAACTTGAATTTGAGAATTTCATAAATGATCCATCAGAGGATGTTGAGCAATGAAGCAGTCGAGAGTGTGCCAGGTGTGTGTGCTAGATTAGACCTAGAGTCCAGCAGCTTTACCAGCAATTAATCCACCTGTCTTTCATAGACTCAGAATACAAGTATCGAAAATTTAGGATGAAGAAATAAGAGAGGTTGAATAAGTTAGGATGAATAAATAAGCACACTACCTCAAGTATATGTACTACGCACTAAAATCAGATTTGCTACAGAAAAGAGTAAATTTGCTACAGAAAAAAAAATTTGCTACAAAAAAAGTAAATTCGCTAAAAAAATAAATTTGCCACAAAAAGTAAATTAGCTACAAAGAAAATTTGCCACAAAAACAAAACATTTTTTCTACAAAAAAGTAAATTTGCCACAGAAAAAATGATTAACCTAAAAATAATTGAAACTTTATCTGATGAATAAATTTATCGGCTCAGATAAATTTATCTGTCCTGCGCACTACGGTATCAATACAATCCCACACCTTATAAATTCAATTTCATAAAAGGTCCTAAAAATTTCCTAGCTGTTATATTTTATATCACTATGCATTTAATTTACCTGTCAAGCCTAATCTGCCTTCTATTTTCTTTTATTTTTTCCATCTCTTGTAGCCAATCAGTGCGGATTAGAGTTGAACAAAACGTCGAATTAGTCAACACTTCAAACACCTATCAAAATGGTGAAGGTGCTCACCTGAATTAAACTAACTAATCAAGAATATGTGGAATAATTTGGGTTGCAGTTTACAATCCCCCAACGGGGAGTGATCAGGTGGAGGAGGTAACCTCATATTCGTGTTTCTCGACCCCGATTTCATGAGAAAGCAGCGTGTTTTTTTTGATTCTGAGAAAAAAATTTCGAACAACAGGGGGGTATCATAGTTTTTTAGTCAAAATTTGAAAAATTTGAATTGGCGCCTTTTGAATTTAAAGGGGATTGAGGGCTGTATAGGGAGGGAAAGGAAATAAAAGGGGCCACTTTTATGGCAGAACGTCAGAAATTCAAGTGTTTGTATTCTTCGATTGCCTCACCCTGTTTTTCAGTGATTTACATAAAATCTTCCAAATATGGTCAAGTGTGGGATTGAAGTGTGGGATAATAGTGTGGGATTCAAGTGTGGACTTAAAGTGTGGGATTTAACCGGACTACTTGTATTTAATAAAGACGTTCAGTTAGTACTAGTGAAACACTTTCTCTCGGGGACTGTAAGATCGGCGTAGGTTTTGACCGGTCTACCTTGGGTGTTTCCGGAAGTGCGTTTTGAGCCGGACTTGGTTGATTTACGGATACCTTGGGGCTACCTAAGGAATTTAGAAGAGGGCAACAAAGGGAAGTGGCCCGGTCTTTGTGAAATTGAAAATTAAACTCTAAGTAATCCGGTAAAGGTATTATGGGTGGTATGGTTCTACAGTAGTAGATGAGCAGTGATTGTGTTTGTAAGGGGACCCGTGCCGTAAAACCGGAGTGATACTGAAAATTGTAAAAACTGCTTTTTACCACCATAAAACGGGAAAAATTCGAAACAATGGCAAAAATTGCATTTTTTGACCAAATGTCCTTTATTTGAAAATTTTGATTTCCGAGCCCTGGATTAGGGGCTGCATTGGGAGGGAAAGGGAATAAAAAGGGGCCACTTTTATGGCAAAAGGTCTTTTAAGCCCAACTGTTGCTATTTTTAGAAATTATTGAATAACCGGGAATTTTCGCGGTCTTCCACACCACACTTGCTGACTTGTCATAAAAATCAAAGTTAAAAAGTAGTCGGACCCTGGCGGGAACGAACTTAAGGAATATGACGTTATTGCAAAAGTCTACTGTGATTAGGGTTGTGGAATTCTCCGGAGAAATAGAAACCGGAGAATTCTCCGGAGAATTCTCTGGAGAATTCTCTAGAATTCTCCGAAAAATCGGAGAAATAGAACTTGATTATTATTTTTACGTGTACTACATGATTACTTGGCTAATCATAACAGTTCAATTAAATTCATTCATAAATACATCAAATTCATCATAAGGGTTATATTCAATTGTTTCTTAAATTTCTTGTCCTGTTTTCTCCTCTGATTGTACCACGTGCGTCTTCTTGAAGAGATCCGAGTACTCCAGCATCAGATTGTGTTTAATAAAAGTCACATGAGAGACTGTGTCAACCTTCATCCTAAAATCAGTTATAAATACTTATCACTCAAACCAGTCAAAACATCAACCTGTTTCGCATCTTTGTGTGAATTCCTCCCCGGAGCGACCAGTTTCTTTCTGCCGAACCAGCTGAGCTAGGCACATTGTGGAGCATCTGCACGACTTTGCAAAGAAGAGTGTCTGAGAAAAATGCTTTCCACCAGGTAAGCGCATCCATTGTATTCATTGCTCTCCAGGCGTAACGACCCTTGTCCTTCTCGAAGATTCATGTTCCGGCGAGCCACGAAGCCCATTCTGTCATCACCTAAAACATATGTTATTCCACGATTTCCTCAAAAACAAAATGGTTACTTGCTCTTCCCTTCCTGCGAATACTGGATTTTTGATGCACTTTAGCGCCAAGAGTTCAATGGCTTTTTGCTTCTCTTCCATTCTCAGTGATTGTCCCTGATCCGTTGGCTCGAGCACATCCAAAAGATAGGCAACCTCCGACTTGGCGAATTCTTCTCGATTGCGCAGAACCTGAACGACTTTTCGCAATAAAATAAATAAAGTTTATGGAATTTTACCTCGATCATCTCTTTTTTTATTTTATCGAAAAATCCGCTAGCCTCCACTGCTTTTTTTGACTTGGAAAAGGCCTGTCGAATTTTTTCGTAACACCTGAACAGAAACGCCTTACTAATGCTGACTCATAAAAAAAATAAAAATCAACATACTTTCTAGAATTGACTTCATTTCCTTCGATCGCCGTAATTGCATCTGCCAGAGGAAGGAGTATCTTTTGAGAGTCCATCACATCGAGCCAGAATTCTCACTGTCCCACAGCATCCTTCGGAGTCGTTTTGATTCCTGCTTTAAAGATGCATCATTGAAAATTCCCGGAGCACAAATTGCCAATTTCAGAGCAGTTTTGTTTGAAGCGATTGACGAAAGAAGATTTGACCATGTTCACCATTGAGTTTTCACCGGCAGCTGTATGATTGATGATGATCCACACTGTGACAGAATGAGCTCCGGCGTCTTTTTTCTGAATTAAGCAGCTAACTAAGAAGTCTAAGAAATCTTACCTGAAAAACTTGGCAACCTCGACACAATACTTTAAGCAATCGGAAATTTCTGTCTTCGCGAATATGTCTTTCGCCGTCAGATCGAGAGCATGTGCCTTACATCCTTCAAACATAATCCACGGAAACGTCTCACCAGTGTACTTTTTCAGCGGGTCTCTTTGGGGGTCTTCGCCAGACAGCTTCTTCCAGGCATTTCTCATGTTAGCTGCGTGATCAGTGACGACGGCGACGACCTTTTGCTTGCCCAGCTTTACGATTTGCGTTGAAAGCAGTTATGCGATGAATTTGCCTAAAAAAACTAAAAATGCAAATATCAGAATCTAACAATATACCTGTATGCTGCGTTCTTTCGATGTTTCCGTTGATTTCGGTTGATGTTGCATCGTTGGATGAATCATAGAGAAACGGTTTCGGAGTGTAAACCACGACATTGATGATCGAGTTGCTTCTAATGTCTGTCCATCCGTCCGATGAGATTGCAATGAAATCCGCCCGTAACAGCATGATAAAAGATGCATAAACCCTGGAAAAAAACCTTGTTGCATGACTCAACCAAAGCTTTTTGCACACGATTAAATTCCGCTGGGATGAGCACTTTTGGATACTTGTAATCACGTCCCGGAAGCTTGTAGGACGGCTTTAGTTTGCTCACAAATTGCTTGAAGAAAGGATTTTCCAGGAAATTAGGGGCAATGTTTCCGGTCACCAATGCCTAAATCGAGTCAGTCAACCTAAGTCAGCAAGAAGAAGAAAATAAAAAAATACAAACCCTAGTCAGAAGAATGTCCAGTTCATCTTGATCCTCTCTAGATGTGGAGTCGAAAAAATGTTTGATCGTACCGGAACTTGCTTGCGACGATACTTCAGCGATTTCCGATAGCATAGCCTTCTTTGCCTTCGGCGATTCGCTTCTGCTTCGACGAACTACAGGTTTCTTCAGGTTACGGCTGATTTGCTCCCTTGCTTCAGTTCCGATTTTGATACAGTTCTAAAGCATGAAATCAGATGAAAAGAGTTATACAAAGCAATACCTCCAAGTGTTCTTCCATTCTTGCGGCATCTGTTTTGTAGCGAGCGTTGCAGAAGTGACAGTATCCGGCAACTATTGGTTTTCCATTGCCATCTTTCTCTTCTTTTCGGTTGAAATAGTTCCAGCACCACGAAAGAGGCTTGTTTACTTTTGCCATGACGCTTCCTGAATAAATTACGGATTACTTTCACAGGCTTACAGAAACTACAGAAAAAATTTGATTAAAAACAAAAAATGCAATGAAATAGATGAAAGTTGTCTATTTGTCTAATAGATTATTATCTTCAAGAAAATTTTCTATTTCTCCGTTTTTCGTTCAGCCGGAGAAATAGGCGGAGTATTCTCCATTCCACAACCCTAACTGTGATAATATTTTTCGAAATTTTCACATTGCTGACGATAGTCTTTTGGAAAGCTCAGCGTCTAGGAGTTTTTTTGTTCTGAAAGATGTTTTCTGTAATTCTGCAGAAGTCAATAGAAAATCTTGTTACCAAAGATTTTGACAAAAAAACTTCTTCCGCTTCATTGCCTTCTCTGAGTAATTCCGAACAACTATAATTTTGCTCGGCAAATTTTTCTTGTAAAATTTTCGAAAAAAAGATGTGTTGCTAGAAATTTCTAAAAAGTGAGTGTTTTTCAAATTTGAGTTTTTGTCAGTCTTTTGTTATAGTCCACTTCACAACAACTGATTGTTAGACGCAGAATTGACAGGGCTTTCATTTCGCACAATAATATTCTGCGAATGACACTGAAAATTTCGGTGCCTATCGCAGAATGTTTTTCTGTGAAATCGAAGTGCCGTCAAATTTTTTTGTGAAGCGGAGTAGGACAAAAGACTTACAAAAACTCAAAATTAAAAAAATCTTACTTTATAGAAATTTATAGGGTTGCGAAAATGCTCGAGCAGATCGATTCCGAGCATAATGTACGAGCATTCGCCTTTTTTGAGCATATTCGAGCTTAGGCTTAGGTTTTCTTAGGCTTTCTATAATTCTACATATTCGAGCATATATGCTCGACATATTTTAACTGTAAACTGTGTCCGTACAGTTAAGTGTACAGTTTAACTGGGTTCTATTACGAGGGTTAACTGTATCATATGCTCGAAATTTGCTGCGCAAATGACGTTCTTATTTGGCGCAATTATTTGAATTCCTAATTTCGAACAAAAAATAAAGCAAAATTTAGGACAGCCACACGAAAAAACTAAACTAATATTTTGGAAAAAAAATTGCCAAAACAATTTTCACATATACCACAAGGGAGCTTTATTTCCCCCTTCCATTTTTTATAGAATATAGAATTATAGAATTTATCAATCTGCTCGAGCATATGCTCGTTTCAAAGCCCTACAAATTTCCAACAACACGTTTTTTAAAAACGCGCTTATTCGAGAATTTTACATGAAAAAGTTCGTCGACCATAATTAAAGTTGTTCAGTATTAGTCAGAGAACACGATGGACCTGAAGAAATTTTGTCAAAAAGTTACGGTAACAACGTCATCTCCGAAATTAGAGAAAAATTGTTTCAATTACAATTTTGAATAAATGCCAAGAAACATTGGCTATACGAAAAAAAAATTATTAGAAACTTATAATCTAATCATATACGTGAAATATATTATTTGATGACTTTCTTTTGATTTTGATAACATTTCCACATCACAGAATTTTTACCTTTTCATCTTATTTTGCAGTGTGATCCCGCTGATGCTGAGAATGGTCCGCAGCTTATGGAAAGTGTCTTCAGAGGTGCATGTTAATGGCAAGATCCCTCTGGTGCTCTACCAGTCTAAACGGTCCAAACTGAAGGTGGCTGTAGCAGATGTTCCTGGGCCTATGGTCAAGGGCATGATGTCTTTTGGTACGCAATTTTAAATCTTGAATTCAATTTTCACACATAAAAAACGAGATTTTCAGTGACTGAGACCAACTCAGACGATGGTCTGCCACACACTCTGGAACATCTGGTTTTTATGGGTAGTAATAAATATCCTTACAAAGAGTTTTGGATGTTATTGCCAATAGGTGAATTTTAGTTAGGTGGGCTTCAAATAAAAACACAAATTTATTTTAGATGCCTGGCTTCTGGAACAATGGTAACATTCTAGTATCTATTATAGCAATTTTATGAATAGGCCAGCTTCTATAGTCTGATTATTTCCGCACTAATGTTTTAACTGTTTAATAATTTTCATTATTTCATATTTTTGAGCTTTAGTCCAAAAATTTATGATTCTAATTATTTTCTCGTAGCTGTTTTTTCTGATTGAGCAAAAAAACCACTTTCCTGAGTCAGATTTTTCTCATTGTTAATAGTATAATTTTCGTATAGTAGGCTTAAAATTCTACAGTTAGAAATTTGGCAGATTATCAGCCCATCTGAGGCTGACAAACAAATATTTAGTGTGACCTTTTCAAAAATATATTAAACTACCAAAAAATTTCCCTTATTTCTGAGATGAAGAGAATTTTTTATTTTAATCATTTCGCGTGGTTTTTTTCTGAGTAAGCAAAAAAACCCCACTGATCCTAAGTCAGCTTTTGCCCATCGTTAACTGTAGAATTTTTGTATATTATGCCGAAAGTTCTACAGTTAGAAACTTACATTTTTGACGATGAAAAATCTGTCTGAGGATGACTGTGTGTTTTGTGCTATACTGGGAATGACGCTTTATTGGGCTCACTTAATGTATATACCTATACTCAACTTGAATTTTATAATTTGTTTTAGCCTACACTGATCAAGATCACACAGCCTACTCGCTGACCACTGTGGGTAGTGACGGGTTTTTGAAAGTTTTGCCGGTCTATCTGGTAGGTATAAATCTTTATTAATATGTATATAATTTAATATAAACAGCCTTATATACTTATCTTTCTAGGACCATTTGCTGTCTCCTAATTTGACGGTAAGTTTTCTCTTTAAATTTAGCATATTTAGTTCAAAATTTTTGTTTGTGTAGGACTCACAATACACTACAGAAGTGCACCACATTACGGGAGAGGGCGAGGATGCCGGAGTGGTCTACAGCGAAATGCAAGACCACGAGTCGGAAATGGAGAGCATGGTTGCTCTCAAGCGCAAAGAGCTAATCTATCCCAAAGGCTCTAGTTATGAAGTATCTACTGGAGGTAGATTGGCTAATCTTAGAAGCAGCTGTTCTAATGTCAAGGTGAGGCCTTAGTTAGTGTATTTTCTCTAATATGGACCCATCTCTAATTATAGACCCTCTCTAATTATTTGACCCCATCGAGGGTAGACTGAAAAATCATAGACCCGTCTCTAATTTTAGACCCCCGTCGATAAGGAGTTGAAAAATGATAGACCCGCGTCTATAATTAGATAAAATATGGTAACTGAAAATTAAGAAATAATCGAAATCAGACAAAAATGGCAGAGTTGTCTAATGGATAGTTTTAAGCAATTTTTACATAAATTTTTGTTACTAAAATTTCACTTTTTTTCCTTTGAGAACTGATCTAGAAGAGCACAAATGAAGTGCTCATAAAAACGAGAACTCATAAAAATTTATCGTTTTTTGAATTCTCGTTGGAATTTAAAAATTTTTTGTACAGGGTGTCAAAAAAAATTCCTACACTTCAAGGGCACCGTACGACCATTTTTTTATTTCACTTTTTCTTAAACTATATTTCATTTTGTAACCCTGAAAATTCTCTATTAAATGGTATAAAAACATTTTATTACTGAAAAAAAAAATTTGGATAAATTGACAGGACAAAATTAAAAATCTCGATTTCAAATGTGGAATTTCCAGTTTTTGTTGAAATAAAGAATTTGTAACTTATTTAGAAGTTAGCTGGAAGCAAACTTGGGTATTTTCACTCTGAGTTTTTTTTTAAAAAGACCATATATCAACACTCAGATTCAAATTGTTGTTTCTGTAAAGTGGGTTTTGTAGCTCTTGACATGCGCTACACGATGGTGTTTACAGCTTTGAAAATTCATTAAATTTTTTGACCATTAAATACCGCAACAAAAACTGAAAATTCCCGGATTTGAAATCGAGGTTTTGTCGTTAGGTTTCTTGTCGATTTATCCATATTTTTTTCAGAAATAAAATGTTCATAGAATATTTGATAGAGAATTTTTAGGGCTACAAAGTGACATATCGTTTAAGAAAAAGTGAAATAAAAAAATGGTCGTACGGTGCCCTTGAAGTGTAGGGATTTTTTTTTAGGACACCCTGTATTAGAATTTCAAAAAAAATATGCTGAAAATAAAATTTTTTTGGGTGTTGGTTGTCTTGAGCATAGTACTGAAGTTCAACTTTGAAACATTTTAAATTTTCTGCGTCACGCACAAGTAAAGACCGAAATAATTGTTATGTTCAAAAGCATTTTACCCAAAATTTTATTCAAATTTTTGTTTAAAGACGTTTAGTGCATTTTTAGTAGCTTAAGTATCTAAAAATTGGCAAAAGAAAAAATTTATTTAGGTACGCGACTACCACAAGCAATTCTACCATCTCAAAAACCTGATGGTCTCGATTTGTGGCAAAATAGATCACGACCAATTGGTAAATGCTTCAACTTTTTCGTATTCGCATGCAAATAAATATTTTCTAAAATTACAGCTAGAGAGCATAGAGCCAATAGAAGAGCAGGAACTGAGCAAAGTGCCTTCCCAGTTCGACCGACCCTTTCACATCACAATTCCGCCTTTGAAGCAAGAACGAACTGCCAGAATTGTATGCCCAGCAGATGATGAAACTAAGGGAATTGTAGAAGTGGCCTGGTTGGGACCTCAAGCATCTGTGAGTTGAAAATTGTAATTCTCAAAATTAACATTTTTGTCTTTTTTGTTCTAAACCAGAGAAAATACTATGAATTCCTGCTTGTATAAATTAATTGAAATTTGTAGGAACTATATACAGTAGCTGCGCTGAATGTTCTGTTCGACTATCTGACGGAAACAGCCGTCGCCCCACTCAAACGAGATTTTGTGCAGACAGCTGACCCTTACGCCAGTTCTGTCGGCATTTACATGTCTGAGCAGACTAACTGTGAAATAGTCATGAGCTTTTCTGGGGTGCCAACAGCCAAATTGGAAGAAATTAAAGATAGGTAAGGATTTTAAAAAACTCAAAATTGCTGACGTAAACATCTTACCATCTCAACCCAAATAAACCTCTTCACTTTCAAATAAGCCCCTCAATTCAAAATTTTGTTTGTGTTGGGAAGAAATGAGCCCGTCATAACGTTTGCTTGCCTAAACTTAGCCTTAGCCCTAGTTCCGTCCAAGACAAACAAATTTGAAGTGAGAGGGGTAATTTGGAGATGGAGGGAGGTTTTATTTGAGAGTTTTCATGAATTGATGTGACACAAACTCTTACAGAGAAAAATTGAAAAGTTAGGTGTTTTGATAAAAAAAATGTCTTTGCAACGTCAATTTTGGTTCAGAATATCCATAGACAACCCTAAAAATATTATTTTTTCAGGTTCTTCGACAAGACCATTTCCGACCACCAGGACACCCAGGTTTTCGATATGGAACGCATTGGCTTTATTCTTGACCAATCCGTCAAAAAATACCTATCCAAGGTAGAATAATGCTGTTTAAACAAATTCCATACTCACTTATAATCAAAGCAAATACTTTAAGATTGAAAATGACCCGTCTTCCAGATCTTCAGCGCTCTGATAGGTCACCAACTCTATGGTGATGAATTGGAGAACAGCGAGCAGTTGCGTGTGCGTCTCAATGACATTGAACACTCAACAATTTGAAAAAAGAACCGGTAGAATTCTGGCATGAACTTTTCCACAAGTCTTTCAACAACAAAATTTGGTCTGTGTCATGGGTGAGCCAAGTGCTAAGGCTGTCGAAGAATTCGCTGAAAAGGTTTGATTTTATTTATAAAATAAATTTATATTTATTCATTTTCCTATATTTGTGGTTTAGGAAGACGAGAGAATTGAGGAACAAAAGAAGAAGTTAGGCAAATTAGGGCTGAAAAGTGTGCAGAACAGCTAAAGCAAGCTATCCACGAGAACACGGTAAGGATCTTTCTTAAACTAGTATTTCTGGCAAAACTCTGATCAGAACAGAAACTAGCACGAATCCTAGAGTAAACGGATCCTCGATAAGTATCTTACTTATTCTGAGTCAGATTTTGCCTAATCTTTGCCCCGTTAACTGTAGAATTTCTGGTATAATACACGAGAAATTTCACAGTTATTGACGAATAGTTAACGTATGATAATAACTGCATGTCGAAAACTGTGAAATTTCTCGCTTATATTGAATGAAATTTTGCAGCTATAAAAGTATAGCTATCGATGCGGCGAAAACTGACTCAGAAAAAAAAAATTCTTTTGCTGAGTTAAAAAAATATATAAAAAATAGTAGAAATTTTTTTGGCCAAAACCCTGTAATAAATGAAATTAGGCAATATTTCCATACAAATACCTCGAACAACTCCTGGCACACTCACTTATATATAAGACGAACTTCAAACGTGCTTTTCTCAGCGACCACCAAAAGTATCGATTTCCCGTGTTTTTTTTGATAAATAGTACAGGACTAAGAAATTCTGTTTCTGGAAACAAATAAATCGATTTAAAAAGCGTGAATTTGAGCCTTTCGGACCCAATAGAAATTTGAGAATTTTACATAATATGTAAAAAAAATCTGTAACTGACAAATTTCATCGCTTCTACAACTCGGTCTAAAAAATTTCTGAGAAATGAATCCTTTATCTAGAAAAAATGGCATTTTAAAATTTGGCCCATATATGGGACAGTGCGCATTCAAGGGGAAAACTAAAAAATATAATATAAAATTTCAGCGCTAGTTACATATACGAATCACTCGAAAGTCACTCTGGATGCATTTTGAGCTGAAAAAGCATGCATACCAGAGTTTATTCATGCGGTTGGCCCAGCATTCCAAAAATTTGTTCAAAATTCCTTTTATGTTCAAATTGGTCCCTTTTGGTCTATTTCCACTTAAATACAGCCCTAAATCCCTTCAAAAATGCTCAAAAGGGTACTTTTGGGTGGTCCAAATCTCAATTTTTTATTGACTAGAACTCAAAAATAATTTCTTTTTTGAACTCCTGAAGTGATTTTAAGTCGATACAGGGTGTTTGGGAACATTTTAAAAAAGTTGATTTGGGGGCGGGGGAATATGCAAGTAGCGTCAAAATTGTTTTCACATTTTTAATCACCAATTAAAATATTTAGGCCAAAAAGCCGAGTAATGAAGTATTACAAGGCCTGATTGTGAAAGACTTCCAAAATTTTAACATGTTCTCAGTCAACACCTCCAACAATGTAGCCAACAATGACAAAAGTTTTATTGCTGAACTGCTTTTTCTGCGGTGCTCCATGATGTGCCTTCTGATTTTGTAGATGTTAGTGCATCCGCGATTTTTTATGTTATTTACATTTATAATTAAGATGGTGCTTCTGATAGACTCGGAGAAAATTCCGGCAGAATTGCGCCACTATATGCTACTCTGGTTCGAGCTAATGTTCCAGTCCCCAGCCATTGTTGATGGCAAACAAATCAGTTTTGAAGAGGTATCCAAGCTAATGACCAAGGGTAGCTACCTTGCTAGATAATCGCGCTCTATATTTATTGGTTTTGTAGATTTGGTGTCCAATTCCGTAGCCATTGGTGTTTCTGGATACTATGGACGACTGGTTTCTCTCAGATTGAGGGTATGCTTTTAAAAGATTCTTGCTTTTTTTTTGAAAATATGATAATTTTTTAATACAGCCTGCACCGTATTACCATAATTTCCTGTTTAATAGACACAAAATTGTTACCCAGAAAGCTTTGAGTGTAGCTAGTTATAAAGCACCACGAAAAATTCATAAGCAAAAGAGTAATCTTTTGAATAAATCAAAACTTTAAATTTGATAAAAAAAATAGAATGAATTTAGGTAGATTCCCAAACTACGAAAATGTCGCCAAATGGACTGAAATTTACTTGAAAATATTGTTTTTGATGCCTCTAGAATTGCAATTTGTGCCAAGAAGCTAGCAAATGCAGCTGCTGATGCCAAGCGAGATGGTTACAGTGTGGCTTCTTTCCTGTCGTCCAATACTATTTATGATGATGGTAAGCATTTATTTAAGCATCGGTGGCTAAATAAATTATGGTTTTAGACTCCAATGCTCACTTCTGCAGCCACATTTCATTGGAGAGGTTTGTTAACTATGATATAGGTTAACTGTAAAATAGTTTACGTTAATAGTTCACATGCTAAACTTAAAAAAGGGTAGTGGTCTAAAAATACAATACTATTTGGTGTGTTTCATAAATTTAAAATTCATAAAATATGTCTTAAGATTCCACAAAGAATAGCCGAGCAAGTGGAAAAAAGCCCAGAAGCTGTGATCGCTAAACTAGAACAGGTCCGACAAGCTTTTTTGCAAAGTCCTATCAATGTGCATCTGGCTTGTGACGCATCTAAAGTGCAGGTGCAACCAGACAAAAATGCTGAAATGTGGAAGTTTATCAGCCATATGAGGCTGATAAACAAATATTTAGTGTAATTTTTCTAAAATATATTAAGCCGAAAAAAATTCCCCTGTTTTAGTGCGACCCCATCAATTGGTCGCCTGCAGCTTTCGAAAACAGTAAACGAGCTGTGGCTGTGGAGGCACTGAATCAGCTTTCTTGCTTCAAAAAGCTGAGTTCAACCAGAACTGGAAGGGTTGGGCCAACCAGCTGGAGTCAGGAATTGTCTGATGGAGACTATGTTGCTAGCCCAGTACATGAGTCAATGCGAGGGACCACTGTGGAATAGTGTGCGTGGCAAGGGATTGGCTTATGGTTGGTGACATCTTATGGATCGCTTAGGTTCTTTCTTTACGTAAGGTTTCAGACGCTAGCATTTACGTAATGCCAGACATGAAGAGTCTAGCTTTGAGTTTGTACCGTTGCTCACAAATTGCTCAGGCTTATGAACAGACCAAAAAGTTGTAGTAAGTTTTTTTTAAATTTTTTTGGAATCAAAATTTGGTGGTTACGGAATTTTTAATAGTGGCGCACGCCTACAAAAAATGAATACCCTGGCCCATACCCACTGATTTTACGTGACGAGGAACGTTTAACTGTGCTAAGTGAAGCACATCACAGTTTGTGTTAAACTGTGACGAGTAATGAGTCACAGTTTGCGATAACTGTACCAAGTGATACATGATACAGTTGGCGTTTAACTGTACTAAGTTCAGCCTTACACAGTTTGTGTTTAACTGTGACGAGTTATGAATCACAGTTTGCGATAACTGTACCAAGTGATACATGATACAGTTGGCGTTTAACTGTACTAAGTGAAGCGCATCACAGTTTGTATTCAACTGTGACGAGTTATGAATCACAGTTTGCGATAACTGTACCAAGTGATACATGATACAGTTGGCGTTTAACTGTACCAAGTTCAGCCTTACACAGTTTGTGTTTAACTGTGACGAGTTATGAATCACAGTTTGCGATAACTGTACCAAGTGATACATGATACAGTTGGCGTTTAACTGTACTAAGTGAAGCGCATCACAGTTTGTATTCAACTGTAACGAGCATTGCATGTCACAGTTTTGTTTTAAATCTTGTTCTTGGCATTCTTTTTTGGACCTAATTTTAAAGATGTTTCGACCCTAGTATAAATAGTTAGTATAAATTTTTGCTTTTAAAAGTTAAGTAAAGAGCACCCAAATAAGTGTCCCAGACCCAGAAAAAGTGCGTAAACTTTTTATAAGTCACAACTTCCGTACGCTGGCCTATCCCCGAGACTAAGGGCTAACTCTGAAATTGTGGTTCCAAAATGTGGTTACAGCGATTTTCGGAAAGTCAGTTTTGGGAGGGTTGTATTCTATATTAGCGCCGACTTTTTTATGCAAGTGACCATTTATTTTTGTGGCTAGTAAGATGAGCTACAAATAAGGGATAACTTGCAAAAAATTTTGAATCTGGTGGTGGGAGTGGTAATTTGAGTATTTTCCATATTTGAGTAACACTGATTTTGTATACAATATTTTCGACTTGAATATGATAAATTTTCACTATGTATATACTGCACCAATACATCCATATAATCCAATTTAATAAAAAGGTGAAAAACATCAAAAATTTTGAAATATTGCAGGAAGAAACCATCCTATCCAAAAAACTTGACGAAACCCAATTCGAGGCTGCCAAAAGATCTCTTGTTTGTGAACTAATTGGAGCTCAAAGCACTGTCAAATCAGTGTCTCAGACTGCCTATTGAACACTATCAGAGGGCTCAACCAGCCCATCACTTTGTAAGTTTAGTGATATTGACTGAAAAGGTAACTTCAAGCAATCTTTTTAGAAAAATCTGCTCCCAGATATGGCATGCAGACATGAACGATGTGTTGGAAAAAGCATCAACACCGCTGCTATCTCTGTTTGATGAAGCTAAGACAGTGCGTTCAGTGGTAGTCAACCCATCCAAAGTTAATGACTTAATGAAGACCTTCCCAGGCACCGAACTAGTCAAGCTGGAAGACTTGCAATTGCACACGTCCAAATAAATCGTTAAAACAAAAAAAAACGTTTCTTTGTTGTTTGTTGCTGTTTTTAATAAAAGAATTGAGAAGTTATTCATATCATTGGAGATTTGCTTAACCACCACAAATTTAGGATACCATCCGAGATTTATAAAAGCTAACTGGCAAACTAAGACTACATTCAGATAAAAACAAGGCACAATCGAACTAAAGGCAAACAACGAACAGTAAATTATTTTAGTATACTAGCGAAAAATGTCGACAGCATCCCAAGTGCACTCGCCCAAATTTTTTGCACCAAAAAGGTCCTTTTTGCACCAAAACAATTTGCACCAAAAAGAAATCTTTCTGCACCAAAAAAAATCCATATCCTTAGAGAATTGATACTCTTTGCGGTTTAACGGCTAGAGAACTCATACTCTTCAGGGGTGGTGGGTAGTGGTGCGGTGAGTTGCAATCGTGGTAACTTCACAAACAAGGAAAGGGTGACATCGAATTTTCTCTAAACACCAAAATGCTATACCAGGATGTCATAAAACAATCACTAGAAGAGGATCTGATAACTCAACTAGACGAGCATTGTTCAATTCGTGCAACAAACAATTTGTTCAAAAAGGCGGTGCTGCGTTAAATTTTCCCCAAAGTTATTTCTTATTGACTGTACGCTATAGCGAGTGTATTTTTATTGTTCGAAACGACCAAGCTGTACGTTATGACGATTAACAAGTTCTATGGGGGGTATTTTTGTTCGGGACAAACAAGAGGTAAGTTATATCGAAGGCACGACATATTCGGCGTAAGGTTCACCTTACTTAATTCAAGGCCAACCAAATGTTGCTTAGCGGTACTTTATAACGAAGGGTAGGTTTCATTAGCAGTACGTTATAACAGAGTTTGACTGTATCGGAAACAAAGTATCTAAAATTTGGTCAAAATTTTTATTTTCACCTATCTTTTTGTCTTTCTATCTAGACACTAGTTTCATAGCGGTGTGGTAAATCCACCGGTGGATCCACCGGTGGTGGTGTGGTTTTCCGGGTAGCCACCGGTGGCGGTGGCGGTGTATGGCAAACACATCGGTGGCGGTGGGTGGCAGAACACACCGATGGCAGTTTTGGTGGCAAAATGTTCAGATTTTTCGAAAAGTTTCAGTAGATTTGCTTGTTTTAGATTTTTTTTAAATTTATTTAAATAACTTTTACATAATCAGAAATACTGTTGAACTTAACGGTTTTTATCATTATATGACAAGAGAAAAAGCTAAAGATTTTATTGAAGAATTTCATGAACAAGATTGGGCTCTAGTGCGAAATACGTTTCCATTTATCACCTTGGTTCCCCTGTAGTTTTTCTTTACAAATGCTAAATTCCCTTGTTGTTTTGAAGGTGATCATAGTTAAGGTGGTCATGATAACCATACTCACAATATCAACATAGCAAGCCTGCGTCGGAACCGGAAAAAAATCGTAACGGAATTCGGAATCGGAACTCCAGAATTTTCGGAATCTGATTTCGGATTTTGGAACTTGACATATTTTTTCGGATTTCGGAAAATTTTCAAACTCAGAAAATAAGACTTAAAATTTCATCATTTTTTCTTGCAAGAAATTTTCGGATTTCGGTATTCGGAGCTTAATTTTTTTTCGAAATTCGGAATTCAAAAAGTATCGGATTTCGGAATTCCGACGCACCCCTGCAACATAGCTATGATATAGCTATGTTGCACGGCTATAATTAATTAGCTATAATTAACAGGGGCATTTTGGGGGCATACCAAGGCATTTTTAAATAAAAAACCACACGTGGAACCGAGGCAAAAAATGGAAACGGATTCTGCACTAGCGCCACAACATTGTTATAAAAAAAAATGGCGCTACTTGTATATACCCCCCTTTCCAATCAACTCCGAAAACCCTATATCGACCAAAAATGGCCTTAAGAATTCCGAAAAGGCATCATTTTCAAGTTTTGGTCATTAAAACATTAAGTTCTAGGACCACCCAAAATCACAGATTTCGACCATTTCTAAAGGATTTAGGTCTGTATTTGGGTGGAAATAGACCGAAAAGCCGATTTTGAACAAAAAAGAAAATGTTGAATATAGTTTAAATACTAGGGCCTGGTATTCGTGCTTTTTAATGCATCCAGAGTCACTTTCGAGTGATTTGTGTCTAAGGTATGTGGGTGTGCGCATCTCAACCCCAAGCAACCAAGTCCCCTGCACCGCCCAAGACTCTCGATCGAAAATGCATTTAGAGGATCTTTTTGCCAAGTCCTATAATGAAAAACATGGTGAAATAGGTAAAAGTCGAAATCTCAAAATGTCCAAAACTAAATTTTTATTGACCAGAACTTGAAAATATTGTCTTTCTTGAACTCCTGAGTCCGTTTTAAGTCGATATAGGGTGTTTAGACCTAAATTTCTGAAAAAACGAGTTCTTCTTAACAATAATAAGCGTTTTATTGGAATTCGATTTTTAACTTTGGACTGTAATAAAAGCATTAAGCTCTTGATATTGTGAGCTTTTGCTATTTTCTTCTTCTATTTTTTGCGCCTTGTCCGTGGTTTCCGGAAGTGGTGTGTTGTGGTGGCAGCCACCGTTGGTGGTGGCGGTGGCTGCCCCACTTGCTGGTGGCGGTGGTGGTGGCGTTGGCTATTTTGTAGTTTTACCACACTGTTTCATATCCACAAATGCAGTCATTGTAAATTTTAAATAAGTGTCTTGGCGTTGGCAATATGCCCTATACTAGCAAGTCTCATCAGTTGGAATTCTCGATATAGAAATATATTCACGAACTGATAACACATTATTTCACAAATTTGTCAATACAAAAGTAAGTATAAATGTATCGTGTAACCTTGTTGATCATTAGATTAGACATTTTATGGCTAGGTGATATTTGTCAAAAACGAAACTTGTCAAGACAAAATTTTCTCGTTCGCAAAGTGTTTTAGTATTTTTTTTTGCTTTTACTGTCTCAATACTTTGTCATATGTATATCTAGTAAAAAAACACAGTAAAACACTTTGCAAGCGAGAAAATTTTGTCTTGACAAGTTTTGTTTTTGACAAATTTCGTTTTTGACAAATCTCACCTAGCCCATTTTACCTCTTTTGTTGTGGTCGTTTTTTCACCGATTTTTTATTGCACTACCTCTTTACTGCTTAGCACACTTACTTTTTCTGTCTTTGATGTTTTTGTTTGTTGTAAGGGTAGGGATGCTGGAGATCGCTTATTTTGTCAGTTTTAAATCCAATTGGCCATAAATATGTTTGCTCAGTTAACCGATCTCAAGCTACCTGTTTCAAATGCTATAATAATCAAGAAAAAAATTCACTAAAAAATTATAGTGGGTACTACAGCCAGCCTACTTCAAAACGACATTTGTACAGCCTCTAATAAATTCATTCCATTAAAATCTTCTAAAGGATTAAGAAAAAGGTCAAAAGCGGATTAATCTACGTAACTGGCCTGTGTTGCCACAAACTATGGCCACAAATCCCACATGTTCAGAAGTCAGGGACCAAATGTTGGCTACCAGATGGAAAAAACCTGTGGAATTGGCTGAACATCTGGAGCTAGGTGATTTGGTGGAGTTCAAGCGCAACCGTTATGAGGTTACTTTAAGCACTATGAATTTAGTGGTTTCACTGCTTTTTGTAATTACAGCACTGGGGAATATATATTGGAATGAGAGAAGGTGTCCAGTGTGTAGTTCATATATCTACAGAATCCGGGATTTCGATGGTGCAGAACTAGGCAATAAAAAAGAGTTCTCTTCTAAACTTATACATGGAAGCACAGCTGAAGTAGATTGAATTCGAGAAATAATTTTTTAAATTTCGGTTGATTTAGGTCAGAAGTGATCCTTTTTCCATGTAGCTGGACAAGACTTGTGTCGTGTCAACAACTACCTGGATGGCGGCAGAAGTCCATTTCCTCCTAAAATTATTGTAGACAGGGCTTTGCAAAAGGTTTGTTTTCAGCGTGACTTTCGCAAACAAATGACAACCACAAACTGTGAAATTCGGATTGAATATTCATTCTGAGTCAGTTTTTGCCCTATCGACAACATGATAACAGTATATTTGATAACTGTAGAATTTTTCGTATAATACACGAAAAATTCCACAGTCATCGACGTACAGTTATCTATGGTGCGAAAACTTACTTGAAATAAATGGATGTCCATCCAGACTTGGTTTGGTAGTGGTGAAACAACTGATTGAGTATATAATTTTTTTTTAAATTAGGAGCGTTAATTAGTTTAATGTGGACAAATCAAAGAAATTTAGTTTGTGGCATACTAGATTTCTGAGCCGAGTTACAGATTTTAAAGGTCAGATAAGGCTGATTTATTTGATCACAAAATTTAGGAAAAGCAGATATTTTTTCTGAAAATATTAGCTAAATAAGCTTCAAAAAGTGGTTGTAGCCAGTGCAGAGAACTCTTCCTCGGCTCGTCCTTCCCTCGTCCTTGATTATAGCAGCTATAATTTATTTCATATATTTTTTCTTGAATTATGTCGTGTATCTTCAAACATTTTATTATAGACCCGTCCACAAAAAGTTACTCTACAAAATTGGTAAGAGAACGTAACACAGATAACTCAATAAGTTAAATATGAATACATCAAAAGTCTAAGGACAAGCAACTCGTCCCAAACTCGTCCATATACTCGTTTTTAGACTTTTAGTGTCTTTTTTTTTCAACTCTAAGAATTTTTTAGAAACTAAGAATTCCAATTATATAGAGAAGAATCTTATGAACAGATCTATCGCAAACATTTCAAACTTTCTAACATTTTAATAGCAAAGGCTTTAAATATCAAAAACGAGCCAAGGACGAGTTCCCTGCACTGGTTCTAGCACGAACTAAGAAGAGATCAGTTAAATTCAATGTACATCGTTTGACCTAATTTTATGCTTGCTGTCATGTAGACACAGGAGACTTCGAAGCGATGACAATATGAAGTTTGGCACCCACGAACTGAGGAAAAGTTTAGACCTGTGAAATAAAAACTTTCCTGAAAATTTTTTGTGAAATTTTCTGAAATTTATCTGAAAAATAGTTCTAATTTTCTGGACTACGGGGGCTAAAATCTTCATGTGGGAGGATACGGAGGGAGGATTTAAAAAACAATTACGGTGGATTTACGGGGTGGGGGATGGGCGAAAAATCGCGCGGTGCACGGGGAATGGGGAATTGACCCGGGACTGCCAACCCTACTGTGCAGCCACAAGTTAATTTATATATTAACTGTACAATAGACAGAGAGGGCTTATTTTTAGATAACACAAATTCATGAAAATTTCGCAATTTAAGACAAAAGAATATTAAGACAGAAAATATAAGCTAAATCAGCTTGAAAAAAATGTTGTGGCACGAACTAACTAAAGATCTGATAAATTTAGTGTAGATTGTTTGACATGATTTTATATTTGTTTTCAGTTGGGCACAGGAGACTACAATTTGTTGCATAATAATTGTGAACATTTCGGTAAATTTTCAAACTAATTTCCAAACCTACACGTTTAACATTTTTTGCAATATTTAAGCCAAATGGTGCAGATATGGGAGCAAAGAAAGCAAACAAGTCAGTTTTTCAAAATGCTATTGCTACACTGTCTTACTTTTTTCAAATTAAGGCGACCATATGTCAAACAGCCCTAATAGGTGTGACTACCCTTGCTTTTACTGGCTCTTTTCCAATGGCAGTTACTGCAGGCACTCTAGGGCTAGCCTGTATTAAATACATTCCTCTGCTTCACCAAGCCATTGTTATGAGATCTTTTATCTGATTCTTATCATTTTTTAAACGATCCAGTTATTCTAACAATAATTCTAGTACAGTCAAACCTCGATTTAGTGGCACCCCTAGGGACCAAGCCTTAGGTGCCACTAAATCGGGGGTGAACTTTGGCCAAGTTTGGCCAACTCTGGCCAACCAAATCGCCCTCAGGGTGCCACTAAATCGAAGGTGCCACTAAATCGAGGGTGCCACTAAATCGAGGGTGCCACTAAATCGGGGTGCCACTAAATCGAGGTTCGACTGTAATGTCTTTTATTGAAAAATTTTATATACAGAGTGATTTAAAATTACGTTAAAGTTCAGTTTTCCTCATTCGTTTGTTTGTTTTTCTCTCTTGTTTTCTCACCTGCGTCCTACTTTCTTATTAGTTTTCAAGTTTGTCCATTGCGTTATCTCTGTCGCTGTCTTTTCAATATTTTACATTCAAGCTTGAAGTCGGTTCATCAAATTTATTCCTATCAACTTTCCAGGTATTGCTGCAGTCAAGAAAGGGGAGCTACGCGCCATTTTTCGTCCATCTTTGTCATGAAGGTCTTGGTTCGCGCGAATCGGGCAGCTGTTCAGAATGGCATGCCAAACGGTCAGAAATGTGGTTCATCGATACGAAAAAACTGGCGCTACCAATAATTTGTTATAGTCATCGGTTCTGTTATCTTGTTCTCTGCTTTCGTAGTTGGGAGTGAATAAAGTCTGTTGTTACAGTCTTACAATGGCTTTATTGGGACGTTTCCGCTGTCGGCCACCCGAAAATTCGGAAACGGCCCGCAGCGGGGTTATGCTGATCATGTTTTTTAAATGTTAACGTAATTTAAATCACGCTGTAGATTGCAGAAAAATATAAAAAAGTGTATTTAAAACTATTGATCACATAGTTAGACAATACACATAGATTCCTGCGTTGTAAAAATGGTAGAGAAATTTTGTAAAATAATGTGGAAATCACATTATGGGATTTGTTAAAACAAGATGCCCGAAATTAAGGCAATTGAGCTCTCGCTAGTTAGTTTTGCGAAGGCTCAGTTTGCTTTTTTTCATTTAAAAACATTTTAGACAGTATTTTCAACGCAGCGAAGGCCGTACAGCCTGAAGGTATATTATTGTGCAAAATTTCACCCTCAACACGATAGTGAAAAAAATAAGAAAAAAGTACTACCGTATTTACTTTAACACTCCAAAGGCTGAGCGGCACTTTTGCTTAGCTGGACTCAGAATTCCACGCTGAATATGATGGTGTTTTTGGTTTTTGAAATTTTCGTCAAAATTTTTTGCTAGAGACTTTTGAAAAGTGGAAGCTTTTTAGAATTTTGTCTTGGCACGAAAGTACGAAAAATGATTATAAGTTCTCATATACTGATAATTTTTTCCAGATGTAAATTGCATCTTGTAGAAAAGATTCAGGGCTATCTTTTAACCAGTTATTTGCTTATGTGTCATGAAAGTTTATTGCTGAAAAATCCCAAAGATTATAGTGTCAGCCATTTGATAAGGACTCATCTTTAAGAGATTATAACTATTTCATATTAGACTAATTAGATGTGAACAATGTTTTATTTTGTAGAAAATTTTATGGAGATTCCGAATCTGCAAAGAAAGTCATCAAAATAGTTTTCTCGCAGAGTTATGGCTTCTGTAAGTGAGGTCACTATAATTTGTCTCCACTGCAATGCAAACTGTTAATTTTTTAAATCAAACAACGGATTCGTGTTCAACGTGATTGATTTGCTTGAAAACTGCTAATTTAATAAAAATATCAGTGTCAATTCTTGAGTTCCTATCAAGACAAATTTTATTCAAACTTATAAAAAATTGAATATTTAAAAAACTAAAAAAAACCAATTTTCTCTAATAAACGTCCTACCCAAAAGTCGGAAAATGTACCCAAAATTTCTTTATTCACAAACCCCACCAACAACCTAAACATCGACTTCGAACTTCTTAGCCACTGCCATAGTTGTGCATCTCCGAAAAACCACCACCGCCGCCGCCGCCACCGCCGTCGGCGTCGCCAACAACACCGCCGACGCCGGCGCCGCCGCCGGCGGCGCAAAAATCTTGCTAAATTTCACCGCCGCCACCGCCACCGCCGCCGCTGCTTTGCCACCACCGCTGCCGCCAGCTAACGCTTCACTGCCAAAAAAAAATTTCTGTTTAATTTATGTTTGTCATAGAATAAAATTTTTTCAAGAGAACAGTAAAATTCTAAATTATGTCATTTTATCATATTTTCGTAAGATGACCATTCAAAACAAGCATTGTTTTGGCACTTTGTAATTGGTGGTGCCGCACCGCCGCCACCGCCGCCGCCACCGCCGCCGCCACATCACCGCCACCACCGCCGCCGCCGCAGCCTATTAACTCCGCCGCACCGCCACCGCCGCCGCCGACCTCATTTTCAGCCGCCGGCGCAGCCGCCACCGCCGGCGGCACCTTATATTTTGCCGCCGCCGCCTGGCGGCGCCGCCGGCGGCGGCGGCGGCGCCGGCGGTGGCGGCGGCGGCGATCCAACTATGGCCACTGCACTGCTCCCGTACTTTCGTACCCAGACAACCGCCGGTCTGTAGGTTCCTTGCTCTTCGAAGTCCTTGATATACCGATAGACTGAGTCATGAGGCAAACCAGTTTCCTTGAGGATCTTTGTCGCGTCCGAGCTGATTCGCACGAGCCCTTCAGTCATTGAACGCTTAATGTCTTGCGGGAGGTCTTTGGAATCTTCGAATTTACTTTTTTGGGGCGAATTCTCTTTGGAGCAAATTTACTTTTTTGCGGCAAATATACTTCTTTTTGGGGCAGAAATATTTTTTTTTTGGGGCAGATGGGCTTGGGGCCGATATACTTTTTTTGGGAGGCAGATTTACTTTTTTGGAGCAAATTTTTTTTATCGGGCAAATTTATTTTTTGTGAGGCAAATTTCTCTCTTTTTTGGGACAAATTTACCTTTTTCTAAAAAACTTATCTAGAAAAAAAATTTTCCCAAAAAGAGAAAAATTTACCCCACAAAAAATAAATTTGCTCCAAAAAAAGTAAATTTGCCCCAAAAAATAAAAATTTGCCCCAAAAAATATATTTGCCCCAAAAAAGTATATCTGTTCCAAAAACAAGTATATTTGCCCCAGAAAAAAGGATCACCCGCAAATTCGCAGACATTACCAGACCGACATTCGCGGATTCACATAAAAACCCGTATACTGTAGAGAAAATCTTTAAAAAATACAATTTTCACTAGAGCTTTTTATACTCATATAACAACGGAAAGACAATAAATTTATTTAGTCAACAATAAGTAACTCCATAATATTTTGGGTTTATGTCGTGTTCGCAAATGTCGGTCTGTAAATGTTTTTTCTCTAACGCTCCTCGATTGTCGTTCCACATAAGTCGTTCTTCAAATCTCCTGCCGCTAATGTCGGTCTGCAATAGTCGTCTCCACAAATCTTATGTCCGCAAATACCCTTCTCTAAATGTACATCCGCAAATATACATCCGCAAATGGCCTGCCGCAAATGTTCATCCGCCGATCTCGTCATGCCCCTGTCGAACCTCTATAACGCCACCCCTTTGGACCGGACAGCAGGTTGCGTTACATAGAGGTTACGTTACATCGAGTGTTCATTTGACTCAAATTTAGTCAAAGCTGGCCAAAGTGGTCCATTTTGGTCAGCGTTTTATTGAGGATGGCTTTATGCAGATGTTTGACTATATTCCAATCAAATGTTTAAAAATTTAGATATTATATAATATGTAAGGATTGTGATATACATTACCGAGCAAAAAAATGCAAAAACCCATAAAAGTTATGCAAATTTTAACTGAAATTTTAAAACATTTAACATGGAAATGCCCGCCAATGGACTGTTGGAGCAGCGATTAGCTTCTGGCCTTCTTCTTGAGCATCCACTAACACTTCACAATTCAGGTCCGCCGACCCCTTCATAGTCTCTGTGTGGTGACTGTCTTCTACCCAGAGGAATGTGGATTTCATGAAAGAGGATATGCCTTCGATCTGAACAGGAATCAACTCCTTTTGCGGAGAGTTACGAGACTCACACCTAATAGTTTCAATACCAAGTGCACTCCAGAGAGTGAAGGAGCAAATCTGTTCGTTACCCCCTTGCAGGGTATTGGATTTTTTCTGATTACGTTCAGGTCCTCGACCTAGGATCACTTTAGATGCGCGAGCCATGTCAATGGCTCGCTCAGTTTCCAACTTATCAAAACTCAACTAACGACCAGATCCAGCGCCTTCTCACAAAAGCAGTATGTCAATTGTCGTAACAACCACGGAAATGATTTCTGCAACAGAGACATTCGAAAATACACAGAGACATGCATTTTACAGAGACATTCCGGTTAAATCGGTTACCATTCATCTGGTTGGAACAATCTTTCAGTAGTTGGGGCGCTCTTCAGATGCTGAGATACCCTCGAGAGGGGTTGATTCCATTAGGTAGTTGGTAACAATCCCAGTAGTAAGGGTATTCATTAAGTAGTCAGGGTGCTAACCTTATCAATGAGTCTATTTATTTTTTATTATTAGTCTTTGAATGGTTACAATGTTTAAAATGTTTGATATGACTTTTGTGTAACGTCTGCAAAATTAGTATTATGAAAAGATAACAAAATTCTGCTCGGCTTGTAACCAATCATATTTGAAAATTGGATTCTCTAATAATGACCACAAAGCGGTCAATGTGATCAGTGGGGGTCATTTTAACGGGAGAATCTATACTACCTTGGCCAAGCTTGGCCAAGACAACATTGGTCACCGATATGGCCAAGCTCGGTCACCAACACTTTCATAGCAAAAAAGTCTTGGTTTGGTCAGTGACCAATATCTAGAACAATCTTGGCAAAGCTTGGTCACCAAGAGTTTTCAATCATAACTTTTCCTATTTTTCGTCTGTCATTATTTCTCCTTTTTTCCCAAGGAACACTTCACAAAAAACAAACTTTATTAAACTGAAGCGAAATAGGACACAAATTTCTCCTTACATCTGTTCAAAGAAGGCTGAGTGAAAGGCGTCATCATGTTCTCCCGGAGGCCAAATCCTCCATCTGCAAGCACTGCCCACTTCTTTTGTAGTTGCTGATGAGTCCAGTTCTTTTTTCGCGTCAACTAAAGTTTCAAAAATACATAACACATTTCAGCAAAGAAAACGAAAAAAACCGAGAACAGAACATAACTGCACAATCAACAACAGAAAAATAAGCAAACTTTACGACTAATTGCTGCAAAAAGCGAATATTGGCAAAGTGTTGGCCAAGAGTATTAGGCAAGAATGTTGGCCAAGCATTGGCCAAGTATTAGTGATCAACATGTCGGTGACCAAGTGTTGGCCAAGAATCTTCGCCAAATATACTAGGCCAAGCTTGGCTAAGGTAGTATAGATTGATCCAAGGTGGTCGTCCTAGGTAGAGTTGTGGAATTCTCCGGAGAAATAGAAACCGGAGAATTCTCTGGAGAATTCTCCGGAGAATTCTCTAGAATTCTCCGAAAAATCGGAGAAACAGAACTTGAAAATTGTCTTGGTCCCCCTGTGGTGTGAAAAAATGACCAAAAATATTTCAAATTCCCGCACTTCTAAAATTCGTTTTTTCCATATGATTTACTTTTGCCATGACGATTCCTAGAGAAATTACGGAAGATTTGACAGAAAACAAAAAAAATCATTGAAATAGACAAAATTTGTCTGTTCATCTGACGAATTGTTACTTACAAGACGATTCTCTATTTCTCCATTTTTCATACGTCGGAGAAATAGGCGGAGAATTCTCCATTCTACAACCCTAGTCCTAGGCTTAAAGCGTAGAAAAATAAATTCAATTGAATATATTGTTTGCAGAATTGTGGGTGCTTGGGTGGCCGAGTGGTTAAAATCGCAAGATGTTAGGCTCTCAAGCTCAACTGCGCGTGACTCATTTTTAATTTTTTGATTTTTCATTTATTTGCATTTATTTGCATTTTTATTATTTAAACATCTATTTGTCAGAGCCGTAATACATTATTTAACGCTGAGCAAACTGGGACATGACTGGCTTACTTCCAAAATAAACGTAGCATTTATAAAGTAGACAAATAGTTAAGATCATTAACACAAACGGAACCACACAGCCAACAACTTGCCTAAACAAACATAAAATATTTATAGCTGTTATATTTCATCCCGCATCGGGTGTCCTAAAAGCACCCTAAACATGTTCTTTCGAGCCGTGTTGAAAACTTCTAACGTCTAGATAACGTGTTCAAAATAACTGGAAAAAGGAGATGCCGAAAACCAGAGCGAAAGATGACAGCTGAGAAGGGAAAAATGGGGAGCAGGGGCTTAGAGGCTCCCGCTTAGGATGTTTACACACATGGGGAAGTATATAGGGGAAGAGGGGGTGGATTCTAAACAGGCAAAACCATCTTCCCACTTTCCCGAAAATTTATTTGCCGTCACAAAAATACCATGAAAGTTAAAACGTTGTAGGTAAATGAAATCTGGGGGCTTTAACCACCCTACATACCCTCCCCCCTTTCCTCCCACTCCCACGAAAATTTTTTCTGAATAGGAATATTTTAGCTTTTTTATTTTTAAATTTTTGGAGATGTTTTCGTGGTGGCACGCGGAAATCCATCATTTACCGGATTTGAACCACGGTGAAAATTGAAGTTTCCGACTAGAAATCAGTTGTTTTAATTTGGTTATGTCTCATACTGAGTCAAAATAAGTGGATAATCATTCACAGTGATATTGAAAAAAATAGTCAAGAGAGAAAAAGTATGCTTAACCGCCCAAAAGTCCGACAAAAACAAAAAGTTTTTGATTGAGGCGTTTAAAATGCATGCTAAACATCCTCTTCGGCTCTATTCAGATCGGGGGGGGGGGGGCACCTTTTTGCCTTGGTCCCCCTGTTGTTTTTCTTGTAAAATGCCTTGGTCCCCCTGTTGTTTTTTCTTGTAAAATGCCTTGGTCCCCCCTGTTGTTTTAACGGTGATCATGGTTAAGGTGATCATGTTAACCATAATCAGCTTGATCATCACAATCACATTATCAATGTGACTATAACAGACAAGGGTACCAATGCATTTTACAAGAAAAACAACAGGGGAGACCAAGGCAAAAAGGTGCCCCCCCCCCCCGATCTGAATAGAGCCTCCTCTTCTTACAAGAAAGGATCCCTAACTGACACCTGAACACACTTACCGTATTTATTCTAATAGACGCACAGTCTCTATTTGACGCACAGTCTCTAATAGACGCACAGGGGGCGAGGGGGTTGAAAAATAGACGCACAGTCTCTAATAGACGCACACCCCTAGGCGTTTTACCTACACTGTTTTTTTCCGGACACGGACGATTCATCACCAGGCCGATTCATCACCTCGGGACGATTCATCACCTTCCGCAAAAAGGGGACGATTCATCACCTCCCATAAAAAGCGGACGATTCATCACCTTCCAAAAAAAGGGACGATTCATCACCTCCCATAAAAAGCGGACGATTCATCACCTTCCACAAATTATGAGTTGTCTTGACACAAAAAATGTAAAAATTTAACAGCAATATTTGATAGCTGGTTCAACAAATTAATTTACTCTCTTCTCATTTTTCGTGTTTCTTTGTTCTCATCTTCCCCTGCTTTATTGTTTTCCTTTCAGGTGAAATGGATATTAACGAATTCATTCGCGATGGGCAAATCGATCAGTTGAGGCGAGCTATGGGCATGGATTAAGACGCTTTTATTCTCCTCCTTCAAAATGCAGCTGATCTGGGTGCAGCGCAGGATCCGCAAGCGCTTTTTTCTTGAGAACTTGTGGTAAAACCACCTTGATTTAGGAACTGCCAGACGAGCTCGCCCCTTTTCCGATCGCGTGGTGGAGCTTCTATGACAGGACGCTTGCTGGTGAGGATAGGTATATTAACTTTTAGAAGAAGCTCATCGACGTCTTTAGAACGCTTTGGCAGTGAATCATCCAACCATCGACCGCCTTCTGAAAGACTGGAAGAGGATTCAGCGAGACCACGACGCCGACTTTGAGCTATATGTTGCTGGAAGGGATGCGCCAAAGAAGCGATAGATCTATTTCCATCTCCGCGGCTTGGCGTACAATATCTTAATGGATCAATAGTTTCACATGTTGGAAGTTTTTGTTTGATTTAACTTTACCTCACACATGTTATGAAATTTTGTTGATTTTGTTGTTATGTTTACTGAATAAATTTAAAATTTGTAGATTGGTGATGAATCTTCCCCTTTTTGTGGTAGGTGATGAATCGTCTCTTTTTGGGGAAGGTGATGAATCGTCCCCTTTTTGGGGAAGGTGATGAATCGTCCCCTTTTTGCGGAAGGTGATGAATCGTCCCGAGGTGATGAACCGGCCTGGTGATGAATCGTCACGTACCGGTTTTTTTCTGTGACAGAAAAATGAAAAAAATCGCTTAAATTGGCGGGTTTTAAATAGAGCAAATATTGCCAAGTTAGAATATGTAATCAGTTGTTTTTTTGTTTTTCAGTCGCTTTACACTTTTTTCTCTTGCTAATATTTTATTTTAGGCAAAGATGAGTGATCAAGAGCACGAAGAGGCTGAAAGTGAATCAAATGTCGGGAGCCAAGAAGAAAGCCAGAAGTGCAAGCTGTCTCGTAAGCGCAAGGCCTACTCCTTAGAGAAGAAGCTGGAAGCAATCGACTACACCAAGAAGTACAGCAAGAATTTGGATTGTCAGCAGTATTGAAAATATTGCTCAAATTTTTCCTTGGTATGTATAGAAAAAATTCGGCGCCTTCGGCGCCTATGGGTTGAAAAATAGACGCACAGTCTCTATTAGACGCACAGTCTCTAATAGACTGGGGGGGGGTTGAAAAATAGACGCACATGTGCGTCTATTATAATAAATACGGTAAGGATCCCTAACTGACACCTGAACACACTTAAGGATCCCTAACTGACACCTGAACACTTAGTCAAGAATGCGTGGAATATAACGTATTTATTCATTACACCCACAATGGACATTGTGCGTGTTCGAGAAATCGATGTCCTTCAAAGGATTAAATCGACTATATTTCTAATATTCTTTTTAGGTTTTAGACGCGGAAAGCCAAATTCACTAAAGATTCCGGCAAGCTTTTCAATATTAAGCACATAATAAAATTTATTATGTTACAGTCAGGGTCCTCCCTCGTTAGTTGGACTTCTATGATTAATGGTTCAAAGTTATACCTTAGACGAAAACCACATAAAATAGACTTTGCATGCATGATTAAAAAATAATCAATTTTCGATCAAATTTTTGAAAGAAAAAAAAAGTTGCCTGCGATCTGAAAATACGTTTTCTAACCCGATAAAAGTGCTGAAACAGCGCAAAACATGTTTTGGGTGCTTCTTGTGAGGATAAGTGATATTAAGGGTAACACTTAACTTGACGCCTCCGCCCGCGGCTGACTATTTTTTTCAAGGAACTTTGTCAAGACAAATTGCATACCGTATTTCCTCCAATAAGAGCCCATCGGCGCTCATTTTTCAAGCTCCCGAAAATCCTAAAATTGTGGGGTCGACCTCTAACTTTTGGGTGAAATTTCAAAATACAAAAAATTGAATCAGTAAAAAATAAGAAAATACATCAAACAGCTTAGCAGAATATTAACTCTCTTCCGAGATATAAATCCTCAAAGTTGAGGCTGGGCGCTTATTAGCGCATGGGCGCCTATTAGAGATAATACGGTATCTCCACCCCGATTTTACAGGAAATAGTCAACTGATTCTGTCAAAGAATTTATATTGTTCGCCTCGGTCCCCAGGGTGAAAAAAACACGGAAAAAATTCAATTTAAATTAGCGACAAAACAGTTTGAAAGGAAATAATGGCTGTATTCATTACCTTTTTGTCATTGCTGCGTTTTGTAAGCTTCCTTCAGGACTTCTACGCAACAGTCATCGACTACATCGACAAGTGGTTTCGTGTTGAGGTTCTGCCATCAAATATATCTTGGATCATGCTGAAGACCAAGAACATCGACTACACTGAGGCTGTAAAGCTCGCAAAGCAAGTGGCCTCGGAGATCGCGGAAAAAGATGGGCTTTTCAATGAAGTGGCCGTAGTTAAAAGATGCTGCGCCAAATTGCAGAAGAAATTTTTGAGACGGATCAAGCGGAAGTCAAGTGGATGAAGATCTTCAAGGCAGGCGAGGATTTGGTGGATTTCTTAACTTCTTGTTTAAGGCAAAACTCGCTTTCAAATTTCTACCGGCTCGTCAGCATGATTCTCTCAATCAAGCTGGCCAATGCAGTCGTGGAGCGCGTCTTTTCGTTGTGCAAAGCCCAGTGGACCGACGAGAGAAACTCCCATTAGGTGAAACGGTCAAGGCTCTTCTCCAAGTGCGCATCAACTTTGACATCAACTGTGTAGGCGTCTACCAGCTACTCATAAAGGAAGGAGAACTCCGAAAAAAAATTCAAAGTCAAGAGAAATATGATTGAATCTTAGAAATATGTTTGAAAGTGTTTTTTGATGTTCAAATAAAGTGTTTTAAGGCGATTCTATCGACTTTTGAAAAATGTCTTTTTACCCGAAATCTTTTGTTGTGTGAAAAATATCCTTTTTCGAAATTTTGAGTTACAAGCCCTGCTGCATTGGAGAGGAAGCGAATGAAAGTGATTTCACAATGGATGTCAGACTCTGTGCGCGTCTTGGCATATTTTTGGCTGTACTTTTTTTTTCTTGATTGAGAAAAAGTCTAATAATTACCCCCTCTCTATTAATTACCCCCCATAGGCACCCTGTATCTCAGCTAAAAAAAATAATTTGCAAATCTGTTTTTTGCGATTTCTTAATCACAACGAACACAGTTGATTCCACTTTTCAGATTTCGGTTGAGCACCCAAAAATTTCAAAATAATTTTTTTTCGATTTTTCAGGGGTTGAAAAATAATTACCCCGGGTTAATTAATAGAGAAAATACGGTATGCAACTGTTTTTGAAAAATTACTTAAAAAACATTATCAGACGTGGCGTGGGGGTGATTTAAATTGAAGTCTAGCCAGAATAAGTAAGTTTAGCCATAAGGTCACTTTAAAATAACTTACAGTGTCTGAACGTCACTTGAGTGCAAGACAGCAAAGTACACAAACTATAAAAAAATTTGCTGAAGTTGTTTTTATTTAAAAGTCTATCCTTACGCGTTTGAAATGGTCCCCTGCCAATCCAAAAACTTTCAAAATCGATGATCCACGTATGAATTTTCGATTGGGTTTCTAACAAAACTAAACCTAACATTAAATTTTAGACCTTACTTTATTAGAAACCAAGTTAAACAAATTCGAGCAGAAGATCAATGATTAAGAAATTTTTTCGAATTGGCGTGGACCATTTGGAACGCGTCAACAATCCTTCAAAATTACCGCATAAAGATTGATTGGCAATCCGATGAAGAAAACCAACATCAGAGGCAGTAGGAAAAGACGGCGTTTAAGAAAAACTCCGACTATCATTGAGACAACACACATCTCATAAAATAAAATAATTGTAGATATAAGCACTAAAAACAGGGCTATTAATGGCGTATTTGCACGAATAGTTTACAATGAAATCACTTTCTCCAAAAAACATTTTGGCCAAAATTTTGGCTTTTCGCCTCAGGCGATCAAGATAAAGAATCCTATTTTAGTGTTTCCTACCACATTTTGGTCACTGAAGCTGGCAAAAAACCCAATGCTCTATATTTTCAAATTCCATATTTAAAGGTAACTGAGTAGTTTATTTTTTATACATTCGTGTAAAAAAATATTTTCACCATTTTGGAAGAAAAAAAGTCATTTTATCGAGTGCTTATTGCCATTTATATCCGAAAAAAAAAGATTTTGGCTAAATTTTGAAAATTAAAAGTTTCGAAAAGAAGAAAATGAACAAATCTTTTTAATCAGCACAGATCTATACCCCGTGAAAAGCAATTTCCTATTTTTTTATTGTTTGCAGGGCCTGAAACATGCTTTTTTTAAAAAAAGCTAGAAAGTCACTGAAATGAAAATAAAATTTACGTCATAAGACTCACATGTACTTTCTGTGTCTATCAAACTTGTTACTGTGCTGCCATTAGGCAATTTTTCAGTACAACTCTAAAAAAATTTGAGGTGAATAATAATAATTTAAAGCACCTACTCGATTTCTGCATTTAAAGAAAAAGCTCCAGATGCGATACCAGCCATAGAATCCAATAAAAAGAAGTAAGAAGCCGGTAATAATAGCAGCCTTAGTGACGTGAATAAACCCTGAGCGCTGGTCAATCTCTTCTTTGATATAGTTTTGACGAACAGCATTGGGTTCAACAGTTATCATAGTGTATGTGTAGCTATCTTAAAAGACCCTGTCTCTTGCTTATCATGGCAATGTGAAAGATTTGAATGCGCGCGCGACCGGCTCAAATTGTTTTACCCCTCCGAATTACTGATTTATCCCTCCAAGTTATTCATTTATCCCACAAAATCGTAAAAATGTGTTTTTATCTCAAATAATTCATAGGTTTTCCATACAGTCGAAGCTCTCTATAACGACTCTCAAGGGACCGGCTAAACCGAGTCGTTATAGAGAGCGTCGTTATAAAGAAAGTTGTTTTGACTTTAATGACTCAGCTCAGGATCAAATAGTTCTTTTTTCCGGATCCTTATAAAGAGAGTCGTTATAGAAAGCGTCGACTGTACATTTTTATACCAAATGTAGCCTGGATCTCAGATTTCTAACATGCTATCAACTGACTAGCTGAGATTTTGAAAAGTTGGAGAATAAAGTATTTGTATAGACCAAATTGAAAAAAAACTGTTTTATACAGAGACTTTTTTCTCCGACTTTTTCAAATCTCAGTAAGTCAGTTGATGGCCTGTTAGAAAGCTGAGATCCAGGGCTACACGCTGATCGAAAAACTTTAGTGAAATTGAAAAAAAAAAATTAAGAAATACCAGAGAAAGAGAAATTTTTACGATTTGGTGGGGTAAATCAGTAACTTGGCGGGTGAAATTATTTACAGCCGCGGGACCGCACACATTTTGTCAATAATAATTTCGAATTTTTGGCTATACTATAGAATCCCCCCCCCTCCCAGCTAGGGAAAAATTTACTTTTCCTGAATGGGAAAAGACCCGTCCCATTTTGATTCTCGTGCTCTGAATAGGCACGGTAACACTTTGGTTTCCGAAAAATATAAAAAAAATTTTTCGATTTGCCTTGGTCCCCCAAGGTAAAAAATTTAAGAAAATTCAAAAAAAAATTTTTTTTTATTCCAGCCAAAACATTTTTTTAAGGATTTACGGCTGTATAGGGAGGGGAAGGGAATAAAAGAAGCCACTAATGACTCAGGGCCCACTAACAAGAAGATATTGAACATAGTTTTGAATACTGGGGCCTACCGCATAAATAACTCTGGTATGCATACATTTTCATGCATCCAGAGTCACTTTCGAGTGATTTGTGTCTGTCTAATTTTTCCAAAATTCAAAAAAACCGAGCTGGCTCTTCGTAATTTTTAGATTGGAAGTATTTTTTTCTAAGAGCTAATTTTTTTGACCGACTAGGGATCCTTTTCCTCCTCTGCAAAACGTACTTTTAGGAATTCAATTATGTGCAAAAAAGTGGTGTAAATTATTACAGTCAAATCTCGATACAGTGCAACCTCGATATAGTGTAGATCTCGATATAGTGTATATTTTTTCAACCTCATTTAGTCAGCCCTAAGGCAAACTGGCTTAAAGTGTACCATCGATATAGTGTACCGTATTTTCTCTATTAAGCCCCCCCTCTCTAATAACTCCCCCCTATTTCGACCTTATATCTCAGCCTAAGGAAAAATTTTTGTAAATCTGTTTTTTGCGTTTCTTAATCACCACGATCTTAGTTGATTCCACTTTTTAGATTTGGTCGGGCATCCGAAAATCTCCAAATCGAAATATTTTTTTTTCCGATTTTTTAAGGGTTGAAAAATAACTCCCCGTGGGACTTACTACAAAAAATACGGTAACCTCGATACAGTGTAGATTTTTTCTGGTCCCTCAGCCTACACTATATCGAGAGTTGACTGTACTAGAAATTTCGGAGCCAGTGAGAAATTTGGGAGCCAAATGCCAGCACCGCAAGGGACCGAACACAGGGTGTCGGCTTATCGAGGTTCGACTTTACGCCAAAAGATCACAAAAAAGGATTGACTGAATTGGAAACTAAAAACGAAATGTTTCGGCCAAAAAGTGTTTTGGCCAAAAAGGAGGGTCTACTCTCTTATCTGCTGTATAATGCAATAAAGATGTTAGATACTCAAAAACTTATAAAGAAAGCAATAACTTGGTAAAAAAAAAAAGTTAGATAAGAGTATAAGCAATAGACAAAGACGTTAAGAAAGAATTGATAAAGAAAAATGCAATGTATAGTGTTAATAATGTCAAAAAGTTGGTTTCGAAAAGCTGATAACTTTTATTATGAATGAAACATTCCACTCTAGTAGCGAATACACCCCCTACCCATGGATTTTCGCTTTTGAAACTGAAGTGAAGAGTACCCAAATATATGTCCGAGCCCCCGGAAAAGTACGTAACAAAGATATTTTTCACAACTTCCGCACGCTGGCCTACCCCCAAGTCTAAGGGCTAGACCTGAACTTGTTGTTTTAAAGGATAGTTACAGCGATTTTTGGAAGGTCAGGTTTTTTTGGCGTGCGGGACGTTTGATCGCCACGAAATCGATAGCTTACAAAATTGATCGCAGCGTATTAAAGGGCATACTAGCGCGTTACACGAGCAATTTGAAATTAAGAAAAGGCGGGTATATTCAAACCAGGTATACTTAAACGAGAATTGGTTGCAGTATAGAATCCCCCTCCCCCACGGGGAGTGATCAGATCGAGGAGATAACATTATATTCGTGTTTCTCGACCCCGATTTCATGAGAAAGCCGGCTGTTTTTTAAATTCTGAGAAAAAAAAAATTCGATTCACAGGGGGGGGGAGTTATGATGGTTTTCAGTCAAAAGTGAGTACCATTGTTCTTCTTTTCGGGGTAACATGGTTTTTAGTCAAAATTTGAAAAATTTGAATTGGCGCCTTTGAATTTAAAAGGGATTAAGGCAGGGATGATATATGTACTTTTAAAAAGATTTGTACTTTTTTTGGGACTCCAAATCTTTTCTTTTTCAATGTACTTTTTAAAAAGATTTGTACTTTTTTTGGAGAAATGTACTTTTTTGTACTTTTTTTTGAATAGGCGCCGAAAATGTAAGAAAACATTCAAATTTTTCGAAAATTTTGCCTGGTTTCACAGTTTTTCATTCGAATTTTCAGTCGTCTGTTCATTTTGTGTTCATTTGTCTCTGCTTTTTCTTCCTTTTTTGCTTCGCTTATTTAAATTGTCAAATTTGCAGTGCTAGTCTCAAACGCAATGTCTCAGCCTCGAAGGAAAAACTTGTACAAAGCCGATTTTGCAAAGGAGTTTAAAGGAATCAGAAAAGGAAAAGACGACTTCAACGCTCACTGCATTCCGTGCAACGACGAGATCAACTTGGCATCGATGGGGAAAACCGCAATCAAGCAGCATCAGGAGAAGTCAAAGCACAAAGAGAACGCCAGGGCCGCTAACACTACAAGGTTTTTATTACTTTATTTGTTTCTTTTATAAGTTTGGACTTTCAGAACTATCTCGAACTTCATTCCAAGCCGAACTGCGCCAACTGCAATCGATGTCAAAACTTCTGCTGCCGAAGGTGCCTGGGCGTTCCATGTCGCGACTCACAACCAAGCCTTTTCGTCGTCCGACTGCTGCTCATCCGATGCTCTCTTCCGCACAATGTTTTCCGATTCCGAGGTAGCCAAGAAGTTCGGATGTGGTCGACTGAAAACCAAAGCGATTCTCACAGGTTTTAATTGCTTATGGGTTTCTTATTGATTCCTGATTTTTAGGCGTGCTGGCTCCGTACTCGTCGAATGTGTTCTGAAGGAATTGGGCAGCCAACCGTTCTCTATCTCGACCGATGCATCAAATCACAAGGAGATCAAACTGTTTCCACTCGTCATCAGGTTTGGTTACTTTTGTTCGAACTTTGTTACGCGAAAATCTTTTAGATTCTTCTCCGCTGCAAAGGGTACAAGTCCGCCTACTCGACATGAGGGATCTGCCCGGGGAAGATTCGCAACTGGTGGCCGACTTCATCGCCCAAATCTTGGAAAAGCACGCTCTTAAGTGGACAAATCTCGTGTCTTTTTGTGCCGACAATGCTCCAGTGAATTTTGTGGATCGCGCATGCAAGGGCCGAACAATATCTTCAAGAAGCTACTCGCCAAGAAGAAGGATCTTATTCCAGTTGGTTGCCCGGCTCATATTTTTCACAATTCTGCGCAGAAGGGTGCTGATCGGCTACCGCTTGATATCGAAACTGTGGTCTTTAAATTAGCCAGCTACTTCAAGGGATCCACAAGCCGCCATGAACAGTTCAAGGACATCTGCGACTTCTTGGAGGTTTGTCGTTTTGACTCGCGTTAACAATGTCTTCCGTTTTCAGAGCACTTATGAAAGAATTCCGACGCACGGTCCCACGCGCTGGCTTACTCTGGGCAAAGTGATTGAAACAATTTTGAAGCTATGGGAACCGCTCACTGCTACCTTCGCATTTGGAAACAAAGCGCCGCTCTTTCTGGAGAAGTTCTTTGCCTCCGTGGGATCGATGCCAGTTCTTCAATTTCTTCAAAGTGTTCTGGGTGTCTTTGAGAAGCCTTTGCTCCAACTTCAGGTTTTTCTTCGTTTGGTCTGCTAATGTCTGCTAACAAAACTGATTTCAGAAATCTAAGGCGCTTCTTCCGGAGCTGGTGGAAATTGTCGACTCATTCAAACAGAAGATCCAAGAAAGGAAAGCGAACAAGTTCTACGGCGCTGCTACCGCAATATCTCTTGGGCGCTTGGACATGGAAGTGAAGGCAAGGCTGAGCTCAAGTTTCCAGGTTATTTTTGCTTGGTAAGAGTGGGGAAATTGTAACTTTTTCTTTAGGACTTCTATACGACCGTCATCGAATACATCAACAAGTGGTTTAGAGTGGAGTTCCTGCCGACCAACATCTCGTGGATTATGCTGAAGACAAAGAATATCGACTACACCGAAGCAGTGGAGCTCGCAAAGCAGGTGGCGCCAGAAATCGCTGAGAAAGATGAGCTCTTCAACGAGGTGGTCGAAGTGAACCGAATGTTGCGCCAATTCCCTGACGAAGTCTTTGATGCAGATCCTGCGGAAACTAAGTGGCAGAAGATCTTCAAGGTGAGGGAAGATTTTGTGGCGGAAATTAGACTTATTATTCAGGACAACGATTCCCTGCCGTGCCTCTACCGACTCGTAAGCACAATCCTCTCAATTCAGCTGGCCAATTCTTTTGTGGAGCGGGTCTTTTCGTTGTGCAAAGCTCAGTGGACAGACGCAAGAAATCTCCTTCAGGTGGAAACGGTCAAGGCTCTTCTCCAAGTGCGGGTCAATTACGATATCGATTGCGCAGGTGTCTACAACTGCTTATGAAAGAGGAAGATCTTCGGAGGAAAATTCAAAGTAACGAAAAATATGATTGAATTGTTTTATTTGTTTAAAAAGTGTTATGTGTTTCATTGTTGTAGAAATAAAAAGTTTGAAGCCGCTTTTATTGAGTTTCGGGAATTGTACTTTTTTTTTGGCCCCAAAATCTTTTTTTTTGGAAAATGTACTTTTTTTCAAAATTTTGAGATATCATCCCTGGATTAAGGGCTGTATAGGGAGGGGAAGGGAATAAAAGGGGGCTACTTTTGGCAGAACGTTAGAAAAGTAAATATTTGTATTTTTCGACTTACTTGGAATGTTTTTTAACTGGACCATGGCAAAAAAAGACTCTATATGCATTTTATGGTCAAGAGTATTTCTCGTAATCATGTCTGAGGTAAGTGAGTGCGCGCATCTCTAACTTTCGGTTTTTAAAAATTCACCTCGAAAGTGGGTCAGCCGTGGGAGGGCCAAGTAAAGTCTAGCCTGAAGAATTAGGCTTTTTAAGGCCAAAAGTGTGATTTTACATACTCGACCCCGAACCTGGGGTGACTACCACCTGGACAGGTTGATATCCAGGTAACTCCAGAGTGAAGGTTTATTCACCCAAATGACCTGAAAAGTCAAATGCTTGTCTTTTTATATTTAAAATCAACGTGAAAAAAGTATGCGCCCAGGTGGATTCGAACTTTCAGGTGGATTTAAGCCCCTGCGAACTTTCAGGTGGATTCAAGCCCCCTGCGCCCCCTTCGGGGGCGCAGGGGGCTTGGGGGCTTGGGGTTGAGATGCGCACACCCACATACCTTAGACACAAATCACTCGAAAGGACTCTGGATGCATGAAAAGCATGCATACCAGAGTTTATTTATGCGGTAGTCCCCAGTATTCAAAACTATGTTCAACATCTTCTTGTTAGTGGGCCCTGAGTCATTAGTGGCCCCTTTTTATCAAGCCCGAGAATTATTTTCAGATACAAATTTTTCATTTTATACAAATAAAAATTTTATTTTATACAATTTTATTTTATTTGTTATTTTATTTTTATTTTTTTATTTTATACAAAAAGACATACACCGTGTTGGAACCGAACTCGACCACGTTCAGACTACATCAGCACATTACCACTGAGCTACCCATGTTATTAGCTAAATGGTGCTTTTCATAACTTATTGATCTATACAAAAAAACAAAATTTGCATTTAAAAATAATTCTTGTTTGAATATGGCTGTTCCCCCACCTTTTGAAAATTTGAAATCGACCGTGTAACGAGCTGGTATGCCCCTTTAAGGCTAGTTTTCTGATCTTAATTTTCATAAAATTTTCAATGTTTTGGCACCAAATTGTAGCCCTGCATGTCAGCTACATTTTGGCACTAAAACTTCTTGAAAGCTGAAAAAAATTAGATTCGACACGTTTTTTTAACACCGAGGAAGCGCTTTTTGAAGTTCAGATCTAAATTTTCTTAAAGTGTAAGGGTTAACAACATAGAAAATAACTCGATAATGATGTTTTAGCATCCATTTCACTCTACTTATAAACGCTCCGATTTCTTCAAAAAATGATGATAATAGCACTACCCTCCATATTTTCGCAGCCTTTTAGAATCATTGGTTTAGCTATAGCACAAGCTAGGTAGGGATGCACGAGTACTACAGACAAAGTCTATATTTCGAGGGTCTTTAATTGGAAACACTATTTTCATTGATCTTTCCATCAACTTGTTTATTGATCACTACCCTCCATATTTTCGCAGCTTTTCAGAATCATCAATTTAGCAATAGCACAAGCTAGATAGGGAAAACTCCGTGCGTTTATTATAAAGAAGTGGCAGGAAAGGAGAATGTGAAAGGCTATGAAAAGAGAATACAAGCGCGTTACACAGGCACTTTTGAAAAAACTAATTCTTTAAAAATAAAAAATAAAAATTTTCTGGAAAAATTTGTTTTCAGTCACATTTTTTTTAGTCACACCGAAACTGGCTCCCTCGGCGCCGCTCCCGCCAGCTAAAATCCATACTTTTCAGCGGCACCGCTGCCGTGAAATTTTGAAAATAGTCGCCGCTGCCGCCGCTGCCGGGGACTTTCATGAGGTGACCGTGGCTGGCGCCGCTGCTTAGCATTTTATGCCGCCGCTGCGACAGCCGTCGATACCGGCGATGCTATTCTTTTGTTTTCGATATCGATGTTTGCGCTAAAAAATTTTTCGTCCAAATTTTTAGCAAAGATAAAGTGATATACCGCATTTCCTCTAACTGCCCCCCCCCATTTTTTCGAAACCGTGTTTTGACCTTTTTGCACAATTTTCTGGCGGTTAGTTATCAATAAGAAGATGTGTCCAAGATCATTGTTGGCTGAAGAGGAATATGTCAAGCGGGATCGAAAAATATTCACGTCAACAATAAGTCTACCTTGAAGGAGGGGGGAAACTTTATATACGCATCGCCTTAGGTCACAGGCTCGACTACCACTGGCTGAAGACATTATTTTTTTCTCCTTTTATTTACAAGTTTGGTGTCAAAAGGTAGCTTAGATCTTCAGCTTTCATTCGAGCTATCATATAGATAAAAGTTTGCATAAAGTTAGAGCTAAAATTTAGAAAAACATTGAACCATGCCCAACTCGATGAAATACTCAATAGGACTATCAATCAACCAATCAATTGCGACCATTTCACTGCTTCACTATCAGCAAATGCTGTAAATTAGAGATTTCATGCACATGACTGGCTGGCATTGAATTGGACATCAGTAAAAGTTTTAAAAATCTTAGCTCTAACAAATTATTACCTTCTATCCTGTATATTAGTTCAAATGAAAGCTCATAATCTTGGCTACATTTCTGTATATGAAACGTGTGACTTGTCGAAATAAATTCAGAAAATATCAATCAAAGCAGTCAAAGAAAACCCTCAAAACCATCAATTGTCTGAGCTCTAGCCTATTTTTAGCCTACCAACAAGCTATTTTAGGTGTGAACCCCTGCGTCAATTGTCTTGTCCGATAGTCAAGAGCCAAGGATGATTTTTGCACGAAATTGTTAATAAAAGAAATAAGATACATGGTGTGCAGCCAGTGGTAGTCGAGCCTGTGACCTACGCGATCCGCGCCGCCGATATAAATATCAAGTCCGCCGCTGCCGCGAGAGGCGCTGCTGTTAGAGAGGGGTTTCTTTATAAAGAAAATACGGTAAGTAGTTATGGTGCAGTGAAAGTAGCCTAAGTCGTCCCATCTGGCAGTGTCAGGCAACCTTGGGCTCGAGCCGCTCGACTAGTGAATGGTTCTTTATTTTGATCAAATTTTAAATGCAAACAAAAAATAATTTGAAAAAAAATTGTTGAATATTTTCAGAGTAAAAAAGTGTCCCGCCAATTCAAAATTTGGAGATGCCGCTGCATTCAAAAAACATTAGTCCTTTAAAAATTGAAATCCTTACGTTTTTCAGACTAGAATGTCAAAACAGAACTAGCAAAAAAGTTCAAAAAAAAGAATAGTCCGACCCTAGGCAGAACAATTTTACGGCCGATCGTTTAAAAAGTTCCACTGTACCAATAAAAAGGAATCGTAAACACTTTCATCGTTCAAGAGCACCACTATTTTTTCAACTTTGATCTGAGCCCTTACCTGCTGTGCCTGCCCTCGGCTCCGACAATGCAGAGGTACGAGAAGTGCGCGACATCAGTGATTCTAATTCGATTCTGCTTTGATGGAGTGGCTGTTGCCTGGCTTCTCTACCCAACCCACCTTGTTTTCCCATGTTATTTTGGCTGTGTATGCGTGTCTGCAATAGGGAAAAGAAAGCTTTTTTTGGTTGGATGGATGGTAAACAGAGTGCCTTGTTGATGCGGCGATGGCCTTGCTTAACCAGGGTACGGCTGCTACCCAGCCAATTTTATTCCTTTTTCTTTCCTTTCGCCATAGAGGAGAAATAGGCAAGCAGTAGGCTCCACTGCCACAACAACAATTCCCCCTATTTCCACAGCTTGGGGAAATAGGGGGAGAAGACTGACAGGACGCACACAAAAGCAATTTAAGGCTATTTGGGCTGGCATTGTTGGTTGGGTTGCATGTGAATGCGACTTTGCAAACAAAAATACACACATTCACATATGAAACACATCAGAGAATTCATTTATCTATTTTGTTGTTGTTGTTGTTGTCTCATTGGTAGACGGAGTATAATAATTGGAGTAAAACAACAAAAACAAATAAACAAATCGATTGTTTGTGTGCTGGTGGTAGTAGAGGTTGTTGTTGTGTGTGTCGTTGGTATATAAAGCATCTTTTCACTTCCACTTTTACACATTTTCCTTTTTTACTTTATTTCGTGGGTTGCACAAATTTCAGTAGATGCTAGTTTAAAGCATGGTTTGGTTTTGAGCTGTTAGGTGAAATTATCGATTAGAATAAAAAAGGGTCTGTAGCGAAAATTTTGAAATTTTGTATATGGTGTGTTCTATTTTACTTTTCAGCTCTTGTTTAGTTGTGGTGTAGGCCAGCGCTAGTTAAGACGCACTCAAAAATATTTTTGTTGAATTTTGAAGTTCGGAATACATGTTGAAGTATATTATATACTCTATACTAATTATGGCATACTTTGAGCATAAGCAAAAACAGCAAGAGGGCTCAGACAAAAATTATAACCCCTCGATCACACAGGCGAGTCGAGATCGAGCACGTGTTTTCTCAACCTTTTTGTGCTTTTTGTCACTTTTTTTATACCGAACGAAAGCTTGGATTTTGAGCTATCTTCTACGTCGGAAACTATTTCATTGATGTATAAAATATATGTAACAGCACAAAAGTTGGATGCTAGTCGAGGTCCAGGTCGAGGTACCTCGGCCACCCTAGACATCACATTTACTTTTCTCGTGATAATTAAATAATTTTTGATGTAGAAGATAGCTTGGAATCTAAGCTTTCGTTTGCTGTATAAAGAATGACAATGACAATGAATGATATTATATATCATGAATAATAGCTTAATTTAAATATTTATACTTCACTTTATTGATACTTTTTCGGAGCCCTGTTTTTAGTCAATCATATTTTCAATTTTGTCTGGGCTGGGTTTGAGCTAAAACTTTTAGGGAAAAAATAATACATCTCCATGTATTATTTATATTTCCTATTTCCTGGTATAATTTACTCTCAGCGAAAAGACGGCAATATCCACATCACAGTAGTACTTAGAGACTGAAATGACCAAATTCGTGTATCTGAAATTCGTGTAACTTTCTTTTGTTAAAATAATTATAATATACTGCTGTTAATTTAGTCCAAAATGGAAATTGAAATGCTTGAAATAGAGGATGAACGTCATTCCATGTTGAAGCATCCCAAAACTAGGAATTCCTCATATAGCAAAAAAACTATTATACTAGTGCTAGCTCTTATAACAGCTTTACTTCTAACATTTTGTGCAATTTTTTCCTTCCAAAAGATCATGCAATAGCTTCTGGTGCTTTAAAAACAAAGAGAGGCCTTAAAGAGAACCTAAAGAAATGGAATTTAAAGCTCAGAGAAAACCTTAGAGGCCAAAATAATGAAATCCAAGAAACAACTACAAGCACGCCTCTCGATGCTTCCACAACTTCTAATGAAACAAGTATGGTTTTTCTGGGCAGAATTGGTTAAATGGTTATAGTTTTTTAGGGCTCTACCCGTTAGCGCCCAAATTGTTTGCGCCAAAAATTTTTTCTCATGCAACTCCAAATCGGAATTGCATACCTCAAATTGCCGCCGTTGCCGGCGCTGCTTTTACTAATTTGATTTGATTATTGACCGCTGCTGCCAAGCCGGCGCCGCTGGTTTTTTGGTCTCGTGCGAGTATGGTCACACCAATATTTTTTAGTCATAATTCACGAGTTTTCAAAATTTTCGAAGATTTTTTCAAAATCCCTATTCTCAACGGCAGATTGTAGACACATTTGAAAGGCCGTGACGTATTTATGTTGGCTTTTGACACAAAATCATAGAATATTTTTAATTTTTTATTAATAGAGAGAGAAAAATTCAAACTGCTCTAATATTCATAGCGAAAAATAAGTGGAAGTTCAGTGACTAAAACCTTTAGCCCAAACAACAGTGTTTATAGATTTTGGTTGAAGATTGATATCAGCACTTTTGCCAGCCATCTTGCTGTCCTCAATGGTCACATTAAAGGTCAGCTTTTCATGCTTATTAATCATCACTAGGACTCTATTGCCATTTGGAGTGCGGAAAGCGACGTGTTCAACTGATCGGCAAGGTGCTGGGCTGACTTGTGAGTCGATTCTCACTGAGCCACGAGGCACAAATTTGCTGAATAGATAAAAGAAAAAGTGAGATGACCATTTTCCTGATTTTTTTATATTTTCAACGGTTCTTATGGGGCTTTGGGATTTTGTGAAAGGGTGCTTTGACGTTCAGCAGTTTTATCAAGTTTTCAAAAAAGGTCTCGGTTGTGAGCGTTTGTGTTCCATGGCCCAAAATAGCGCGCCGGTTCGATCCCACCTACTGGCCCACTATTTGTTTGGCTTGTTTGACCAACCTTTAAAGGGGCATGCTCGTCACCGATGAGAATATTTTGAAAGGCGGGTACCAGCGAAATTCAAACGAGAATTAGTTTGACGAAATTTCGGAAAAGTCGAGGAAAAATTATGCCTCCAGTGGGAATCGATCCGACGACCAACTTTCACAGGCCACCGATGCAATTAAACACTGCCAATGTTTTCGATTACTTATTCCTCGTCAAATACTCAACAAAAATTTTTTTGAAAATAATTCTTTTTTGAATTGACCTGGTATCCGCCTTTTAAAATATTCCATCGGCGGCGAGCATGCCCTTTTAAGGGTAATTGGGGTTTCTAATTACCCCAATAAATTGGTCAAACAGGCTAAAATAGATAGTGTGTTAGCAGATGGCATCGAACCTATGTACCATTTGGGGCCATAAAACACAAACGCTTATTCACTTCACCACCGAGGCCAGATTTGCAAATCTAAACAGATTCCTACACCCCTTTTAATTAGGACATTTTGGAGCCCTTAGGTGAATTCACATTTAATTAGCTGAATTAGGTCTGGCTTACCAGCCAAAATTTGAAAACTAGTTTAAGGCCCAAAATATCTTTACAATACCTAAAATGGCCAAGGAAGTAGAACATAGGCTGCTTGTAAAACTCATCTGCAGTAGCATTCACAATGACTGGAGAGTCTACAAAGTTGCTGACCCAGTTAGGACCACCCTGCAAATCCAAAGCCATGTTCCAGTCAGTCCAGCCAATCACCCAGTTTTTGAGGTTGTTCAGAATGTCATAACCATATTGCTGACCTCTGTCCCAATCTCCTAGTAAAGGTTCGTTGGGTCCGTAGCCATATCCTGTACAAGCCTAAATATTTTATTGATAAACTTTGGTCAAAATATATGAAAAACTTCGGTAGCCAGAATAAATTTGTCAGGACTGAGCAAATGAGCTTGAGTGAGTGCCTCGAATTCACTCTGAGAATACCAATGGACACCTAATCCATCTATTGCAGCGGCTTTTGCAGAGTCATTGTAGATCTACAATTAGATTTAAGAAATTATCTAACAAGAGAACATCGTACTCTATGATTCGAAAATTACGTTAATGCCACTGTGTGGAGCGTAGTCGATTCACTGTATGAAATTTCAATATCCAATAAAATTCTAATCTGGAGACTCAAGAAACAGATTGTCGATTTAGTTTTGATTGTCGATTTAGTTTTTATTTTCAGAGTCTGACGAGGTTGTATAAAAGTCCTCGAACTAAAATGACTAAGACTTTCTGATGAGTAGGAAAACTTTTTTTCTCATAATGATAAGTTATCATTGATAAGAATTGATTTTCCTGCTATGTTTCAAAATCATAATTTCGAACCTAGTAAAAATTAAATACTAATTTATACATAACCAAATGTTGCGACACCAATGGTGTTGAATATGAAACCATCAATAAAGTCTAGTCACTTTTGCATTGAATGAGGACTATTTGGAAAATCATGCACAAGAATACATCAACAAGGTTACGAAAATTTTTACAGTGGGACATGTTCGGATTATGAACACAATTTGTGGAATTTTATTGATAGAGCCTATCAATCTGCCAAAGTTTAGAAATGCTGTTTTCCTATCGGCGTTGAGAGAAATAGTTATTTTAATGCCAAAAACTAGCTTGCAAATCTGATTGATTACAATGGTTGAAACCCACATCTTTGGCAGCAACCAAAATTCCGTTCCTTTGGTCGTCATGAGCCATAATTTTGACCTCTTTGCCACCCGGTGAACCCTTTAACGCTGGAGACAATAAGCTGTGGGCAAAGTCTCTAAAACATAACAAATATTTTAAAGACCCAGGCTGAAGAGAGGCCTGACCGCTGTTGCACACTGCTAAACGCCATTGTTTGCCAGTTCCAAAATGGATCTAATCCAGAGCCAGGTTCGTTCTGAATAGTAAGGCCCCAAAATTCGACTCCCTTCTTCCAATATTCTTCTAGAAATCTAAAAAAAGGTTTAAGATTTTGCGGTGCTATTGAAATATAGACCCGCCTCACCTCCATAATAATTTAGGTTTAGGCTTGGGTTGGGCCCCAGGTCTCAGGCTTGGACTTAGGCTGAGAGCCTGGCCAGTACTAATATCAGCTTTTTCAAAAAAAATATTCAAATTGGTGGTTTAGTCACCTCTAAAAAATTTGTTGTTGTTGAGTATGCAGTCGACGCTCGATTTTAGAACAGAAGTTCAGTAAGCGTACGCCAGTGGCCGCGTACGGCTTTTTTACAGGCCTGGGAAAAAGTGCGATCCCACGATATCCTCCTTGCAAGTCGGCGCTCTAACCATTTGAGCTATCGGGTCGCCCCAGGCCTGTTTCTTATTTCTCTGCTATCTGCCTCCCTTACACCTATCCCCTTCCACAAGACCGTCCTCGGTCTTTTTCCATTACTGTCTACTACCGGCCAACTGTGCTCTCTGCACTTTCCTTTGTGGCCGGCCTTCTCAATCAGCAAGCATTCCACTGTGGGGAAACATGTCCTCTGCCAGTGATCAGCGAAAGGAGGGGCAAGGGCAGGTCAGACAGCTAATCCCACACCAAAGGAGGTGGACTGGCCAGCCGATAGAAGACTGCCAACTACTCGCTGCTACCAGTAAGCGTACGCCAGTGGCCGCGTACGGCTTTTTTACAGGCCTGGGAAAAAGTGCGATCCCACGATATCCTCCTTGCAAGTCGGCGCTCTAACTATTTGAGCTATCGGGTCGCCCCAGGCCTGTTTCTTATTTCTCTGCTATCTGCCTCCCTTACAGTTCGTTTCCACCTAAGGTCCGATAGGAAAAGTTTTAAATTTTCGAAAAACGATCGGCGAAATCGGAATCGTTGCGATATTTGGGGCCAGACTGTAAAAACAGAATTGCCGAAAATTTTAAAAAATGTGGCTAAAAAAGTGTCGGATTTTAAGTGAGAACGAACTTTTCCCGGTCCCCGATGTGTCCTTAATGGAGCATCGACTGTATTTCAGTGAATTTGATTGGGGAGTACAGTCAACTCCCGATTTAGTGTACACCGGATTTAGTGTACACCTCGGTTTAGTGTACACCTGGATTAAACAATTTTGGCCGGCGGTTTATTAAATGACTAGAATGAACCCTCGATTTAGTGTACACTCGTTTTAGTGTACGCCTGGAACCGGTCCCAGGGTGTACACTAAATCGGGAGTTGACTGTATGTATATTTAAGTGGGATCGAATTTTCTTTAAAATATTCAAGCGTTTAATAGGACTACAATTATTCCAAAATAAAATTACCGTATTTCCTCTAATTTAGCCCTCCCCTTCTAATTTAGCCCCCCCCTCTTTTTTGACTAGAACTCAGAGTTAGGGCCATTTTTGATACACAATTACAAGATTTTGGGCATCCAAAAAATTTGGTAAAACTGCGACTCGCTACAAATTGTGACTCGCTACAGAATCGAATTTTTTCATTTTCATTTTTTGACTGTTTTTTGCATGTTCTTTTAACTTTTTTTAAATTTAGACCTTAGGCTTAGGCAAGGGTAGGCCAGCGCACGTTAGCACGAACTCAAACGTGTGTCCTAGACTGAGCACCAAAAGGCGCCAATTTGAAAAAACTGTAGCGAGTCACAATTTGTAGCGAGTCGAATGTCAGTCAAAAATTTAGCCCCGGGGCTAAATTGCAGGAAATACGGTATCTAGGCTTCCCAAATTGAGAATATACAGGCAAAATATTTTTTTACCTGACAAAGTATTTGGCATATGTTTGGTAGTATGGCCCATTAAATTCCCCTTTCAAATGTCCTCCTCCTTTCATGTGACCGTTGGATTTCATCCAGCCAGGTGCTGACCAGGGACTTGCAAACAACTTCAACTCGCCTTTGGACAGTTTCCAGGCTTTTAGGAGATATGGAATCTGAAAAAAAGTAATATATGTTCATGTTTTGTGCAAGCTGAACAGTGAAAGCTGTTAAGCAGATAGTGTCGACACAAACGGATTAAATAAGCTTTGTGCTTCTTGTTTTTGTTATCAAAATTTATAAATTCCTTAAAAAATACCGCGGAAAAGAAAACCCATCGAAAAACGGCTGATCACTTTCTGATTAATTTTAATGAAACTTGCGGTGCGGTTGCAGACTTTGACGCTACTAGCGAATAACCGCCCCCCCCCAACGATTTTGACTTTTTTTACTTTAGTAAAAAGTACCCAAATTTATGTCCCAGACCCCGGAAAATGTGCGCAAACTCTTCATTAGTCACAACTTCCGTTTTCTGGCCTACCCCAAGCCTAAGGGCTAAGCCTAAACTTGTTGTTTGCAAGGGTAGTTACAGCAATTTTTAAAGGTCGGATGCTTGGGGGGGGGCATTCGCTACTAACGCACAGATTTTAATTGTAATCCAACTTTTAATTTGAGTAAGTTTGTCTATCATCGCCACACCGAGTTGTCGACAAAAACAGCTCTTAATTCACACTAAAAACACAAAACTTAAATTAATCCTTTCGTGTCGAGACTATCTCCTTAACAGTTTTCACCCTTCCTTCAAACTTTTCCTTCAGCTCCAAGTCTTCTACGGCAAGCGCAAAAGTTTTCAAATTGAAGTCATTTTCTTTTTCTAAGTAAGAGTATTCACGAGTGGAGAAATCGCAGCTGGCAATGGGCACTCTGCCGATTGTATAATTGATGCATAAAATGACAAAATAGGTTTTTCAAAACTAGCTTATCTTACTATTTTCTCCAAAATATGCTTCAAGCAACTTCTGTCTGGTAGCTTCACTTAGAGCATTTAAATTGATTCCAGTCGAATCAGTAAAAGCTCCTCCGAACCCGAAAACTGTTTGGAAGGTTTTTGAGCTATCTACTAGAATTTTTAGGGCAGAATCCGAGCCGGTCTTTGGATCTTCTGAACTCAATAATAAACTAAAAATATATATTTTATGTTTAACCTTTATCCTTGAACATGGTGCTCATTCGTTTGAATCTGTCTTGAGTTCTGGACGAGACATAATAGACCACCTGATTGGGTCAATTGCTCCTAATGGCTCTACCTCATCACAATAGGTGCTGTTGCAAACACACACAAAACTGTCTTGTGCTGAGGTGTCACGGAAAACCTTTTCTGACAGTCTTTGCCATTACGACCTGTCCAGATACCGTCATTCAGGATTGCAACCACGGGTTTTCAATGGGTTTGTATTTGCTTTCCTCAGCTATTTCTGTAATAATATTAGAATGTATTAACTGTGAGAACAGTAACAAGAAGATGTTATAAGCTAGTGGTGAAACCAATTATATGCTTTTAACAAAGAAATAAGCTACAGATTTTCTGGTTGCTAGGTCAGGGATCTTGCCTTAAATCTCTATATAATTTTGGCATATGTAGGTGGGTTCTTGAGTGAGTTGATGGATGTTTCACCACTTTTGTGTTCAAGCCCAATTTTTGCCAATTTTCGGCAACTTATGCCGGATATCTTTCCGGAACCCTAAAATTCAACATCTCAGCTCTCTTTTAATAGTATAACCCTGAAATTAAGATAACTCCAGAAAAGGTTTTTAAGTCCCTACAAATCGGAGGTGGTAGATTTTAGCCTGGATTTCGAGTGGATCTTCGTGTTCAAGCCCGGGAAGGGGATACTTAGAAGGAGGGTAGTCAGGAAGAGGTAAGCAGAAGGAGGTACCCAGGAGAAGGGTAGAGGAAGGAAGTACCCAGGAGAAGCCAGGAAGGGGTTACCCAGGAGGAGCTTAAACAGAAAGAAGGAAGGCAGGAAGAGATACCCATGAGTCGGGTAGCCAAGAGAGCGGTTAACCAAAAGAAGGGTAGCCAGGTATGTTTGTAAAATACAGTAGTGGCGCCGATGGGCACCTTTGGCTCAAAGTTTAACAAATATTTGTAGTATGACTCTTGCGAAGCAGATTGACGGGAAGATTCTCCTGCAAGTCTGCAAAAATTTTTAAATAAGAAGTTTTGAAAAAAGGATGGGATTCAAAAATCAATTTTTAAAATTTTTCAACTCATTAAAAGTTCCCGTGATTTCAATATAGTATAAATTGTGGGATGAGCTAGGAAGTTGACGGTTTTTTCGTCAAATAAAAGATTCCACAATTCACATGCTTTGTCCAATTACAGATTCGAAATAGCTTAAAAGAAAGCAAAACACTTCATTTGTTGGATAGCAAATATGCAAGCTAGAAGCGACTAAAATGTTTCTAAAATGCATAACTAATAGGACCTGGTAGAGTAGTTCCAAACAAACAGCACAGCAAAATCAGCCACATGCTAAAATGAAATGTTTTTTTTGAACAGTCTAAATATTATGATAACTGATAACTTGACACCTGTTCAAGTTCTTTCTCGCCTAAGTTTTGTTAATTTTTTTCTAGCTAAATTTGTGAAGTCTTTTGTCAATTCTGTTTTGACAGTCTGTTTTAAAAGAACGCAAGAATCGCGATTTAACAGTCGTTTTTTTTTCAAATCTTGAAATTTTCTTATTGAAAATCTCTTTTTAAAATAGGGCGCCTTGCAACAGAATTATATTTATTAGTTGCAAATTGCATGTTTAAAAAAAAATCGGAAATCTTGTAATATTTAAAACCAGACTGCCGAAACAAAATTTGCCTGTGAAAATTAAAGTGAAATAGTGGCTGACCCTAGGCGGAAACGTACTCGAGGTAGTGCCGGATTATTATGACTTACCGTATTTCCTCTAATAAGCGCGCACCCCCTACTTCGAGGGCCTCTATCTCAGCTCAGAGAAATTTTCTGAAAAGCTGTTTTACGCATTTTCTTAACTCCAAAGAGCTCAACCGATTCCAAATTTCAGATTTTGGTTGAGCACTCGAAATTTTCGCGATTGACCCGAATTTTTTATTAGAGGAATACGGTAACTTTAGCAGCATCATATTACCTTATCTAAAGCCTATAAATATAATGAGCTTTCTGATAAAAAAAAAGTTTAAAAAGCTGTCCAGAAATAATTCAATCTCCTTTATTTTCGTCGGCTGCTAATCAATCAAAGGACTGCTTGTTTGCCAACTTAAAAAATTAAAAAATGAGGGCTAAGGCACATCAAAGTAGAGTGATATCTTTTCACATAATGTTGAAGAAGGATTTTAACAAAAAAAAACTTCCTTATATGCACAAAAAAAGAGATCAAATTTTTACAAATTCTGGTTTGCTTTTTCAAAAAAATCGAAGCGAAAGAATGGAAGCAAAAGCCTTTCATTTCTTGAGACCCCAGAATTAGTCATTGCAGTGATCAATCGAACTGAAGAGATAATTTTAGAAAATAAATTGAGTAGTTGTAAATAACTGCCAGTATTGTCCCTATATAATATTCGAGAATTTAGTCATTTTCCAAAAAATTATTTTCTTAGATTGCAGAAAAAAGATTATCCTAGAAAAAAAATTACGGTTCAGTGTCTTTGCGCTATACGTGCTAGAGTTTACTTGAAAAAACTATAAAAAACTATTAAAACCAATATACGATTGTATTCCCACCACACTACAAAAGCTCATACTTATTAATTGTTCAGAAAGTCTTGCGTTTAAAACAATGGGTGGTTTAGTAAAAAAGAGGCTTGAGTTGCTATACAAGGCAAGCCCTGGGAAATTAGTACCAGAACACCTCAGAGGTCTTAACTCATTACTGATAGCATCATAAATACAGTAAAGGAATGGACTTTAACGACACTGGTGAAATAACAGGATGATACAAACTATTAGGTTTGTAGATCCTGGAGATTGAAGCGCTGCAGTCGAAGGCTCGAGAGATTCCCAAAGGAAGTCAAGCTTGGACCGCAACTACAAGTGCAAACATCACCGGCGCATGAGAAAAGAAAAAAAGATAGAGGTGGAAGACGAAACCATGCGGGAGACTTGGCGGCAAGAGGAGGCAAGAGTGACCGAGACATCAGCAGAGCGAATACGAAATTGTGAACTAAACTAGCCGTGAGGCCTGGACGTTGGATAAGAGGACACTCTAGGAGTATCAACTCCAGTAGAATACTGTTTAGGACGCTCAAAGAGTATTTACTCGAACAGGACTAGATGGGACAAGGCTTTTTTCTGCTACCGAATAGACTTTTTACAATAGACTGTTTTTCTGCAAATCGGTTTTTTTTGCCGCGAAAAATCTTTTTATATGTCGAGCTGGCTCTACCCTGTTCCGTCCCAAATTGTTTCCGCCAAAAATCGTTATAGCCAAAAACGTTACATTTTAATTAATTAGTTTGCTACATATGGTTTTTTTAACTAATTTTGCGGATATTCTCAATTACAAATTTATACTTGAATTGATGCTAGAGAGCACGGCTACATTTGCGTTTGAAGTTGTAAATGACCATGTCTGCAATATTTGCTGAAAACCCTAAAATTTCCGGAATCCTGGACTTTTTTAAGAACTTTTGGGGTTTTTCAGCAAATATTGCAGACATAATCATTTACAACTTTATACGCAAAATGTAACCCTGCTCTCTAGCATCAATTTGAGTATGAACTTGAAAATGAGAATATCCACCACATTAGTTAGAAAAGCCATATGTAGCAAACTAATTAATTAAAATTGTAACGTTTTGGCTATAACGATTTTGACGGAAACAATTTGGGAGGAAACAGGGTAGATCCGTCGAGCTAGTGTATCCAGGACTTTCTTAAGGACTCGATAATTTTGGCAACATTTTCGAAACCTATTGTAAAAGTCTTGCTCGTTTTAACTTATTGCGTTCAGAATCATATTTCGTGCTGGAATAAACAATGCAGGTTTCTAGGGCCTGATTGTAATACAGCGTGCGCAGTGGCGGAAGCGGAGGATGTGCTGGACCTTGATGATCCTCTTCTGCCCTACTTCTTAAGTTAGGGCCTTCTGTTCCAGGGCCGATTTAAACCGTTCTATCGTGTGGTCAGGAGGGGCTCACAAATATTCTTCACTTAAATGCCACAGGTCTCAGTGTTACCCTGGGCATCAGTAGGCAAGTTGTTCTGAAAAATGCACCATCTGGTAGTTGAAAAATTTTTGCGCCAACTCGGAACTGACCAGCACTTCCTCAAGAATCGAAAATATATACAATCAAAAAAGATCTCTTTGAGGTTCTGCAATAATAATTTTATTTAAAAAAAATTCAAAAAAGTTCGTTCGTAATTTTTTTCGAAAAAGTTTTTCGAAAAAGTTTATTCGTAAAATTCAATTAAATTCTGTTGAAATTGTAATTCCAAAAATCAATGAAAAGTGTTTTACATATTTATAAAAAAATATTTTGTAACCCATCAGCAAGAGCTTGCAAATTTCATTCAAAGACTGTCAAAAACCACTCATCAAATTCGTACGTCATGATCTTCTGGACCAGCTGTCTATTAATTTTCGTATTACAGATAAGATTTAATTCTGTTTTAATTTTTACAATTTACTGGTTGGAAGTCGAAAATATCCTTTTTCAGTTAAATATATAAATTTTTCCCCATAATACATATTTTTCTCCCTTGTTTCCACAATCAATAAATTTTATAGTCGACATATTTTTATGTTTTCCTTCTTTGCTGCTTAATGGGAAAGGGTAAACCGGCCTTTCCAGCGAATAAAAGAGGAAGCCGGCCCTTGAAAACGTACCCATTGAAAAAAAAGCAAGGAAAGAGAGATGCTGGCTGTCTTCTCTGGTCGCATTCAGCATCCAGCACAACCGACCAAGGCCGACCTTTTTTCTCTTCGTCTCTTTTTCTATTGGCTGTCTCTGCTGTCGTTGTTGTCGATGATTATGGGATGCGGGTGGCGTCGGTCGTCCCTAGCAGCAGCAGGGCAGCCAGACAGCAAGGCAGGGAGTGTGTGTGCAAAGAGGTAGAGAAACGCCCCAAATTCGTCCTCCCTCCACCAGCCACCACCAACACACTCCCCCTATTTCCAATAGTGTCGGATTGGGTGTTGTCGAAAGAGAGAAGAAGAGTAATTCTGTCATTCACTTTATCTTCAAATTGATCGAAATTATTTTTCTGTATTCTAATTTGCTTGAATAGTTGCTACAACTACTGAGAATTGAGAAGTGATTTGGAAGAACTAGCAAAAATGGATCAATGGTATTGTCGAGATCCGATTTCATCTACACAATCAGCCTCAAAACTCATTTTCAACATGGATAACTGGTAATGTTATTTTTTCATTAGAAAGTGCGCTACTGAAATGTAATTGGTCACGCCGAAGAAAATATCCGGAGGGGCGAAAATTGCGCGCCAAAAATTGCAAGGCAATTTTTCAGTCAAATAAACAAAAATTCGAATAATTTTTCAAAGTCATAGCACTATTAGATAGCCCTGCCATTCTAGTTTCTTTGGAAGTGTAATTTTTCAACATGTTCTCAAAATGTGGCACGAAAAACTAAATGTTTGAAACAAATCAGGAAACAGTTACGTTTTTCTGATTTGTTTTATACTTTTAGTTCTGCGTGTCACATTTTAAAAACACGTTTTAAAAAATTTAAAAAATGATGCCTCGAAAGAAACTACAATGACAGAGCTGATTAATAGTGTTTTCACTTTTGAAACAACTATTCAAATTTTCGCCTCTTTGAATATATTTGGCAAGCAAATTTTCGCCTCTCCAAATATCCGGTTGCCGGAAAATTCCTTATTAATTCTAAGGTAACTAGCAATTTTGAAAACAAAATGCTAGGCACTGTTAAGTATTGAGTGCTTATCTTGCCTTGGCCCCTTGTCGTTGTTTTATACAGGGAAAGTAACTAAAAGTAACTTTAAAAAAGATTTGTACTTTTATTTTGGACCCAACATTTTTTTATTTTCGAAGTTTTTAATTAAAATCTTTTTTGGTGCTCCAAAATCAATAAGCGCTGTATAAAATGGCACTTTTGACGAAAAATGGCCAACTGTACTTTTTTTAAAATTTTGAGTTACGTACTGTTTTATTACTATTTTTAGGCTTCAGGCTTAGGCAAAGGTAGGCCAGTGTATGTCAGGACAGACTTAAAAATGAGTCTGAGGTATATTTGAGTCTGTCGTAACACACGCTGGCCTACCCTAGCCTTAGCGTAATAAGACCTAAAATACGACAGGAACGAAGGCGAAAAAACACTCATTTCTCGTTCAAGAACCAATTTTTTTTGTACCAAAACTACTGCCTACTTTTCGTTGGGTTTTGAAAACCATATTTCATTCTATCAAGGGACTCTTTGAATGTCATTTCGAGAAGCCTATCACGTAAACTTTTATTGCATATTCTTGCAGAGCTTGAAGGATTTTAGTGAAACTGGCCATTGAGTCAATATCACCACAAAAGGTTGTACAACGATTAAATCAAGGGTATGAAATGCTTATGATACGGCGTTTCATGGCTTTTGTTTTTATTCAATGTCATTTGTCCACGCAATTATAATTCCGAGTTGTGTTCAATTACAATTTAAAATGACCGCTAGAGTCGAGCAAACATTTTGGTAGAAAAAAATCTATAAGTTCATAAACATTCGGTTAGAAATCAAGTCAAGTAACGGAGTGTTACTGAGATTAACGCTCCGTTATTTAATGATTTATTCTAGTTAAATAATTTTCAATTCATAAATCATTTTGTGTACTAAATGCTAGAAAAAATTCTATGAACAAAAGACATTGAATACAAATTTTCAACAAAAACCATGATGCCCGAATCATGGTTATTTCATAATTTTGATTTAAAATGGTTGTACTACTTTTGTGGTAGTATCGCCTCCAGGGTTTAACTTCAATAGGAAGTACTACATGATACACAAGAATATGAAATAAAATTATTCACGTCATAGGCTTCTTAAAATGACACCTCTAAGGGCATTGTAAGTTTTCAATCGACATCTACTTACGCGCCCATCAAAAAGCTAACATAATTTTGTATAAAAAATTATGAAAAATTGTGTGGATCTGCCACTGTGAAGATTCAGTTAATTTCAGTGTGGACATGAGTAGAGTCATCTACTCTCGACCCAGCCGACCACCAGATTCCTCAGGCCGGGAGAGTTATGTGTACCTTATGGACGGAGCTTCAGTCCGCAACATACGCGACCTGCCATTGATGATTTAGCGCCATGGAATTGTACGTTTATTTCGCTAAAAATTTGAGATGTTGATTATTTCGAAATTTAAAACTTTGCAGCTAGAATTTGCAAATCTTCCACCAGATTTAATGCTATTCACACAGATGAATCTGGTCACATGTTCTGCGACGGTATATTGTCAGTGACACAGAGAATGTGCCGGAAAAATTGTTAGCTTGCTACTATTGCAACATCCCGTGTTCGGATTGGCTAAAAAGGTAGGCGCGAATTTTAAAATTATGTCTTTTTAAATTACTGAAAACAAAAGTTTTGATGTCTCCTATTCATACCGTGTAATTGGTCATTTTATGGATGAGCAAGTAGCCATACTCTTTTAGTTTAGATCAGAAATTATTTCTAAGACGACCACGCTGACCACAGACCGGTTAAATTTATTTTGTTAAACTAGGTTTGACTATAGTCAAACCGAATAAAGGGATACCCCCCAAAGCTCGTTCCGCAGCTTGGTCCTACACTTTGTTTAGACCTCTTTTTGAATGTATTTGTCAATTCTGTTTTAACAGTATGGTTGCAAATATTGCAAGGATGCCAATTTCGCCGATCGTTTTTCAAATCTAAAAACTTTTTATTCGAAAAAGCAAAATCTCGATGAATGGACACCCCTTTTCAGAAATAGGTGTTCGCTTATCGAGGTTTAGAGTGACAAGTTTTCAGATTTCGAAAAACGGTCGGCAAAAAAGCGATATTTGCGACCAGACTGTCAAAACAGAATTGACAAAAACATTCAAAAAGAGGGTAAAAAAAAGTTTCGGACCCAGCCGGGAATGAACTTTTGGGGGTGTATGTTTATCCAGGTTCGACTGAATTACGAAACCTGTTAAAATTTTTGATTAGAGAAATATTAATTTGAATTTCTGGCAAATTTCTAACAGAAACAAATCCAAAGTCTTACAAATCCAAACAAATCCGCTCTTTTCGACCCACAAAAGTCTCCTATCTTGAAACAAAAAGTCTCTTTTCCTGCAACAAATCGTAAAAACGAGTATTTCTCAGTGTTTTCCAACCGCGAAAATATTTTTTATAATTTACGTGTACCACTGAATCTCTAGTTATAATGAGGTATCATTTATTGCATCATCTTCAAAAATATAATAAAACAACAAAAGTATGAACCGAATAAGAACAACGCTTTGGTTCATACTTTTAGCTTTTTGTATTATATTAGAGAGAAATAATGCAATAAATGATACCTCATTAGAACTAGAGATTCAGGGCTCCATGTTAAACAAGAAAATATTTTTACGGTTGGAAAAACACTGAGAAATACTCGTTTTGCGATTTGTTGCAGGAAAGAGACTTTGTTGCAGGATAGTAGACTTTTGTGGGTCGAAAAGTATTTCACCTTAGCTTTGTGCGATATGCGAGACTAAATCACTAACTAAGCACACCTTTTTTTCGCTAAATATTCGCCTAACTAATGCTACAGTCAAACCTCGATAATCCGCCATCCCATGGGACCGATCCGAGGGTGGCAGATTATCGAGGTGACGGTTTAGCGGGGATAAACTTTTTGAGTTCTCTGACGGCCAACCAAACGGGCTTATAGAGGGTGGCGGTGCGGGGTGGCGGATTATCAAGGTTTGACTGTATTAATTTACAACTTGATTTGATGAATTAATTTTTTTTGATAAATTTTAATTAAAATCGCTCTCTGCGAAAATAGCAGAAAAGTTTGCAACGCATGAAAGAATTCATATTCTATTTAACCGAAAAAACAAGACAGCACAAATCTGGTCTTACACGAAAACCCGAACTCAAACTCTAACTCTAACTCGATGGTGTTCACGTACATCGAGTTAGAGTTAGAGGTCGAGCTTGAAAATGTTCATGTATATAGCTTAGATAGCTCAGAACTCACTCCAAAGCCGTCTAAAGCCACTGAAAGTTAGTTTTTAGGAGGTCACTAAAATAAAATCCAAGTTATATGCATGAACACCTTCAATCCAACTCGAACTCTAACTCTAGGTACATGAACACCCTCGAGTTAGAGTTAGAGTTTGAGTTCGAGTTAGAGTTAGGATCAGAGGTGTTCACGTAACCAAAATCCCGACTCTAACTCGAACTCTAACTCTAACAACGTGAACAAGCATAAAATTGTTTTTGTTTTTCTGTAACACATACAGATTACTCTAGTATAATAGCAGATCCGATTTCAGATTTTCTATGCTTGTGATGGTCACAGAGAAGCTTGTTTACCTGGCACTTTTGCCGTCTTTGTCTACGAATTTGACCGTGCCGAGAAGTTGTACATCCGAGGCACCCTTCCTACACCCAGAACACATCTCGACAGTCCTTGCCTAGCAGAAATTTAATGCCAAATAGTGGTTTCCACTTCCACAACTTTCATCCACCCCACTTTCTGGAGGCATAGCCGAAAAAACCAGAGCATGATTGCTGGAGGCTTTGGCAACGATGTTTTTGAGACCCGAGCTGCTCTGGATGCTATTTGTGGAGGCAGTGGTACTGCTGGCTTCAACATGGGCGACGGATCAGGATTTGGCGAGGAAGATGACTTCACAGAATTTTCTGACAGCAAGTTGGAGGAATTGCTCCAGTTGTCACAGGTAGAACTTTCTGCCTTTTATTCATGCACCTTCACCGTTTTTGTTATAAAAAATAAGAAGAAAAAATTCTTTGATGGCCTCCTTTTGAAATTTCAAAAAATTCCAATTATTATTCGTGTAACATATTTTTCTGATCTGCGTTAAAATAGACTTTATAAAAATGAGTTATGAGTAACTTGGGCAATATGTGTTTGTTTACAATATATATATTTTGCAAATATATCCTCTCAAGCTGGTGCACTCAATGAAAAAGGGCTACCAAATTATTACTGTGTCACTCTATTTACTCCCATTGGGACTTGTTTTTCAACTCCTGAAAAGTCTTCAAATTGTAATCGAAGATGGCCTTAACTATGAAATCCGAGTCAAAAAAGCATGGATTAGAAGTTATTAGAGGGTATTGAATACGGTATATCGAGTTGCGCGAAAAGTCCTTGACGACCCTTGAGCGACTTGTACTTTGTAATCCGTTGCAATTTTTTTTCATACAACACGTGTCAAAAAGCGCCATTTTATATACAACTGAAAAATCATCCTAGTATAAAATTTCCCTGGGTTTTGATTTTGACTCAAGATAAGCACCCACTCATCCACTCACCTCAGATTTGTGGTCAGAACTACGGAATTTTCGGTATTTTATACGAGAAATTCTACAGTTAAAGGACCATTGCCGTCTACGGCCACGGAATTTTGGACTTTTGAATTGGCGGGGACAGCTAAATTAATGCGAAATATTTTTTGAAAATATTATTTATTTTCATTTTAAATTATAATTCATGTGTATTGGTCGAAGCGAGTCTTCGGAACTATAAGTAAGTTGTAGTGCAGTGGTGTGTTTAGATCTTGTCTATCTTGCACTGTCAAGCAACGTTGGGCTCGACTGTAGATGGTTCAAAATTTTGGAAAAATTTAATTTGCGAACCTAAATATTTCAAAAAATATTTTCGCAGTAATTTAGCTGTCCCCCGCCAAATTCAAAAAGTCCAAATTTCCGTAGCCGTACGGCAATGGTCCTTTAATAACGCACAGTTAACGACGGGCAAAATCTGACGGGGCAAAATCTGACTCAAGATGAGTGTGTTTATCCTGCATCGAAAAATTTAAGTTACGCCGTGTTATACAAAAGATTAACTGGCGATACTGGAATATAACCACCCACACCCCTCACCAAAAAACGTTGCTGGAATATACTGCCATCACCCTCCAGTCCCTAAGATTTTTAAAATCTACAATTATATGCCTTCTAGAGCAAACCACACGTAAACTTATGCTTAAATGTATAAATACAGCGGATTTCACGGGACGAGCTATACAAACTTCGAAATTTCGGTCTTTCGATATTATCACTATATAAAAATTTCAGTTCCATGCCGACTCAATGCAAAAGCCACCCTTTCAAAGTAGTCGCAGCGCTCTTGCACAGCAGCTCTCTCAGAACAATGGCAACGGCTATCCAAACAGCAAGCGAAGGAAAATGTCTCACTTACAGCCTGCCAATTTCACTCATCCTATAGCTTCTGCTTTACCCTGACTTTTGCAGATAATCTCTGAGGTGGGTTTAATTTTGACGAAATTCTATTAAATTATCTGAAGTATTTTGCAGATCTAGCTTTTTGAGGACACAAAAACTTTCGTGTTGTCTACATGTCTGATGCGATGCTCTCCAACTTCCAGCTCAACTGTCTGTGTGAAGCCGAAAATTGACTGAACTATTTGAAAAAATGGATGAGAACATGACTGACATGGCCAGAGAGTTGTGTGGTGGATGTTTATTGCTTGATACAGCCTTTCCAATTAGCAAATACTTTGTGACTATTCTATGGTTCAGGAATCCAATGTTTCTTCAAGAGGTAGGCATTTCACAAGGTCAATGTTTCATAACGGCAACCCATCAAGTTCGTGCTCAAAAGGACAAATAAAAACAGACTTAAAAAAGGACGTTTCGCAAACTGGTTCATTCTGATTTATTATTTTTAATGAAAGAATCAGAAGCAAGATAAAAAATAGTTTCGCGAAATAACCAAAAAGTCGCAAGATTACTTTAAAAATTAGCTGTTATTTCACACTATAATGGTTACCGTAAATCTCTAATAGAGCCCCCTCTCTAATAGAGCCCCCCCCCATGATTTTGACTAGAGTTTCAGAGTTAGCACCATTTTTGATTGACAATCTCAGATTTTTCAGGATTGAAAATAAAGCCCCGGGGTCTATTAGAGGATTACGTTATTTTATACGGAAAGAAGTTAAAATGAAGCGAGCGTACTTGTTGCAGCGAATTTCGCGATTTGATTTTTGTAATTCAGTCTTCTTAATAAATTCATGGGTTTCTTCTAAATTAAATTTTGGCTTTGATGTTGCTTCCCAAAGTGCCTTGGTCTCAAATATGCCTTGGTCTCGCACGTTGGCTTTTTCGGGTGGGTAGACCAGTGCACCTTAAGATCGATCAAATGTATTTTCTGATTACATAACGGCAACAAAAAATCGTTTAGCCGGTCTTAACACAGGCATTAATCTTTAGCCTTGATCTTAAGCACTAACTCTATACTTTTAAAATTAAACATCTTAATGATTACCGTTATCTTGATGTTAAAAAATCAATGAATTATATTTTTCGACGTTGAAAAATATTTTTGAGAAAAAATGAAAAAATTGAAAAATCGACACGTGGGAGACCAAGGCATATTCTTGAAAGGGTGCCGATTACAAATATTGAGCCAAAATTTGTAAGTTACGGCCCATATTTTCAACTTCGTGAAAAAAACTAACTTTTTAAATAAATTCTAAGATTATAACAGATTATTACAGTGTGTATTTCTTGATTCAGGTGTTCTGTGCTCCGTCCATCCAGCGCAGTCCTGATCTTCATGAACTAAGACTAAGCCTAGCGACTATGAGTTCCTGCTAGGTGAATTGAGCAAAAGTTGGGCAAACAAGACAAAATATGCAGGTAAAGAAATAAATATCCCAAGGCAGTTGAAAATCACAATTTTCAGGTCTGTTTTACTCCCGGAAAGTGTCAACCTGGACGCGCTCAGCCAACAGCCAGACATATTCCACTATCCTTGCATCAAACTCAACTGCACAAATGACTTCCGCACCTCTCTAGAGACCCGATTCGGCTTGTCTGAATCAGATTCTCTCAAACAAATAGTGGAGAAGAATTGTTTGGAGAAATAAACACAGATGACTTGAACCAATCTACTGGTCTACTTATGCACTCAATTTGAAGTGTTTGTCAACAGCTAAGTCAGGTGGAGAAAAAGTGCCTGCTCCCTTCAGGACTTGGTAAATTGATTTTTTTTGATGAAAATATCAGGCAAAAATAAGTAGTTTTATAGGTTAGGGGAGCAGTGTTTGCGTGAGCTCACTCAACGGAAAATCTTAATAGTGAGAGGCTTAGTCGACTCTTATTATAACCCAACCGCTCGGGGCCAGACAAAGGATGCGTGTATCGTGAGCTGCGTTACATAGAACTTAATTTGACTGACTTCCTGCTGCTGGCATCATTTGAGGGTCGCGTTTGCAAGGATTTTGAACGCTATATAGCAAGAGTCCTCCATTCCACACTGCCCCAAATTTCACTGCCCCCCCCTTACTGCCCAAAAAATGTCCTGAGTACCGTATTATCTCTAGTAAACGGTTAATCTCCACTTTGGGGTTTATATCTCAGCACAGAGTAAATATTTTGTGAAGCTCTTTATTGCACTTTCTAAACTTTCACGATATTTACCGATTGCACTGTTCGGATTTTGGTTGAGCACTCGAAATCTCGAGACCGACATCAAATTTTCCAAAAAATAAACGGGCATGTCCGTTTAATGAGATAATACGGTATTTGCATTCTCATTCTCAGTACTGACCGAAAATCGAGTGAGTCCAAACACTGTTAGGGTCTGAGCGAGAAACGAGAAAATAAATGTGAGCCAAGGAGACATTGAGAACGACAAACTCGAACGAAAAATTGAAAAAATTGATGAACAGTGAATTGATACCAATAAGTAATATCAATGAGTTACGGATCTCATTATCTTTTTAGAAAGCAACGTAAAGAATGCGTTATGTAAAGCACCTGAATCATATTATTGGATGATGAATATTACAATTAATGTGTCTTTTACCTTAAGCATTTTTCAGGTTCCGTGAAAAGTGGATGGATTTTCGAGCGCCTGTCTCTAGCAGCTAGATTGAAGTCCGGATTTGGACCTACAGAAGTTGCCGATGTTAGAAAAATGACACTACAACTCAAGATATTTTATCGAGAAGGCTGCCATATTGATGGGACCTGAAGATGAACTAGACCAACAACAAATTATTTCGGCTGTTGAAGAATTTCTACAGGTAAAAATTAGTCATATAGGCGTAGGAAATATAGGCGTAAGTGTATTAACAGATTATCTAATCATCAAACTATAATTTATTTTGAAATAAATCTTAGAAAAAATACTAATTTTATTTGTTCGAGCTACTGGTGAGTGTGCAAAGTCCTTGATCGACCAATTCACAGAATCAGATGCGAAGTTGTTGAAAAAACAATAGTGCTCAACCGAGCTAAAGATAATCTAAAAGCATCGCAAACACATGGCTAAAGTCCAATCAAAAGAGAGAAACTTCTAGAGTTGCTTGTCTTATTTGCCAACACATGAAAATTTGTCCACCAGAGTGTTTAGACCCAGAATTTTTCACTGGTAATTCTAAGCTGCTATATCTTCAAATGCCATTCTACGGGTTTTAGGATTGAGCTGTCTGGAAAACTGGCCATGTTAAGCAAAGCTTATGAGCTGAGTTCACGCTGTCGAAGATGAGGAAAAAGAAATTCCGGAAGGTAGTGAGCAGACTAGCTTTACAGTTATTGACCATCCCAGCAAACGAGGTAAACATGAGTCATAAAAAAAGTTTCAGCTATTTTAATCTGAAAAAGTTTTCAATACTATATACCGTAAAACTCTATTAAACGGACACCCTCCAATAAACGGGCACCCTCAAGGACCTACAGTTGCGGAAAAGTTACCGCCCGATCAGAATTTTCACATTTTTTTGAGAAAAACTGTTTGAATTTAATTATTTTTCAAACGGAAGAGAAAACGAATAGACAGTCTTGTAGAGAATTTCACGCTCTACAAACTGGTATTTTTGTTCAAAAGATTCATTTAAAATTTATGCAAAAATCGCAAAGTTTGAAACAATGCAAAAATAAGGTCACGAAAAAGTTACCGCCGATAACATTTCCTTGTATTTTGTGGTGGTTTTATGAATTTTCATGTGTATTATGTTTAGATGCGTCCTAAATCGATTGATCAAGTTACGGAAATGCTTATCGTTTGCTTAACGACACAGATGAAAGATGGAGCTTCACAAGAATCGCTGATCACGTGGGATACCGAAGGAAAGTGTTCATGATGCTTACCATCGCCAAAGAATCCGAAGTGCACAAAAAGGATGGCGGCGAGAAGACAAGTGGCAGGTAGCATTATAATTAACTAGGCACACGATGACATCAGTAGTTGTTGCAGGTCGACCGAATGATTGCTCGAAAATCGAGGAGAATCCAAAGCTTACGGCCACTGAAATTCGTTAAGAGCTAAAGTTGGATGACATAACGTGCGCACAGTACAGAATCGTCTCATTGAGGTTAATTTTTAATATTTACCGTGTTGATTGATGTTTTTTAGGTTGGTCTTTTGGTCGTCGTCCAGCCGAAAAGCCGTTTATATCACCAAAGAATGTCAAGAACGTCTCAGTTTTGCGAAGGAACATCAAAATTGGACTCTCGATCAATGGAAGAGCGTGCTTTGGTCGGATGAATCGAAGTTCAACATGATCGAAGTGATGGAAAAGGTTGGATTTTGTTTTTTCTTTTTCGTCGTAAACAATGTTTTAGTTATTTAAGGCGTCCGGTTAATAAGCGCTTCGATCCAAAGTACACAAAAGGCACCGTTAAATTTGGTGGAGGAAACATTATGGTCTGGGGCTGTTTCTCGTGGCATGGACTTGGACCTCTCAGACTGGTGAATGGCAAGATGGATCGGTTTCAGTATCAACAGATCTTTTCGGAAACAATGCTCTCTCATTTGGAACATCTTGAAAACTCGCATCCGGATGAAAACTTGGTACTAGTAGATTAACTCCTCTCTGACCTTTATTATTCGTGACTTTTCTAGATCTTCCAGCAGGACAACGATCCAAGCACAAGGCCAAGACATCACAAAATGGCTCCAGGACAACAGCGTCGATGTTATGCAATGGCCCGCTCAATCTCCAGACCTAAATCGATCGAGAATCTGTGGTATGAAGCTGAACGAAGAATGGTGGGCACAAGCACAAGAAGTCGGACGAACTATTCAAAGCGGTGAAGAAAGCATGGGAGTCGATTCCGAAAGAACCTGGAAAAGCTCGTGGAGTCAATGCCAGAAGATGCCAGGCTGTTATTGATTCTAACGGATATGCTACAAAATATTAAAATGCTGTTTTGGTGCGTTGTTTGGAATAAAATGTTATCGGGCGGTAACTTTTTCGTGACCTTATTTTTGCATTGTTTCAAACTTTGCCATTTTTTTGCATAAATTTAAATGAATCTTTTGAACAAAAATACCAGTTTTGTAGAGCGTGAAATTCTCTACAAGACTGTCTATTTCGTTTTCCCTTTCCGTTTGAAAAATAATAAATTCAAACAGTTTTTCTCAAAAAATGTGGAAATTCTGATCGGGCGGTAACTTTTTTCCGCAACTGTATGTTCGGAGGTCGGTTTTCTAGTGATAAAACCCCAGGTAGTCCATTCTTACAGTTTGCGTTCTCGTGTTAAGAGAGCCCTATAGTGTATTTCTGTATTAATAGCTAAGCATTAATTTTTTATCTAGCCGTGAAAAAAATCTACGTTCATAGATTGTATGGTATTTCAAGCAATTAATTCTGAAACTTTTGCGTTTTCTTGATTATTAATTTGGTAGTTTCCTGTCCCTTCTCTTCCAATATGACACATATTGCTGTGCATACACTTGCAAGTGTTATTATTATTAATCAAAGCAGCACAGTCAAAAAGAACAATGTCTCAACAGTCTCAAACAAGGAGGCACACTTCCCTGAATATTTCACTACTTACAAGTGCTATTTGACTCAATCCAGTATCTTTTCCCCATTATTCTCCGTTGCGCAATTGTTTTGGTTCCTCATCTCTTGAAAAATTGGAACAGAATAGAGGATATCAGTCTACCCGCAGGTGGTTCTGTTATTCCTTTCCTCTGGAAAAGGGGGATCATCCATCCGCACCAGAAGAAGACGCTTGTGATGCGTGTGTGCAACAGCCTGCAGCACGCTTCTCTACCACTCTATCTTTCTCTTCTTCTTTGCTATGTTTATGGTTGTGTGCGCCAGACCACGCTTTTAAAAGAGTAGAAGGGTTTTGAACTGAGTGCGCAAGTGTGTGTGTCTGGCTGAAAGCGTCTAGCTGCTATTTTTTGCATGATTTATTTTGAATTTGCATTATTGAGATATTCTGTGAGGTTTTTAGAAAAGGGTGCGTGACCTCCAGACAGATGACTATCAAATTCGTGACATATTTATGACCTGACGTTTTAAAGCTTTTGCTTAAAAATCGAATATTATAATTTTTTTCTATTGTCACCTATAACACCATAATGTGTTAGTCCATCTCAATCTGTAAATTCTTATTCAATGTTTTTGTTCACAACATCTTATTTTCAATTGTGTGCATTTATATTCAAAATGACCTCCGTTTCGATCAATAATCGATCTTTTAAATAAGTCATAAAATTCACGGCTGATCTCCGATACTAAATCGAAATAAAGGTAAAAAAGTGTAGAACTCTAGGAGGGAACGAACTCGAGAGATGTGATTATATCGAGGGTTCACTTTAGTATAAAAAATTTTAAAAAGGTCAGTAAAATACTTGGCTTACTTAACCACTGAAATTAAATATATCAAAAATATCACCAAGTATAGAACGAGCTCATTAAATTTACTGTGTTTGTTGAATTTCATTTGCAAAATATATCAGCTGGCAGCGAAACTTATTTTTTGCTATAACACTCTCTTTTCCTCAAAGAATGTTCGACAAAAAGTGAAAAATAGGATTGCTGAACAAGTTTGAGGCCCTCCTTTTTCCCAACTGAGAAACTAGAAGTGCAAAGCAGTTTTAATCTCAAGAATCAACTTTCCTTTTTCCTTGTTGTTTATTGTGTAATGGGGTGAACTATTGCTTGTTCACAGGATTGCAAACTCATTGATTTATTTCAGAAGGAATACCAAGAAAGTTCGAGCAATAGTAGCAGCAGTCTTTTCTGCTTGCCAGTTCGGTGGTTTGAACTGAGTCAGAGTTGGTTTTGTATTAGATGGGCTCTTGGGCGATGGTCGGCCTATGGCTCGTTTGGAACATCCGTTCGATTACTCTTTTGAGCACTGATCTCCTCTCTGTGGTAAGTATTTATTTCGACTAGAGGTAAGAAATATTAGGGTGATATGTATAACTAGGGTCTGCAGGCGCCTATCGGCGCCTATGCCGTTCGGAAACATAAGTTTTTCGGGCACTATTCCTGTGGTTTGGGAACATTAGTGCTTCATCTGCATTAGAAGTTCAGGTGGATTTATCTTTCAAGTGCGTTAATGCTTAGGGTAGATTATCCACCCTACCTGTTAACGCGCCTCTCTACCTTGCCTACCCTCCTACCTATTCTTGCTTATCCTCGCCTAATTTCGCCTAGCTTGCTCACAGTCGCCTATCTTCGCCTTTCTTCGCCTACCTCGCATACCCTCGCCTAGCCTCGCCTAGCTCGCCTATCCTCGCCTATCTCGCCTACCCTCGCCTATTTCGCCTACCCTGGCCTATTTCGCCTACTACAACGTACACCTGACCTGGTCCCAGGGTGTACGTTGTATCAAAGTTTGACTGTAGAGATCCACATGAACACTTTACTCTCTATTTGGCTACCTATTCACCCTAACTGGCCATTTACTACCCTACCTGGCAGAAAAGTATGCTTGAACACAAAAATCCACCTTGAATCCAGGCTAAAATCCACCATTGCCAATTTGCAGGGCAAAGGAATTTTTTTTAGAAGCAACTTCAATTACAGTCAAACCTCGATAAGCCGGCAGCCCAAAAGTTCCTTCCAGCCTTGGGTCCGACACTTTTTTTAAACCAATTTTTGAAAGCTCTTTTTAGTTCTGTTTTTATAGTATGTTTTATAATATGTACAGGATTCCGATTTTGCCGATTGTTTTTTTGAAAAGAAACCCAAATTTGGGTTAAAAAAGTAAAACCTCGATAAGCCGGCACCTCTTTTCAAAAAAGGGGTGCCGGCTTATCGAGGTTTTGCTTTTTTAATGATGACATTCCAGGATTTTTTTAAAAACGATCGGCAAAATCGGAATCCTGACGATATTTCCAGCCAGACCGTAAAAACAGAACTGGAAAAAGCTTTCAAAAATTGGGTTGAAAAAAGTGTCGGACCCAAGGCTGGAACTAACTTTTAGGGGGTGCCGGCTTATCGAGATTTGACTGTATACTGTTTGCGCTTAAATGAAATCCAAGATGTTGTACTTTAGAGTTCCGCAGAGATATCGAACATAAAATTGCAAAAACGGGCCGAAAATTGCGCTGTAAAACAATAACTTCAGAAAAAGTGCGACCCCTTTGACCCAAATACTATATAGAGACTTTTGTCAACGCCTCTCTTAAAAATGCAAATGTGTTGCCGCTTTTTCATTTTAAACAAAAGCTGACAACGAGGCGGATCTAACGAAACCTGCAACAAAAAATTTTGAGCCCTCTATGAACCTATTTTTGACTTTTAAAATCGAAAAATTTCGAAAAAACATAAATTTTATTGGAAACTCAAAGTTTGGCCTGCATACTTTTGTCAACTCCCTTCTTAAAAATGCGAATTTTCACCGCTCTTTCATTTTAAACAAAAGCTGACATCAAGGCGGATCTTAGAAAATCTGCAACAAACAATTTTGAGCCTTTATGACCCTATTTTTGATAATTCATAAAAAGTGTGACCCACACAAACCAATCCCCCCTGCCCCCCATCCAAATACTGATTATTTGCCTGTATGTCATATAATATACTGTCGCAAAATTCCAAAGATTATATTGTCAGCCATTTGATAAAAACTCGTTTTCAAATGGCTATGACTTTTCTCATAATAGACCAACTGAGTAAAAAAAAGGTACTGTTTTATAAAAAATTTCATGAGATTACGAATATGGAAAGAAAATAAAAAAACAGACTCTTCCTCGCAAAGTTATGGCTTCTGTAAGTTAGGTCACTTAGTTTGCTTGGTTCTTATGCGTTATCCGGACTACCTCTAATTATATTAGTTATATATTATTATATTATATTAGAGGTAGTCTGGATAACGCATAAGAACCGTTTGCTTTTACTGCAGTGCAAACTAAGAATTTTCAAAATTTGACACCGGATTCTTGTTCTGCGTGGTCGATTTGTTTGAAAACTGCTCTTACAACATACAGATCATCGTGAAATTTTAAATTTCTCTCGAGACAAAAAAATTTTAAATATTGAATTTTTTGAAAGTTTAAATATTTTTTTCACCAAATGGCTGACAGTATAACCTTTGAACTTCGCAGTGTATATTTATATGATACACAGGCAAATAACTGTTCAAAAAATAGTCCTGCTCCTCTTTACAACATGCAATTTGCAGCTTAAAAAAATCTTTAGTAAAAAAAATCTTTTTGAATATTTATAAAAAGTTATGAATATTTTTCATACCTTCGTGCCAAGACCAAAATCTAAAGGCTCTAGCAAAACTTTTTTGACAAAATTTTGGAGAACTGAAAGCACCATTGTGTTCAGCGCGAAATTCTAAGTCGAACATCCGAGTGTTGATAAACCTAGTTGTAAACGAGTTCATACCCATGGTGTGATTTTTGAGAGTTTGAACAAATTTTCGAACAAGAGTCAATTAGTTAATAGAAATCGGATGTCGAAGTCGGAAGTATAAAGTCGTAAGTTAGTAGTCCAACTCTAATTTTGACGACACTGGCTCCTGCGCCCCTCGGGGGCTTGATGGCTTGGAGCTGGGATGCGCACACAACCATACCTAGACACTCGAAAGTGACTCTGGATGCATGAAATATGTATACAGTCGAACCTCGTTATAAAGATACCCCAGGGACCGACCCCAGCTGTATCTTATAACGAGTGTATCTTATATAGGGGTAATTTGACGAGAGTTATTTAACTTGGACCGGACCCAGGTGTATCTTATAACGAGGTGTATCTTATATTGGGTGTATCTTATAACGAGGTTCTACTGTATATGCCAGAGTTTCTTATCAGTCAGCCCAATTAAAACCACTTCACATCCTTATTTTTTGCCAGTGGGTCCTCTTAAATTGCCTGAAGTGGCCCTTTGAAGTTCATTTAATTTCTTCCCCTCCCTATACAGCCCTTTGCCTATCTTTAAATTGATTTCACCTTTTTATGACAAAGTTTTGACTTAAAGGGGCATCCCGTGCCGACACGAAGAATAGGCAGGACCATTACTTTTTTTCTTTCTCCATCAAGTTTTATATAGGTTCTCATCCAATTTTTTAAGTTTTCTGTCTAGTTCTTCAAAGCAGTATAGGGTCATCAATATAGATTGACGCAAAACAAGTGGTGGTCCTTGCTGTAACTTTTCGAAACGCACGGGCATGCTTTTTAAAATTGGTTTTTGAGCACTCTTAAATAAGTTGATTGGGGGGAGGGGGGAAGACTGCTTATAAGCCAGTAGCCCCTAAGTTTTTTTTCAACACTGAAGGAAAAAGACATCGAGAATAGGTAAAAATCACTTATACAACTGTTGTAATGCTCAAAATAGTAGGTTGCGAATCCACTAATACAGGAAAGGCGCGACCAACCCGTCATGTATCAAAGAAATTTATTACCAAAAGATAGCTCTCTTTGAGCTGATTAAGAAACGTTCGCAAAATTTGCTAACGCGCTAAACCGCGCGAGATATCGTCTTCTAAAAATTGAAACTTTTCACCCACCACCTATTTCAGACTAGGAGCAGTAATTAACAGGTACTGTGACGCAGTGGTGTGGGTTAATGCTCTCTTTTTTATGTCGAAGGTTCGATTCCGATCTTTGTAATTTTTAAAAATAATTACAGTCAACACCCGCTACAGTGACACCTCGCTATAGGAACACCCTCGCTATAGTGACCCTTGCCGACGATTTGGTTGGTTTGGTTAAAATACCTTAACTAGACCCCGCTATAGTGACCCCCGCTATAGTGACACCCTAGCCGTTCCAACAAATAAAAAACCCTCAATATAGTGACACATGTCAAGTTTTGTTCATTAAAGTTGCAACTTTGAGTGAAATTTCTTAAAAAACGAATTTTAAGCTCTCGGTCAATTGCTTCCATATTAGTTACAGGGTTTTTATTTGTTTTCGTTGCCGATATGCAACCCAATGAGTATATAATGCGAACAACTGTAGTACAGTTCAAAACTGCCATACAGTTGTGATTAATTTTTGCAATTATACTGCCGTTTTCGGCATTATTCACATGACTGTTCCAATCGAATTTTTTTTAGATTTCAGTTTTCTCTCATGAAACACTATAGTTTTGCTATTTAGGCCGCAACCCTCAATTTAGATGCTGAAAAATATGTACGTTAATTCCAGAAATGCGAGTCTGAATGGCGAATTTATAGTGGTTCCTTGACCAACCTTCGACCAGCAAAATCTATACGGTTCAGATTATACTGACGCATAAGAGCTGTCAAAAGACTTAAAAATTGGGTTGAAGGTGTTACACTCTTGACGGAATGAACTTTTGGTTTATACACAAAATCGACAGGCGATTGTATTACCATATGCTAAACCCTCGACATAGTGACAACTTTCAAGAATTTTTTTGAAAACCCTAGTTACAGTGACAGCCCGCTATAGTGACACCCTCGCTATAGTGACACTCCAAGGCCGGTCCCGAGCGGTGTCACTATAGCGGGGTTGACTGTATATCCTTTGAAATGGTCATAATTTTTTTGAAAAAACGACTTACAAAACCGATATAACTATTTCAAAACGACCGTATATCCAGAAAAACCAAGTGATTATGATTTTTTTGCACACAAGTATGATTTCTGTTAAAGATGAAGACGCAAAATTTAAAGTATCATGGCCTGAATATTTTGTTATTTATCATAAAAATTGATTACTTGCTGCCTCATGATAAATAATTTAATCAAAGTTAAACTGAAAATTTAAAAAAAATGTACCGATTGTGAATCGAACCTTCGACATAAAATGAGAGCGTGAACCCGTACCATTGCGCCACAAGTATGTCAAAGTAGGTCAAAAATTTCTGATTTTCAGAAGACGATATCTACAAGCGGTTCACCGCGTAGCAGATTTTACGAACGGTTTCTTGATCAACTCAAAGAGAGCAATCTTTTGGTATATAAATTCCTTTAACACGTGACGGGTGGTCGTGCCTTTCCGTGTAAGCTACGCGCGCAATTCATGACGTAATGTATTAAATCGTATATAACAGCAACGAAAAAATGTCGAAACTGGTTGAGCTATCTTAACGATTTGACATCCGACTACCGACCTGCATTTGGCCACCTCGGAGAAATATTTTCAGTGTCACTTGAATTTTTGAAAACTTAATTTTATGATAGACATAAACCCCCGTGGAAACGAAGATTCAACATTTTTTAAAGGGGAGTACATTTTATATTGCGAATGATTTTCATTGATAAATTTAATTTATTCGTAATTGTTTTTCTATCTTTACATATAAGTTACCACTCAATAGATGCGGGAGAGTTTCGCGCATCTCTCATGACTTAGAACGATTGTTGTGTTCATGAGAATTTAGAAATACCTACACCTACAAAAATTATTCATAGTTTTTCACTCTCAATGTGAATTAAATCGTATATAACAGCAACGAAAAATGTCGAAAACTGGTTGAGCTATCCTAGCGATTTGACATCTGACTTCCGACCTGCATTGTGGCCACCTCTGAGAAGTATTTTCAGTTTTCACTTGAGTGTGGTCAATGGTGTGATCACTTTTTCGGTACAATAGATTTTTTTACAAACACAGTCGTTCTTGGTCTGAAAAGATGCGCAAAACCCTCGTGCACCCGCTGAGTGTTCGCTTTGATGTGAAAGATAGAAAAAAATACGGACAAAATCAGCAATTTGTACTGCAACTCATAGTAAGACTGCGACTTTCTACATGATCATAGCCCTGATATTCCTCAGCCATCATTTTATTTGCCATGAAAACAAGTAAAATAACAAGCATAGAATTACCAACAAAAGGTGGACGAAAATCGATTCAAGTGTGTGTTTTAACGCAGAATCGAACTTGCGACTTCGAAAAATTGAATTGGTCAACACAAATCATTCGCAACTTAAAATGTAATCCCCTTATTTATTAGGCGCTTAAGTATGCAGACATTTTCAGCTGTTCAGTGCAGGAGTGTTCGTATATGGCTGTTGGCTCTACCTCAACAGGTCCGCTTCACTTTTAGTTATATTTCTCAACTAGATTACTCCTCCCTTTGGTTTATTTTTGTCAGATAGTCGTTTTTAAAAAAGATAATGTGAAAGACGAGGAACCGCAATTTTTCAGAATTTTTTTACAGACTTGTTTCCTATCGTCCAAATAACATTAAAAAAAAGACTACAGCAATCTGATTTTTGAAACAAAAAAAATGGCCAAAGTAAAGTGTGCCGAAAATTGCCCCACCCTTATTTATAGGGCAGTCAATAAGGCCGGACATACGGCCGACTTCAAAATTTCTCCAATATTTTTTTCTATCGTTGCTCAGTGGCATACACACTCCACTATGCCATTATACCAACAGTGCCATTATATCCACTATGCACGGGTCTCAATGTTTAAGTCAAATTTAACCAAATCAGCTTAACGGCGCCGTTATATCAAAATTTAGCTGTGACAATATTTTTTCCGGTATACCACCGATTGGATACAAAAACTGATTGGATACACTTACGATTGGATGATACACCGGGGATGCACTAAATTACTGACTTATGCCTGGGATTGGATATACCGTATTATTCTAATAGTAGCCCCGGGGTCACTAATTTCAACCTACCGGAAAAATTCGAGGTCGATCTCGAGATTTTTGAGTTTCCAACCAAAATCGAAAAATAGGGATCGGTAGAGCTCGTGGTAGTTGAGAAAATGCAATAAACAGCTTTTCAAAATATTGACTCTGCTTCGAAATACAGACCTCAAAGTTGAGGGGGGTCATTATTAGAGGGGGGGCTACTATTAGAGTAAATACGGTAATAAAACCTCCATTTATCCTTAGATAGCAATGGTTATTGGTATAATCGTTATCAAAAATCTCTTTAGCACTATTTTTTGCGCTACTGGAGCGTTTTTGGCTTAGATATTTTGTTTTAAGGCTTAGGTGCAAGGTAGCCAGAGTACTTTAGGGCACACTCAAATGAGATTTTCAAACTATGAAAAAATTCAAAGAATATGTTTAAGTCTGTCCTGATGTAGAGTTGGCTATCCACGCCTGAACTTCAATCATAAAAGTGTAAAATAACAAGAATGGTGATTAAAAGTGCAATGTTCAATGTTCATCCAATGTTCAATGTATCCAACCTATTTTTTCATTTTCAGTAATTTTTTCCAGGTCTCAATATGCCGAACTATTAGCACCTAGTTTATATGTAATTTTCAGCTTTTCATTAAAAAAAATTCTTTATCTCATATACCTAGGTGGATGTAAGCAGAATCATGATTGTGGTCTCTGTGATGTCTATAATCAACAATGCGATTGCTGTGTACTCCGTTCTCAAGGAGCTTCGCTGCTTGATATATTCGGTTGGAGCTTTCTCAATAATGTCAACTTACAAACACTAGACCCCTTAAAATCTGAATGTGAATTTTAGCTAAATTTTGTATAGTTACGGGGTTATTTTTGTAAAAAGGCCTACAGCGGAAAGCCTAGACTTTAGGCCAAAGGTCTGAGAAAGCTTAATTAAAAAATGATCTCAATTCCGGGAGTGGACTTTTGGTCTGAATTTTGAATTTCTTGGAATTAGGATTTATGCCCTTAGACTCTAGGTCAATTTATTGCCAGTAAATTCACCAGTAAGTATTTCAGCTTACTTTCCCCTTAATCTCATATCACTGATTTTTGCAGAAAGTTTATAATTTACAAAAACATTTACAGTATGCAACAGCAAGTGGAATTATTTGCTTCATGCTACTCATTGGAGGCATCATGGGCTTTGTATTTCGGTCTAAAGTAGGTTGAAAACAAATTTCTTGGTTATATTTCTCGGGTTTTAGTTGGTGCAAACGCCGCTGCACCTAAAAATGCTCACTTCCTTAAAAGAACTGTACGGATCAGCAGATATGGAAGGGGTCACCCTGGCTTGGGACAGTCTTCAAACTAACGTATAAAGCTAGTTATAGTCCCAGTTTATTATAAGTTTTCAGTTTGATTGCTGTGGAGTAAATGGGTATGTTTAAAGACTAAGCTGAACGCAGATAATTTATAGATGAGAATTGGCTGGGTATCAACCGGTACAACTGTGTTTCAAAATTCCATCCCAATTAGTCTTAGCGGTTCTTATCGGTTATCCCCACCCCACCTACTTAAATTGAGTTAAAACCCTTTCTCAAACTACGAAACAAATAAGTGGGGTGGGGATAACCGAAAAGAATCAAAAGAGGTTTTAAGGGACTTGTATTTTATTTTTATTTATTTTAGAAATTGAGTATTCATAGGAGTGAAAACGGCGAAAAAATCGATTTTCCGCTTTAAAACAAAGACTTTGCTCATTTGCTTTTGAATTACTTATTTTAGCACTGATGACTTTCATGTCTGGAGGACCAGCAAATGGCATATGCATCACAAAGAGCCAAAGCCATTGGTGCCTATTTCCTGGTTAGTTATTTGGTGCTGGGTATCCTACAGAGGCGTAAATAAAATTTGGAGGATGTTATTATACTTTACCATTATTTTGAGTGATTCTGCAATTTTTAGTTGCCTGTCAAATCGGTTGGAGCAATGTGCTAAGATCACGGAAATGTCTGAGATGAACAAGGCGATGAAATCACCACCCATCCACACCAAAACTTGCTATATGCCGTTGAGGACAGATCTGCTTTCAGTGCTACATGTGGCTGCTTGGTTGTGCGTTGTTTCTAGTCTGCTCATGGTAAAATAATTTCGGCGCTACTGCGCTTGAAACCACTCAATAATAACTACTCCGCTTGACCGCATCCAAAATTTTTTCGAAACTAATGCCTATTTTTAGACTGTTTTACCATGTATTGCAAAATGGACTGTGGCGAAAAGAGAATCTACATCGGGGCTTCCAACTCCAATTTTCAAAAATCCTGCAAATCTTTAATTAAAATTAGAATTCGGGACTGAAGATCAGTTTTTTAAGGATTCCTGGTTCTAAAATCAACCTTTTTCGGATAAATCAACCCAAATGGCAGCCCTGCTGTACATGCATTTTATAATCAATAGTACTTCTCGAAATCATGTCTAAGGTAAGTGATTGTGTGCATCCCGCTAAATTAGGTTGCGCAAGCCTCATTTTTATTAACTTCATTGAATAAATGTACCACCGGTTATGGTGATACAAGTCCACAACCCCCCAAGGGAGTTTGAGTTTGAAAGTTTTTCGTTTCCATATTTTTATTTTCTATCGGAGGCTTGGATTTGAGTACCTTAGACATGATTCCAAGAAGTAATCTTGATCATAAGATGCATATAGAGTCTCCCGTATTTAAAAACATGGTTAAGCTAAAGTTAACCTACAAAAAAAATTTGACCAAAAGTGGCCTCATATTATTTCCTTCCCCTACCAATACAGCCATAATCTGGTGTAGCGCTTGAACAACATATTGGCACCATCTTATAGCGCTGCTCAAAAGTTACCAAACTTTATAGAATCATTTATGAAAATTTGGGTGTTGAGACCTTATGCCTTTTTGAAAGAATCAATTTCTTAAAAAAAATGACTAAAATTTTGTTTTTTCAATTCTTCGGATTTTCTTTTTTTAATTGATTTTTTCAAAAGGGAATAAAGTCTCAACACTCAGATTTTAAAAAATTATTCTGTAAAATGGGTGTTGTAGCTTTTGAGCTCCTAAAATGTTTTCAATCGCTAAACCCTGAATCGAACTTTCGATCATCTAAAGAGATAAAAGTGCTCGTCAATGTCAAAATAACCTCACAGCCATTTGAAACCAAATTCTGAAATTTAAAAAATAATAGGCTGATCGTGTTTGTACACTGAAATTGTCCGTTTTATATCAAAAACAGGCTAAATCACCGTAAACTGTCTTCTGACCTATCCATCAAAGAGAATACTGTATGTGTTGTTTAGTTGGTTCCAGCCTTCTTTGCCACTTTATATGCTAAACTGATCAGAAAGTGAACAAAAGACAAGTTTTCTTGTGTATGCTCTGATGTTAATAATTGTGAATAGCCAAATCCATGCGTGTTTCCATCGTTTTTGTTTGCGAAATAAATGAAAGTTTGTGTCAAATATGTAATTTATTTATCCATAATACAGTATTATTATATGCTTGCCCACAAATGATTTGTTTAGATTTCCACTTCAAACTAAAAAAATACTTGAACAATAAAATGTCGAAGACGCTTTCTGTTGCTATTCAAAAAGACTCAAAATTTTTGTTCATACAGGGAAGCAAGTAATTACCAGCGTTTCAAACGGCCATAACTTTTTTCCTGTCATGATCCCGAAATTATGTTTTCACGAATCGGTTTTTCTCGAGCTCCCAATTTGTGTAGTTTTGTTTGGTCCCGTTTTTGGTCTGGGTCCCGGTCTGTGGATGATGCTCTGTGGATGGGCACGGCGCAAACCACAGGGGTGAGCGAAAAACATGTTTTTGACATTAAATGCCTAATGAGATTGGGGTTCAAGAAGAATTGAATTGTAAAAACAGAATTTCGAGATCATCTTAGAAAAAAAATGTCAGCTTTAAATGCTGAAAATTTCTTGCGCCACCTTGTGAAACGGAGTTTTGATATAAGCGCGCGCATCCTCAAGTTAGACGATTCCCGCCTAAGTCCGACAATTTTTCGCCGCCATATCTAAAGTCTTTTTCGAATCTGATTGGCTAGCCTTTTTAGTAAAATTCGTAGGATGTAACCAAAACTTGCATGAAATAAAAGAACAGCAAAAAAGTTACTATCAAGTCACCTATGTATTTTTGGCGACGAATCGGTACACAGCTTTCAACGGTTTTTATAGTTAATGTGATAAGTGTTGGCTAGTTCAGCCATGGTCAAGTCGTGTCGGAGTGGCTGGAATGGATGTGCTGTTCTGAGCATTATCCTGTAGTTGTGCTCAATGTTTTGGATAATTAGTTGGCAACGTCCTTCTGAGCTGAGTTCTGGGTACGAGCAAATTATGCCGTTATTGCTCCTATCCACGTTCACTCCGATCTTATTTGGCTCATCTTCTACATAAGTGATCTCAATGCAGTACTGAAATTGGTTGAATACTTCTTTTAGATACTCTTAGAGCTGCGATTACTATAATACAGCCCCTTGAAATTCCAAAAATAATCACTTTACGATTTTTGCGCCAAAACGGGAAATTTTGAAAATCGAGTGTAATTTCGATGCATGCAGCCCATGTAACCCAACGTTTGTGACTAATTTTACTTTTTCGCTAAAACTTATTTTCAAACGGTTCCTTGTACAAAGGGAATTGAAAAAAGCTATCACTTGCCCTGAAAACACGCAAATTTTCGAGATATCAATAGTCTTTTCTGGAGATATCCTAAAAAACGCCTTTTAACTGGCCTGACGTTTAAAATTTTTTTTGAAACCAAAAAAGGCTGAGACCTGATAGAGGAGTAAATGTGCTGTATTTTGTTACCGAAGGGGTATGCAAAAAATGCAAATTTAGAGTGTTTTATGCAAAAGTTAGACAGAAAACAAAAAATACACTAAATCGAGGCTTGACTGTACCAGCAAATAATGGTCTATCGATTGGAGTGATTAAAACGGGGCGTAATCGTTCCGCCAATGAAACTTTCGCCAATGGCATCTTTTCGCCAATAAGATCAATTCGCCAATGGTATGTTATTGCCAATAGCTTTGTTTTCTCAAGTACTCTTATTCTTTAGTCAGGCAAATTACCACTCAGTTTGTAGCCAGTGAGATAAGCTGAAAAATGATTGGTAATTATCGTGACAATGAAGCAAGAGTACTTGAGAAAAGAAGCTATTGGCGAAAACATACCATTGGCGAAAAGATCTCATTGGCGAAAGTTTCATTGGCGAAACGATCACGCCCCATTAAAACTTAACTAAAACTAGCGTCAAGAACATTTCTAGGTCAGCTTGATAGCATCCACTGAATAGTATCCACCACTATACGGTCGACACACCAAAATATATCCAGTATCCTCTAATTAGCCCACTCTAATCATTTTTTGAACCGCCCAAGATCGCGAAAATTACTGGTCGACCAATCAATCCTAATCTAAAAAGCGGAATTGGTGGAGCTCGTAAGAGTAATAGACAAACAATAAACATCTCTGCACAATATATCACTATGTCTAGAGATACAGTCAATTGAACTTAAGGAAGGCTAGATTTTTGAAGTACTTAAACCTTTACTACCTAATAGCCCGCCACCCTCTAATAATCCACCCCCTACAGTCGACGCTCCCAATAACATACACCCCAAAAGTTCGTTCCCGCCTAGGGTCCGACACTTTTTTTAGCCCCATTTTTTCAAATTTTTTCCATTTCTGTTTGACAGTCTGGTGTAAATATCGCAAGGATTCCGATTTTGCCGATCATTTTTGCAGAAAACAATGATTTTGACATTTAAAAAGCAAAAAATCCCATTAACATACACCGAAATCCAAACAGCTGTATGTTAATGGGAGTTTTTGCTTTTTAAATGTCAAAATCATTGTTTTCTGCAAAAATGATCGGCAAAATCGGAATCCTTGCGATATTTGCGACCAGACTGTCAAAACAGAAATGGAAAAAATTTGAAAAATGGGGCTAAAAAAAGTGTCGGACCCTAGGCGGGAACGAACTTTTGGGGTGTATGTTATTGGAGCGTCGACTGTATATGATTGTATTTGAATAAAAAAAGATATGATACAACCGACGAGCTATAAGTTAAGGTTTTGAAAATCCATCACGAACTTATCTTCCACCCGTTCTACCCGATAGCCTCGGTAGAATCAATGGTAGAACAACGAAAGATAGTGAAAGATAGTGAAACGGACCTCTCAATTTATTTTTTATATTATTATCCTTTTTTTTTGTTTTTTTACTACCACGAGCTATACCGTTTCCGTCTGTAACCCTTTAATGCGCACACTATGATTCAGCTCGTTTTTGCAAAAAAAACATTTTTTACATAGATTAGATAAAATACTAAAACACCAAAATTTGACGTGAAAGTGCCGTAACTGGGTGTCTATATATGGGATATAGATTCAAAATTTTATCACTCAAAAATCTCAATTGGTCAATTTTGACCCTACTGGCTTATACCCCCCCCCCAAATCAAGTTTCTTCAGAGTATCTAAAAATCATTTTTAAGTAATAATTTTGTCGTAAAAAGGCTAGAAAAGCAATTTAAAAGGGATTATGGGCTGTATTGGGAGGGGAAGGGAACAATAGGGGGCCACTTTTTAGTCAATTTTTTTTGGCCATTCTTCGGCTGTCTTACCATGTTTTTCAACATGGGTCGTGGCAAAAAGAGACTCTATATGCATTTTATGATCAAGAGTACTTCTCGGAATCATGTCTAAGGTAAGTGTGTGCGCGCATCTCTAACCAACCAAGCCCCTTGCGCCCCCTTCGGGGCGCAGGGGGCTTGGGGCTTGGAGTTGAGATGCGCACACCCACATACGTTAGACACAAATCACTCCAAAGTGACTCTGGATGCATGAAAAAGCATGCATACCAGAGTTTCTATATGCGGTAGGCCCCAGTATTCAAAACTATGTTCAACATCTTCACTTTTTTTGCCAGTGGGCCCCCTTTAATGTGCCTAAAGTGGCCCTCTAAAGTGGCCCCTATTTTGTCCCTTCCCCTCCCAATACAGCCCATAATCCCTTTTAAATTACTTTTCTAGCCTTTTTACGACAAAATTATTACTTAAAAATGATTTTCAGACACTCTGAAAAAACTTGATTTTGGGGGGGGGTATAAGCCAGTAGGTCCGAGGATTGGGGGGGGGTATTAGAAAGTAGCTGTTTTGGGGGGGTATAAGCCAGTAGCGCCTAATCTTTTTAAATTTCAAACAATTTTGAGTGAAAAATGTTTTTGTTGTACCTTTAGCCTGTCTTTCCAGTCAGCTTCCACTTCTGCTCGAACCATCAAATACTCGATAAGATGGCCAACTAAAACATATATCGTTTTTAACGGCCTAGTAAATGAAAGTAGTAATTTCACCAGTAGCTCTGTGCGGCGCGTATATGTACCTGGGAAATCTGACGCAGCGAGGCAGTTCCGCTTGCCTACGTATTGAGCTGTCCGGCCAAAGCACAAGCTCCACATACACTTCCCTGTTGAGTCGTTGTTTTGGGCCAAAAGCATTTGGTTGGGCAGGTCCATGACTGACGGAAAACCGCGCATGTGAGGCCTTTTGGGTGATAAACCGTTGCACTCCTGCGGGGATTTGGTTTGGCTAGTGCAGGGCTGCTGCAATGGATTTTCTTCTTCTGGTTTCTTTGGCGGATGAGCACCTAAAAGAAATATCTTAATTGTGTTAAATAATTTCCATGTAGTCGATTTTTTGGGTTTGAGGCGACCCTGAGATGGTCGGCCGATTTTATCGCTTTTTGTAAATCTCTTAGTATCTACATTTTGCAAACCATTTAGCAAACTCAAATAGTTAATCAAAAAGCCAAAATCCAGGGCTACAAGGAAACACAAAGACACAAAAGAAAATAGCGATTGAAAATCAGAGAACGAAATTCATACTTTAGAGGGCGCATTGCAGTTACAGCCACTCAAAGGTTACTCAACCTAGGCGCCGAAATGTTTTCAAATACTTTTGACACTATTTGCATATAATTTCCCCAAACACCCTATATTGACTCAAAATCACTCCGAAAGCTTAAAAAAGGCATTGTTTTTGAGTTCTGGGCTATGAAAGATTGTGTTTTGGTGACTTTGAATTTTCGACCATTTGACTGTTTTACCATGTTTTTTCAACATAAGACTTGACAAAAAAAGCCTCTATTCTCAATTTGATCAAGAGTCTAGCTCGAAATCATGTCTAAGGTAAGGCAATGCGAGCATCTCTAACTGAGGGTGGCAATCGTAGCTTTATATGCAAGAAGCGCTAATTTTTCGATTATTAGATGGGGGCGATGATAAGAGGGAGGATAATTTGAGGTTTTACAGTAATTTGTCTCCAACCTGTGAGACTTGAGGCAGAAAAGTAAAACACTGAAAGTTCAAAATTCTAATAAATTTTGACTGAAGAAATCACAAAAGATAAGGTGCGCTCACAACGCGTTTGCATCCGCTTCCGCATGCGGATGTATTGTGAGCACCCATCCGCATCCGCACATGCGTACGCATTTGCGTACGGAAATGCGGATGTGAGCACCAGGGTTGCACCGGAAGTCGAAAAATATCGGAACGGATATCGGAATCGGAACTCCGAAAATTTCGGAATCGGAAATCGGAATTCGGAACCCAAAAAAAATCGGAAATCGGAACAAAAATGCATTTTTTAATTCGAATGAGGAGAGCCTACGTTGTTCCGAAAATTCCGAAATTTGATTCATTTTTCGGAAATCGGGAATCGGAAGCCAAAAAACATCGGAAATCGGAATCGGAAATCGGAACTTCCGGTGCACCCCTGGTGAGCACGCATCCGCATACTCAGTTTTGTTTCATTTCCAGGTTTAATACCCCTATCACTGTGCTTAACATTAAAGTAGGACAACCAATAGTGGTTAGGAAAGCAGGATGGCTTACATATCTCAAGATGTACTACATCTTTTTCGGAATTTTTGAGTTGTCAACCCTAGTGGGAGGGTTTTATGTTGAGACTGGGATTTTTCGAGCATCTGTTAATTAGATTTTAATATTTTTACACCTTTTAAACCATTTTTACACAATATTTTACACACGTGTTTTACAATAGACGAATCATTCTGAAAATTCACTCTATCAATATCAAGTGAGATCATAATCTCAAAATCAAAACTTTTTTTGATTAAATTTGCCTAGGCTCTAGTCAGTAGAAACACGGAACTTCTGGAATGAAATTAGAAATTATGAATGAAAATGGAACTTGTATTTTTTGTAGAAAACCTAATGGACATAATTATATTCAACTTTATACTCAAAATGACTACAATGAGCAGGGCTATGTTTTTATGGCTCTATCACAATTGTAAGTGTAAATGTTTTGGTATTGTAAACACCCCTTGCATTCACACTTACATTTACCCCTTCACAATACGAATGTAAATGTAAATGCAAATTAAATGCAAGTATTTTCAGAGAATACTAAAAGTGCCTTATTGACGACGAGGAGCTCAATGCTAGTTATAAAAACTTAAAAAATTAATATTTTTGTTAAAAATCTGACTTTTGGAAATAAGTGAGGATAAGTCAAAATATTTCATTTACATTCGTATTGTGAAGGCGTAAGAGTAAATGCGAAGGTTTCTGGTATTGTGAAGACACCTTACATTTACATTAAAGGGAGGGGGACTTCCTATACGCATCGCCTTTATTATTTTGGCACTGACGTTTTTTCGCAATTTTAATTCAGATGCTCATTTACAACTATATACTGAAAATGACGCCAAGAAGCAGGGCTACATTTTGAGTATAAGGTTGCAAATGAGTATGTAGATTAAAATTATGAAAAATGTCAGTTCCAGGATACTACCGAAAAGCCTGGGGATGCGGACATGTTGTGAGCGCACCCATAGTCCCATTCGATTAATTTCAATGAAAAAAAACTTGCCAGTAGATCTATTGAAATCTTCTATTGTGTCAGTAGCGTTGTTGCTTAATTTTGGCAGGATAGGTAGTGAGTTGCGTTGCGAACCCAAATGGTTGTTTTGATGGCCACTTAGCACGCCATGACTAGTACTTGGAGTTTCAATGGAACACCAGGGTGGCGATGTTTTTAGAACATTTATGGACTCCTCCATCATATTTCTGGATATTTTAGCCGGTGGAGGTTGACTTAGACCAGAAGATCCAGCAGCTTGAGTATTTGACAAGCTTTTGTCCTGTACTGGGGTGGTTTGTTCACTACCTCTCTGGCTACCATATCCATTGCTAAGGGAGTGTTTGAGTGAGCTTCTGGGTAGTTTGTAGAATTCTATGTCTACACCTAAATTATTTTAGTGAAAAAATTTCGGTTCACTCTAATCAAAAACATGCTAACCATCTCTCATCATGGTCTCCAAAGCGTTTTGTTGAGGTGTTTCTATTTGCGGAGGTAGCAACTGAAAATGTGGGTTATGAAAAATTATAACCGTCAAAATACACAAACTCTGTTGCAGTCGAACCTTGGTATAACGAACCCCTGGGGGACGGAAAAAACGTTCGTATATCGGGATATTTCAACCGAAACTAAATAAATGGTCCGTTACATCGAGATTTTACGAGATTTTTTTATTACGAGATTTTACCTCGACATACCTACCCACTCAGTTGACATAACTACCCAACCGGCATACCCAATCGGCATACCAACCCAAAAGATTTTGAACGACTTTTAAAAGTACAGTCAAAATCTTTATTCTGTCTCAGAATTCGACCGGTAAAATTAACAACAACTTTGAATTAGAAATAACTACCTTGATATGTCCATTCCTGAACAACTGTTACCTCAGTACCACTATCTGGGTACCTAGGCATGGATACCACCACCTGGGTATTGCCATATAAGTACCAGTACCTGGGTGAGTTGACATCAGTGACTCCCCGAAATTAAAAAACCCAAAAATTGACCAACACTGGAAAATATGGCGCGACGAATTCTGAAATAGTCGAAAATTTCGCGCGACAAATTCTGAAATAGTAGAAAATGTCGCGCAACAAATTCTAAAATAGTAGAAAATGTCGCGCGACATATTCCACTAATAGTAGAAAACTAGGGTCTGCAGGCGCTTATCAGTGCCTATGCCGTTCTGGAACATTAGTGATTCGGGCACTATTCCTGTGGTCCAGAAACATTAGTAGTTCATGTACATTAGTAGTTCGGGTAGATCATCCACCCTACCTGTAAACTCACATACTCTACCTCGCCTACTATAACGTGCACCTGACCTGGTACCCAGGGTGTACGTTATATCAAAGTTTGACTGTAGAGATTCCACCTGAACACTTAACTATCTTATCTGGCTACCTGCCCATCCTAACTGGTGGGGAAGACCAAACTTGCCCATTAAACTATGGCCAGAAAAAAGTTTTCGAGTGCCCAACGGGACCACTCATGAGATTTTCTCATAAAATACGAAATTTTTAACTTCAACCATCAAATTTTTAAAAACAAAAACTAAAATCTGTTTGGAGTTTGCACGTGGTTCCAGAACCATACTGGTGTTTGGGGAGTATCGACGTGGTTCGGCCCCCATCATAGGCTTTCGAATGACTACAAACATGCAATGATAAATATTCTTGAATAAAAAAAATTTAGTTGTTACCATGCACATGAGATTCTAACATGAAGGCTAAGAAACTCGGCGATATAAAAAAATTTTGACCAAAATTCGACTTTTTGCCTTGGGGGACCTAGGTATTCTACCTGAAAATGGTACCTAGAGTCCTAAAAGATGGGATTTGAACATAGTTTTGTTAGCTGTGGCCTACTTCATAAAGAAACTCTGGTATGCTTTTTTCATGCATCCAGAGTCACTTTCGAGTGATTTGTGTCTAAGGTATGTGGGTGTGCGCATCTCAACTCCAAGCCCCAAGCCCCCTGCGCCCCGAAGGGTCGCAGGGGGCTTGAGAGTTAGAGATGCGCGCACACACTTACCTTAGACATGATTCCGAGAAGTACTCTTGACCATAAAATGCATATAGAGTCTTTTTTTGCCACGGCCCAGTTGAAAAACATGGTGAGGCAGTCGAAGAATATAGATATTCAAATTTATAGTGTTCTGCCATAAAAGTGGCCCCCTTTTATTCCCTTCCCCTCCCAATACAGCCCTTATTCCCTTTTAAATTCAAAAGGCGCCAATTTAAATTTTTCTAATTTTGACTAAAAAACCATGATACCCCCCTGTGGTTCGAAAAAAATTTTTTTTCTCAGAACCAAAAAAACAGCCGCTTTCTCATGAAATCGGGGTCGAGAAACACGAATATGAAGTTATCTCCTCCACCTGATCAGTCCCCGTGGGGGGGGGATTCTGAACTCAAGCCAAATCTCAAATGTTTTTACAGCGAAAATAAAAGGTCCTTCGCCATTGAAAGGGCTTTCAAATGATTATAAACTTGCCTTATAAAAAATTTATAAAAAAGTTATTAATGGCTCAACGGGACCACTCACATGCCAAATACTATATAAGATATAGCGCGACAAATTCTAGCCGACATTTTCTATTATAGTAGAAAATGTCGCGCGTCAAATTCTACCATAGTAGAAAATGTCTGACTGCCATTTTTCAACTTGGTTTCTAACAAAACCATACCTAAAATGAAAGCGGGGTACACATCGAGATGCGAATATTTTGAACTCTCAGGTTCGATTCCCGGTGGGTGCATAACCTTTTTGGCTCTATATGTGTTCATGCCGACGCCGAAAAAAATATGCCTTGGTCCCCCTGTTGTGTTTTTGCGAAAAATCCAATTTTTGCCTTGGTCCCCCAAGCTGATTTTTTCCGAAAAAATTTTGTTTCTAAATTGTCTCGAAATCATTCAAATACACTTTTTGTGTCTAAAATACACATTTACGAGACCTCCCTGAGATTGTATAGATCATTATGTCGGCCTTGGGTTGGCCGCTGCACGACCAAGACCAGCACATTTTTTCTGCGTTGTTTTTGAATCGAAAGTGCCTTGTTTTTGGCTTAAAAGTACCTTGTTTTGAGTTTTAAAAAGAAAAGATGAAAAGTGCCTTGTTTCGGCTTTTATGTGCCTTGATTTGTTGAAAAGTGCCTTAATCTGTTGAAAAGTGCCTCCTTTTTGCTGAAAGGTGCCCCGATTTATTGAAAAGTGCCTTGATTGATAAAAGTGCCTTATTCAAAATCGCCTTTTTTTCATTAGAAAGTGCCGTGTTTTGGCTTAAACATGCCTCTTTATATCGAAAAACGCCTTCTTTTGGCTGGAAAGTATCTTCTTTTGTTAAAATCTCTCTTTTTTGGCTCAAATGGGCTCTAGCTCAGTTCGTCGACATTTTTGTTAGAACCTGCGATTCGAATATCTTACCTGACACAACTCCAAATTTCCATATTTCCGCTCGCACCAGTCCGAACTTTCATATTTTTACTTATCACCTACTGTTGTTTTTTAAATTAGGTTTGGGTATGCCAGCATATGATGAAGAATTCAAACAACTTTTTCTTACTTTTTATCTAGGTTAATTTGGGGCAGCCGACGATTGCGCAAAATCAAATTGCGCTAATTCACATTGCGCAATGTTCAAATTGCGCAAACGCAAATTGCGCAAATTTAAATTGCGCCAAAATCAAATTGCGCTAAAATCAGCTTACCACATTTTTTCTAAAAAACCACCATCTCGGATTTTTACAGAAAACAAAAACGCAAATGAAAATAGCATCACGGTTTTGATTGAGAATTTATGGTCTAACAATATTTCTAGGAATGTTAAGCCTTATCAAGAATTTGGCGCAATTTGAATTTGCGCAATCTGCATTTGCGCAATTTGATTTTGGCGCAATTCGCATTTGCGCAATTTGCATTTGCGCAATTTGAACATTGCGCAATGTGAATTTGCGCAATTGGATTTTGCGCAATCGTCGGCTGCCCTTAATTTGATCTCGATATAGGTACCCATAGGGTTGATCAACGGATAAAAATCCGGTATTTACCATTATAATATTCAGGAGGTGGAACACTCGAGGTAGTACCTAGTGAGTGTGCCTAGAAGGTAGTAAACAGTTGAAAGTACCAAGGATGAAGTACCTAGGTGAGAGTATCCAGGTGAAGATAACCAGGACGTGGTACTCTGAAGGTGTTGCGCAGCTGGGAGTATACAGGAGGCGGTATCCAGGTAAGTATGATTAAGAGTTGGTAACCAAGGAGAAGAACCAAGAGGCCGCACTCAGGTGGTGGTACCTAAGCGGTATCCAGGTGGGGTACTCAAGATGTGGTACCTAGTTGAAGAGTTCCCAGGGGCGCCTTCGGCCTTAACGTCGTAAAACATGGTAAAACCAAGGTTGTCGAATTGACCGTCGACGAATTGACCTAGAGCCCATTTGAGCCAAAGAAGAGATATTTCAACAAAAGAAAATACTTTTCAGCCAAAAGAAGGCGTTTTTTCAATATAAGAAGGCACTTTTAAACAAATCAAGGCACTTTTCAACAGATCAAGGCACTTAAAAAGCCAAATCAAAAAGCCAATTAAAAGCCAAATCAAGGCACTTAAAAGCCAAAACAAAGCACTTTTCATCTTTTTTCTCTAAAATTAAAAAACAAGGCACTTTTCAGCCAGAACAAGGCAGAAAAAATACTCGTCCAAAAACTATCGAGCAGTCGATTGCAATCATTTACAGCACTACTTTGCTGCCAGCTACCTTAATTTTGATTCTTATGCAAATAACCATCAAAATGAAAGGAAACCAGCCAAAATGATGCTTACATAGCTTTATATGGCCTGAACCTCTACAAATTTTATTTATTTTTCAACGCGTTAGTGACTTTTTAGTGTCAGAATTTCATGGAGAACCCGATAGAAATTTTTCCATACCAAAATCACTCCACAAAACTAAGGTAGCTAGCGAAATTATGACCAAGGAAGAAACGAGTATTTTTGAGGGCAGGATTTTGGCACTGACATTTTTTCGCAATTTCAATTTGGATGATCATTTACAACCATATGCTGAAAATAGCGCCAAGAAGCAAGGCTACATTTTGAGTGTAAGGTCGTAGATTATAATGTAAATTAAAATTGCAAAAACCGTCAGTTTCAAAAGTAATACTGAAGAGTTGTGGACAGCCCTGGGTAGGATCGCAAGAAATTCGGTACTGTTGAATGTTTTTCGAATTTCAATCATGATTTGAGTCTGTTTTTTCTCTGTTTGATAGTTCAAATGAAAGCCCAGAATCTCAGCTACGTTTAAGTATATGGAACGTTTGATTTGTAGAAAAAGTCAGAAAATATCGAGAAGACCAGTTGAAGAAAAACCACCAAAACCATCGATTTTCGTAAATTTAGCAAGTCTTAGCCTGTAAATCAGCTCCAGATGTTGTGAAATCATGTTCTGATGATGTTTTTGAATAGCCAAGAACCTGAGAAGCATTTTGACCATGGATGTCAAAACCAATAAAATGCTAAAAATTCAATAAAAATTCAAACGAGAATTATTTTTCGAAATCAATAAAAGTCAATAAAATTTTTATTGAAATCAATAAAAATTTTATTGGTCATTTTATTGATTTTTATTGACTTGCAAAGTGACCATTAAATACCCCCTGGATGATTATTCACCCTATTATTTAGTTAAATGCCACTATGGAAGACAGTCCAGCAACAAAACGGGCGAAAAGAAGAGGAAAAGTATCTGCTTTAGGTTAAAATATATCATACAACTCTCTATTATTTTTTAGGAGACATTGACGAAGAGTACGACCAAGTCGCCGAATGGGATAGCAAGCAGTTCGGTGGTTGCTTCGACGAAAAAATTGAGAATGGAAAGCCTTCGCTCAAAGTTGTGTGCAAGCAAGTTGGGTGTCGAGCTATTTTGCGAAAGGCTGGCACCACTAATTTATGGTTGTCAGGCCACACCTCAAGTATTGGTTTAACTATCTCTATATGTTTTAGCTATCACATGAAGTTACACCAAGACAGCGGTCCGCCATCGGAACAGCAGATGAATGAAGCTCTTCTCAAATTCACTGTCACTTCGGGGCAACCGACAAACTTGATGGATGATCAGTTCTTCATTTCCTAGAGTCTTTTCGAAAGCTAGCGTAATACCTTTTATCGCCTTCTTTTAGTGCTTTCACCTCCTAAGTTATAGAATCGATGCTGAAAAATCTGAAGTCAAAAAGCAAGCAAAAGACTTTATGCCATCGCGCAATACAATGAGCAAGAGAATCGATATTAAGCTTGATCAAGTTAAGGCCAGTGTGGTGGAAAAGCTTGAAGGATTAAAATTGACTGGTGGTAGTCTAACTTTGGATTTTGCGAAGAATAATGTTGACTACTTCGCAGTTACAGCTTACTTTATCGACAACAACTGGTATCACTTTTTTAAATAAGTTATGCCACATAGTTCTATTTTCAGGTGTAAACAAGACTTTGTACTCATATTTTCTCCTCTTCTGCCTGGTATTGAGAAAACAAGCCACTTTGTGCAGCAACTGTTGGATAAAGAGCCACAGCAGTTGAGTATGTGCAGCCATGATATGTCAAAGATTTTCGTCACTACCGATGAAGGATCAAACGTCAGCTATATAGGAGGAGAAATCATTTGCCGTGCCTCTGTCATGTGGTGCAACTATTGCAAAGCACGCTACTCGTCCATACAAGAACTCAAGTCTGATGCCAGCTATGAAAGAAGCCTGCGAGGAAGTGGAACTAAGTTTGCATTTGATGGAAAAATGGTAAATAAGCTAAGGTTCATGTTGATGCTTCCTTACACTTGTCGAAATTATTACAGCTGCTTTTTAGACGAAATGAAGTGTTGAGAAAAGAAGCCAGCAAGGCCCTCAAATCGCCTGCAGAAACAAGGTGGATGTCGTATTACAATATGGTCGAAGCTATTCGCAGCAATTCTGATCTTCTTCAAGCAGCCATTGATAGACTGTGTCCAGAGAATGAACAGGCACTTGCGCTTATGGAACTGGCTAGAAAACCATTCTTTGCCGACTACTTGGATTTGTTGCTGCCAAATTGTTTGCCCTAAATATCCCCCCAAGACTATTTCAAGTCCCTTCGAAATTGATAAGCGTTAAATCTTCTTATGTTCAACTAATATATAGAAAGTTAAGTTAGTTTGGATTGTGGTATTTAGGAGGGGTGGGAGTGGAGCTATTTAAAAATAAATACGGTAGCTACTTTTTCCATTTTAAAGGACCATGGTTTTTGCGCGCAGTGGCATGACAACAATTTGAATTGGCGGGGGACACTTCTCCTTCGTCTCTCACTGTACTCTTGAGGTAATGTCGAGCGACTCAAAAGAGTACAGTGAGAGACGAAAGAGAATTGTCCCCCGCCAATTCAAATTTTTGTCATGCCACTGCGCGCAAAACCATGGTCCTTCAAGTAAAAAGTACCCAAATTTATGTCCCAGACCTTGGAAAATGAAGTGTATGTGTGCCGAAGTGTATGTGCCAAAATTAATGGGGGAACTATAAACAGGTGTAATTTAAGCTGCTTGGCCTGCAATTTTGCATTGTTTTCAGATGAAAAAAATCGTGGAAGAACAAGCCCTGTTACTCTCGCCTGAAGTGTCTGCTAAAACTGTCTCGGGTTCAGCAGAAGCTTTGTTTGGTTTAGCTTTACCGAATACTTTAGAGGAAGAGCTCAACAAATTCAGTCTTGTGGCGCCTTATTCTGATTTACTGAAATTTTGGAAGATTATGAAAAAGTAGGAATATTCAGTTTTTTGACAAGCTGTGAAAGTTGGTTCTCATTTAAGATTTTTCCTCGACTTTCCTATCTAGCAAAGCTGGTATTTGGATGTCAAGCGTCTTCGTCACCAAGTGAGAGTGTTTTTAAAGAACTCATGTGCATTGTGGACAACTTCTCCAGAAACAGGCTTGATCCAAGAAGAGTAGCTTCTTTAATACAATTGGGTTCCTTTTATTTGAGAAATCGGCGCTAGTAGCGAATACCCCCCCCCCAAGCATCCGACCTTTGAAAATTGCTGTAACTACCCCTGCAAACAACAAGTTTAGGCTTAGCCCTTAGGCTTGGGGGTAGGCCAGCGTACGGAAGTTATGACTAATGAAGAGTTTGCGCACATTTTCCGGGGTCTGGGACATATATTTGGTACTTTTTACTGAAGTAAAAAAAGTGAAAATCGTTGGGGGGGGGGGTATTCGCTACTAGCGTCGAGAAATCTTGTTTGACTATTGTTTGGTTGATCTGCTAGTTGTACAATGAATAAAAGTTGACTTAAACAGTTGGAGCGAAAAATCGGACTTGTAAGCTAACTTGTAAATCCCGTTTAAGAATCCACACTAGACAACATGAAATGTTTCGTCTGAACTCCAAAATTTTACAGACAGCTTTGAAAAAACATTTCACAGTCTACAACTACGTGAAGGAATTGCGGAATAGACGAACTAAGTTGCCAACAAATATTTAAAAAGGATAATGGATATACCGTATTTCTCTATTAATGAACCCGGGTTCATTATTTTTCAACCCTTCAAAAATGTTGAAATTGTAAATCAAAAATAGCCCTAACTCTGAAATCCTAGTCAAAAAATCGAGGGGGGGTTCATTATTAGAGAGGGGTTCATTGATAGAGAAAATACGGTAGCTTTAGAAGTCATGTTAGAGGACAGATAAAAATCAATAAAATGACCGATAAAATTTTTATCTATTTCAATAAAAGATTTTATCGAAAAATTTATTGATTTTTCAGATATGCATAACGCCACAAATTTTATTGATTTTTTAGCATTTTATTGTTTCGACATCCATGATTTTCACACTAAACTTGTAAATTAAAGGAGATAAAAAAGGGTGTGCACCCACTGGGAATCGCACTTGAGAGTTCAAAATATTCGCATCTCGATGTGTACCCCCTTTAAATTCTAGGCCTTGTTTTGTTAGAAACCAAGTTGAAAAACCCGTACTGAACTTCAGTAACTGAAGTTCAATGATAAGGAAAAAATTTTGAACTCCCGGGCACCACCTCTTATCATCGTGGGCATGCCCCTTTAAGACAAATTTCTAGGGGTGATTTATGATCAATAATTTATAGAGATGGGAACAAACAATATATTGGTATTGGGATATTGGGGTATTGGTCAAATAAAGGCGTTAATATTGGTATTGGGATATTGGTTGGTGACTTTCGAAAATACTGGTATTGGTATTGGGTTTGGCAAAGATATTGGGTGCTAAATAATGAAATTTTCCAATGGAAATTTCAAATTTTCACTCATATTTTCTCATTTTTTTTTGGCCTAATGGATGACATCAAACAAATTTTATTTATTATTATTTCATTGATTCACTTAAATTGTCTTTTTTCGAAGAAAAAACTTGAAGGGGACGTGTACTTTAGGTCCGGAATATTTAAAAAGTTATCTCGAGCGGAAAATCAATGTAAACAAATTTGTTTTTCTTCTTAACACCATCTTCATCAGCAAATATCAACAGTCTCACAATTTTCTGAATCACTACATCAATTATTTTGAAAATTTGTAAGGCAAATAAAACAACTGCAGCATGACTTCGGAGGAAACTCATTTTTAAAATTTTGGAACTTCTTACAACTAGAAGCGACATTTTTTATGTGCGCGTGTATTAGTCTTGCAGCTAGACTGGTAAACAGTCAGATCTTGTCGCTGCCAAGAATTGTTTGCCTGCTAACCACGCATTATATGATATCCAGTGTGGAAACCACGCTCGAATCAAGAACATAATCCAGATATATGAATATGGACGCTTGATGATTTGAGAATTGCACTCGCAACTCTAGGGCCAGTTTTTGCTAAAGCATATTCTACCAGGATTGAGAGAAAGAGGGAACACGGAGCTCTGTCTAGAAGGGTCAATGCTGGAGCAGTATTCTCGTACAGAGATAAATTTCATAAGAAATATGTTTTTACCGGCTTTCCGCTCAAGACAAATTTTTGAATATGCCGGACCTGAACTACACACCCCCTTTAACGAAAATACTTTCCTATACTCAAAGGCTATAAGTGGTTTACGCCCTCAAAAAACTGATTTACGCCCTCAAAATACTGGTTTACGCCCTCAAATCTATATATTGCCATTTTTTGTCAAATTTTTGTTGCCACTTTTTCCATATTTTTACACCAGCATGTAGCCCTGAATCTTGGCTTTCTAACAAGCTATTGACTGATTTTCTGAGATTTCAAAAAGCTGGAGAAAAAGTAATTTTATAGACCAAATTTTTAGAAAAATTTGCTCCATACAAAGACTTTTTTCTCTAGCTTTTTGAAATCTCAGAAAATCAGTTAATAGCTTGTTAGAAAGCCAAGATTCAGGGCTACATGCTGGTGTAAAAATATGGAAAAAGTGGCAACAAAAATTTGACAAAAAATGGCAATATATAGATTTGAGGGCGTAAACCAGTATTTTGAGGGCGTAAATCAGTTTTTGAGGGCGTAAATCAATTTTAGCCTATACTCAAAACTTTTTGGTGATTAAAAAAAACTAATGTCAGAAGTTCTTACCCAGAAGTGATTTTTTTAAACAAAATCGAGTTTTCTTTTCCACAATTGTGCAACACCATAACAAGATTTATTTCAAATGATTTCTCCCACATTCGACAGCTGGTGCAATGACATTAATTTTTCGTCCAAAAATCAGTTCGCCCAATGTTAATTAGTCCGAAATTCAGATCGTCCGAAATTTAATTCGTACAAACTTGAGTTTAAAAATTGCTCGATTATTCGATTTCCGAGCACATTTCAACTAATAACCTAATAAAAACCGAAATAGATCAAGTTTCGTTTCTTCATGCTAAAAAATCAGTTCCAGTGTGTTACTAAATCGAGATTAGACTGAATTAGGGAATTTTTTTCAATATTTTGGTGAAAAATAGACTTTTGAAAAAATATTGGTATTGGGCAATATATTGGGGTTCACATCTTTGAAATATTGGTATTGGTATTGGCAAACGCAAATGCCCATCTCTAATAATTTATGTCTGCCGCTAAAGGGAGAGCTTACCGTCGGGAAAATTACAGCGGATAAATTTGAAGATAGGAATTTATTTCACGCTGGGATATTCAACTGTAATTGGGATTTCTATCTCATTCAGGTATTCTGGAGCAGTAAACATGAGTGAAGTGAAATCTCAGAGCAGCAGTATCGAAGTTCATGTGCGTTTTCTTGTTAGAATCATTTGATTTAGATCTCAACTTTTATTTTTCAGGATGCTATCATAAATGAATCGTGGGACTGGGCCAAACTTCACAAAAATGCTGTGCGAATACCGATTAATGACGAAAAGCCTAACGACGAAACCTTCTTGGGACAATTGTGGCGCTATTGGAAGGAAGCATCAATCAATCGTCGACTGGTAGTACTTATCTAAAATGTTAGTAATGACTTCAGAAAATCTTATTCAGGCCAGATTTAAAGAAAATGAAGCGAAGACTTTCTCGAAGCAGCGAATTTCCAAAGTTCATGACATTCTGATGGATCAAGGCACTAAGAATCTTTTGGCTAAGCGGATGATGTGCGCTCAAAATCGTGACCTGCTACAAGAGACCAGTGAAGTGTTGCGTAGGAAATACGGGTTCGTGTACTTTATTCCCTGGGAACTTAGCTCAATAAGTAATTCTCATTTGTTAGGCTGCAGATGTGTGACTTGCTTATGAAGTATTCCAAGTATGAGCGCGATGCCAAGTCCCGCGTTTTGTCGATCTCTGCCCTAGAATCTGCTCTCGACTTTGGATTGGATGAGGTGACTTCCTCGATGAAGGTGCTGGATCCTTTGGCCAATTGGTCGAAACGAAATTCAGACATAAGTAGTCGGATGATGGCTCGCATTCAGAATCTCGCATCTTCCATTAGCAGCAAGGTCAAGTGGTCGTTTTTGGTAGAGCCTGGTAGACCGCAAACAGACTTATCGGTATGGTTGCTTGGCTGCCAGACTTTTTAGTCCACATCTTGTTTTAGGCTTTCTTCTCAGAATTCGATGTGCTGGAGCATTTCTTTGAAAAAATTGATCTCTCATCTGAGGAAGTATCACAAAAAGCATTCGACAGCAATTACTTGGTTAAGGCTCGCAATCGAAGTAGGATCAGGTCTTTTGTCTACCTTTTTTCATTCACAGATTGCAGAACTGGAGTGCGTTGATATCTCGCGAGTGAAGCTTACTGCAGCAAAAGATGAAGGAAGACGAGCCGCGCTGAGTGATTTCATCCATGCCAATTTTGTTTACGGTGGTCCATTACTCAACAAGTTCATCTTGACACAGGCACCTCTTCCACAAACAGGTAGTGGGTGTCAAGCATGTTGGACCGAGTTGACTTTTGTCTTCTAGTTTCGGATTTCTGGCGTATGGTCTGGCAGCAGAAAAGCGAGTACATTTTCATGCTGTGCAGTGCGTGTGATGCCGAGAGCTTGGGCTTGAAGGATGAATCATTGCTAAATCATTGTCCTTTCTATTGGCCCAGGTTGGCTTTTTGTGGTTTTCTCTCATCAACCGTCTTAATTTAGACACGAAGGAGAAGTAAAGAAGTTTGGAAAGCTTGTGGTAAGAAACGAGAAGCTTGACACTACAATAGATCCGCTCTTCAATGTCACGCATTTGTTGCTGTGGATGGAAGAAGAGCCGGCTAAACGATTGAGGGTGCAGCACTGGCAGTGGGATTGGAAGGACTACACCGACTTTCATTGGCCATACCGACTTCTTCTCAGGTTAGCAGCTAACTTGCTTTGGTTGACTTGATGCTATTGATTCAATTATAGATCTAGACAGTCCAAACGTCCAACGGGTTTGCTATTCATTTCAACGGGTTATCGCATTAGATTTGATGTGTTTTCATTTAAGTGGTTCAGTGTATGGATGGGTGTGGAAAATCAGGCACTCTTGTTCTCATTGAAATATTTCTCATGCAGTTGCTCAGAGGTGCTACAAGCTACGAAAATCCCATGATAACGTCAGCCATTTTCTTGCGTCTACAGCGACGTCACGCCATTGCCAGCCCTATGCAGGTGCACCTTTCTGGGATTTTGATCTTATTTTACACGTGTAAGTTTCTCTACTCTTTAGTTTCTCTACGCTTATCGAACAGTCCTGCACTGGATGGAGCCTTTCATTGTCTCGAGCTACCATCGCTTCGTTCTCGGATTGATGATGAAGAACACTGGATTCCTGGCCAAGTATGACCTCTTATCGAGTGCGGGAAAGAAGAGCCACTCTATTAAGTTGTAAGCCCAAGGAATTATTTGTGCTATACATTTTGACTAATTTGCTTTGTAATTTGATGTGCGATAAACTTCTTAGTGCGATTGAGTTGTATCTCTTAAAGGGGCATGCCACGCTAATAAGAGGTGGTGCCCGGGAATTCGAAAAATTCTCTGATCGTTGAATTTCTATATGGATTTTTCAACTTGGTTTCTAACAAAACAAGGCCTAGAATTTTATTTTAGGTATGGTTTTGTAAGAAACCAAGTTGAAAAATCCATACAGAAGTTCTATAATTAGAAAAAAATTTTGAATTCCCGGGCACCACCTTTATTAGCGTGGTCATGCCCCATTAAGCGGCATGATATTGTTTGCCAGGTAGTCTACTAGCAGTACGAATGGAATGACCTTGAGGATTTTTTCAAAGCTTTTTTTAAACCTTTTTTTTTTAATTTTCGCTTACAACTGAGACGGCCAATGTATCCCAGCCACTACATATGTTATATTTATTATATTGAATTTTAAATTCGATTATATGGATGAAGAGTTATTGGTTATTAAAGAGTCTGGTTTTTTGAGTAACAGAAAGTTTTAAGAGACATAATCTGTAATTTTGAAGGTTTTCGTGGAACCGTGTTTTTTCGACTTTTTTCTACTGTGTATCTTACATACCAAACGACTCCAAATTTAAGGCCGAGCAATATGTTCTTATATGTCAGCATCGAGTTATGCTGAAAATTTTGAGTTATGGCCCTTTAAGGTGAAGTAGTTTTTTTCAACCACCAAAAATGATCTGTTTGCTTGAAATGGAGAGGAGTGGTCTGTTTGTACATGCTCATTTGCGTGTTTGGGCTCATTTACTCGGCTTGAGCAGCCCTTCAATGTGTCTGTAAAAATTCACCAAAAAGTTTAAAAATTTTGGACGTTTGATCAATTTAAAGAAAAATCACTAACTTTTATTCGTGTTTTTTTTTCTCAAGAAATGCGATTTTACCCGTGACGCTTTTTTACCCGTGACGCTACCGAGGCACGAAAAAATAGATTGCATTTTTGGAATCTACACGAAAAACTGCTTCTTATAGCACTAAAAAGGTGCGCAATATCGAATGCAGCTCAGGGTATCTGGGCCTCTGAAGTTTGAAAGTCAGGCGAATTTTGACCATTGAAATATTTGTTACAATGTTGGATATTATTTGTACTCACATTTATGAAATAAACTTGAGGATAAAGTTGAGCTTCTATTATTATAAAATACTCGACATGGTAATCAAAGATAAGAGGTATTGTTAAGTGAAACGAGAACTTTGGTTGAAAACCCTGAGTAGGACATAACTTCGTTAAATTAGCCCTACAGGGTTCATGAATTTTTTGCTCATTTTTTTAATTTCTGAGGTAAACCACTACTGTTTTGCTGTTTCAGTCGGTAAAACAGCGATTGGGTACACATTGTGGTTGGGTACAGCGGTTGGGTACAATTGTGATTGGGTACAGCGGTTGGGTACAGCGATTGGGTACAGTTTGAAAATTAGTTTTCAATTTATTTAGTCCCACCGCATGTTTTTTGAAATTTTTTCACTTAGGCTTAGCCTTAGGTGCAAGGTAGACCAGTGCTCGATAGGACGGTTACCACGCATTTGGGCACACCGCATTTGGGCACCCGCATTTGGGCACCCGCATTTGGGCACACCGCATTTGGGCCCCCGCATTTGGGCACCCGCATTTGGGCACCGCATTTGGGCCCCGATTTTAAAATTCTATATTTTTAAATTATAAATTGAAATTTGTCAATTTTTCGGGCCACGGACGTTTGACCTTAAGCCGCTTCGTTGACACGCATTTGGGCCGCATCCCATACCATGTACCCCCAAGGGTCAGCCCTTATCCCGGACCATGTACCCCAAAGGGTCAGCCCTTATCCCGGACCATGTACCCCCAAAGGGGCTTCCTATTGAATTAGGTTGCCTGCCGAAGGCAGGCAGGTAAAAAATCTAGAAAGTCAAAATTTTCGATGGAAAGTATTCGGACCTGAATGAATACAAATTTTATTATAAAACAGTAACATATTGATACATTTCATTTTATAATTTCAAAATATGGAACTTTAAAATCGGGGCCCAATGCGTGGTAACGGTCCTATCGAGCACTGGTCTACCTTGCACCTAAGGCTAAGCCTAAGTGAAAAAATTTCAAAAAACATGCGGTGGGACTAAATAAATTGAAAACTAATTTTTAAACTGTACCCAATCGCTGTACCCAACCGCAATTGTACCCAACCGCTGTACCCAATCACAATTGTACCCAACGCTGTACCCAATCACAATGTGTACCCAATCGCTGGGCAGTCGTTTCAGTCATTACAAAGTACGCTGAGCACCTAATTTTAGCTAGGACAAAATGATTTGATCGCAGATTTGACCAGATTTTTGAAATCCCAGTTGTCGATCTCGATAGGGGTAAATATGCTCAATAAACGGATATGGAACGGAAAAAGAGCACTTTCTATATGTAAAATTGTGTTTTCTCATAAGAGTAGCTATGAAAAGTATGATCTGCTGAAAAATCTAGCAAAACAGGACGAAAATGACAAAATTTTGATTTTGGTACTAGAAATAAGTATTTTGGTACTAGATTTAAGTATTATCCCCCTAAAAAATGTCGTTTAATTTGGAATTAAGCGGTTTCGATGCAGAGCCAGGGCTCTGCGCGGGTCGGTTTTGGTCGACCCGGGACGCTGCTTAACTATAAAAGCCCGGCCCGGAAGGGTGTCGGCCCAGCCCGAAAAGCCCGGAAAATTTTCGAACATCGGTTCACAAAAAAATTTTCTCGAAATTTTTTTAATTGTTGTTAAATTCACATTTTTAACTAAACATGCTTCGTATATTTACATCAGCAGCATGTATTATAGATTTTTAATTGGGTGACACTGAGTATTTAGGTGTGCAGGCTGTAGTCCTCATGTATGTCTTCAGGAAATACTACCCAGGTTTTCAAGTAGTCTTACCTATACACGAGTGGTGGATGTTGAATGATCGCTGAGTTGCCACGGTATAATAATAAAATACTCTTTACAATGGTCACTTTCTAACCAGTGCTGTAAATGGCACCGGCCGCACCGGCACCGCCGGTGCCCGGTGCCGAAATTTTAGAGGTCGGTGCCCGGTGCGGTGTCCGATGCCAAAATTTTCCAGGCCGGTGCCCGGCGCGGTGCCGAAACTCCAAAATTTGCAGCATTGTTTCTAACCAATAAAAATGCTGCTAAATAAATTTTCTATACATCGGGCCGAGAGATTTTAGGCCCGGCCCAGAGAGGAAGCGGCCCGGCCCAGGCCGGCCCGTGCCAGCCCTGTGCAGAACCACATACGGAAAGGAGATGGGAGAAAGGAGACCCTATCTTTGAATAGGCATACCAGCGCGTTACAGTGGCAATTTTAAATTCTCGAAAGCGGGGACCAGCTATATTCAAACGCGAATTTTTTTTAAATACAAATTTGTCATTTTATATAAAAAGGTAGGCGACGTGTTGGAACCGAACCCGATCACAGTCTGACAACGTCATCACTTACTTTTCAAAAATCACTTACTTTTTCTATAATAGCAGCAAAGTTAGGGTCAGGTCTGAATGGATCTTTCTTCGACAGCAAAATATTGCAAGTAGGGCAAGTCTTCAGACCTCCAGATGCCTGTTTGTGTATGCAGTTGGAGCAGAAGCGGTGCAAACATGTCTAAAATTTTATTTCAATGTCCAAAATTTTAAGTCAGACCAAGTAAACCTTGACAAGCACTGGATCGCGCATTAACTCCTTGCACAAAGAGCAACGCAATCCATCTTCGAATTTATGGAGTGAATGGATATCAGTAATGAATTGAGGTGTTTGGGATGGTTGATTTGTATGAAGTGGTATTGTTGGCGTGCTTCCTGAGGAATTATTGACTGATAAAGCACTACTGCTAATACTACTGCTTGCTCTGGGCGCCATATCTAACTCTATTTTGCCTCGGCTCATTGGTCAAAGTGAATGGGTAGCGAAATTAACATCACCCTGCAGATTAGTCGATTTGTCCTGTTGTATCTAAATTCGGCTAAACTTTGATGTTGTTATCAAGCCAAAACAGTTGCGGTGGTTTCTCGGGATGGTGTGCCAAGGACGATAAAGTAATTGATGGGCTCCGTAAAATGTTACTACGCATTTTGGATTTATGTTTTGGAACCCACTTTTATTTCGAAAACCTATGTCATCTCTCACCGGAAATTTCGCAAACTTGCGCAACATAAATGTGTGTAATCACAAAAGTATGAGATTGTGTGATTGTACTCTACAATCGATTCTCAATCTCTATATAGTATTTGGGACGAAGGAGGTCACGCTATTTCTGAATCTATCGTTTTACAGCCCAATTTTCAGCCATTTTTTGCAAACTTATGTTGGATATCTTTCCGAAACCCTAAAATTTAACATCTAAGATCTCTTTTAAGCAGAAACCGTAAAATTAAAGGACTGTGAAACTTGATAAGCACAGCGATTTGCTGAATTCGAATTCGCGCGGGACCACCCTAATTTTGTCCATAATGTTTCCGAATTTATTTTTTGTGTGAATTGAAAATTCGAATGCTATTTATAAGTGAATTTTTAGTACTGATTCGTATAAGTAGTTACGGCGCAGTGAAAGTAAGATAAGTCGTCTGATCTGGCAATGTTGAGCAACGTTGGGGTCGACTAGTAAACTGTTCTATATGTTTTGAAACGTAAAAGCCAAAGTGCATTATCATTTACCATTTCCTACGTTATCATTTCCCACGTTGAAATCAGTAAAAAAACAAAAAAAAAATGGGCGGAAAAATGCAAACATTTTCGAACTTGTGACCATGGTGCGTGAATTTTCACTTGATTTTTCATTTTTTTCATGTCACAGGTTCGATATCATCTGCCTGCATGTTTTATTTTTTAGATTCTTGAAAAATACTATCCAGTTGGTTTGAGTAACCTTTAGAGGGCTTAAAGCACCATCCTGATAGTCAGAGCAGCATACAAGTGGTTTGGGTACCATCCAGGTGGTTAGAGCCTATCCGGATAATGCAAGCAATATTTGACCCTAGTAGCGAATATCCCCCCCCCCAACAAATTTTTTTTCAAAATCAGGTTTTAACCATTTCTTAGTAATTCTTATGCACTGAAAACGATAAAAAAGTTGTTTTCGGGCATTTTCTGACCTAAAAAGTTAATTTTTGGAAAAAAAATTTTTTGACCAAAATTCGACTTTTTGCCTTGGGAGACCAAGGTATTCTACCTCGTTTTGTCACTGGAGCTAGGCAAAAAGAGTCTCCATATGCATTTTATGATCAAGAGTCCTGCTCGGAATTATGTCTAAGGTAAGTGAGTGCGCGCATCTCTAACTCTCAAGCCCCTGCGCCCCCGAAGGGCAGTAAAAAAAATACGAACACCGAAGGGGGCGCAGGGGACTTGAGAGTTAGAGATGCGCGCACTCACTTACCTTAGACATAATTCCGAGCAGGACTCTTGATCATAAAATGCATATGGAGACTCTTTTTGCCTAGCTCCAGTGACAAAACGAGGTAGAATACCTTGGTCCCCAAGGCAAAAAGTCGAATTTTGGTCAAAAAATTTTTTTTCCAAAAATCAACTTTTTAGTTTTTTTGGCTGAATCCACCTTCGGGGGCGCAGGGGGCTTGGGGCTTGGAGTTCAGATGCGCACACCCACATACCTTAGACACAAATCACTCGAAAGTGACTCTGGATGCATGAAAAAGCATACCAGAGTTTCTTTATGAAGTAGGCCACAGCTAACAAAACTATGTTCAAATCCCATCTTTTTAGGACTCTAGGTACCATTTTCAGGTAGAATACCTAGGTCCCCCAAGGCAAAAAGTCGAATTTTGGTCAAAATTTTTTTTCCAAAAATCAACTTTTTAGCTCAGAAAATGCCCGAAAACACTTTTTTTATCGTTTTCAGCGCATAAGAATTACTTAGAAATGGTTAAAACCTGATTTTGAAAAAAATTTGTTGGGGGAGGGGTATTCGCTATTAGCGCCCAATATTTGGATGGTTTGGGTACCATCCAGGTGGTTCGGATACAATTTAGATGGTTCTGGTAGTATAAGGTGGATACTACCCTTAAATAGCCATTTAACTTGATGTCTGAAGGCAAATTTCAAATTTTGGTAACAAAAGATGAAAATGACGACTTTCCCTTCAAGACAACAACATGAAAACAATAAAAAATATGTAAAAAATGACTCAAGTGCTGATCTGATATCTATGACCTTATGCTACTTTTAAAAATTAGGCAGCACACTTTTGCCGGATCAGGTAAATGCTTCTAGAAAATAGTCATGAGAAAAAATGATTGCTAGTCCCCGCCTTAATTGCAGTGTAACGCGCTGATATGCCCCTTCAAGTCCCTCCAAATTTGAGATGGTGGATTTTATCCTGGATTTTTGGTAATTGTTTGTATTAAAGGGGCATGCCCGTGCCCGACACGGAGAAAAGGCGGGGACCAGCATATATTTTTTTTCTCGGCAAACTTTTAAATTTGTTCTTGTGTAGATTTTTTAAGTTTTCTGCCTGATTTTTAAAAGTACCGTAAGGTCATCAATATCAGATTTGACGCAAAACGATTGAAAAATGGAACGATTCAAAAAAAAATTGCTGGTCCCCGCCTTAACTTTTTGAAACGCACGGGCATCCCCCTTTAAAGCCTAATTTTCGTACAGTTTTTGGAAACTTACGTCAAATATCTGCGTGGAATCCTTAAATTTATTTACAGCTATTAAAAGCCGTTTTCTGTAATTTCGGACCAACATATGTTACCCCAATTTTTCAAAATTTTAGTTCTGATCTTATTTGAAAAAGTGGACAATTTTGAGTAAGTTTACTTTTTACAGAACGCGCATTTCATATTTAGATGCCGAGAGATTTGGCCAATTCAAAGTTTGACCGTGTCAAGATTTTGAAATATGGTAGTTTTCTCTCTTGATCGTACGGTTTTTGTTGTTTATGACAGCACTCTTACCTCTTGCTCACAGTCCTTGGTCAGGTCGAGGTCGTGGTCGAGGTCGATGTTGCTCACAATCCTTGGTCGAGGTCGTGGTCGATGTGTGCTTACAGTCAAAAAGCTCAAATAAAACGATAGTAATTGATTAATTCAGTCCGAAAATGGCTTATTTCATCTTTCGTGAATGGTTTCAGGCCAAATAATAAGTGGTTGGTTTTGCCAAGACATGGTGGTTGACCCATCTCACACTGCCCTAAACCGCTTCAAACCAGCCGTAACTACACTCGCAACTCCCTAAACCTAACGCGAGAATTTAAAGTTATTTTGCACCCATAGGGATTCGGCCCAGCAACCTCATTTATGAGTATATGATGCACTATACCACCCTCTCTCCTTTTCAAGATCGCTCAGAACCCACTCCAGAGTGGCCAAAAGCAAAATAATTGGTTTTTGGGGGTTCACTAAAGAGGGTGAACTTTTCCTGAAAAATAGATTGAGCAGATCAGAATTCCAGTTCGATGGGCTTAATCGCCCAAAATTTCAAATTGGGATGGTTTGGATGGTTATACTCAAACAGTCATTTCTGGCTTTGGGCCATCTTTTGATGGGTTCTCGGTAATTCTTACAGGAAGGGTATTGTTGTAAACAGTGTTTGGACTTTCAGAAAAGAGTCGTACTCGTACTTCGTACTGCTAAATTTCAACTGTCGTACTTCGTACTCGTACCTCGTACCACAAAAATTTTTGCTCGTACTTCGTACTCGTACTTTGTATAAAAACGGATTAGGTATTCAGGGAAAAATTTGAAAAAAAAATTTGCATTGTCTTTTTATTGAAAGGCATTAAGATCCGGCTTTTTGGTAGTAAAGCGCCAGGATTTGCTTTGTGATTTATAAATACTTGTATTTTAGTTCGTACATCGTACTCGTACCTCTAATTTTCTTCTCGTACTTCGTACTCGTACCTCGTACCACAAAATTTTAAGCTCGTACATCGTACTCGTAATTCGTACCTCTTAAATTTCTTCTCGTACTTCGTACTCGTAGTACGAGTACGAGTACGTGTACGAGTACGAGTACGAAGTACGAGTACGAGGTCCAAACACTGGTTGTAAAGCTTTATTTAATCATGGTCCAGGTTGCTGGTTCGAATCCCCTTAGGTGCGAAATTTATCAAAAACGTTGAAAAATCATGAAGCTACGAAACCTAGACCCTGGCTTGCAGCCCTTGGTCGAGGTCGTGGTCGAGGTCGATGGTGGTCACACTCATTGGTCGAGGTCGTGGTCGCGATCGATGTCACGGTCGAGGTCATCAGAACAAAAAAATTTGAAAAAATGACAAATTTTGGGTAATCGAACGATAAATTTTTAAATTTCTCGTGTTTTTGTATCGTGCAGAACATTCTCCACACGACAAAGAATTGATTTGAAGAAATTGAATAACGACCGTGGTCGATGTGATATCGACCTCGACCACGACCTCGACTATCGAGTGTGAGTAACATCGACCTCAACCACGACCTCGACCTCGACAAAGACCGTGCTCACACTAATATCGGCCTCGACCAACCACTGTGAGCAAAGCATTACACATTATATGATATTCTACGCAAAATTAAACAAAATTTTTCATAGCAATAATAGTTTTCACAAATCGGTGCGTTTTTTGAGGGAAAATCGACAATTTACACAAAAGTCCGATTTTACAAAACGAAAATTTTCAGCTAAAAATCAATTTTTCCAAGTTTACCAGTAAAAAAATTTTATGCAAAATTTTTGTTACTATAATAAATCTATTTATATCGTTTGACGCGGAATTGAGATTTGCGTCCTACCTTCAAAGTTTGGAAAAATTGGTTTTCAGCTAAGAATTTCTGTTTTGGAAAATAGGACTTTTGTGTAAATTGCCGATTTTTCCCTCAAAAACGCACCGATTTGCCAGAATTATTATTGCCTTAAGGAAGCCCGCTCAACTCTGCCTAGAATGATACATACCATATTTCCTCTAATGGCTCCACCCGTGGAGTCATTTTTCAAACCCCCGAAAATCAGAAAAATTTTAGGTCAATCTCAATATTTTTAGGTGAAATTTGAAAATGTAAAAGTAAAGTGCGTGGGAGTTAATAAAATGCAAAAAAAAAGGGTTTGCAAAATATTCTCTCTGAGCTGAGATATAGGTTCTCAAAGTAGGGATGTGGAGTTATAAGAGCATGTGGGGCACTAGTAAAGAATCCTTGTCCAAAATATGCCTTGGCCCCCCCCTGTTGTTTTTGTGAAAAACAGCTTGTGCCATTCACAAAAAAAACAACAGGGCGGACCAAGGCACATTTTGGACAAGGATTCTTTACTAGTGCCAGCATGTGGAGCTATTAGAGGAAATACGGTAATGTGTAAGAGTGCTGTCATAAACAACAAAACCGTATGCTCAAGAGAGAAAATCACCATATTTCAGAATCTTGACACGGGTCAAACTTTTAATTGGCCAAATCTCTCGGCATCTAAATAAGAAATTGGCGTTCAGTAAAAAGTAAACTTACTCAAAATTGTCTACTTTTTCAAATAAGATCAGAACTAAAATTTTGAAAAATTTAGGTAACATAAGTTTTTATTAAGTGGTCCAAAATTACAGAACATGGCTTTTAATGTGTACAAACACGGTGGAGGCGCCGGTTGACTCTTTTATATATAAGCACACTCTTTTCTAAAATGGGATGCCACTATATCGGTAGTCACGGCTTTTAATGGTGAAATTGATTGCTTTCCAAGAAAACAATGGGTATACAGTCCACTCTCGATACAGTTTAGTTCCCGGGGATCGTAAAAATATACACTATATCGAGAGCTACACTATATCGAAGGTTTCCGAACAAAGCAGTCAATAGTATACACTAAATCGAGAGTTTTGACAGAAAAGCCCCATAAAAACGTCTTTTTTTAACGAACAATAATAATAGTACCATCTAAGAAATACATTAAAGGTTAGACCAGAAGTAACTAACTATCTTCGCCGGTACATTTACATTGTCCTATATCAGGTTCTCGAAGTTTTACGTCAAAATCTTTTTTTTTCGCTTGAAAATGGCAATAAGCACGGGATAAAATGGCACTTTTTGACGAAGAATGACCAAATTGTACTTTTTTGGCCAAATGTACTTTTTTCCAAAAATTTTCATTCCCATCCCTGTCCTATATCTATTTTTCGACTGTCTTCGTAAAAATATTCGTCCAATGCATCGCTAAGCACTGCATAATCATCAGAATCCTGTTATATACGATGACTGGCAGAAGTAAACGGACTCTAAGCTTAAAACTAGTTAGTTGTTTGTTCCACCGTCACTGCTTTGGCTTTAATTGCCTGATCTGCCCCTGATGCTCCCTTCACTACATTTCTTTCCGGTTATCTCAGCCTTGGCAAAGAAGAGTTATAGCATTCGAGAAATTGAGCTTGCATCGAACCCTCTAAACAAGCAATTTGGTTCTTTCATTTTGGGCAACCTTGATTATTGGTTTTTTATCGTTCAAAGTAATCACACCGCAATTTTCTCGTGTTCTCATTATTTAATTTACCAAAACAGACAAATTAACATTTTAAAATCAGCAATTTTAATGAAATTCGAAAATCTACACTATATCAAGAGTTGTTTTCTTTGTCAGCACCGAGAAAATTTACACTATATCAAAAGTTTCACTGTATCGAGAGTGCCATTTATCGAAGGTAGGTTCTTTATGCTCATACCTGCACGCTCAAACGCTCACTGCACCCACACCGGGCGCCGCGCCTACCTAAAATCGGCGCCGGCGCCCTTTGTAAATCACCGCTGGCACCAGTGCCAGGATGGCGCCGGCGCCTAAAAAGGAGCGGCGCCAGGGTGTATACTATATATTTGACGCTAAAATGTTTGCTTGTTGCCGCCAGGATCTGAGTCAGATGGGTCTAACACCAAAAAACATACTTTTAAAACTTTAAAATGTCATAAATATTCAAAAAATCCAGAACTGCAGCTGGTACTCGGCGTCGGCGCCGATATAAGAGGGCGCCGGCGCTGGTATGAAAGGGGCGCCGGGCGATGGCGCCGCCGCCGGCACCCTAAAGTTCTAAAATTTTGCCTGGCGCCCGCGCCCGTGCAGGTATGCTTATGCTTTTAAATTAGCCAACCAAATCGTAAGAAATACACACTGCATCGAGAGTTACACTATATCGAGAGTGCACTGTGATCAGAAACTTTACGATTTTTCTACACAGATTGACGAATCAAATTCGACTTTTCATCCTAAAACACATCGATATACAACATTGCGATCTCACTATAACTGAGGTAAGTAAGGTGGAAAAACTGGCGAAGGGTTGATTCGCCATTGGAAATTCGCTGTTGACTAAATTCGCCGTCGCTTAAATTTGGCATTGACTAAATTCGCCTTCAGCTTAATTTGACGTTGGCAAAGCTTGCTTTTTTTGCTGATTCACGTAAATCATTGCAATATTTTTTCGAACCCTAAGGATCATTACTTTACTAAGCTGACGGCGAATTTAGTCAACGCCAAATTCATTCGACGGCGAATTTGGTCAATGACGAATTTTTCGGCAGCGAATTTAGTCAACGGCAAATATCGTGACGGCAACTCAGCCCCTTTCCGAAAAACAGATTGTAAGACACATTCTAAAAAGGATCCGAAGCATGCAAAGGTTCAATTCCCGCTTCTAGCAAACACATTTTTACAAATATTTACTAAAAAAATCAACAGAGTCTATTTGGATGCCAAACAAAAAGGCTGATATGTGGCAACCGGAAAAGGCAACAATTCAAATATACATTTTTTCAAGTTTAAAAATATCGCCTAACCCATCACTGAAAATTTTTATTTTTTTTATACAAACATTGCTTGTTAGTCTAAACTAAATAGGACTGAATTTTTGTACGGAGGTTGCCAAGCTAAAAAGATCGATATCGCTATCCACGTTATATAGATGCACATGTCTTTTTATTTTATTTTTTCTCTACTGGCTTTAGAAATTATCCTTCTTATCACTTTTCTTTTAGACAGTCGAGTCTCGATTCTCCGCGATTAGCAAAAATTTGTGACTACCTGGAGTCTCCACTTTTTTTGATTTCCGAGGATTTTTGTAACCATTTGTAACAATTGTAACCATCTTCTTATTTCCAAAACGTGACGAAATTGCACAAGTGACAAAATTACAAGACAAACTAGTAATTTATTAAGATTTATTGTTAATTTATTAAGCTAGTAGCAAAGCTTTGCTGGCAAAATCTGCTTAAGTCTCGCTTATAATATCCACGCATGAACAATATGACCCTGAGGGGGTATCGAGAGTGCACGTGAGTGGTCAGGACGCATTTATGAAAAATATATAGAGTAAAACTTTTTGTTTACAAATGAAAAGGCCAATAAAAACAAAAACATAATAATTATAAAGAGTATTGCAATGGGAAACTAAAATATTAGAGCATAATGTTGCAAAAAAATTAAAATGTAAGAAATTTAATTTTGACAGGGTAAAATTGACCCTTGGTGGGCCATTGAGAGTTAATCATTCCATGTAAAAGATTTAAATATTCATGTTTAAAAGATTGTATTTCAATAAAATTTTAAATTTTTAAACTGCATTATTTGTAAACACGTTTGTCTTTATATAGTTGACTTTAAAAATGCTCTAAATTTTCAGACAACATGAACAATGGATTGCCAGGCCCTCAGACACTGTTACTGGAGGCAAAACACTGGAGCTTTCAGATTATGATAAGGTAGGAATCCTATTAATTAGGCTTGTTAAAAATGTCCCTACATATCAACTTTTATGAAATTTTCACGCTTTTATGCCCTGCGAAATTTGTTTCTAGTTGAAAATGGAAAAGGATAGTCGATGTGTCGGCTATGTAAACAATAAGTGTTCTCAAATAATAAGAGCAGAATCTGAAAAAAAAACAGCCATCCATAAAATGCCATTTGAACTATAGTCCAAATTTGACTAAAAACCCCGGCTATGGGATCTGTGACCTACATGACATCCATTTTTCTAGCAATCAATGAAATAAACCTAAATTCAACATTTTCAGACCCGATCTCCTCACAAGCCGATCACTGATGGCACCAGAATAAGCATGAACACCAGGACATTGTCCGCTGAATTATCATGTCCTATTTGCTTGGACTTGTTGACCAATACTATGACCACAAAAGTAGGTTCTAATATCCAAGTATACTATTTCGCCAGCAGAATTTTTTGCCTTTTTCAGGAGTGTTTACACAGATTCTGCTCGGAATGCATAAAAACTGCATTGATGCGGGGCAACAAAGAGTGCCCCACTTGCAGGAAAAAAATTGTTTCTAAGCGAAGTCTTCGGCCGGATCCCAACTTTGACTTTCTCATCAATAAAGTAGAGACCTCTTTTACTTTTATTAGTTATTTAAAAAAAAATTTGTTGCCAGATCTGGCCGGACCGAAAGCACTACGAAGACATGCAAGCGGCAGAAACAAAAACATATCATGAACAAAACAAGCTAGCTTCTTTGCAGGTAATTTTTAGTTTTGATTGTCGATATGAGGTAGTTTTGCTGAGTTTATCTGCGAAGGAAACCGGTTTTTATGAAACAACTCCTCTTTCATAAAAATTGGTATTTCTCATTTTTTTAACGAAAAGGGTCAGTTGATAGCTTATCAGAAACTAGAGATTCAGGGCTACATGATGATCAAAAGAAAAAAATTTTACGACATAAGAACACCGAGGAATACTCATTTTTACGATTCGGCTGGGTAAATGAATAATTTGGCGGGGTAAAAGAATAATTTGGCGGGTGAAAGTACTTACAGCCTTTCAGCACTACTTTTCTGTTTACATTTTTTGGTAAAAAAAAATAAAAGTCTTGCCATTTTGACATTTTTAGTTAATTTTTTACCTGAAATTATTCAAAGCATTTGAGATGGAAACAATATCGCATTTCTCGTGCATCTATTTTACATCCGCAAGTAGGATATGGCAACATAGCGGCGAAAATCGAAGTAAGGAGTGTTCAGGGCATTTGGGGCACAAAGCATGGATATTGATTTTTTTTTGGTGCAAAATTATTTCTTTTCGGTGCAAATTTGCTTTCAAATTTTGGTGTTGCGTTTTTATATTAAATTTTTCGATATTTTTCAAAAAATAATTACACCATCAAGTAGCCCTGCGATTCTAGTTTCTGTTAAGCTATTATCTACTGAAAAATCTCTGCAATATATATCACATAAAGGTAAAAGTATGAAAGAGGTCAGAAAAATTATTTGGTTCATACTTTTACTTTTTTGCGCCACATTTTACAAAGATATTGCAGCAAATGATATCTCGTTAGAAAATAGGATCGCAGGGCTACCTGATGATGTTATCAATTGTTGAAAAAGGTTAAAACATATATAGAAAACGCAAAACCAAAACATTAAAAAATGTTTGCACCAAAAAAAGATTCGGCGCTACTGTAATATACATATTCTCTAAGCGTCTAAGGGCACTTTACAAACCCAGGAACGTGTGGTGCAGGCAAAAGTATAACTACTTACAGTGGACCAAGCCAATCAGCGGGGTGCACCCTGCGGGTTTGCATCTAGGCTTAGCACTTGTGCCTCTTGCCTGGCTCTTCGGTAAAAAAACAAAGATGTTGAACATAGTTTTGAACACTGGGGCCTACCGCATTATAACTCTGGTATGCATGTTTTTTCATGCATCCAGAGTCGCTTTACCCCCCTCAAAATAGCTAAACTCCAAGCCCCCAAGCGCCCTTCGGGGGCGCAGGGTGCTTGGGGTATATGACAGTAGCGACAAAGATTCAATTTGCACCAAAAAAATCAATATCCATAAAGCATGACTACCACCACATCTTAGATCTTATGGCAACGCGGTTAGTTTTTTCAGTTCTTTGCGCGAACATAAAAATGAATCACAACTTTGAGGGATTGGTTTTTGCCGATTTTTCAACCTTTTCGAGCTGAAATTTTTTAAATTTGTAGCTCTAAAACATGGCTTTCAGGATTACCTTTAACGAAATCTTGGAATGCAATGTACTTTTACAAAATAGTTAAATGAACACGTCGGTTTGAAACGAAAAGTCATTTTATTTTTTATATAAAATTGGTTAAAATTGCACAGCCAAAAAAACCATTCTTCGAAAATGATCAAAATCACGAGAATTCATGTATCACAAAAAAAATTTCGACTGAATTTTTATAATAAAACCTTTAATTTTACTCCTGAAAATGACCATTTTAGCGCGAGAAAATTCAATTTAAAAAAAATTAATTTGGTCAGAAACGGGTTGAAGATGAAACTTGATCATGAAACTATTACTTACGGCAATTTGCGAAATTTGAATTCGTCCAGGACCACTTTTATTTGTCATTAATATTTTTGAATTATTTTTGTATATGTTAAGGGACAAGGGAGGGTCGCGACTTCCTCATGCGCTATGAAAATTTTGTTTTTACAAAAAGATAGAGAAGCACCATATTTGTGAGTCCTCCATTTAGCGTATGCAAAAATTGGGAAAAAGCTAAGGTGTCTAGGTAGCATTAGTGAAATATAGGTCAAAAGCACAATTTAAACCAAACATGAAAAAAATTCAGAAAGGCATACAAGAAGGCATCAAAGCTCAGGCAGCCAATCGAAAAAGAAAGTGAAGGGCAGTTACGACTACGAAAGTAATCTCACATCATTATGTTTATTTGCTACCATCCAAATTTAGAGAAAAAACGTCGACCCAAGCTCACTGAAGTGAATGGTGCTGAAGAAGGGCCTGGCACTTCCACCAACGCCAGCTTCAACAGCAGTGGAGCAAACTCGTCTCTGTTAACTGTGGTGCCGTCCAACTGCTCCATGGATAGCAATTCTCCATCACCTCCACAGGCAGGACTTTTGCCCAAATTTTGTGATCAAATTTAATTTCGTCATACTTGTAGGACGAGGAAATGACGGATTTGTCAGGCAGTCAGAGCGAAGCCAACCATGTTAATGACATCAACAGTGACACCGCTGTGACTAGTGCTGAAGTGCCGTCCTCTTCTCCTTCAAATGTTTCCGGGGCTACTTCTTCTGGTAAGTCAGGGGTCAGATTTTCTTATAGAGCGCTCAGAATAGAGGTGTGAGGTCGTTTAAGCAGTCGCGACTTAGCCTGATTTTTCACTTTACTGTTCGTAAGTTTTAGTACCAACTTAGTACTGGATAAAATAAATCCCCACATTGGATATTCAAAAAATAAAAAATATATAAAAAATATAAAACCTTGCACCTCGAGTCTGCATTCTGGTCGAGGCATTAGATAGTCGAAAATTGTCCAATTTCAATATTAATTAATCGCTTTCAAAAGCAGTTCTTTGAAGTCTCGATTCTCAGTCTCCTCTCAAGGCTGTATAGTGTGACCTGCACTGCGATTCTAATTTCTAATAAACTATTATTCATTGCATTATCTCACGAAAAATAAAATAATAAGGTCAAAGTATAAAGGAAGTCAGAAGTGTACTCACGGTTATCCGACACTCTCGGACATCCGCAGATCGATTTAGTTGGCTGGCAGTGAAACTCAAAAGATCAACACCTCCGTTATCCGACACCTTGTGGTCTGTCTCAAATTTAAAAAACTCACTCGTTAAGTCGGCACTATTGCTGTTTACCTAAACGTGGAATTCTAAATTGGGATAATCTTTTTTTGGCGCAAATTTTGTTTTGCCTGCTTCTCTCTAAAATTTTCATATGTTTTCAAGGTTTTAACACCGTCAGGTAGCCCTGCGATTCTACTTTCTGATAAAGTGTTATTATTACATTACCTTACAAAAATGTAAAATAATAAAGTCAAAATATGAAGGAAGTCAGAACAATAATATGATTCATACTTTGCCTTATTATTTTACATATTTGTAAGACAATGCAATAAATAATACTTTATCAGAAAGTAGAATCCTAGGGCTACCTGATAGTGTTGAAACCTTGAAAAGGATATAATTTTTTTGAGAGAAACAGGCAGAACAAAAATTAGCGTTAAAAAGTGAATTTGAAAAAGTGTTGTCCTTCAAATTGCCGTCAAAAATCTTAAAGGATATAATCTGTAACAACTCACCACGCCTATTGAGAGGTCTGGAAGCGCTGGAATTTTTTTTTACTTTTTTACCTATCCTGTAGCAGATTTCATGGGTGGTCCAAAACCGTTAAAATATTCCGTTTCTATAAAAAAATCTTTGAGAACGATGAATTTTGGAAAGTCAATTTTCGGTTACTTCCACTAACTTCAAATGGCTCTAGCTTACTGCTCCCAGAATGAACCTTGATCACATGATGGCTCATTTTACTCCTTAAGAATTGCCTTTTCAAATGAGTACAGTCGTTTCCGGTTGACCATCAAAATTATTGGAGAAGTGAGCAAAAGTTTAAAAATTCACACTTTGCCAAAATTTCAATTTCGTCAAAAATGCCGTTTTTCTCCACTTTTTCGTCAGCCTAAGGACAAAACAGATTCCATAGTCTTGCTCAGCTCAATCAGCTGAATATTTTTTTCATATTTGGGACAAAAAGGAGGAAACGTATATACTTCATTTATTCTTAATACATATAAATTATTGAAAAAAGAATTTGGAGTGAAAGAAAAGTGTCCCGCGCGCATCTGAATTTGCCAAATTACCATTATCATCAGCAAGTATGGTCCTTTAAGCATGTTTTTAATACTAAATCACGTCTCTTTATTATAAAGAGTCTTCTAATTCTGATACTGAATCCGTGTCCAGCATGAACGGAAAATTGCATGAACGAACGGAAAATTGCATGAACGAAAATTCTTGCTGAGCTCAATCAGCTGAACAAGTCTAGTGTAAGACATGCCAAAAGCCAATGTATAAGATGAGTTTAAAGGGGCAATCGTCTATTCGAATATAAACTTTTTTCGTTAGTTATATTGAACGATTTCTTAATAATTTATAGAAGCAAGTGAGCGAGTATTATATGTGCAAAAAATAAAGTGCGTCTCACACTGTACTCTTTTGACTTGCTTCGAATGACTCAAAAGAGTAAAATGAAAGACGAAAGAGAACTGTCCCGCGCAAATTCAAACATTTGAAAATTCTCGTTGTCGGCGACGGCTATGGTCCTTTAAGCTGACGAAAAAGTAGAGAAAACCGGCATTTCTGAAGAAATTGAAGATTTGGCAAAGTGTAAATTTTTCAAACTTTTGCTCACTTGTCCAATAGTTTTGATGGTCAACTGGAAACAACTGTACTCATTTAAAAGAGCGATTCCTAAGAAGTAAAATGAGCTATCATGTGGTTAGTGTTTAATCTATAAAAAATGAGCAAGAGCCATTTGAAGTTAGTAAGTCAAAAAATAGAGTACCTAAAATCGACTTTCTTAAAATGCATAGTTCTTTTCACGCTAATTTCACGCTGAGTACTATGACTGAAAAAAAAGTTCGGAAAGAGGACGTCTTCGAAGGGGTAAAACAGCATTTGAAAATAGGTGATTTTCGCCCATTTCAAAGGCCTGGAATTTGAGCAAATAGGAATGGTGCTTGCTCAAATTTATGTACCACATGGACGTGTGATATCTCAAAAAGCAGGGCGTCATAAGAACTATCTATTACGCACAAACTTGTATCTGAGTAATCAAAATTTACGAAGATTTTTCAATCTTGTCTTTGAAAGCAAGTTTTATAAAACCCTCAATTTTAACGCTTGAATGCGAGCGGGGCACGTACATTTTGTCAATAATGTTTTAATATTTTTGTGCTCGACTAGTAAATGCTTCTAAATTTTAAATAAATTTACAAATTTATTTCCTAACCAATAAATTCAAAGAAAAAAATAGTTCTAAAAAATTATTCACAAAATCTATGTGGTCCTGCGCACATTAAAACCTTTCAAATCGCCATGATAAGGAAGAAACAGGGTCCTTTAAAGGGGCATACCAGCGCGTTACATTGCAATTAAGGCGGGGGACCAGCAATCTGTTTCTCTATCGACTATTTTCTATAAGCGTTCTACCTGATCCGACGAAATTTTTCTGCCTACTTTTTAAAAATAGGATAAGGTCATAAATATCAGATTTGAGTTGAAACAAGTAAAAACAAGTACGATTATTGAGAACTTGCTGGTCCCCGCCTTAATTTGCGGTGTAACGCGCTGGTATGCCCCTTTAAGCGTAGAAAAATTACCGAAAAAAATTAGTAATCCTACACTTTTGTCTTGATTTGTATAGAAAACCTCGGTATTCCGACAGCCCAGTCAACCGGTCCCTACGGTGTCAGATAAACGAGAGTAGACTGTAAACAATAGGGTGTGAAAATACACCTTGGTCCTGCTGTTGATTTTTGCCTTGCTAGTAGATTTTCCGTAGTTCGCTTAGGCTGAGCCTTAATTACAAGGTAGGCCGGCGCTAATTAAGACGGACTTAAACGAATTTTATTATAAAAACCAAGTGGGCTCTGCGTGGCGTAGCCACAAAATTAGAAATTAGAAAGAACCAGAATTTTATAAGGGCATTTTACCTACATTGTTTTTTCAAAAAATATGATAGGGGGCACAAAATTCCACACAAATTTGGTCTAAGTCAGGGTTCGGATCTCAAAATTTTGAAAAAAGTACATTTTCCAAAAAAAAAAGATTTTGACCCCAGAAAAAAGTACATTTTCTAAAAATCTTTAAAATCGGCTTAAAACAGTTTATTTCTCTATTTCTACATACAATAATAACATTCCCAAACAAAAACAGTTTAATTTCTATCATACTTCTCTTTTGATTGAATTTTCTTTCGAAGTTTCCCGTTCTTTCTTCGAACTTCTCAAGGAACAGCGACGCATTGTTCCCGAATAAAAACGTAGCCGCCAGCGGATCCCTTATTTTTAGCACCTTGTTCACTACTTTTCTCAGCGTCAGCCATCGTGTCGGACCATGCGTTGGAATTGTTTAATAGTTAGTCTAAAGAATCAAATGAAAGTCTCATTATAAAACTTATCGATAAAAGCTACAAAAATCCAGAAACTCGCAGACATCCTTCAGATTCTCATGTCGAGATGTTGATCCCTTGAAATAACTTGCGAGTTCGAAGACGATGGCTTCAATGTCCAGTGAGAGGCGATCAGCACCCTTTTGAGCAGCGTTATCGCTGCTTTTTCCATGTTTGCCAGGTTGATCTCATCATTGCACGGAATACAGTGAGTATGGTAATCATCCTTTTCTTTGCAGATCCCCATGAACTCTTTGGCGAAATCGGCTTTGTAGACATTCTTTCTTTGAGGTGTAGACATGTTGATGAAATTAGCTGAAAATTCCACAACTTATACAAGCACAAATTAACGAAATAAAAAAATAGAGAAATGATGCAAAATGCAAGCTGAAATAAACCCAAAATGAGAAAATTTTGAAAAAATTTGTACTGTTTTCAATTATTTCTCACGCCAATTAAAAAAAAGTACAAAAAAAGTACATTTTTCGAAAAAAGTACAAATCTTTTTAAAAAGTACATATCCGAACCCTGGTCTAATTATGGGTTTTGATTTTTAAATTGTATGCCAAAAAAAATAATATTTATAGAAGGCAGCAGTGGGACTTCCAGCGACAGTAGTGAGAGTTCGGAGTCAGATGCCTCAAGCCAACACTCAGAGACTACTAATTCTCTAGCTTCAGAGCTATCAACTACTGCGAGAGAAGAGCCGCAGCCCGAAGTCAAACCTCCTTTGTCTTTTTGCAATGTATGCTGAACCTATATCGAGATTTTAGTGCATTAATGAAAAATTCTAAAATTGCAGGATAAGACTAGCAAATGGTTGGCAGAAAATCCGTCTTCGCCCCTAATCCCTGGTGACGACTGTATAGAACACGAGACAGGGTCGGGTGATTGCACTTCTGCTGATACCAGGGTATGACTTCATGGAATTTCAAGTAGTGAATCTGACATTTCAGCTGGAAGAAATGCGCAAGAGGGGCGAGGAGATCGATGTAGAACTAGTGCCTGCCAAATCACTTCTAAACCGAACAAAGTACCAGACCACACCACCTTCCATGCTAAGGTCAAGATATGTGAAAGCACCACCAGATATTACCAGTAAGTTAAATTTTTTTGACATACCGTTTTTTTTCTTTTAATATCCACCCCCTCTCCCGGGAGTTGTTAGAAGAGGACCCGAAAATCATAAAATTTTACCAAGCTCTAAAAAGTGGTACCGGTAGAGCTCATGGTATTTAAGAAAATGCAATAAAGAGATTTCAAAAATATCCACTCTGAGGTGGCATGGGAAGTACCCGAGGTTTGTTTTTGAGGACCGGAGATGACTCATTTTCATTGTCTACTTGAGGGTTAGAAATTTACGTGTCGAGACGAAAGGCGACCCATCAAAATCTTCGATGCGTCGAAGTCGAACGTCAAAAGTCGAAAATTTCGACTTTTCGACGTGAAGATTCGATTCGACTCGTTGAGTCGACAACCCTATGCACAGGTTTTTATTATCAAATCTTTGTTGTTTTTTTTTTTGAAAATACAGCCGGTGTCAATTCTAATTCGGCAGTCTAGTCCCAGATATTACATGGATTCCGATTTCACCGATTTTTTTTGAGAAACGAGGTATACTTACCATACTGACCGCAACTCTCCCATTACCGTCCATTCATTATGGACAAAGCTTTTTTCTGCTGCAAATATTGTTGCTGCAGATAGACTTGTTTTTCCTTCAAATCGGCTTTTTTCGCTGTAAAAATATTTTTCGCAGCACAAAAGTCTATTCGCATCAAGAAAAAGTCTTTTTGCAGCAACAATATTTGCAGCAAAAAAGAGGTCTTTTTGCAGCAGAAAAAGCTTTATATATTCATTATCGGGTGGAGCTGCCAAGTGGAATTAAAAAAACAAAGAAAATACTCGAGAATATACGCAAACACAGCAACGATAAAACAACAACCGAAATCTGACTGATTTCTTCTGAATTTAACCAATACATATACGAGCTGAGGAGAATATCTAACTCTGTTCTCTCCAATAACAGTAATCAAAACAAATAAAATTTCGGACCTCAGTTACACTGTACAGTCAAGCTTATCAAATTATTTAGTTGTGCTAGTTTGATTTTTGCAGTTAGTATAGTGTTTTGCAAATGTCTTTTCTTGCGCGTTTGTTTGTTTTTTTAACACTCAAATGCTCATGTGTAGTAATTGCCGTTTTCTACTTAGAATTTATCGCTGAGTATTCCTAACAAAAAAGTCAATGTCAAGTTTTGAAATCCGCTCAGGACAAATCATATTTAAACGCACGAATGTAAATTTATTAAATTCGTTTAAATATTTGTTGTACTGAACGGAATTCGAAACTTTACATTGAATTTTTTCTAAAGAGCAGTTTTACAAGTGAATCGACCATGCTGAACAATCCGTCGATGAAACCTGTGAAATGATGCAAAACCAGAAATCGTTTGATGATTACTGCATTCTCAAATGGGGCTTGTGTATATTCACTTGAATTTTATAATTGATTTGACTTTACACGGTATGAAACTTTATTCTACTATATTGTAGCACTGGAATTCTTCTACGTGAAATGTCGAAGAATAAACTGTGAAGTAAAGAAGTACAAATGTACACTTTCTAATATAGTTAAATCGGACCGTAAAATTCTGGAAGCTTGTGTGATTTGCGAATATACTGTGCCCACTCTAATTTTTATTAGAAAAATTGACCATGGTAGCGAACCAACCCCACACCCCCCTCCGCCGCTGCAAGTGTAATAAAAAAATTGGTGTACAATGGGTTGCAGTTTGAAAAAGCCTTCGAGATCTTAAAACCACCGTATCCTAATTTTCAGTGCAACACTTTGGAGAATACTTGCACCACCTTTGGCAGGGTGAGATCATTGATCAAACTGGTAGTTCTGTGTGCAATGGGGTAGACCTAGCGCCACGGCCTGAGTACTTCTACATACTTGTAAGTGCACTTAAAGTACCAATATTTCAATTTCAATACCTACTTCTACAGGATCACAATAACCAGTTGCGCAAAATATTTTTGCATGAGAGTCTGTACTCTGCCTTCAGTGCTTCAGTGCTTACTGAAGAACATCTCATGATTTTTTATGACACTTGCCCACCAGATATGAACAAAGATGATAAATTGATATCGGAAGTGATCACTGAGCAAACACTCACACGACTTTTAACCTACAACAAGAAGCTAATGGAAGAGGACTCAAACGGTCTAGAAACGCAGCCATCCACCAGCAATGAAACTTCAGAACACAAGTCAAGCAGTCAAAAATCCGTCTGAAAATAATTCGAAAACCAAGTTTAGATTCTACGAGCTTTTACTTTTTTCGATTTTGTGTAGTGGATTCCCGCCATAACAACCCTTGGGACCACCATGAGGTCACTATATTGGGGGTTGAGTTGAGCCAACCTTTGTTCGGCCAACCAAATTTGTTCCGTGATCCCACTATACTGGGACTAGCGTTAAAGCGGGACTCCACTGTAATGTTATGATATTTTGTTGAGATGCTTTGATGGATGTGTGCTTGGAATAAACATTTTTTTCAATATTATTTACTGCTAAAGATTACGCAAATTCAGTCCTTCATTGAATAGAGTAGGAAATTTTGCTCAGTATTGTGTAAAATTGAATCAAATCTGATAATAAAATCGACTCTAACTAACCAAGCATCATAATCGACGGATCATGTAAAAATTTTCAAAAACAATCGGTGATTAGTTAGAGCTTTTAAGTTTAGGCGGTTCTCTCATGTCGACTGGATTGCACAGTTGTCTAATTTCAATGTTTTCAATATCTATTAGAAAATGATAGACTTCATTAGTGTTATAATTTTTAGTGTTGGCAGCAGGACAGGATTCGTGCAAGAACCTTGTTTGTGAATTCTTGCCAGCCCGGTTTGGCTTTCCTGCAGGAATCGCGCACATTTGCAGGAAAATCAAAGACATTAGTTGCGGATCTACTTAGCCCTACCTGTTGTTTTTTAGTCCTTTGAATAGAGTTGGAAATTTCACTCAGTATTGCGTACCATTGAATAAAATCTGATATAATCAGCTAGACAAATTAAAAATTTTCTGTGAGAAGTGAGCTCTGTAGCTCTTGAGCTGCGCTACAACATAGTGATATGTTGTTGTTAAAGCAATACATGCTGAATTTAAATTTTGACCAGTCATAGTGATGAAAATACTCGTCAAATTTTTCAAATGACCTCACAAGTGTTTCTACCTCGAAGCTGTCCTGTCCTATGTTACTAGCTTCGCTGGCAGAATTAAACCGAGAGCTGAAAAAAAGGAACATAAGAGAGAAGAAGAAGATGTCAACTCAAAAGACAATTCCCCACAAAATTGGACAATTTACCAAATCTTGCACAAATCGCGATCACTCTATTAAAGAATTTACGGCATGTGATTACTGCAAAATAGTGGAATTGTCTGACTCAAATTTTGAGCTGTAGTATGGCTCAACGCCTTCTACATTCAAAAAAAGAAAAGAGCCAATCTAGGTAATTCAATAAGAAGGTTCTAGTAGTCTTGCATTTACCAAGTTCATATAACAATCCACTATGTTTCATTTGTCAATATATTTTTGCATAAACTTAACACCAAAGGTAAATAAAACATTTTTGAGAATGTAAAAGAGTATTATCTTTTCTGCACTATTTCACTGGACTTATGTTTAAAATATACGTTATTACTAAATTTAAGGGTTTTTACTTTTTTCTGAAGTTTAAAATATTTCAAAAAAAAAAAGTTTAAACATTTATAATTTATGTCTTTGTTTGATATTTTGTGTGATGCTTACAGGACCCTGTCTCTTCCTAATCAATGGTCCCGCGCCAATTCAAAAAATTTTCCCTAATCATTGATGTTCTGTACGGATTTTTTAACTTGCTTTCTAACACAACTAGACCTAAAAGTAAATTCTAGGCCTTGTTTTGTTAGAAACCAAGTTGAAAAATCCGTACAGAAGTTTAATGATCAGGAAAATTTTTTTGAATTGGCGCGGGATCATTGAGCAGGAAGAGACAGGGTCCTTTAAGTGGTTGCTAAAGACTGCGTTTTGCTTTTCTGCAAGGTTCGAAAGACAGGGTTTTCAGTTACCCAAATTTTCAAGCAAGATGTTTTTGTAAAATTTTTGTTTTTTTAACAGTGCAACACTTTGGAGAATACTTGCATCACCTTTAACTGGGTGAGATCATTGAATAAACTGATAGTTCTGTGTGCAATGGGGTGAATCTAGAGCCACGGCCTGAGGTAAGCAGGCGAAATTGGACACATTTGCTTGGAAACGCCTCCAATAATTATGGTGATTTATCGACTAAGTTTTATGGTGCTAGATTTACACGTTTTTAAAGGTTGTGCAAAATCAGAAAGTTTGTTTACAGGAACAGGTCTCAAAAAATGATGTCATAGGAAATTGCAGTAAAATTGCATAGGCGAAAATCGTGACATTGACGGTTCAGGTGGGCAGTTGACCAGCATAGAATTAGCTTTTTAATATTTTTATCCCCATCATCTTTAGCATGAAATTTCGCACAAGAAGGTACTTTCAGGGCGTACATCCTTTCCCGTGTTAATGACGGAGGATTTTCGAGCCCCCTGTTTTTCGCGATTTTCTAAACACTTCTTCTTGAAGGACGATACTTGTTGATTACAATGAGAATTGCGAATTCAAATGGCAAATTGAAATTCGCGCGGGACACTTTTTTTACTCCGAAATACTTTTGAATCATCTGTTTTTGGTATATTAATACAGAATTTATATAAGTGGCCTAGGTAGCTCGGTGGTACGTCGTGGTGATGGTCGATCTCTCACCGAACAATTTTTTTATCATATCGTAAAGTTAGCTAGATCTTGCAATATATATACTATTATCGCATATATTTTTAAATGATATTTTACGCCTCCGTTTGTGCTGATCAAGTCAAGACCAAGGCTATTGCAGTGTGCAGGGTCACAGTTAATATCGAAGGTGAATGTAAAAGAATATCGAAGGGCAAAAACCCTATACCTCATATTGGTGAGTTCTTTGGCTGAATGTGTAAAAAAGCACTCGATAAGCAGGCAATGTAAAGCAAGTCTTCTTTTCACACAACTCTAGGGGCTAATCCATCTCTTTTTCTAAACTCCCACAGCTATTTCCAGCCTCGATGGCCAAAGGAATACCTCTTCCCAAAAAACGTTTATTTACACTTACAGTCAATGGAGGGCATTTCCCTCGTATTTCTAACACAACTCCTACCCTTCTTCTTGCTGCCATTTCATATCCATATTTTAGGGCAAGCAAATTCAAGAACCAACTAGAATCAATCACTGATTGTGGTTGGAGAAGATGGTGGGGATAGCTTTAGGTTGCTTTTTAAGAGGCAAATAGGCAAGTGCCGTCCCAGGGATGTACACATAAACCAAATTTGTCGCATAAAAACGACGATTTGGCCTTGCTAGGAGTCTTTAAACACCCACTAAAGTCTTCCCCTCCCTTGCTTCTTTTTTAAGTCTTGTTTTTATGGTTTGGCTAAGGGTTAGTTTCGTTTTTCCTTTTGGTGTTTATTTTCCTATTATGTTTGCTAGCAGATCGGCATCCATAAAAAGTGTGATTGGAAATTTTTAGCCGGTATTTTGTCACACTTCTACCTGTTGGTCCCAAAATAAAATCATTGTAAAGTCACTAAGAACAATACTTTTTGAAAATTTGGTGTGAGAAGTATACGCAAAACATGTAAAATCCACCATTTTCTTTTAAAGTCTGATGAATAATATAACGACTTACCACAAATGTTTTATGACTTTTTTAGATAACCAGTGTTAGGCATTAAAAAATTTTCTCTCCTCCTTTTGTTGTTGGCTCAGAGCGAAGAATCGCGGAGCCAAGAGTGAAGAGTTGCCGATCACTGATCACAACCATCACAACAGCCGTTAACAGGATTTGAGATCAAAAATGCAAGACTTCTTTCAACGATGCATTATATGGTTCGATGAATTATATACTGACTGACTGACCTTACAAATATAAAAGCCCAAAAATGGGTTTTCATGTAAAATTACAGCCGGAAGTCGAAAATCGAAATAAAATCATCATTTTTTGCCCAAATTAAAATTTGACCCCTATAACCGTGTACATGTACTGATTATGAGGGTTTTTCTATATCAGGTTCGCATTTGGAAAAGCAAAATGACGATTTCTAGGTAGCACTTTATTTCGACTTCGACCTCTGACTGTGACCAAAAGATTAGAGAAAAGATTTATTAATGGAATGTAAATTATGTATTTTGGTCTATTTCAGACCCGCTCCCTTTGTTTCTCCTCTAAAATATTTTCATTCTATATAATTTGTTGGTTTGCGACCCAGAAGTTTTAACTGGGAACACCATTTTCCATGCATTGATAATGCCTTTTTCCCCTATTAGATAGCTATATTTCTTGAGACATTTGAGTTTAGTGCACTTTTATTAGCAGCAAAAGGTGACAGTGCAACCCATTTCACCTGTTTTGCATATTATAAATTTTGGCGATACTGAAATGTTTGAGTCAGGCACCGGTGTTAGCTTGGGCCGCTGCCGTTAAATCACTGGCCCATTAGAATGGTGTGCAGGATTTCGGCTGAGGTTTAAGACCAGATCTTTAGCAATGAAAAACCAGTATCCTGCGCAGAATTACATTCAAAGAGCAGATTTTGTGCGCTGAAACATAAACTGAATTTTCAAGACCAAGCTCAAGACTCCATTTTCAGCCCAAAGTACCTATTTGTGTTCGCACTACTCTGATTGATAAGATTGCATAATCCTTACAATTTTTATATGTGAAATGGGATGTCTGCTCCAGCTAAACTTCCTCTCAAGTATATAATCAAGTTTGAATCCGCAGAGCCCCTAATTGAGAGCATAGCCTCATTCCCTCCTTTTCTCTTTTGTTCAAAAATTTATTTCATTGAATCGATTTGGCGCGCCATTTGCCCTAATTCACGCTGACAAATATACCTTCTACCATGACGTCTACCTACACCAAAGACGGCAAAACTCTTACATAATTTTTTAATTATAATCCGAAATCTCAAGTTTTGAATGAATTTGTTGGATAGACCAGCAGCCTTGCCTCAAAAATTAAAAAAAATCGAATGTTGACTTTGATGTTAGTAATCTAACGGGTGTACCAAAGGTTCCCGACGACTTTTTGATGCCTTATCTTTGATCAATGTTGGCATCATATTTCTTTTCTTCTAACACCATTTCGTAGCCCTGCATCTCCTCTTTCAAATGGCATATTGAATTTAGCTTCATTATTTCGGATGAGTCACCATTCAGCTCCAAACACTTATGAACACTTCATGACTCAATCATACACAAATGACAGGTCATTCGAAAGTGCTGAATCTGAGCTACTTTCTGCAAAAAAAAAGCTCTTGTTTTCAACAACTTCTTGTCACGGAGAAAATATACTTTTAATGAATTTAGTAAATTGACGGAAAAATTATCTTTATTTTCACTTATTTTTCAATTTAAAAAAGTCAATTTTCAAGTTAAGAGTTTATTTGAAAGGGCGGACAACCGTGGTTCTAATGAGTATTTGACTTGATAAAAATGATTTAAAAAATGAGTCAACTAGCCGTTTTAAAGTCGACACCCATTTTTAAGACTAAAATTTTAAAAAGGTGTTTTGTCAAGTTTCCGACTCGAGACACGCAAAATCTAATTTTGTAGAATTGTTCAGCATGAAATTTTGTACGAGAATATACATTCGTCACGAGCAAGTATGAAGAAAAGTGGCATTTGTGTATACATAAACTACCTGTGTAGTAAAATTGTTGCTTTTTTCTAAAAAATACTTGAAAAAATATGAAAAATTCAGTACCTTGCCGCTTAAATAAAATAAACCGGTCCCCGTCTCGATCTAGGAAAAAAATACCGTCCTGGAATCCCGCTGGGTGGCATTTTTCTATTTCCATCGATCTTCGACAAAAATAAATTTAAGCAAACTTTGATTAAACTCAGAATTGGAACGCAGAGGGCAAATAAACTCAATTCGATTAAAACTTTTTCATTCTATTTTAGCTGGCAAAAACCTTAAAAGCCTAAGAAAATCGGTCACTCCGTCATTACAAGACGTTAGAGTTTACAAAACCTGGTTTAAAAATTAATGGACTACAAGGTTAATATGATTGTAAATCTATTAATCGAAAAAACTGAAGTGTGGGTTGTATTATCAAAACCAAAAATGAAGGGCTGTGCAATACCCATTAAATATTTTCCATGTTTTCCACTTTTATTGGATTTTTATTACGTTATTTTTAGAGATGGCATATGGAGAATTTTGGACGGGACAAAATTTACAACAAAAAATTTCGGGACGGGACAAGGTCAAAAAAATTTTCGGGACGGGGTTCGGGACGGGGTTCGGGACGGAAAAATGGCCAAATTTGCGTCGGGCGGGACAGGACGTCCCGTCTCGTCCCTTTCCCGATTTTTAGCTCAAATTTTCTAGCGGACGAGACAAAAAATGAATATTTTTTCGGGATGGGACGTCGGGACGGGACAGATTAAATTTTTTTTCTCGGACAGAATCCGGGACGTGATATATGGTAAAAACCCGAGGGATTATCGTCCCGAGGTCATCTCTAGTTATTTTCCACTTTTATTGGATGATTGTACTTTAATACACCTCAAGTTTGTTGACCATCGGCACCGAATCACAGTTTGCAAGCTTAAATTTTTTATGATTTTATGATGTGTTCTTATTCGATCCCTAAATAAATGTTGATATCATATTTTCCTGCAATGCACAGTCATTTTTTCAGTTATCCCTTATCTAATTGACTATTATTTGGTGGCTGCACTTGCTGGTCCATTGCACAGTCAAAATTTCCACAGTCGGTGAAAAAATGTAAGTGCAGGCATCATCCATGAGTGGACCTCCAGTCCTCCAATCTTCGCTCTTATTGCTTATCCTGCTATTTCAATCGCCAATCAACAGCGAGGGTTATGAGGAGGGGGTCAGAATTGTCAGTGGAAGGGGCAATACATTCCCTCAGAAGGAGCTTCACATTGGTGGAGTATTTCCGATGGAAGCAGGGAGTGGAGGATGGCCAGGAGGACAAGCCTGTTTGCCGGCTGTTGAGATGGCTCTACAAGACATAAACAGTGATCCCAATGTCCTGCCTAACTATGCTTTGAGACTTCACTACCACAACAGCAAGGTAAGTTAGTTGTGAACTTTTATGTAGTTTCTCGCTAATAAACGAAAACCAACCAAAAAAAATGGCATCGTGTTTTGACAAGTTTTTTACAGATTAATGGAAGGCAAGTTACTGTTCATTTTGTGGATCATCTCACTAGTTACAATTTGGGTGAAAAGCTGACTGACTAGGGTGCTTCAAGTATCGTCTTTTTCAAAATTTCAAACTTTTTTGCATACTCGTGTCGAGCACCCACGACTTATATTATATAGTGACGCTTTTTTTTTAGAAAAGTTGAAAATAAGGGTCCACCAAAGTTCTCTAAAATCCATCATATGGGTTTTTAGCCTCACTTTCAAAAAAGGACTCACTAAATTGAGAGGCGCGGGTCCTTTAGGCAAAACTGTTGCCATTTACAAAAATGAACAGCAAAATTTGAGTGCTTGTCATTTTTTTGAAAAACAAACAATTAGAAACAAATTTATTGGGCTAAACGTAATCGAGATTAAACTGTACTTGGATGTCTCTGGTGAGATCGGTTTGCAAAAAGAGGGCCAAAACCACAGTGCCAAGAACACGATTTTGAACAATAGAGAGATCTTCCACCGAAAGAAAAATAATATAAATGGCTATAAAATAGTTAACAAACAAAGACCGGTAAAATGTAGCACAAAAAAGTAGAAAAATAAAGCAAGTCAGGAAAACTTTTACAAAAAAGTTGAAAAATTAAACAGAAAACCGCAAAACCAAGATTTGCGCAAAAAAGTGAGTTTGCACCAAGAAAGATCCTTTTTGCACCAAAAAAAATCAATACCCATTTTGTTTGAGAATAAATCTTGCCTTTGGGGTATAGGGAAAAGTCGTCAGACCCATTTTTTATGAAAATCCCAAAAAAGTCGGTTAAAGTCGAACTCAAAACAACTCCAATTGATCTTTTAAACGGTTGTGAATGAAAAAAAACCAGGACTCATCTTTTTCCTGCTTCATGAAGTCAATATTTATTGTTAATTTTTAAAAATTTCAATAGTGTTGCGAAAAAGTTATTGACAACTGTAGAAAACTTTAAGCAAAACTTTGACTTTTGAGATCACTGACATTTTTCTGATATCAAGAGCAAAAAATCTGCTAAATTGTCGTTTTGAAGTCAAAAGCCCCACCAGAGAGTCATATTTTTTTGATTTTTAGTTTAATTGCACCTTATACTTGAACTTGTTCGTGACTGTTCTTTTTTAGTGCCAACCAGGTTTAGCTGCCAAGCAGCTGTTCGAGCTGCTCTATAACCCGCCTGTAAAACTTGTGCTGCTGTCTGGTTGTAGCCCCGTGACCACTATGGTGGCTGAATCTGCCCATGTTTGGAACCTGATCGTGGTTTAGTTTTGTCTTATTTGACCAGACCGCATTATGCACTTTGAATATCTTCTATTTTAGTTATCTTACGGAGCCAGTTCTCCAGCTCTGTCAAATAGAGCCAGGTTCCCACCTTGTTTAGAACACATCCTTCAGCCAACATGCAGAATCCTACAAGGTAATCATAGAAATCCAATAGAGCAACATGGATCTCAAAATGCTCAAGGTCCCGAAGCTTTTCAAATTGGTTACACATTTCTAGTTCTGTCAAGTCTAGGGTAGTGAAATGATTATGTTGCCGCTTAAGAAAATGACCGGTCACTTCAACGACTCTTGTCAAGGCATTTTACCTTTTATTAATATCTTTTTCCCTTCTACCGTATTTCCTCTAATTTAGCCTCCCCGCTCTAATTTAGCCCCCCTCCTCTTTTTTTGACTAGAACTTCAGAGTTAGGGCCATTTTTGATTAACAATTTCAAGATTTTTGGGCGTTCAAAAAATTTAGCCCCCGGGGGCTAAATTACAGGAAATACGGTACTTATTTTTTTAGTAGTTTGACAAAAATGAAAAGTTAGAATCGGCTCAACTCTACCTGTTGAATTTTGGTGTATACGTCCTGGTTTGAATTTGTCTCCCATGTTTATTTTTCAAAAATAAATTAAATTTTTTTTTCAATTTAAATAACAAAAAAAAATCCTGAAAAGTTGAAAAAAATCAGCTTTTCGGACTAAGATAAACTAGCGAGTGTGCACCAAAATTTAGCCTTAGAATCACACTTTCGACTCCTTGCATCTATTATTACATTCCGACTTTAATAGGATGCCCATGGCTGTATACTGACCAAAAAAACTCAGCCAGCGCCTCAGTCGACTACTTTTCCAGATTTTTTTCCGTCACTGCTTATGCAATCCCAATTTTTTCCTGGCTGAAACAGTAAAAAAACAAGGAAATAATTTAAAATGTAGGCAAAAATAGGAATTCTGGTCCAGCCCGGGCAAAATCCCGGACGTGTACATGTCTGGGTTTTTCTAATGCAGGTCAAAATTTGTCTTATTTTCAGAGCCCACTTATTCGCCAAGTTCAAGTGGAAAAAATTACTATATTGCAGTCAGTCGAGGAGGTTTTCACATCCACAGCCAAAGATTTAGAGGAGCAGTGCAGGGAACGGGGCATTCGAGTCGAGAGGCAGAGCTTTTACGGCGATCCAACCGATGCAGTCAAGGTTATTCTAATTTTGAAATTTTTCATAAAAAAGGTTGATTAAGACTCTTGTAAGACAAGATGCTAGGATTATTGTGGGCCTATTCTATGTGACTGAGGCTAGAAGGGTGCTTTGCCAGGTAACCTATAATATTCTAAAGGTTTGGAGACTGATAAACATGTTCGATAAATATCAGGCATATCATCATGGACTATATGGACGCAGATATGTGTGGTTTATGATCGGATGGTAGGATTATATATTTTTACACAAAGTATTTTGATTTATTTTTGAAAATAAGTTTTGTATTAGGTATGCCGATACGTGGTATATTCCTTTGAAAGGAGAGGGCATCAATTGCACAAGGAAACAAGTAAGTACAACTACGTTAAAGAGCATGCCCACGCTAACAAGAGGTGGTGCCCGGGAATTCAAAAAATTTTCTAATCATTACACTTCTGCACGGAATTTTCAACTTGGTTTCTAACAAAAGCATAACTAAAATTTAATTCTAGGCCTTGTTTTGTTAGAAACCAAGTTGAAAAATCCGTACAGAAGTTCAACTATTAATAAAAAATTTGAATACCCGGGCACCACCTCTTATTAGCGTGGGCATGCCCCTTTAAGAGAAGGGGGGATTCTTTTGTTGACTGAATATTTTGACTGTAGGGTTCAAAACTGCTGTGGAACAGATCTATTTTTTAACTTATTTTTTGCAGTAATAAAATGTAATTTTTTTTATTGAAATGGAACCAAAACATGTCGGTTTTAGAATTTTACAGGTGAATAAAAAAATCACTACTCTGTATTTTGCAGAAAACCCAACTTCCAATGTATAAGTCCTGATTTGAATTTGTCTCCCATGTTGATTTTTCAAAAAAAAATAAATCCTTTTAATCTAAAAAGCTTATTGTATATCTCTTGCCTGGCTCATACATCCAATTTATTTTTTATCTCATTAAAAATTAGCAGGTGGCATCCATATATGCGCTTAAAGGTTTGGGGACGGAAATCCCACGGGAATTCGAGTCGAGTTGGGAATCCCGATCCCGAATCCTGCCGAGACCCCAAATCCCCAAGCTATGCGCTTATAATAAATAGCAAGCGTCTTTCATTAGAGAAATAAGGTAATTTGATTCTTGGATATTTGTAGATGGAGGAAGCTGCGGAGTATCATTTCACCACAGAGAGTATCATGCTCAGCAGGGACAAAATGCCGGCTATTTCTGGCATGACTGGTAGACAGTTCCAGCGTCGACTGGAAGGCATGATTAGCACTGATCCAGCAAACACAGGCGGATTCCCTGGTCAGTTATTTTCTTGCAAATGAGGTTTTACAGCCGCTTAAGAATAAAAAAGATTCACCCTAATTTTCTAGAATGCTAATTTTTTCTCAATTCAGAAGCTCCGCTAGCTTACGATGCTGTTTGGTAAGCTTCATTTCCACTTTTTCTGTCGGCAAATTGTTGTTGATGCAGGGCCTTAGCACTAGCCTTAAATTGCACCAAAAATTCCTTGCCTTATGGAATGTTCCTGGAAGATTTCTCCTACAGCAATGCAGTCATGGCTGACCAGATGTTTGAGTGTGTCAAAAATACCCAGTTCAAGGGTGTTTCGGTATTGTTACTGCTTTATATTCGGAAAACAAAACAATATTACCCTGATCTAGGGCCAAGTGATGTTCTCAGACTCAGGGACAGGATAGCCAGAACTCAAATTGAGCAAATGCAAAGTAACAATGATTTTTCGGGCATTATTAAAAATAATATGGAAATTCTCAGAAGGCAAATATGTGATCATCGGTTTCTACGACACCACCAGCCAAACTTTAGAGTGGATGGGAAATGAGAAGTTTGCTGGAGGTAGAGGTCCCCCACCCGATTCTACCATTATAAGGCATTTGTTCGTTACTGTCAATTTAATGGTTCGTGGCTTTAGCTTTATTATTTTTGAGCTTAATGTATAACTTATTTTTTTTGGATTCAAATGATAAATTATGCATTTTTAGCTGTATTATTCTGTTTTATTTGCTATGATGATAGGCTTGTCAGCGGCGTTCGGCCTTTTTATATTCAACCAAAAATATTCTTATAGAAGGTAAGCTAATTTTTAAATACCATACTTGATATAAGAAGCAGCCATGGTGGATAATTTTCAAGCCCTATAAATTAAAAAAATTGAAAGCTCATCATTTTTTTAGTATTCGAACAAAAAGCAAACAAAAGCTGTATGTGGAATGTCCCGGTTAAATCAAGAAATTTCGCAGAAATTTTATTTCTAGCAAAAAAGGCAAAGCATATTGTCCATATTGACTAAGACTTTAACATGAGGTCATGTCTGTATACCGAGAATTAAGTCTATCATAAACCCATAGCTATCAGTTTTTTGCAGGATAATAGCACAGTCGCAGCCTCAGTGCAACAATTTATTGATTGTGGGGTGTGCTCTATGCTTATTCAGCTTGTTGCTCATGGGTCTACCTGCCGATGAAGGTCTTGCCTTTGCTGAAGACTCTTTTGCCTTCCTATGTCATGTTAGTTTTTTTCCAGTTCTCTGTTTGGATCAGTTTACCCACTCCAATCGATCCTAGAACATCCAACTAAAACTTTTTTACTTTATTATATAACCGAAGTCACCACATTTAAAAAACAAAATAATTAAAGAATCTTTTCCTTATTTTGTTTTGCTTTGTCAATGTCCACGTAGCGACCAAATCGACTGGTGTGCATGCTCTAGAATTTACTTAAATGGATTCTTGACAATTTTACCACTTGGATATATCCAAATTTGTTTCAGACACGTGTATCTCTGCTAATGGTCGGCTTCACCTTTGCCTATGGTTCTTTATTTGCTAAAGTGTGGATTGTGCATCGCTTAGGTGCTACAGAAAACCAGGAGTTGGCTGCTATCAACAAGGAAGAGGTAATCTGGCAAATTGCAAGTGCAACAAATCACAAACTATAAAAATCGAAGAATTGTATAAATCACACTAGAATGAGTTGGTTATAAATCAGGGGTATTCTGGCCACATAAATATAACCCTATCACATTCCAGGAGGATGGTTCGCCGTGGGAGAGCATCCGCATGCTAATAGCAGCAATGGTGGGCAGACAAGCTTTAGTAGCTGCAGCTCTAAGAAAAATTTCCACCCATGCCTATGGAACACTCATAGCTAAACGACCATGCAGGTTGAATCAGGTGTTTTCTGAGTGTTAACTGCATTTGTAGTTTTTTTAACTGAATTCACCATTGCAGCCGATCCCAGCCGAAAAGTTCTACTCAGTGGTCGGGTCATTGTTTCTAGTGGACTTTGTGATAATCGCCTTCTGGTTGGCTATAGATCCTTTGCAGAGGACAGAGCAGACTTTTCATTTGCAGGTTAAGACCTTTTTTACAAAACAAGAATCCTTTACCTCATTTTAGCACTTTATTTTCAACCTCCTCCAATATGCGAACTCACGCACATACATGGTGTAGAAAACACCGAAATGTTGTTGAGATTCAGGGCTAAATTTTGAGTGACTATGTATACCGTATTTACTAGGGTCCCCCCCGCAAAAAAAATGGCCATGTTAGCATGGCAAAAAAATGGCCATGTCAGCATGTTAGTTACAATAAAAAAGAAGATTAAAATTTGAGGAAAATAGCACGCATTCGAGATGAAGTTGATGATTTTCCTAACTTAATCATATAAAACACTTCAACTTAAACTTTCTTATTTTTGACTTTTAAGTGGGGCGGGGTGGAGGTCGGATGCAGGATTTTTTTATTCCGTAGACTTTTTCTGGTCGTTCTGACTTAGAAAGACCACCCACGCATGCTGACTGACTCCTGCCTGGTATATTACACTGGATTCCACATTCAATGTGTCAACGGTACAAAAACATGTCTACCCCCATGAAGTCAGAAATAGGCAGAAATTGAGGCCGTTTTTCATTGAAATCCTCGTTATAACGAACAAGTCTATCATCGGAGTAGGGATCCCCATTTGTCTAGGATGAAAAGCCACGAAAACTTTTCTAATAAAAAGTTTTCGGATTGGAACATTGGGGATAACAATATAACAAAAGAATAATATCTAACAGGGAATTTGTGAGAAATTTCTTTTATTCCTAGCAATTTTAGGAGCCCCAGCTGGGACAGATGAAGACGTTATGCTCTTACCTATTTTAGAACTTTGTCAAAGTTCAAGGCAAGAGGTTTGGATAGGTCAGTTGATCCTAAGACACAGTTTCATTAATTTTTTCAACTGAAAAATATATATTGTAGTGTTGGTACTTGGCTACAAAGGGCTTTTACTGGTTTTCGGCCTGTTCCTGGCATATGAATCCAGACACCTCAAGCTGCGCTATGTGAATGACTCCAGATTTGTGCACTTGACTATCTGCAATGTGTCTGTGCTCTCTCTAATTATTGGTCCAATTGTCACTTTTTTCTTGCGCCACCAGGCAAATGCCTTTTTCGGATTTGTATCTGCAACTGGTAACTTAAGATTTCATGCATTTTATGCATTAGACCTTTTTTAGTTTTACTCTGTACCTATATTGGTCTCGGTCTTATGTTCCTGCCTAAAATCATCTACATCTACAACACTCCCCACTCCTCAGATGACACTGCAAACACTTCTAGCTTTAACGACAACCAGCGCTCCAACATATTCAAGTCAGACCAGCTGCGTTATCTGCAACTAGTCAAGGAGAACAATGAGTTGAAACGGCAGATTGAGATTGTAAGTTGTTGGCCCGCAAATCCGAAATTAGTAGACAGTGTGCACCCCACACTCCGGATTAGTTAAAAAAAAATTATGGGTTTCACATTGTGTACTAAATTACAGTGGAGTCTCGGTATAGTGCGACCCTTCGAAGACATCTTTAAGTCACACTGTATCCCTCGAGCCTTTTCGGTCCACTGGAATCGGGTGAGTAGTGCTGTCTTTTAGAATTTTTTATACCAGGAACACCTTTTGTGTCTACTAAAGAATTATTGGGCAAGGTATACAATTTAAGATGTGGCTAAGCATTGAAGCAAGAATTAAAAATAAGCTAGTAAAATTTTCAAAAATTTTGATGTTTTTTTCAATTAACGCGTACAAAGATCATAATTATTGTTCTGACTTTCTTCATAATTTGACCTTATTGGTTTACATTTTTGTGAGATAATGCAATAAATAATACTTCATCAGAAAGTACAGTTTAGTACAGCAGAACTACCTGGGGCCTATTGCAACAGTTGAAAGTTGAAAGTTGAAAGTAGAAAGTTGAAAGTTGAAAGTTGAAAGTGAAGTGTTGCAACAGTTGAAAGTGAAAAAGTTGAAAGTTGAAAGTTGAAAGTAGAAAGTTGAAAGTGAAAGTGTTGCAACACTTGAAAGTGTAAAGTTGAAAGTTGAAAGTAGATGGTAAAAATCGGTGGGTTGAAATAGGTGGTCCGATTTTTTGTGAAAGTTGAAAGTAAAATTTTTTTCGGTTTTGGTCATTTCTAGATGCAATTTTTTGCGTAGAATCCAAATTTGTGGGTATTTTTTACGATTTCGATATGTAATTCGGATCTTTTCATTATTTTTCAACCTCGAGTAGTAACAGGAATACCTATAAAGTGGTACCCACACATCATTATTGTTATCAATTTACCCACAGTACCCTTGTCTTAATCCATTATTAGTAACCATGGGGTCCCATTTAGGCGGAATTGCGGAATTTAAATTTCTTAGTTTGAACCAACCAACCAAGTGGTCGTCCACTTGGATCAAATTTTTTTCACCTTTTTAATTTTCCAAAACCTGTTTTCTGGACTAATTCGGGGGTGCTGAAGATGGTTTGATAGTGGTAAAATTCCGTTTTCTCGGGTATTTTTTGAGTTTTGACGTATAATTGATTTTGATAAATCAAGAATTTACCATAACTCAAAAATTTCTCGATAAAACGTGATTTTACCACTATCAAACCATCTTCAGCATGCCCGAATTAGTCCAGAAAACAGGTTTTGGAACATGAAAAACGTAAAAAAAAATTTCGCACCAAGTGGACGACCACTTGGTTTGGTTGGTTCAAACTGTAAAATTTGAATTCCCGCAAAATGTACGAATTTAAAAATTTAGAAATATATAGGAGGAAGTGAAAGTTGACAGTTGAAAGTGAAAGTTGAAAGTGAGTCACTTTCAATTGTTGCAACACCATCAACTTTCAACTTTCACTTTCAACTGTCAACTTTCAACTTTCACTTTCAACTTTCAAGTGTTGCAACACTTTCACTGTCAACTTTCAACTTTACACTTTCAACTTTCAACTGTTGCAATAGGCCCCTGATGGTGTTAAAATCTTGATAAAAAATATTATTTTTTTGAGTGAAAAAGGCAAAACAAAAGTTTGCGCCAGAAAAAAGTCATTTTGCGCCAATTTGTCCGATAATAAATCCTAGATTTAAGATCCTAAATTGAAAAATGTATGCACACTAAAATTTTTTCAGCGCAAAATCAAAGTGACTGAGTGTCGCCGATTACTAGGAAAACGCCTTGTAGCCGCTGGAATCACCACCACTAGCGCCACTCAAACCCCCAAATTCAACAAGTTAGTGACCACTGCGAGCACCAAAGAGTCCACCATTGCAACCGATGAAGGTTTCTCTTCAGCTACTTTGGGCCGTCTATCCTCCTCCAATGTGAATGGGTGCTGCAGTAGTCCCAGTAACTACAGTAGTGCAAGCAGCACCAATGTCGCCGGCTTTATTACCGCCAATGGCACACCAATGGCTGCCGCAACTGCTGCCAATACTATAATGACTCTAACAGGAATGTTCCATTCAGGCAGCATGGTGGATAATATGAACAGAGGTGAGTATATTTGTATAGAGTGTTCCAAGAATTTTTAATGATTCTAAAACTTGTAATTTTTTCGTGGATTGAAATTTGGAAAAAGCAGGAAAAAAACGTGACAAGGCAAAAAAACGTTGACAACAATTTTCGAACAATTTCCTTGGTCTCCTGTAATTTATCAGCTGTTTTGATTGTTTTTACGAAAGATTCAAAAAATCCACCCATTTACACTTTCCCCCTTCTGTTCAAATCAGTTTTTTTCTGATAAATCAACTTTTCCAAAAGTCAACAAATTTGACCTTCTGAAATCAATCCTTTGTCGATTAATCAACCCAAATCTCATTCCTGGCTTAACATCATTCCTTTATTATTCGTGCAAAAACAGGGATAACATAAATAAGCTGGCCTGTCATCAATTGATTGGTGTTTATGTCAATAACAAAAAGCCCTCAGTCATTTATTTTCGTTAACTAGATGGTGTGGTCAATCAGCTGATGAGGATGACATTTCAACTACTAATAAAAGCAAAAAAATTGCTTTTTTACCAACAAATATTTTTTTTTTCACCAGAAAAGTTAATGATTATTTGAAAAACATCCAACTTTATAAATTGATTGAGGCAAAATAATAACTGTGACTATATATCATAATTACAAAAACTATAAACTTTTTTTTTTCAAAACTTTGTGTAAAAATTCTGTTAGTAATGTCAATTGTTTAAAAAACCATGATAATTTTTTTTCCATAGCTCAACACCAAGCAGGCAACACAGTGCTCATTTCGCATTTGTAAAAAAAAGTAGTAGACGTTCGAAAACCTCAATTTACCTTAAAATTTTGGACAGGTTTACCTATACAGCTTCGTTGGCTCTAAATGTGTTGGCGGGGCCAACCAAACCCCCTTTTTTTAGAATCACCTATAATCCATGGCAGTTTTAGGTGTGGAAATAGAAGTGAAAGAAGGCAGGAGTTTTTCTTGCTCTTCGGCGGCTCAATCCACTTCTTCGTCTACGTCTTCTTCAGAAGAAATACTATTATAGCACTGCTTCGTTCTGCTCTTTTCTCCCACAATAATTGCCCAATTCACTTGTCTAGCTCAAAGCTAGAAATATTAATAATAAAGCAACTTATAAATATGTCATAGCATAATAGTCCAGAGCAGTGGCAGAGCGGCAGTGCTGATAGCCGTTGTGTTTTTTATAAATTTCTACAACCAGCTAACCACACTGCCATCTGCACTCTACACTAACTGCCTGCATGTATAGCTGTATAGAGAATAATCATACGTCTGTTTAACAGACACAAACCTAAAAAATTCAGTTTAGATTAGATGTTTTTTGTCAATAGTTTCATAGTTTTGTTGAACCTTGCCGCAAGTTCAGCCAAAGCTATTCCTGAAACAAGTCATTGGTCTTTGAAAAATGGGCAAAATATCAAATCTTTGCAAAATTTCTTGACCAGACTGTTTTAACCAAATAAACATAAACGTTCAAAAATTGAGGCAAATAGGTGTCAATTCCAGCTGTGGTCGAACTTGAGGTGGATGCTGTTAAATCGGTAAAGGAACGTTTGCGCAATATTTTTAGAATTGAAACATTTCAAATTTTTTATTATGACAAAGTTTTGGATCGTGGTCGAATTTTGGCCTAGAAAGCTCAAGTTTTAGGCTGCTAATCTTCTGTATTACAGACTATTTTTTGAGTGAATTAAGAATACTGCACAACTTTTCTAAATACGGTAAAGCAAGGCAGACATATTGGGAACATTGCAAAGCTCTTTATAGTCAACTGTAAGCCAGTCAGTGATACAGTCAACAGTAGATACAGCGGAAATCACTAAAAACCCTACTGTATACTCGTGAAAAAGCGTCAGTCAGAGCAATCTGTAATCTCAGCGACAATCTGGCTAATTACTGCCTTTTTAATAATAACAAGGTGGCATTATTTACTGTTAAGTGTCTTGCATACTTATCACCACTACAAACAACACAACTAAACAATAATTAGGAGTAGCGAGAATAGGGAGAAACTTGTAGACTACATTATTATTAAAGAAACTTGTCATTATAGTAATGTTGTTGTGTTTGTTCTTTGTGTTTGTAAGCTCAGTTGATTAGTCAAAGATTCCAGGAAAGCGGCCTCGCGAATTCCAGCAAAATGAGTGGGCGTTTTTTTGTAAGAAAACAAACACAACAAAGCGGAAATTTACTAGACAGAACTTTTTTTAATGTTTCTATGGGACATTTTTGATAAATATTATTGAAAATTTTGATAAGTTTGTTTTTTGGGGACGCAACCGACTCGCCGACGCCATAACTCGCCAACGCCAAAAAACTCACCAACGCGAAAACTTGCCGACGTCAAAACTCGCCACCGTTGGCGAGTTTTGCTGTTGGCGAGTTCCAGCGTCGGCGAGATTCACCGTTGGCAAGATGTGACCTTGGGGAGTCTTTTAGGTTGGCGAGTTTTCGCGTCGGCGAGTTCCAGCGCTGGCGAGTCTTTTGCGTTGGGGAGTTTTTCGTTGGTGAGTTGGTTGCGTCCTGGTTTTTAGGATCAACCCTCTTCGCGAATTTGGCTATAAAAATCAAGCAGACTCATCGTCAAGAAGTGAACAAAGAAAAATTTTCTTTGCGCGACATTTTTGCGTCATTTTAGTTGTATACTTATGGTCAATCATGTTCTCGCACTTAATTTTGATGATTTATCGAAAATGTCCGGTTGCCAAGAACATCGATTTGATTTCGAATAACTATGTAGAAAGGTAGATATCCAAATATTAACTGTATAATAAAATTTTGAGGAATCTGCGAAGTATATACGACGAACTTCGGTAAATAAATTTTGGTCATTTTTTATTTTTTAACATTTTAACTGGAAAAAAATTTAAAAGAGGTATGAGCACACTGAATGACACCCAGCCGATATTACAGGCTCTTTTCTGTTGTGTGAAATATTTATTTTTACCGTAGACGAGCCCATTTCTCATTTAGAAAAAATATTATTTTTATCAAAAGGTAAATAATCTTTGGTGCTGCAAAGAACCGTGAACTTTCTCTATGAAAAGAGATTACCACCACAAAGAATACACAGATACACACACAATAATGCAAATATCCGGCCGGAATAGAATAAAGAAATTTTTTACACATACACACATTCTTTTCGGCTAGACAACAAAATAATTTAGTTAGTCACTGAATAAGCACAAGCGAATAAAAATACAATTAAATAAGCAAAAAAACCATTGCGGAATTCACATAAGTAAAACATCCTATTTTGGGCATTGACGTTGGCAGTGAATAAGACGAATTTGCTAGTGTTTGGTGAGAAGTAAATGTTTTACAGTCAGCTGACTACAAATAGACCGGAAAAAAACATGATAGATAGTTTTTATGTATTATCCTGACAGAAATTTCCAAATTCTTACAAATAATACACCACTTACTCAGCAATGTAGATTTAAATTTTTTGGCAGTGAGCGTGATATGGTCCAGTTATTAGAGTGATACCCAAATGACCAAAACCTACAAGAGAAGTAAAATAACAGTTGTGGTGAAGTTTTTCAAAATTTGTGCACTTTTGCATAAAACTACCCATTTTAGCCAAAAAATTATCATGAGGTAAAAAAATTTATCCGTGAAATTTCTTTACTTTCTTTCTTCAAATTTTTTGCCTCAACTTTTCAACCTTAAAATGTCTCTGAAATATAGCGCACATTTTAGGTGATTTGTTTGTAAGTTGACACAGTTGAGCCTACAGTCGAACCTCAGGTTTGGGTTCTCATCCCATATCGCGAGTACCTTATGAAAGTGTTCATAGAAATCAAGATTTTGGCGCAGCGCCTGCGCCGGTCTTTTTATTTTTCTGTTATATAAATCACACTAGGCATCTGCAGTACTAGCAAATATTGCCAATAAGTCCTTAGCAATCTGTAAGTAAGTCATCAGCAACCTCAAAAAATAATTAAGTGTCAAAATCGGCAAAATTGTCGGGTCGGCGCCAGGCGATCGATTGACTAGCGGCGCCCGCACCCGTGCCCTTGCCTGAGCCTAAAAAATTAAAATTCGGTACGCGCGATAAAAGCAATAAGAACCCAAGTTCGTTCCAGCCTAGGAGCCAACACTTTTTATTCGCCTGGATTTTTGTTTTGACAGTTTGGTCATCTTTTTTTTAAAAGGGGAGAGGGTGTGAAATCGAGGTTGTAGAAAATATTTTTATTTTTAGTTTCTGAAAAATAACAGAAAAATGAAGGAATCCTTGCGATATTTGGGGATAGGCGTTAAATCGAGGTTTGACTCTACTGGTATACAGATATCTTCTTAATGGCATCCTCTCAACTAGTCCTCCATTTTGAGCTAGTGCATTTACATCAAAGTTTGCCTGCATTCACGGCAAAACCCAGGCAATCTTGCTTACATCATCACAGCCACCACCAATACCAACCAAATAATTCGAGTGAAGTAGAAGAAGAAGGAGTAGAAGGAGGAGAAAAGCGAATGCGAACAACATACACATGAATGAATGGACTGAAATAAAATATATATGAAGAATAAAATTTGAAATAAGAAAAAAACCAAACACACCAGCAATGCCTGCACACACAGAGGCAAATTCCTGCGCCTGCTTCAAAAAACAGCAGGCATGCGAGAGAGAGAGAGGCAGGCAGACCAGCCTTCAGTCAGGGGATGACAATCAATGGCAGCAGGCAGGCGACCCACCAGCTGATTGCGAGTGCGGTCTTTGCCCCTGCCACCCCTTTTTTCTTGTTCCTTCTTGTGTTTTTTGTTGTTGTTTGGTTGGGGCTGGTTGGTTGGTGTGGGGGATGGATTTCAATCTTTGGTCTATTTATTTATCAAGGGCAGTGGTGTGTCTATTCTTAGTCATCTTTTGCTTTGTCATGTGTATATCTTCTTCTCTTTTGTTGGTGCAGGTTGAATGGTTAGTGGGGGTTAGATGAGCAAATCAGCTGATTTTCGGTGGCGCTAGCAGTGTTGGTTGTTAGAGGTTTGATGAAATATATGTTAATAAATAGTTAGTGCGAGCAACATAACAACGGGCGTGAGTTCGGGACATCAGGGGATTACGAGAGAGTCAATTGTATCGTGTTATCAATTGTGATAATATCTACAAAAAAGTTATTGCTGTGGTGTCTGAGTGGTGCTTAAAATGACACAATGAACCGACCATATTTCTTTTAATTTACGATATTTCCATTTAGATTCAAAATCCTGGTCTTGGTATTAAGTTTTTGAACCACTTTTTGAAAACTTCTGTAAAGCAAGTTACACTTCATTTGTAGCTGATAAGAAGAGCTACAAAATGATTACTAACTTTTTTTTAACAAACTTCGAAAATCGGGTCAAAAGCACAATGCCAAAATTACGATTTTGAATCGAAAAGGGGATAGAAATTACAGGAAACACGGTATTTTAGATTGCCGCGAAAGCCCAATGAAACTAAAAAGCAAATAGAAAGAAGAAAGCCGACCGCCAAATTAAAATAACCAGAGATAATGCGAAGAGTATCATGCAGTCAGTAGTCGAAAACCTTTCTCAAATCAGTCAAAAAGAGAATAAAAGAAACTGCAGTTCCTATAAAGACTGCAGCCTATAAAAACATAAAAAAGTTCGAAGAGCAGAGAGTGTGCAGCCCGGCAAGCGATATCAAGCTTAAAACAATTTTATAGATAGGCATTAGATTGGCGGAGAAGAAAAAAACAAAACTGGGAAATTTGAGTAAATTTGTCACTTTTGAGGAAGGGAACCAAATCTAACTGATTAAAAGTCCTCTTGCATCAGCGGCAAGACTGGCGTTGCATCCGTGCGCAATTTTTTGCTTTAGTAACTGTGTGGGAAAGGAGAGTAAAGAACACCGAGCAGTCATCTAGCAAAAAGCGAATTCCACCCCATTGCCTATCTATTTCCCTTAGTAGTGCACCAACACGAGCAGCAGCAGCTGTAACATAAGAGCTAGTGGTGGTGGCAAAAGATTGCAAAAGAAGCAAACAAAAAACAACAGCAGCAAGCATACAAAACGCAGTTTTAGAGAAAAGAATAGTCAGACATAAACGGAAGCTCGAAAATCTTTGGTTGAATGTTAAAGGGTGTGACTACGGCACTATAGTCATTAGGCAATTGTGACACACAGAATTGAGGATTTTTCGAATTTTTTGTTAGTAATAAGGCTAGAAAGCAGGTTTGAATACTTCGAAATTTTCAAAAAAGCGTTTCACAAAATAATTGATCAAAACTTGACTTTTCGCCTTGGGAGACCAAGATAAATGCTTACTTTAAAATATATTCTTCTTTGTTTTCTTAATGTCAAGTCTGGGTAGAAAAACTTTAAAGGGCCATGACCGCACGTTCTAAATTGTCCCTCGCTAGTTCACAAATTTTTCGTAATCATTAAATTTCCGTACGGATTTTTTTATTGGATTTCTAACAAAATTATTCCTAAAACTAAATTCTAGACCTTGTTTTGTTAGAGAACCCGATCGAAAAATCCGTAATGATTACGATATTTTTTTGAATAGGTGGGGACAATTTAGAACGCATGGGTATGCTCCGTTAAATAACCTTTTTGGTCAAGAGTCTTGCTCGTTTCTATGTCGCAGGTAAGCCTGTAAAGCCGATTATGCCCATACATATGCTCCCCGCCCTCCAAGGGAGGATGAAAATACTACATATGCAGACTTAAAGGAGCACACCAGCGCGTCACACGGGCAATTTGAAATTTTCAAAAGGCGGGGTGCCCGTGTAAACTGCTCTACCTGTGTGCTTTCCATCAAAATCGTGCCTTCGCTTTGGTCTCAGATTCCTAAAGCTCTCTGTTTGAAAAATTCTGGCTCTCTCCTCTGTTGATGCTGTCATCCTTCGCTTTGGTCCCAGGTATCTTCTCTGTTTTTGTTCCTTTTTTTTCAGCTCTCTGTTTAACTGTGCTTTACCAGGCATATTTAAACGAGAATTATTTTCAGATACAAATTCGTCATTTTATATAAAAAGCTATGCATCATGCTGGAACCGAACCCGTCCATGTTTGCACAACATCAACACATTACCACCGAGCAACCCCATGTCTTTAGACTGGCACTGTTTCTGACTGTCCCTGATTTAATTATACTGATTGCTTTCCTTAATCCTCCTGTTTTTTATCTCCGTGGTCAGCGTCGAAATTCATTACTCTGAAGCGACGGGGCCTCTTTTGTACGTAGGTCTAGCTGTGGCCACCACTGTGGATGCCTTTATTTAATAACTGTAGAAATATGAAGAGTTCCCTTCATATTCCTACAGTTAACGATGGTCATCCTGAGTCAGTTTGAGTCCCATGAATCAAAACGGGACAAAAACAGGCCTAGACACAACACCTCCCCCTCCCAGTCAGAAAAAAAATTATTGTGTGGAGGCGTATCATGTAGAATTTCTTCAATTGTCATTTTTGTTGAAAAGTGGTTTAAAAAATAAAATAGAACAAATAATTTTTGCTGTTCCACACAGATGAACTTCTTGTTCTTTTCTCTGTTTTGCCTGCTTTAATTCATGCAAGGCAACGCACAGGTGAGTCCTTTCTACCAACAAATTGTTGCTGTGGGTGTGTCTGAGACAGAGGGAACTCACCAACACAACAGGTGGGAATGCAAGTCTCAATTCCTCTCAATTACGTAGATAATCATTAAACAAACGTGAAGTGAATTGTGCAGAATAAACTGGTAAAATTTCAAGTGTGTAAAACTGAAATTTTTTAAAAGAAGAATAGCGAAAAAAATAAATTGAGGAAGTAAACAACAAAGAAACAGCAGACAAACCTGCAATTTTTTTGAAGTTTCGGATCAGAGTTCAAATTTTTTGTCGAGGTATAAAACATCAATTTTGCTCTATAGTGGCAATTATCATTTAAAGGGTGATATTTGAACTTTAGACTCTACAATTAATACATTTTTAATATTTTTTGAAATACACGGCAGGTTAAGTAGTGAAGCCTAAGCAATTAAGATGTTAAAGGACTAATAAGAATATGTAAACAAGAAAAAATTGAGTAGACAGCTTTAAAGGAAAAAACAGTCGATTTTAGATACAAAAGGTAAAGAAATAAGGGCCTAGGTTAAAAAATACAGTCCACTCTTGTTTTTTCCAAAATATTATTTATTTTCGTATAATAAGCTTTTTATTTCCTATTAGGTTGTAACATAAGTTCCCAGCGTTTTTATTTGACGGTATCTCCTGACACGAATGATTGCTGGCCTTGTGCCATGTTATTTACCAAAATGAAGCCCTGTATTTGCTCTTTCATACGCACTATAATTTACCCTTGTGTGCTTTAATTTTTAATCAGTTATAGGCAATTGAAATGGATTGTCAAGTTGACAAAAAATCACATTTTCGACACCTTCTTCTTTTTGCTTTCAATCGAGGCCAAAAAGCTGCACAAGCTGCTCGGGACATTTGCGCTGTGTACGGAGAGGCTGCTATTGGCGAAAGCACTGCCCGTGAATGGTTTGCCAAATTCAAAAAGGGCATCTTTGACCTTGAAGACGCTTCCCGCTCCGGCCGTCCAGTCGAGTTTGATGAGGACCGTCTGGAGTCTCTTTTGAAGGAGGATGGCCGTCAAACAACTCGGGAATTGGCTGAGAAGATGGACAGCAATGCAATGACCATTTCCCGTCACCTTGCGGCTATGGGAAAAGTGCAAAGGCTTGGAGCTTGGGTCCCCACGAGCTTACGGAAAAGCAAAAGGAAAAGAGACTTACTGCCGCTGCTCAGCACCTTGCTCGTCACCAAGGAACACATGGCCACAAGCAGCGATTTTTGTACCGAATTGTAACTGGAGACGAAAAATGGTGTCTTTATGTAAACATGAAACAAAAAAAAGAATGGGTCAGCCCTGGTGAGAAGCCTCAACCAAGAATAAAGCCAGAATTACGTTTGAAAATAATGAGGAACTCGAAGATTGGCTTCAAGATTGGTTCGACTCTCGACCTGGTGACTTTTGGCGGAAGGGAATCGACAAATTGCCGGAAAAATGGAAGGAAGTGGTAAATAACTATGGAGACTACATTACTGAATGATATGCAACTGTTGATGTATGTTTCTTTTATGAAACACCAATAAAATTTTGAAATTCCAAAAAAACGCTGGGAACTTATGTTACAACCTAATACTTTGGGGGAGGGGAGGGGTTAGGCGTGTTTTTGTCCCATCAAGGAAAAACCCCTAATCTCCGCTCTCTCTCCTAAGTTCACTGTACGGTTATGGTTAAAAACAGCGCCAAAAAAAACAGCGCCGCCAAAACAAAGCCACGAAAAAGCTACTAATTAGGGAACTTAGTGAAGTATGTGTGCTAGGCAAGCTCAGAACCCAGTTAGTAATACCTTGGTAGTGATACCCAGGTGGTGATGCCCGGTTCAAGGTATTTAAGTAAAAATATTGGGTGATTCGCAGGTAGTGGTAATCAATTAATGGTACTCTCAGGTGGTGATACGCAAGTGATGTACCGAGATGTTGTCACCCAGATACCGTATTTTCGAGGCTACTTGCATATATCCCCCCCCCTAAATCAATTTGTTTAAAGTGTTTTAAAACACCCTATATCTACTCAAAATCGCCTAAGGAGTTAAAAAAGTATTATCGTTGAGTTCTAATTAATAAAAAATTGAGTTTTGGGCATTTTGAAATTTCGACTTTTTGCCTGTTTTACAATGTTTTTAAAGATGGTACTAGGCAAAAAGAGCCTCTAAATGCATTTTTGATCAACAGTCCTGCTCGGAATTTAGTCTTACGTAAGTGAGTGCGCATATCCCACACTCTCAAGCCACCTGCGCCCGCTTCAGGAGCTTGTGACTCTTAAGTACTAACACAGTTTTTGAAAAAATGACAGAAGTGTTTCTTTGGTCAAAAATCTTAAATTTTTACATGGTATGTTTTAAAACAATATTTCATTAGAAAGCTCATGATTTCAGCTTTCAAACAAGCTAGCACCTCTCACTACTGAAAGTATCTCGCAAACCAATTGAAAAAAATTTTATGTTGATGAATTTTAAGGGTCTTAGGGGTCTTTAAGGGTCTTTGAATTACTACTTTTAGATATTCATTGGCAGACTGCTTATACCCATATTTACCTCCGTATCTATAGAAAAAAGTGAGTCTATACAAAATGTAGCCCTTTCTCTGGGCTTTCGATAGGTTGTTCGAAATATAATTTGTCTAGCCTCCTGACAAACTTCCTAACCTTTAAAACCAGATATTTATTTTTCGAAAAATTTTACTACCACGTTTTTACATAATTTCACTACATTTCTGGGTTTTTTTCGGTAATAATGACCACAAAAAACATGCAGAAGCACGCAAAAAAGCCACCTAAAGCTAACAAATGCTGCATAAAAAATAAAGAAATTATAGTTGAGCAATTGAACTTAAAAAATGGTATAAGAAATGCAGTTTTCAATCAAAATTTGGTCATGGATCGTTTTTTACACGACAAAATTTTGATTTTTAATGAAGTCAATCATTACGAATGATCTATCATGTAAAAGGAACACATTAAAAATTCGTATATTTAGCAAAAAATTTCAAAAACACAACGCCAATGTGTATCTGACAGCATATAAGGTTTCGACAGGCTGTGCCCCCTAAAACGTCTTCCTTTTAAAGCCTAAGTAAAAAGTACCCAAGTATAAGTTACAGACCCAGAAAAAGTGCGTAACACAGTTATTAGTCACAACTTCCGTACGCTGGCCTATCCCCGAGCCTAAGGGCTAGGCCTTAACTTGTTCTTTCAAAGCCTAATTACAGCAATTTTTATTAGAAAAAATTTTAGGGGCGGGGGGTTGGTGGTATTCGCTACTAGCGACAAAAATTCTTTTCAAAAAAAGTCGGCCGCAGTAAAAACATGTTTTCTACACGTTCTAGATGCTAAAACATTAAAAACATGATTTTGGGCCATTTTGGGCCAGTGCGTAATAGTGCATTTCTCTGTAAGTTTTCAAAATTCAAAATTTTTTTAATTTAGTGCAAACAAAAAAGATTTCCGAAAATTTTTTTCAACATTTTCGGAGAAAAACTCTAAATTTTCAAATGATTTTCAACGGCGATCTCCCTTTAGTATTCTAACTAATGAGGAAAATTCAGCGTTGTTATAGCTATTTAAATACATACTTTTTGCCAACAAAAAAAAGATCCTTAGAAAAGCTAATAGAAAACCTTGTTAGTGGCGTCACCCACCCACTCACTGCCTGACTTTTCACCCCGAGTGACGCAAAAAGGGAATACAAAAAAGACAATAACAAAAGAAGAAGAAGAAAAAGTAAAACCCCTTGCGCGAATATTGTTCAGTTATATGCCAAGTAAAATGCCAGATAATTAAAATAAATACAGTTTCAAAAGTGATTCTTCAACCAAAAAATAAATAAACAAAATAATTAAATTCCATACCACCAAAAAATATTTCTGATGATTATAAAAGCAACCAAAAAATAAATCTATAGCAAAAAAGTGGGTGCGTCACACACCCACATCACCACCACAAACAACTCCACTTTTTTCCTATTTTCTATAACTAAACTCAAGGTTGGAGCTGGCAGAAGATAGAAAATACACATTTTTGAGAGTAAGACTAGCAAAAAAAGGCTAGAAAAGGGTTAGAGAATGTGAGTTTTGCCAGCACTCTACGAGAGACGACAAGCATGTTGAGGCATTAGCCATAAATGGACCCCTACTACTGCTGCTTATGTTGTTATTGTCAACATCGGGGGTTGTGTGTGTATATTCCGAGAACGCTACTTTAATGCACCATTAATAAAGCGACAGATTATCAAATGCCAGCTGTAAGTTTTTGTCCAGTTGAGGAATGGATGTTTGAAGCTAAGGGCCGTGGCAGTTTATGGTTACCGTATTTTCTCTATTAATTATCCCCTCTCTAATGGTTACCCTCCATAAGCCACACTAAAAAAATATATTGCAAATCTGTTTTCTGCGTTCTCTTGATTACTACGAACTTGCCTGGTCGTACTTTTGAAATTTGGTTGAAAATTCAGAAATCTCAAAATTGCCATAAACATATTTGCAAATTATTGCTTCTGCCCTGAGATACAGACCCTTAAATTCCAGGAGTGTGGGTTCATTTTAGAGGCGGGGACTTATCTTAGAGGAAATACGGTAATCCCTGAGCGGTTATGGGAGACTCAGCAAAAACGAGATTTGGCAAAACGATATTTGGCAAAACTCGATTTGTAGCTCAACAAAGTATCTAAACAGATGCCAAGAATAGTGTAGGAGCTAAAGTGTTGAAAAAAAACAGCTTCGGGTGTTTTCGAACTAGGCAACGTAGTGTACTCATGTCATTAATAGCCCAGTTAAGCTTGCTAAACATCGCTTTGACAAATCTCGTTTTGCCAAAACATACGTTTTCCAAATCTCGTTTTTACCAAATCTTCCCTAGCCCCTCAGCCCTTGGTTTAAAAATCGTGTTTTGACATTCTGTTTTCGACAAACTTTTTGAAGAGTGCCGCTCTATATGTGTTCGCTCTTACCTCTCTTAAAAAACTTGCTTTGCCCCCCCTCTGTTGTTGTTTTTTGCAAAATTTGAAAAACTGCCTTCGTCTCTTCTGTGGATTTTTTGAAGAGTGCTCTCATTCAAGTTACCATTTGATTTTCAGCTAATCTCACTGGCTAGTGCAGGGATTTTGCTTTTCCAAAATCCTGCAATTTCACCATTTTGTTCCGCGCCTCTGAGGTGACAGAAGTCTTTTTTGAAAATAAAATGTTCGTTCATTGAGAAAAGCTTGTCCTAATGGCAAAAATGCAAGATTAGAGTTTCATGCCTAAACTGACTGATAAGATTTAGCAAAAAACGTTGGACGTGCGAAAGTGTCGCTTTTGGCAAGAATCGGGACCGACGATCATATTTTTTTTAATATTTTGAAAGTTTGGCGTAATTTGAGAATTGACCCACAGAGGTACTAATTACCAAGATAAGATTGCAGGCCGAAATTTCATTCGCTTCCTTGCTAGCTATCTATTGTGTGGTTGCCACTGTAATGAAATGTGCCTATAGACAGACAGGAAAAGGACAGCCGGACCGGAACCAATTTATTCCACACTCTCGACATTTTATGTCCTTTTCTGTGTGCTGTCCCTATGCTGTATTAGTTCTGCTATTGTGATCAACACACCCCCGTAATGCATCACTTAAATAGTCACATTTAACAAAACAATTCTTTTTCGATCACGAAAAAGATAAAAAAAATACAGTAGAGCCACAACAAAATGAGGAATTAATCGTAATTTTAGATTACAAAATGGTCAAAATATCTGAAAACGCCATACAGTCAAACCTCGATATAGTGGCCCCCACCTCAAGTTCGTTCCCGCCTAGGGTACGACACCTTTTTTAACTCAATTTTTAGAGAATTATGCTAGTTCTGTCTTAACAGTCTGGTCGCAAATATCGTGAAAATTCCGATTTTGCCGATCGTTTTTGAATAAATTTACAGTTTCGCCATTTAAAAACCAAAACCTCGATATAATGGCCCCGCTTTAAAAAATTAGTGGGCCACTATTTTGGTTTTGGTTTTTAAATGGCAAAACAGTATATTTATTCAAAAGCGATCGGTAAAATCGGAATCCTCACAATATTTTCGACCAGACTGTTAAGACATAACTAGCATAATTCTCTAAAAATTGAGTTTAAAAAAGTGTCGGACCATAGGCGGGAACGAACTTGAGGTGGGGGGGGGCACTATATCGAGACTTGACTTACCAAACAGTAATTTTTTTCTTAAGATAGAAAAAGGGTAGATCTAGTTAAAAAAAAGGGATGGGTAAAAATCTCAAAAGTGGGTCGAAAATAGGGTTGGTCAGAATTTTTCAAAACGATTTAGTGAAAAGTCCAAATTTTTTCTGTTCGGACAAAAAAATCCAGGTTTAAAACAAGATGTTAAACAAATACCGTGTTTCCTGGAATTTCTCCGCCACTCTTTCCCCTTTTCTTCTCCAATTTGTCTAATAGTAGCGCACCACCCTTCCCTCAATACCATGCCCCCCCCCCACCCGACAACTTTGAGGGTTTGTATATCAGAGCAGAGTCAATGTTATGCAAAGCTGTTTATTGCATTCTTTAACTCCCACGAGCTCTACCGATTCCACGTTTTAGATCTTAGTGGAGCACCCGAAAATCTCGAGATCGAATTCAAAATTTTCATTTACCCGCCAAGGGAGAAATTACAGAAAATACAGTAGCTTTGGGTCAAATGACAACCTGGTACCCATTTGGTAAATCTGGCATTCTTGTAATTTTGTTAATCTATTTATTAGTTTATGCTAGTAGGTTAAGATTATATATAGAGTGTAACAAGAAATTTCCCTCTTTTGAAATAGCCATACACTTTATCCTAAGACCATTTTTAATATTCTGTTTTCGCATACCAAATTTTTTAGCTGAAAATATTTTTAGTGTAGAATGCCAAAAGCACGGTTTTTGCTTGGTCTGCCTGTGGTTTAGACCTTGTTTTTCTAAAAACCGTATGCTGACCGCAGTCTAAGCCGCAGGGTAACCAAGTTAACATCATGTTTTAAACATTATATACTAAAAAATATTATCAGCGAAAAAACAGAATTTTAAAACACGATTTAAAGCTTTCCAAAAAGGTACCAGATTTCTTAAAAAGGTATCAAATTTTCATCAAAACAAAGTTGCTATACTTACAATAAAAGGTGGCACAGCCTCTATTCCTCTAACGGCCTTATCACAATTGTTATTGTAAATGTAAATGTGAGTGTAAATTTTTTTGGCATTGTGAACACCCCTTACATTTACACTTACATTTACCCCTTCACAATACGAACGTAAATGTAAATGAAAATTACATGCCAGTATTTTCAGAGAATACTACAATGTCTTTATAAGTGACGAAGAGTTTAATGCTAATTATAAAAACTCAAAACAATTAGTATGTGGGTAAAAAAACTGACTTTCGGAAACAAAAGTGAGTGTGAGTCAAGAATTTTCATTTACAATTACACTGGTATTGTGAAGGCGTAAGTGTAAATGTAAGTGTTAATGTAAATGTTTTTGGTATTGTGAAGGCGTAAGTGTAAATGTAAGTGTTAATGTAAATGTTTTTGGTATTGTGAAGACACCTTACATTTACACTTACATTTGTGATAGAGCCATAATAGTTCTTAACTTTTCTTTAACAGTTTCTTTTAATCATTTCCAAACAAAATCCAAGACTACAAAACAACTGAAAAAATGTCAAGCCAATGTTTGGCCCTACCCAACAAAGGGTGGGCTTTTTTTTGGTCCCACTGTTGCTTTTTGTTACATTTTAGGCTTAGGCAAAGGTAATATAGGACAAACTCAAACATATTTTAGACTTATCATTGAGTCTGTCCTAACATACACTGGCCTATCTTTGGCTGAGCCTAAGCCTGAAAAAATAACGAAAAAATTAAACAGGGGACCCAGGCAAAACACTCCCCCTTTTGTTGGATAGGGCCCAATGTTTTTCTCAAGTAGTAATTGCTGTCAAAGGTTTAACTAGAGCCCAACAAAAAAGGCCAGCTGGCAGGAGAGCCGCAGTCGCACAGCTCTATTTGTCAACAAGCAACCGCTTGCACACTAGGTGCGAGGGGGGCTGAGTCGTGAACCCGCAGACGAACATAGTGTGGCATTTAGACAAATAACTGAGAGCACACACCCCTTCAATGACGCAAGGAACACCCAGTTAGGAAGCGTGGCACTGCTCTCTTTCTCCAACTAAATGGCTAGCTGGTTAGAATTGCCTAGCTGGCTTCCCACACATACTTTATCAGCAGCAGCAGCAATAAAAAAATAGAGCGAGGTAGAAAAATAAGAACAGCGCCGTGAATATCAAAATGTTTTTAAAAAAATTCGAGCAGAAAAAACTAGCAAAAACACACAAGGAAAAAAGAGTACCACAAATGGTTGGCACAATAAAAACTCGGTTATACGCCACCCCGGGGACCGGCCTTAGGGTGGCATATAACTGGGGTGTCAGTTGACTAAGAATAAGACAACCTCAGCCAAATACAGCATATCTAGGGTGGCGTATAATTAGATGGCTTTTAACCGAGGTTTGACTGTACTTCTTTAGTCAACCCACATAACCCAATCTCGGATTTTTTTTAACGATGACCCAAAATCACCACTTAAACTAGGTTTTGATAATAATAGCTCCTCTTTCCCCCATCATCTCGAAAATTTTCTTTATCCCAGCAAGATCTGGATCATCAATCTGTCTTTCGAAGCTATGTTTCGGATTTCGTCTGGCGTAGAAAATTCACAGGAGAAGAAACTATAAAACTTGGTCCCATCGTTGTGTTTTTCAGGCTTAGGAAAGGGTAGGTCAGCGTATGTTAGGACGGACTCCAACATTTTTTGTTACTTTTTTATAGTTAGAGAAACATGTTTGAGCCCGTGCACTCATCAGCACACTCATCATAAATCTGCGAGAACTTTCGCAAAATCATTATATAAATTGTACTTTAAAGCCAAAATAACCGCGAGATTTTGCTCTTCCATTTTTTTGTGACCATTTAGCTAAAAATGATTTATATAGAGAGTTATGGCCATTTTAGTGTCGATAACAAGAATATCCAGAGACTGGATCTTTGAGGATAAATCATAAATTCTCTGTGAAACAGTGATCACTTTGCTGCAAGTTTGGGCGCAGTAGATAGCCTCGATCAGGCTACCATGTCGAGATGTTATTTGCTATGTTAGAATACGAATATACGAGAGCAACGCCAGAAAGAAGTTGAAAATTTAATGACTTGGAATGTCACAATTTTAAATTCCCTGGATATCCTTACTTTTAACTGTAATTATTAAGAAACTAATTGAACAGAAAATTAAAGTCATAATGGACAAAAATGGCTAGGGGAAGATTGCCAAAAACGAAAATTGCCAAAACGAAGATTGCCAAAACGAAAATTGCCAAAGTTGCCAAAAAATTTTTAATGTTCGCAATTATTCGGCAAACAGATGATACCAGACTTGCTATAGACAACATATTAAGGAGACCGGCTACGAATGGATTTATAAAAAACTCAAAAACTCTAGCCTAGTAAGAATTTGAAAAATTCGGATCGTTGCCTTCTTCTCCTATGTTGTTCAAAAAATTTATGTTGACTCCTAATCATTTTAAACTTTATATTAAATAAAGTGTAAGCGATAAAAAAATTCAACACTTGGTTTATCTCAATTTTTTGGTTTGGTTAATCTCAATTTTGGTTCGGTTAATCTCAGCCCTTTAATTTTTGCAGGGCCGACTGTCTTATCGAGCAATTTTTAAAATTTTTACTAGGTTAAAGTTTTTCAGATTTTTATAAATCCATCCGTAGACGCTATCCTAAAATGTTGTCTGTAGCAAGTTTGGTGTCATCTTGTTGGCCGACCCGTGTATACGGGACAAGTACTGTTTCTTTTCAAATTTTTGCATTGAAATTTGTAATTGCATATTATTTTCTTTGGAGTGTGTGTTTAGTACTAAAATGGATGTGTTTATAATTTAATCTTTCGGGTTTCTTCCAGTTAGCTCTCAGCTGCCATGTCTCATTGATATTCATTTGGAAATCTAATGCGAAAAGAGCTATCTGCACAATCTTTTTAAAAATGCTGCAGCAATTTTGTGTCGCCTTGTAGTCTATTACAAGCGCTAAAAAGTTATGTAAGATAGCTGAAAGTTTTTCAAAAAAACCAAACTGTTATAGGATTTATCAATCAATTTTTCTCCAAATTCAAAGATCTAGACAACTTTCTGAGAGCAGTTTGCATACCAGATTGGTGCATTTACAGAATCATAAAAGGGCATTTTCAGCCATCTGTATAATGCAGCCTCTGGCAGGGAAACTGACTCAATTTTTCAATAACAAAACTAATAAAAATTTCTAGACTAGAAAATGTCCAAAACAATTAATAAAGCAGGTTGACTAGTGGTCAAACCAAAATAATTGTCAATACTAGCCAAATACCCATTACAATGCACATATTTATAGACTGTAAAACAGCCAAAATATTGGTGTCACCCACTTCAAAACACTGTTTCGGTGTCCCAAGTCTAGTGGAAACTGTTGTGCTAATTAATTCAAATCTGCTATGTATGGTCCAACCTCCAAGTGGTAGAAGTGTTTGTCACTACCATTCCAACACACAAGCACCTGTAATCCTTGCTATAGTTGGCGGCTGGGTTTGGAAAACCTCTTCACATAAGTCCCTTGTTTTTAGTTTATGCTAATTTTGCGATTGGATTATAAGTTTTTTGTGGCTGAAACTTTTGAAGTTGGATTTAAGCAGTCGTTTCAGATAGCTCATCTAAATGGTGTGCAAATAGTATACAGAGGGGTAAAGGGCCATTGGGATGTTAAGGGACAAAAAACGCCACTTATTAAAGAGGGCCTACATGGTGGCCCGAAAAATTTCGGATAATTTCAAAGGTTCTTAGATAGCTCTCTGCCCCATCGATTTCCACAAGGAAATCGATAACAGTAGTTAAGCTACCTGGGTGTTTTGGCTTAAAGGTAAAAAAGATGTGCAAAATAATAGGAATAAGCTGCAGACCGAAAAATTTCAAAATTAAAATTTTCCGAGTTTTTTTGGGCCATACTGTACTAACAAGAAAATGTTAAACGTACGGTATTATTTCTTTTAAACATGTTTCTCTAATAAACGGCCTCCCTCGACTTTGAGGGCCTATATTTCAGCCGGTAGTGAATATCTTTCAACGCTGTTTATCAGGTTTCTTAACTCCCACGAGCTCTACCGATCCCAATTTTTAGATTTGGTTGAGTACTCAATAACGGACAAAGCTTTTTTGAAGCTAAAAGACTTTTTTTGTAGCTAATCGACTTTTATTTGCAGCTTAAGAACTTTTTCTGCAGCTAAAAAACTTTTTTTGCGGCTATTTTTCAAATTGAAAATCTGCTTATTTTATGTCTGCATTGTTGTTTTTAGCAAGGATTATTATAGAGTTGAAGAGAGGAGGGTATGAATCATATTTTGAAATCTCGGGTTCAAATCCCCTGGGTGCACACCCTATTTTTTACTCCATTTTTGATGTTTTTGGCCCAATTTTGTTATTAAAAGGTTGCTCAGGCTCTTGGATATCCAACTAACCATCAGCACAGGGTTTCATAAGCGCTGACTGTTTGGCACATCATCCTGAAACGCAAATGCCCCGCAGCTACCCACACCTAATTTAACATCGGTCCCAAATCCACTGTTCTCGTCGGTACCACTCATAATCACCTTTCCGTCGGTCACACCACAAATCTTCACGTCGGTCTCGTTTTCACCACAACCACCCCCTTTAAACTTCGGTACACGACCCAACCACACATCCAGGCTAATGAACCTTTCCGTGCCTCAGGTGCTATCCGCCAACGACTTTGCTTCGGTAAAGCTGAAAAGGGAACTAACCAGTTTACCGGACTCCATGACCGCGACATCTTGTCCAGCTCTAGACTTCTTTCCACCAGTAGCGGCCATAGCTTCGCTTTCTTCGAACACCTTCTTCACTGAGTGAGCGATCGCTTGAATCCTTTCCATCTGGGGTTTCGTCCCAAGAGCACCGGCCATTTCCTCGTTTCTTGCAGGAGATCTTCCGTCAGGCGGATGACGAGCCCTTCTCGCGTTTCCAAAATTTGCATAGGCGCCTTTCACTTCGGCATAGCTTTCATTACCGGATCCATCTTTTCAGAGCGCAGAATTGATTGATTCAGAGCAATTTAGGTCCAACTTAAGAACGAAAATTACTGCTATTTTCGCTCTCGGGTCAATATTCCTTCGGTGCGGTACCAATTCTGTTTGAAATAACTTTACTATTTCAAACACAATTTGCCCCTTCCTATCCGGCGTCGGTAACTCGTTCTAAGACAAATCGACGGTTACGGAGATTTGCTTTTGCAAATCTCCCTCCTTACAGAATGAAGCTGTGGTCGTAGGCTTCCGGCACAAGCTTATTAAAAAGTTAATATCACATTTCAAGAAGTTAACGAAATCGGTAGCAAAGGATGTGATGAATACAAAAGTGGCTTCTAGTGAATGGCTTTTAGCTGGTTTCCCTTATCTTGATGCTGATCTGCACAAAATCGCAAAATCAAGGTAGTTGCCAACAGCAAAGCAGTGCTGGAAATGACATCAATCGATTTCTGGATAATTTTTGGGGCTAGAGGTGGGTTAACTCACTAAAATTTAGTGAAAAATAGGGTGTGCACCCAGGGGATTTGAACCCGAGATTTCAAAATATGATTCGTACCCCTCCTCTCTTCAACTCTATAATAACCGTTGCTAAAAACAACAATGCAGGCATAAAATAAGCAGACTTTCGGGTCTAAGGTAAGTGACTTGACTAACCTATTTTAAGCATGAGTCAGATAAGTACTCTTGATCAAAAAATGCATATAGAGCCCATGTTGAAAAACATAGTAGAAGCACCCTAAAAAGCCCTGAAAAAGTGGCCCCCTATTATTCCCTTGTCTTCTTAACACTCCAAAGCCCGATCTCCACAGGTATACACATCAGGTCAAAATTAAACGATGAACAATATGGCACAAACATAAATTTTGAAGAGGCCGTTTTAGGAGTTTTGGCGTTTTTGAAAATAAGTTAGTGCATATAAATGACTTTGACTCAGCTTGGTAGGTGTAATGGGAAATGCTTTATGCGTCATAAGAGCCGCGAGGTAATTTGCTTTCAGATGTGCTATTACACTAGCGCACTTTATTTTAGAAAAATTTAAAAATTTAATGAAAAATCGAAAATCTTAATTTTTTTAAACAGACTTTTTTTACGTTTTTCAATTTTTTCTGTTTTTAGGATTTTCGACTTTCGAAAACCTCTGTGTTTCAATCTTTATTTCCATATATTTCAGTTTTGAAGCATTCAGGCATGCAAGGCTCAAGCTATCTGCAGCCAGCTACATTTATAGCTGGATGTTTATACGCGACTAGATAAGTCTAGTCAAACGACAAATTTATTGTGTAATGGCTTAATTGTGCTTTCAAGAAAAAAGTCTTTTTCTCTCTTTACACTTCCTTTCGCAAAGCAGTCCCTAATTTTCTCAGAAGTCTTTCATGTATGCATGTATAGATTTCAGACAACATAAAACTGCTGACTAACACAAGGGAAACGAGATTGGGCTAAAATTAGTGTCTTTGGTTTGGCTCCATGAGCAAGTATGTTTGGATGTCTTTTCGAAATGTCTTTTTATGTTTGATTATTCTTTGCCACATAATTTTTGTTGTTTTTTACATGTTTCAAAAGGCCATGCTCAAAATTCGGCGCTACTCGGTTATACCTCCCCCCTTAAAAGTGCTCCTCGGAATACCCCCCCCCCCCCTCAATCCTAGGAGCTACTCGGTTATGCCCCCCTCTAAAAAGTGCTCCTCGGGAATACCCCCCCCAATCCTAGGAGCTACTCGGTTATATCCCCCCCCCCCAAAATCAAGATTTTTAGGAATGGTCAAAACTCTTTTTTAAGTAATAATTTTGCCATAAAAGGACCAGAAAAGCAATTTAAATAGGGTTCAAGGGCTGTATTGGGAGGGGAAGGGACAAAACAGGGGCTACTTCAATAGTTCCTATAAGTACCAAAGAGTATTCCCGAGTAGCTTTTGGGCGGGGGGGGGCTTATTACCGACTAGCGTCCAAAATTAGAATCCAAGCTGTTTATTTCTATTACCTAACCATTTTTCGGCTCTATATATGACACTGAAAAAATTCGAATATAAGTCGCCCTCTAATATAAGAAACACCCCTCCCTCTCAACTTTGAGCGTCTGCGTCTTAAGTCCGAGTCAACATTTTGCAAAGATTTTTTTGCTATTCTCGCCAGCTTTACTGATTCCACTTGTTCAATCTTGGTTAAGCACTTTAAAAACTTCAGATCGACTTCATAATTTCCCCGATTTTCGGGGATCGAAAAATAGAAGTCCTTGAGCTTCTATTAGAGGAAATACGGTAACATTGTTGGTGTGACTTTCATCTAATTAAAAAGTTAAGTCGCGTAAAGATTTAGTGAGAGCCTATAGAATAGTCTCATACAGAAAATTCGACGCTACTTGCATATACCCCCCATATCACCTTTTTTTTAAAGTGTTTTTAAAACACCCTATATCGACTTAAAATCGCCTCAAGAGTTCAAAACCCCCTTCGGGGCGCAGTGGGTTTGGTTGCTTGGGGTTGAGATACGCACATCCACATACCTTAGACCCAAATCACTCGAAAGTGACTCTGGATGAATGAAAAATGTATGCATACCAGAATTTTTTCATGCGGTAGGCCCAGTAGACAAAACTATTCCCGACATCTTTCTTTTTGTTCGAAATCGGCCCCTTTTGGTCTATTTCCACCCTAATACAGCCTTAAATCCCTTCGAAAACGGTTAAAATGGGTACTTTTTGGTGGTCCAGAAACTCGTTATTGACCAGAACATTTTTTATTTACCAGAACTTAAAAATAATGTTTTTTGAGCTTCTGAGGCGATTTTAGGTCGATATAAGGTGTTTGGAACATTTTAAAAAAAAGTTGATTTGGGGGGGAGGTATATGCAAGTAGCGCCGAAAATTCTATTTTCGATAAGTATCGGCGAAAATAAATCTTTAGATGGTGGAGACATTAACGGTTGCTTTTTGACATTGGTTTTTACCATTCTTTTCAACTTTATTTGAAATATTTTTTTTTCGGGGACTCCAAATATTTTTTATTTTGTGGTTTTATTTCAAAAGATTTTTTTCGGTGTTCAAAAATCAATAAATACACGATAAATGGCATTTTTTGTCGAGAAATGACCAAACTGTACCTTTTTTTTGGCCAAATATACTTTTTCTAAATTTTGAGTTTTCCACCCTTGTCCTAAAAGGATGGGATTTGAACATAGTTTTGTTGACTGTAGTCTAGCGCATAGAAAAAAATTCTGGTATGCATGCATATTAGAGTCACAGCTACCTGGGTGTTTTGGCTTAAAGTAAAAAAGTTGTGCAAAATAATAGGAATAAGCTGCAGACCGAAAAATTTCAAAATCAAAATTTTCCGAGTATCAGAGTCACTTCCGAGTTATGGCTTTTTTAAACGATGGTTAAAGACGCTACACTTTAATGAAAACAAGCGTGAGCCAAAACACCGCCATTTTCTCCACCGACCATCCCTTATATTTATCTAACGTTTTCTGTATGTCCTTTTCAATTTTTAGGCATATTCTTGAGTCTATCCTAACATACGCTGGCTAACCCTTGCTTAAGACTAAAACCTAAAAAATCACAAAAAACAACAACAGAGAAGCCAAGGCAAAATCCCCCTTGAAGGATAGGGCCAAAAAGATCTAATTTCTCATGCTAGATTCTAAGTAATCGTAATCACTAAGACTAGTACCTTTAAAAACTGTATTTTAGCAATTTTTCTATTTCATTCAACAGCCGTGAAAATGTATCATTTGCCAAACAAATCACAGAAGCTTTTTTAATGGAACATGACCACAAAGTATGCATGCCTTTGCTTCTACAACCTTATTTGTGGTAAATTTCACTAGTCAAAATACATAATCTGTAAGAATGAACCTTCCTTTGAGAGGTTTGGCCATGGTGAAAATTGTTTTTGACTTTTAGTTTACTGAAATTCACAGGGTGATTCATTGAATGAATCGTTTAGGCGTTTATTGAATTTTGGTCATAACTTTTTGAATAGGTGACTTTTTCACAAGAAAAAAGTGACACTTTTAATTGAGAAAATTGAACTTAGGAAAGATGAAATCTTCCTTGTCTTCAGTGGAATTTAAAATTAAACAGAGAGTTTGGATGTGAAGAGCACTTTCATAATTAAATCGACCATGCGACCCTAGTATAGAAAACACCCCTTAAAAGTGCTCCTCGGGAATACCCCCCCCCCCCTCCAATCCTAGGAGCTACTCGGTTATGCCCCCCTCTAAAAAGTGCTCCTCGGGAATACGGGAATAGTTATGTCTCAGAACCCATAAAAGTGATAATTCAAGCGAGAATTAATTTGGGTGGTATTTAATTTGGCCATAGAACTGTAGAAAATGATCATAAAATATTTAATTTTGGCCATAGAATTCTGAATTTCGGCCGTAGATATTGTGCCTCTGTCTCATAGATCGGTCAAGTAGTTGCATCGCATGTTTTGTCTCACAGTTTACGTCACTAAATTTTCAATTCAGACTCCAAAATTTTGAGGTTACAGGTTTGATGGTAGCAGACATTATATTTTCTCGAATAACCGTCATTAGTCGACCACTAATCCAGGAGTCGGTAGGAAAACCACCTGGTACCACACCTATAAAGGCATCCACCTCCAGAATCCTAAATTTCGTATTTAGCTGTGAGTAGTTTAAAATATCATATCTTGAATCGTGTCCTAAACATGGTTTGATAATAATAAAGCAGCGATTTGACTTACAGGAATCTAAGTTCTGGAGTAACTTCTAGCCTCTTAGGGTTATCCGACATTTGCGCGCCGATATTTGCGCGCCGACATTTGCGCGCTAGAATACATTTTCATATCTGGACTTCAACTCAGTAATACAGAAAAATCAGTAATTTTTCATCATAACAAGTACATCAACCATCGGGTTAGTAGGTGGATAAACTAAATTTAACTTTGAGCCAAGCGGGTTTATGTGTGTACCTCGTCCAAAATCATGAGCCCTGTTTTAAAAGACCAAAATACATTTTTATCAGACAAATTACGAGTGGACTCGGGACAGACCCTTCGCGTACTGCTAAAAAAAAGTAAAAATTGCCACAGGTGAACATCCAGATTACCACTTGTACCTGAATATGGATTGAGTGGACCAAAACCGTTAACTCGCTTATTTCTACCTCTCCACTAGTATTCATATACGAGATTATATACATCCATCCACTATCTCGGCATTAGGTACCGCTACCTGGGTACTACTTCCCAAGGACTTAGTACCGGTGTGTGGCATTGCCTTTGTACTAACACTTGAGTACCTCTTCTTAGGTAAAACGACCTCAGAACCACCTGGACGCCCTAAGAGGCATGAAACTACTGCAGAACTGGGATTTTTGCAAGTCAAATCGCTGTTTTTGCATCATAAAACCGTGTTCAGGAGACAATTCTGGTAAAGGTACAATGATTTTTAATTACTCACAGCTAATTCCAAAATTTCGAGTTCTCGAGGTGAATATCCATGTAAGAGAGGTACCAGGGGTTTTTGTTATGCACCCTGAGGCTTAATGGTCGACTTATGACTGTTTTTAAGAAATATGATGTCTGCTACCACCACGATTCGAACTTGTAACCTCAAAAATTTAGAGGGTGACCGCCACCCAAACATTGGTGATTTGGTGGTGCTGATCTGGTGGTTCACTTGAAGTCCAGATATGAAAATGTATTCTGGCGCGCAAATGTCGTGGCGCGCAAATGTCGGATAACCGCCTCTTAGGGCGTCCAGGTGATGCTCAGGTCGTAGTACCTAGGTAAAGTCCTCTTCTACATTTACGATAGCGATGTTGTCTGGATGTATCTCCGTCATGACATGTTAACTATATGTTAGAGTACACAGCTGACTATTTGTCCGTCTGAACACACAGTTAACTATGCACAGTAATTTAGGATAGCGCCTGCATGGTACCTGAACCATCTGGGTGGTACCCCAAACGGTTGGTAGAAGGATAGGTAGGGCAGGTAGCGTAGTCTGTCGTAACCGCCGTGTATGCGACGCCAGCTTTTCCAGTTACTACCTACAAAATGGATCTTACTTTTATCAAACCTTCTTTAGAATACTCGAATTAGTACAAAAACAGGTTTGGAATTCGAAAAACTTAAAAAACGCACCAAATGGACGACTAATTGGTTTGGTTATTCAGAAATCTGCGGCCGAAATTCAGAATTCTACGGCCAATTTTCACAATTCTACGGACAAAATTCAGTATTCTACGGACAAAAAAATATATAAAACCATTTTTCAAAAATCTATGGCCAATTTTAAATATAACCCAATTAATTTGACGAAGTTCCGGTAAAATCGAGGAAATTTATATTTCCGGCGGGAATAGAACGACGACCAACTTTCGCATTCCGCCGCTGCTATCCATTAGGCTATCAATGCTATTAGATGGATGAAGTGTTTCTGATTACTTATTCTCCGCGAGGTACTCAACTAAAATTTATTTTAAAATAATGCTCGTTTGAATTGACCCGGTACCTGCTTTCGAAATATTTCCGTCGGTGGCGAGCATGGCTCTAGGTAAATTCGCCGACAGGTAAATTCGGCGCCAGGTATATTCGCCGACAACTCTAATTTTGCGGGAATTTAAATTTTTCAGTCTGAACCAACCAAACCAAGTGGTCGTCCACTTGGAGCAATTGTTTTTTACGTTTTTCATTTTCCGAAACCTGTTTTCTGGACTTATTCGTGTATTTTAAAGATGGTTTGACGGTGGTAAAATACTGTTTTCTAGAGTATTTTTTTCAGTTTTGGGCAATAATTGGTTTCACGAAAACCAATTATTGCCCAATACTCAAAAAAACCTAAGAAAACGGCATTTTACTGTTATCAAATCATCTTCAGCATGTCCGAGCTAGTCCAGAAAACAGGTTTTGGAACCCGAAAACGTAAAAAAAAATTATCCAAGTAGACGACCACTTGGTTTCAATGGTTTAATATACAACTTGGGTACTGCCAACTGAGTACTACCATTAAGATACCGCTACTTTGAAACTACATTCTACGACCACCCAAGTACCACTCCCTACGCACTTCCACCTGAGTACCGATACCACTTTCTTAGTACTACCACCTCCATATACCTGGATACCTTCTACTATATAATCCATGTACCAACTAAACCAAGTGGTCGTCCACTTATCAAAAAAAAATTACGTTTTCGGGTTCCAAAACCTGTTTTATGGACTAACTCCGACATGCTGAAGACGGTTTGATAATAGCAAAATGCCGTTTTGTCGGGTATTTTTTGAGTATTGGGCAATAATTGGTTTTCGTGAAACCAATTATTGCCCAAAACTGAAAAAAATACTCTAGAAAACAGTATTTTACCACCGTCAAACCATCTTTAAAATACACGAATAAGTCCAGAAAACAGGTTTCGGAAAATGAAAAATGTAAAAAAACAATTGCTCCAAGTGGACGACCACTTGGTTTGGTTGGTTCAGACTTAAAAATTTAAATTCCCGCAAAATTAGAATTGTCGGCGAATTCACATGTCGGCAAATTTACTTGTCGGCGAATTTACCTGTCGGCGAATTCGTGTTGGTGAATTCATGTCGGCGAATTTACTGTTTTCCGTCGAGCATGCCCCTTTAAAGACGGAGTTAGGGCTATATAAGGATTGATAAGTCATAAAAAAGTTTAACCCGAAATAGGGTAACATAAAAGGCGTGTTTCTTAAATATTTTTTAGGTTTCAGACTCTCGATAAAATTTGTTACAAGATAGTCGAAAAGGAGAAAAAACTTCCGGCATTGACAGTTCATGGTTTATTCTTACAGATTATGTCTTTTAAAATTTTAGTTCTGAATAAAAAAATATTGCGGAACAGGCTTGTTTTGATCATCGAAATTGTGGTAGGTGCAGTGTCTGTCTTGTTTAACTGCGCTATTGCTGTGTCTTCATACTACACTCTCACCATTCCATTCTTTCAAAGAAGGACTTTTGTAAGTAATAACAGGGTAAGAAAACAACAAGGTGTTTAAAATATCAGTTTCAGGCAATAATAGCGCTCAACTACGCTTTCTTGGCATCAATTTTGCTGGCTAAAAAGTGTTTTTTCCTGTTCGCCGCTCATTACCCATGTATTAGTGTAGTCAGCAGTGTGAGTTGCAAGCTGCAGGAGTTTCCAACTGTGTTTTCCTATATCCATGCCGCCATATTGCCTCTGGTGCTGGCCCTTCAATGTTTAGGAAGAGAAAGCGACCATAGGTAAATAATCATAATAAAAATTTGGCGCTAGTGTATTATACCGCTTCTAAAAAGCTAGCGTACTATACCTCTCCACAATAATTTTTTTCTATGCTCAGGCCGTAGACTTAGGCTCAGTGCCTGGCCATTACTAACAAAGGCATTTTACATATTTTTTTCTTAAAATATCTGGTTTTAAAACACTTCTCAGAAATTATTCAGGAGGGGGAGGGAGAGCTATTTGGGAAGCTTGTTGGCGTGCACACGCTAGCATCGAAATTTTTGTCATACAGTCAAACCTCTTTAAACCGGCACCCACAAAAGTTCGTTCCAGCCTTGGGTCCGACACTTTTTTTAACCAATTTTTGAAAGCTTTTAGCAGTTCTGTTTCGACAGTCTGGTCAGAAATGTCGTGAGGATTCCGATTTTGCCGATCGTTTTTTTTAAATCCTGCAATTTCATCATTAAAAAATCAAAACCTCTTTAAACCGGCACCCTATTTCGAAATGAGGTGCCGGTTTAAAGAGGTTTTGCTTTTTTAATGATGAAATCGCAGGATTTAAAATAAACGATCGGCAAAATCGGAATCCTCACGATATTTCCGACCAGACTGTCGAAACAGAACTGCTAAAAGCTTTCAAAAATTGGCTTAAAAAAGTGTCGGACCCAAGGCTGGAACGAACTTTTGTGGGTGCCGGTTTAAAGAGGTTTGACTGTAGTTTAAGTCGAAAACTCCAAAACTTCCTCGATTGAATTTGAATTCCACGATATTGAAATTGAGCTTTTCTGTTTTTTTTCACTTGCAAAATTTAATGCCTGTTCCTACTTTTTTTGCTCATTAGGTCAAACTTCAAATAATACAGTCGAATCTCAGCTTAACGCCCCATCGCGCAATCCAAGTTTTACTCTGGCTTCGACCACTTTTGTAAAAACGCGTATTTTAACACGATTACTGATAAGAAAATCTGAAATTATGTTGGGACGGCATAATTAGACGAACACTATCAAAAACAATTTTCAATAAATGGCGCCCTAATTGCGCCAGGGGTTTCAAAACTTTAAAAATAAGTGGTAACTTTAATTTTTATTTTGTATGAGATCAGCTATTTTTGATGGGGCAGGGCGAACTCGTATTCGCAAAACTCGTATTGACAAAACTCGTATTCGCAAAACTCGTATTCGACAAAACTCGTATTCTACCAAAATTTGCTTGTTTTTATGAGTAAAACACACATTCACAGGGCAACATTCCAATATATATCCGACTAATAAGCGTTATTGTCTTTAAAATCTACTCATACTAACTGTGATTCTGCTTTTTCCTCAGTCAATACAACGTGTTGAATACGAGTTTTGTCAAATACGAGTTTTGCGAATACGAGTTTTGTCAAATACGAGTTTTGCGAATACGAGTTTTGCGAATACGAGTTTTCTCAAATACGAGTTTTGTCAAATACGAGTTTTGTCAAATACGAGTTTTGTCAAATACGAGTTTTGCGAATACGAGTTTTGTCAAATACGAGTTTTGCGAATACGAGTTTCTCAAATACGAGTTTTGTCAAATACGAGTTTTGTCAAATACGAGTTTTGCGAATACGAGTTTTCTCAAATACGAGTTTTCTCAAATACGAGTTTTGTCAAATACGAGTTTTGTCAAATACGAGTTTTGCGAATACGAGTTTCTCAAATACGAGTTTTGTCAAATACGAGTTTTGTCAAATACGAGTTTGCGAATAAGAGTTTTGTCAAATACGAGTTTGCGAATACGAGTTTTGTCAAATACGAGTTTTGCGAATACGAGTTTTGTCAAATACGAGTTTTGTCAAATACGAGTTTTGCGAATACGAGTTTGTCAAATACGAGTTTTGCGAATACGAGTTTTGTCAAATACGAGTTTTGCGAATACGAGTTTTGTCAAATACGAGTTTTGTCAAATACGAGTTTTGCGAATACGAGTTTTGTCAAATACGAGTTTGCGAATACGAGTTTCGTCAAATACGAGTTTTGCGAATACGAGTTTTGTCAAATACGAGTTTTGCGAATACGAGTTTTGTCAAATACGAGTTTGCGAATACGAGTTTTGCCGAATACGAGTTTTTTCAAATACGAGTTTTGCGAATACGAGTTTTGTCAAATACGAGTTTTGCGAATACGAGTTTTGTCAAATACGAGTTTTGCGAATACGATTTTGTCAAATACGAGTTTTGCGAATACGAGTTTTGTCAAATACGAGTTTTGCGAATACGAGTTTGTCAAATACGAGTTTTGCGAATACGAGTTTTGTCAAATACGAGTTTTGCTGAATACGAGTTTGTCAAATACGAGTTTTGCGAATACGATTTTGTCAAATACGAGTTTTGCGAATACGAGTTTTGTCAAATACGTTTTGTCAGATTTGCCGATGTCAAATACGAGTTTTGCGAATACGAGTTTTGTCAAATACGAGTTTTGCCGAATACGAGTTTTGTCAAATACGAGTTTTGCGAATACGAGTTTTGTCAAATACGAGTTTTGTCAAATACGAGTTTTGCCGAATACGAGTTTTGTCAAATACGAGTTTTGCGAATACGAGTTTTGTCAAATACGAGTTTGTCGAATACGAGTTTTGTCAAATACGAGTTTTGCGAATACGAGTTTTGTCAAATACGAGTTTTGCCGAATACGAGTTTTGTCAAATACGAGTTTTGCGAATACGAGTTTTGCGAATACGAGTTTTGTCAAATACGAGTTTTGCCGAATACGAGTTTTGTCAAATACGAGTTTTGCGAATACGAGTTTTGTCAAATACGAGTTTTGCGAATACGAGTTTTGTCAAATACGAGTTCGCCCTGCCCCTTTTGATGACACTCAATATCACAAATGAAAGTTGAGAATCTCTTCTTTCAAAAAATACAGACAGAATTTTGTAAATTGGATGGCCTATAGAAGTAGAAGAAGGCTTTACATTTACTACTGTCAGTTCATTTTCGATTTTAATAGAGCATTTTCCTTTTCTATTTTATAAACCTTCTCACTTACAGAATTTTCTGAATAAGAGATCTTCAGCTTTCGTTTAGCGTATCGAATGTGACCAAAATCATGAAAACTCGCTGATCTCACGACATTAAGATTGAAACAAACCTCATTTTCAAAATTTTGAAACTTCGTGAGGCTTACCGAAATTGGATTCGATGGCGATTATCATTCAAGCATTTCATATTATTACCGTATTTCCTCTAAAATAGCCCTCCTTCTAAAATAGCCCTCCCCCCTACTTGGAAGACCTATATCTCAAGCTAGAGTGAATATTTTGCAAATCTGTCTTTCGCATTTTTTTAACTCCCACGAGCTCTACCGATTCCACTTTTTCGATTTTGGATTTCCACCCGAAAATCTCGAAATCGAATCCAAATTTTTCTGAAAATTGGAGGTTTGAATAAAATAGCCCGGGGGCTATTTTAGAGGAAATACGGTATACAATTTCATATATTCAACAGTCTCATATGAACTTTTCAGGTTTTTTAAATTGCCAAGGTGTGCATGTTTCAGCATACTAAGGCGGGCAATTGGTGAAAGTTTTCAACCAGCAATAATCACACCTCGGCTATGCCTCATTGGTCGCGATACTGCCCATGCGCAAAGATACACCACACTGATATTACCAAAACTTAACTAATTTTTATCTGCATCACTTGCTGGGTTTTACTACCGTATTTCCTCCAATTGCCGCCCCCCTCTAATTGCCGCACTCACCGTTTCCGTTTCTAGAAGTGTGCCGAGGCCCAATGCTTTTCAATTTAGAAAAGAGAAACCACAAGTGAGTGTAGACTGGACAAGTGCTTGCTCTGTTCATCAAACCACTGTGCTTATATTCTGTCTTGGTCTTTCACTCATATTCACAGCTTTCGACCAGGACTTTAGCAGAGAGCTGTTGCATAACGTAATATCAACTTTCAATAACTTAATTTTTATGTATATTTATTTTTGCAGTGCTCCATCGTGGTAGCTATTCAGCAAAAAAATATAGCCTTCTGGCTGATTACTCTATTAATACTGGTGCACTCACTGTCGGCACTTCTTTGGTATTTCCTAAGTGGCACCAAAAAGAAGCCGAAGTCACTTTTTGGAAGCACTCCTTTGGCCTAGTTACCCTTGTGGAATGCCTATTCTGGCTCGTCACACTGTTCTTTACAGGAATTGTGATAGTCAACCAGTTCATTTCGGTCAGGGAATGTATTGAGGTTGGACTTAATTTGAACTGATTAGTAATTTATATTGGTTTAGTGCTCGATATTTGCCATTGAAATTTGCTTTACATTGGTTCCTCTGCTGATTTCTGTGCTCCACCCTGTTGTGGTTGCTTGGCTTAATGAAGCTGTAAGGAAAAATTGCGTGAACTTATTCCCTGTGTTAAGCAAATTCGTGCCTGCTGAAGAGTTGGTAAGTTTGCAAAGGAGTTAACATTGCCACAAAGGACGTGTTATTGGGTCAGGTCTGCGTACAAGGTCACGCAATTAAAATTCTAAAAAACCCAGAAAATTTGGTTGTGTGCGGGATCTGGTTGCGTGCGGATTGTGATGGTCAATCAGTTCATTTCGGTCAAGGAATGTATTGAGACTGGATGTGAGTAATCCTGATAGGGTATTATATGTCAGAAAGTTCTAGTAATTTCACAAAGTAAATTTATTTAGAATATTTTTTGGTGCCCTGCTGCATTTTATGACATGATCAAGTTTGGATTGTGCTCAGATATATTTTTATAAAAGATCAGGTTCAAATATATATATATATTCATCAGTTGGCAGCTAACTCGAGGGTGTTCATGTACCTCGAGTTAGAGTTCGAGGATGAATTCGAAGGTGTTCGTGCATATAACTTGGATTCCCTTGTGGTAATTTACAGGAACAGGCATTTCTCGCCAAATATGTCCCTTTTTGCACACTGAACCAGTACTGAAGCATCGTACTCATGCGGGCAGACTATCTCTCAAAATAATAGAAAATTGTAAATGTCTGATGAGTTTCAATGTTTTAACAACCGACCTCCCAAGCGTATATTTTATTGTCAAAAACAAGGATATTCAGAAACTGGACCTTTGAAGAAAAATCATAAATTCTCTGTGAAACTATGATCACTTTGCTGCAAATTTGTGCGCAATTCATAGCCTTCATTGCGCCCACAACTTTGAGTGTTTTACGCCTAGGTAAAATAGACGAGTACCATCTCGAAATTTCTGGTGGTTGAGGGTGGCCAAAAACAGCCTATTTTCGAAAGAGGTTTACACCATCTCATTCCAGCTTTTTTCTAAAACCTTTTGCACCATCGTGTTCACCGTTAAATTATGAGTTGAAAGCGGTAATTACTACGCTTGGGAGAGCAAGTGTTAACTTCAAAGTAGTGCTGTACAGTTTCAAATCGACCTGAACAAAATTATAGGCCAGGGTTTTACCTAGGATTGGGTTTCAAAGATCGTATTGAGTTTTCGACCATTATCTAACACTAATTTTTTCCCCGGAATTAGACCCAAGTAGGCTCCTACCTTGTCGAAATCAAAAACGGTATTGAAATTTGCAAAAAAAACTTTGATTATAAAAATATAAGAGCATGAAAAGAACATTTATTGTAGGACACCCCTCCTCTTCCACCACGTCTACCACTTCCTCACTCAAATGTGCGCATTTTGATCACCAAATCGCCAGAGACTCCAACATCAGCTAGAAGGTCTTTAATAACATTGTAACTTCTACTGTTAATCAAGCATACTTATTTTTCTTTTTTATTATTGAACGCAGCCATTTTGCATTAGGATTATATAGTTATTAAAATATAAATAAAAGATAGCATGATTTGTTGGTATATTCATGCAATTCACAAGGCCACAAACACATCCTCTTCAGCTGAGGATTCCACTCGGCTGTGAGGGAAGCAACGGTCATTTGGACATGTACGCACAGCTGGTTCAATAGCTACTCTGAACCAAACAACAATTTATAGAAAACATAAGTATTTTCGGAAATCTTTGTATTTTATTCGTATTCCAGAAAATCGGCTCTGTGCCTAGTTTTTTTTGCAAATATTCGTCGTTTTTCTTAATTTAACCGAAATCACACAATCTCCGATTTCAAATTTGTTGCTCAGTTGAGAATGCCACCCTCAAATTACCTTTAGGCTATTGTTATTTTTGGATTCGATACATGGTTTGGGACTCGAAACCGTCGATGACTCTGGTTTTTTCGGCTGAGTCATTGGTTTAGTTACACAAATCGAAATTTAGAATTCCAATTCCAAAAACGCACCTTTTGTCGTCCTTAGCCTGTGCAAACCCAACTCTAGACTGGCCGATGTCGAAAACGGTGTAGTAGCGTCCAATGAACACATCTCCCAGGATCCACAGCTCGCCCACTCTCTCTGGCAGGTCGATGCCCATGAAGCCGGACAAGCAGATTGTTTTGCCCATCGTGGACAGCTTCAGGGTGTAGTCCTCTCCCTTCAAAGCGTAGGACTTGCCAGCAATCATGAAGGAGACCTCTGGAAGAGAAGGCACTTTGTCACATGGATCATGTACTGAAATTAAGCAAGAATTTACAAAAGCAGCAAATTTTCGAGTGGTACCTCTCCATGGAACAGTGGCACAGCTCCAATGAATTTCTGGATGGCTTCGACTTGAGCTTTGGGACCAGCAATCAAAGAGGTACCAGTGTCAGCGATTGCCTAGATTAGGATGTGATTTAAATTACAGGATTAACTAGAATTTTTGAACAGGGTCATGGTTTTCTGACGGGAGCCCGTAAATTCCAAATGCCTAACAAGCCACTAAAATCTTAAAATTCCAAAGTTCAAAAGGCAAATGACTGGATGTTTGTTGAATTCATCCATCTTTTTAGCTCCTGGCCACCCATTGGAATCTTAGGCGTAGCAAGGGTGTCGATTTTGGCACTAGTAGAGTTGGCCCTCGCCCCTCATATTGATTTTTTGTTTTTTTTCGTTGCTGTTGATTTTTTTAACTTAGGCTTAGACAAAAAAAATTTCACAAAAGACAACAGGCGCCTATCGGCGCCTCAATCGTATTTGTTCCAATCTTTAATCCTCCAATCTTCCTAAAATGCAGCCTGAAATCCACCATCCCTCATTTGGAGACAAAACATTTTTTTAGAAGTGGGTTTAATCACACTTTATTGTGCTTAAAATAAAGCTAAGATGTTGTACTTCAGTGTTTCGGCGATATATCAGACATAAATTTGCAAAACATTGCAGACATATGTACTTAAAGGACCATGATTTTCGGGCGCAGCGATTGTCCCTGAGCCAGAGATTTCTAGTGGTACTCGAAAAGACGGGTTTGATCGAAAAGAAGGGGTAGATACTAATAAGGTCGTTACTAGATTCAGCCTCTCTTACCTTGTCCATTTTGAACTTTAAACTTTTGAAAGCACAAATAACAAACCTGGCATCCATTGCTGCAGGCTATTTTGCCATTTCCAGCTCCTCCGGTTACACCCTCCATTGCGAACTGCCAGTAGCCGCGACGAGTGACTGGAGTGTAGTTGATAGGAGCGACATAGCGTCGACTGTCCATACCTCCAATCGTGATCTCACCACCAAAGGCGTCGTCAGGGTTTCTGAAGACAGCAGAAAAAAATAAATTTAAATGGACAAGTATGTGAGCTACCTGTTTAGCCAAAAGGCAAACACCGGTTGTTGGACACGCCCTTGGTCTACCATTTGGTTGAACACTGGCTTAACTAAACAGAACCAAAGATAACTTGGAAAAAATTAAAAAGAAAAATTTCGATTACGCAAACTAAATAGGTAATCGGAGTCTAGATTTAAATTATGAATGCTCAAAAACGTCAAGAAAACCAAAAATCATGGCTATTTTTAGATCCCAGTGACAGCGTTATTTTCTAACCCGTCACTTAGTCTGAAAAGTGACATTGTGTGACTCACCGAATATTTCAAAGGTATGTTAGATTCATTACCTCCCAGAACAGCAATCTCAGGAAAGGCCATTCCCAAAATTCCATCAAATTTAGCAGCTACAAAGGTAAGTCCTGGTTCGCTGGTCGCCTCAGCAAACTCATCGTCATCCACGCAAATTCCAGCCACCTGAATCATTATTATTCTCAACTCGGTACTTATTCTTTATCACGCCCTTTTAAATTATTGTAATGTGGGTTACGGTGGTATAGTACAACATATGACGCGTTATGATGTGGATAAATTTATATTAATTTTGTTTAATACAACGTTAAATTTAAATTTAAAAAATTGAAAACCTTAACCAACTCATAAATAATTAGAAGGGCTCGTGATAAAGGATAAGAACCCTGAAGTTTTCTTTGAATCGATGACCAAAATCACTCACACAAACTCTGTCCTTAGAAATAAATCCCTTCATTGAGCCAGTTCCGTATTGGATCTGCATCTTGCGGCCATCCTCATTGTAGGTGGAGGATGCGGTGGAGTCGTATTTGTGGTGAAGCACTGCAATAGATAAATTTAGAGTTTTTAAAAGTGCTTTATGGAGCTTACAACAGGCGATGTCATATATGGGACTTCTTGGAAGGGATCCACAGATTGGACGAGCCGGTGTCGAAAATGACTGTGAAATTTTGCGGAGGTGTTCCAATAGAGATGACTCCAAGTATTGGGCCTAAAGACAGTCAAAATGTTTGGTTTCAAGGTAATAGGGTGATGAAGTATGCGATAAATCTTTTTCTGGCTTAAAATAGGGTAGAAGTCCAACGTAGGACATTGTCACTTCACTAAAACGAGGGAGTTTCGGACATACAAACCGCAAGCGCTGTCCGCCGAATAGAAAAACTAGGTGAATCCTGATAAATTCTCTATTGACGACACAAAAACTAGTAACAATGCTACCGAAAACTATTGCAAAAGGTATCGGCCTGTTCTTATAAATCTTTCAACAATATTTTTTAACCTAGTTTTATTATCCGAAAGTCCACAAACAATGTTGGGCGTGGTATGATGGCTAACGGTGAACAACAGCCTCCTGTTAAGATTGATGCGTTACTCAAAAACTACTCAAAAAATTAGATTTTATTATTATCCAGTAAAACTTTTAAAATTGTTGAATGGGGAATACATTTTCGGGTCATCGGCCTAGGAGCCCGCAAAAGTTTTGAACCCGGGTCTGCGTACCCAATTCAAAATTTCCGAGTGCTCGACAACTCTAATCATTTTCTAGTGAAAGGTTCCCAATATGGCGCTAGTGAAGAATGTGGTGCAAATTTCGCCTTGGTCCCGGGAGACGCTGTTGATTTTTCCCATATTTTTCTTGGTTCTCCTGTCGATTTCTAATGTGATCATAGTGATAAAATGACATAAAAAACAGCAGGAGGACCAAGGCATTTTCAAAAAAAAAAGATTTTTCAAAAAAAAATGAACAAGCGGAGACCAAAGACAAAATTGTACTGGATTCTCATTTAGCGCTTCCATTCCTTAGGGTTCGCAAAGTCTAAAAAGCATCTAAAATTTAAAAAAAAAGGAAAACCATTGACTATGCTTTTCTATGCTTTATACATACCGTAAATGCTATATTAATCGTCCAAGGGCGATTAATGTTAAGCTATTAAAAACAGAAATTTTTTCACTCACATCCATGTAGTTTTTGAGCAATTCATCAATTTCAGCATGAGGCTGTTGCTCACCGTCAGCCAACAACATCAATCGGTTCTTCAGGGCTTCATGACGATGCTTTAAAAAGCTGTCCAGAGAGCCGGAGTCCAGCAAAGTTTCATGGATGGTGTCCTGTTTGTAGAGTTGAACCCTATAAACCAAATAAAAAGATCTCTTGAAGCCTGAGTAATGATCCAAGTAATTACCGTCCATGTTGATGGTATCTAGCTGAGCTAACACCAAGAGATAAAAATAAGAGAGCAAAAGGCAGTAGTCGACTCATTTTTACTTGGCCGAATCAACAACTGGACTATTTTGGTAGGTGGTGCTGGCAGTGTCAATCACTTGATAGCCTTCACTGCTTGTATGGCCTAAGAAGACTCTGTGTTATCACAAAAAGGGCACAAAAAGAGGGGAGACATACACGGAACAGGGCAGCAAAAAGATAAGAGCGGCAGTTTCGCTGACATTGCAGCTGATTATTTCCCCTCCAAATAACAAACAACACTTTGAGGTTGTTAAGAAATAAATCACCAAATTCCAATAGAGTTGTGATAATAATGCGGACACCAAAATTACGAATTTTTGAGATTTCATTGCCATACCAAATACAGGGCAAAAAATTACGCAAACCTTAAATCGTATCGAAAATAGCAGAAAACGTTTTTTCATATCCGAAAATGTAGCCCTGCATCATCGCTACCAATGAGAAGAGATATATGCCAGATCGAGGGGGTGTGAAGACGAGACACTATTTTAGGTGTGAAACTCATTTTTCTAGTCAAATAGAAAGGATTTTTTAATTTCTCACCAAAATTTACTTTAAGCTTAAAAAGAAACAAATTAGACGTTTTGAAAAGCCGTGGATTACAATGATTACGGTCATTTTAATCACCTCGGTCACAATAATTTATTTCAATATATAAAAAAGTGTAATAAAAAATTGATTAAGTTCAATTATAAAATTAATATTTTAGGATGTTTATTTGTACTAACAACATGTTAGAACTTAACTGCAACAAAAAATGAATATTCTACGGATCATTTGGATACCAAATCAGAAATCAAACTATCAAAAAGTAATGCGCAGATTAACAGATTTGTCCGCGCCTAGGCCTTTCCGGGTTATTTAAAATTTACGCTTTTTGGCAACTTGTATTTTCGTGCTTATTCGACAGAATTCTTTTTATGGCAGCTCACGTTGAGAAGGGCTGAAATGTATGTCTCGAGTTCAAAAAAACGGGCAGCGAATGGTTGCGTAATTTTAAACTGCGCAAATTCACATTGCGCAAAAGTTCAATTGCGCAGATGCGAAACGCGCCAAAATCAAATTGTGCAAATGCAAATTGCGAAAAATCGTGATAAGGCTAAAGATTGCTGGGACTAATGTTGGGCCATACATTTTCAATCAAAATCGTGGTTCCATTTTCACTTGCGTACAATGTTCCCTCTAACAATTCGACATGCCAGTATTTAAGACGAAATCCGGTGAATTGATTTTAGCGCAATTTGAATTTGCTCGATTCGATTTTGGCGCAATTTGCATTTGCGCGATCGGCATTTGCGCAATTTGAAGTTCGCGCAATGTGAATTTGCGCAGTTTGAAATTGCGCAATTGCTCGCTGCCCCCAAAAACATGAAAATGCAGAGCGCCAAAAAAGACCGAATTTCAAATAACCAGGAAAAACAACAACTCTGTTAATCATTGCATTAATTTTTTAATGATTTGATGTATCAATTGGTATCAAAATTACGCGAAGCTGCAGTCGACTTTTAAAATTTTAGCGGTTATAGTGAGAATTATTTGGAACTTCTAACAAGGAACTAAATTGTTTATTTAACAAAACTTTAGAAAAATGCTAATGTTAAACGACTGCTTACCCGACTAAATTTTTATTAAAAGTAGACTTTCGATATAAGGCCATCTTGATAAAATCCCACTCTCGATACAGAGCTCCCTCTAACAGGACTTTTATATTTAGCCTTAAAACGGGAGGCAACTTCATATATGCATGGTCGGGGTGTACATCTTGTTTTTTCTTCATTTTGATAAAGATAACTATTTTCTAAGAAGACCAAAATGTTTCCGGCTAAACTACAGTATATTTAGTCCTCAAAAAAAGGCTTTCGACCACTTTTTCAAGTGCTTTAGCACCTGAAAGAAAACATATTTTTTAAGTGTTAGAAGATAACTTTTCAAAAAAAATTCTACCAAATTTGACTTTTTGTTTTGGGGACTAAAGCACACACCAGATAAGAGTATCTGGATACCTTAAAAAGATGGAATTTGAACATAATTTCGTTGACTGCACCCTACCGCATAAAGAAACTCTGGTATGCATACTGTTTTCATGCATCCAGAGTCACTTTTGAGTGTATTGTCTCTAAGGTATGTGGGTGTGAGCATCTCAACCCCAAGCAACCAAGCCCCTTCGGGGCGCTGGAGGCTTGATGGGTTGAAGATGCGCGTACTCACTTACCTGAGACATGATTCCGAGACGTAATCATGATCATAAAAGGCATATAGAGTCTATTTTTGCCACGGCCCGAGTTGAAAAACATGTTAAGAGAGCCAAAAACACAATCATCTACTTTTTTCATCATTATACCATGAAAGTGGTCCGTTTTATTCATTTTCCGTTCCAATTCCTGACGAAAACATTCAGCCGTGTGGGAAGAGTCAACTAAAGTGTTACTGAATTAAAACAAAAAAGTAATTATGGCTTCAAAACGAAAAAAACTTTTTAGCTTTTATGAAAAGCTCCGTCGATAAAAAGAAGTCGCGTCAAATGCTGGCACTCTTATTTAACTTCGCTCAATTAGGAATGTAGATGCATGATTCTTGAGTCATCTCTTTCATAAAAAATTTTGAACAATGATTCGTGTTATCTTTTGCCTGTGGTTTACATTCATTTATGAGAATGAATCTTTTGAAAAAATATTTTAAAATTATAAATGTCATCGAAACACATGTGTCATGCTATTTTTACGCTATTTGGCTACATGCATGCTACTATGCTATTTTTGTGTAAGGACTCGCCCGAACGTTAACAACCAGTATTTGTCCGAATCAGGGTTAGTGTTCATAGGGAACATAATATGGGGACAATTAACCAGCATTATATTTGAGTTCAAACTGGCTTTGGTCTCAACAAGAATTAATTGCACCAGGGGTGGTAGTAACAATCAACGGATAAAATCCGCGGATAAAAACCCGTAGTAAATATCACGGATAGAAATATCCGCGTATACGGATCAAATCCGCGGATTTATCCACAGCTAAGGATAAATCCGCGGATATATCCACGGATTTATCCGCGTATAAAATCTGCGAATAAATATGAAAAAATAAAAAAAGTTAAACTACTATTTTTATGTTCTCCTTAAAGCAGGAAAATGTTTTATTCATATTTATTCACGAGTTATTTTACAATATTAGTCAAAAAATATTTTCGCACCGTGTTTTTGAAGAATTTTGCACAAGTATTCTCTTAAATCTGTCAAAAATTTTAATAATTTCTACAATAAGTCTACAATAAGTTGTTTGGAGGAACTTTATATTTAATTTTTAGCCTCACAGGTCCAAAAAATATCCGCAGCTACGGATATTTTTTTGCATTAAGTGCTAGCTCTGATTGCCGATAAGAGATTTAGATGATTGTAATAAAATCTGAAGATAAAACTTGTTTATTTTTGTTTGCAAAAAACTGATTTTCAAAAAGTGGACTGAACTCCGAGATATTTTATTTTTAGCCATCGAAGTTGTTACTACTATTGTTACTACGGCCCCAGAAGTCAGAAAAAGTAAAAAACTTTGTTTGGAGGAACTTTATATTTTAATGCCAATGCTCCATTTTACTTACACAAATTTCCTTGACCAAAATTTTGCTCAAATCACAGCCCGATTTTTTATGCTTGCCACTAATAGTATTTTGAACGTAGGTTCGTCTCGCAGGGAATGTTGCATTGTCATGCTATATACAGTTATTCACAAGCTGGTGATACAACACACCAGTTTAACAACGCTTCAATCTGATAACTTTCACAAAGAACAGTTTAATCCTCCAGACGAATGCCCGAAGACAACCAATCGAACGAAATTATGGTGTTGCGGAATGAAGTGGAACGCTATAAATCTCTGTAAGTTTTCAATGCTGTATATTTTATCAGCATTTGTGCTCAAAATACTCCTTTTTTAGCTACGAGCAAGAGAGAGAACAATTCATTGAGTTCCAGAGTTATAGCAAAGAGGTAGTTTACACGTTTTTGTAGTGAAAAACAGGAAAATAACTTCTTTGTTGATTTTAAGCTGGAGACCGAGCTGGACATAGAGCTTACGACCCTGAAGAAAAAAGTTTCGGAGCTAGATGGATCTAATAGGAGAGCGTTTAACGAGCTAGAAAATTACAAGGTAACTTTATTCACATATTAACATTCCTGAACCAAGTGAATTTTCCAATAAGCTTCTCCGCCCGGATTTAAAATCGTATTTCGCCTGTGTGTTTTTGATCCACCTTTCACAGACTACTGTCAGGCAAATTACTAACTGATTTTTAGCACGTTTCACTGTTTGAAAAGTGAAAGGTAACCGTCCTAAAAGCAGTCTTTAAAGGGGTATACCCACGTTAATAAGAGGTGGCGCCCGGGAATTCGAAAAATTTTCCTAATCATTGGACTTCTGTACGGATTTTTGGTACTTATTGGGTTGGGTCACACCTCATATTTTTGGTGTATGATCAATTTTTTAACGTCTCTTTTTTACGGATTTATTATATTATTATCACGTCGTAAATCACTCGCAAAATTTCGTCAATCCTGAAGATGACGAAATCCATACGCAGGGCGTCGAAAGTATGCATCAAAAGCTGAAGAACCGTTATAAGAAGAATATGGTACAGCCCGTTCCCACTTAGTCAGTTATTACATTGAAGAATTCTATGGCGAAAATCATTTGACGGTCCTGATGTGCTCTATCATTTTTGGAAACAAGTATCTGAATATTATGTGTGCGAAAAGTGATATTGATTGATAGAATTGAGGAACTATTGAATAAAATTATTATGTGGCGCTGTTTTGTAAAAAAATATGAGGTGTGACCCCAACCCAATAAGTACCGATTTTTAAACTTGGTTTCTAACGATACCACACCTAAAATAAATCTAGGCCTTGTTTTGTTAGAAACCAAGTTGAAAAATTCGTACAGAACTTCAATGATTAGGAAAAAATTTTGAGTTCCCGGGGACAAAGCTTTTTTCTGCAGCTAAAAGACTTTTTTTGAATCTACCGTATTCTCTCTATTAGTTCCACATGTAGGATTATTTTTCAATCGTCCGAAAATCGGAAAAATTGGAGATCGATCTCGAGATTTTGGTGAAAATTCAAAATCTTAAGAGCGAAATCAGTAAAGCTCGTGAAAGTTAAGAAAATGTAATAAACAGCTATGTTAAATTTATTCTCTGAGCTGAGATACAGGTCCTCAAAATTGGGAGTGTGGGTTTAATAGAGAGTGTGGAACTAATAGAGAGAATACAGTAAAAGACTTTTTTTGCATCTAATTTTTTTGCAGCTTAAAGCCTTTTTATTGCATCTAAAATACTTTTTTTGCAGCTAATCGACTTTTTTCTGCAGCTATTTTTTAAATTGAAAATCTGCTTATTTTATGCTTGTATTGTTGTTTTCAGCGAGGATTATTATACAGTTGAAAAGAGGAGGGTATGAATCATATTTTGAACTTTCAGGTTCAAATCCCCTCGGTGCACACCCTATTTTTTACTTCATTTTTGATGTTTTCGCACAATTTTGTTATTAAAAGGTTGCTCAGGCTCTTTTCTATCCAGCTAACTATCAGCAAAGGGTTTCATAAACTGCTGGAGCTCACTAACAAGCCATGACTTCGCTTACGCCTTCTTTTTATCCGAAAATACATCATTTTCGGGTTCTTCTCACAGCTTTGAATGTTATATATTCCACTGTTACTTGTCACTGCTTCTTTTCTATACGCTTAAAAGGCATCTAAGTGTCGGACTCGAGTTCATCAAGTGCAAACAATTTTAAACTGGGAATGACGCTGCGGTCGTAGGGTTCCGATACCAGTTTATTGAAAAGTTAATATCATATTTTGAGAAGTCAACAAAATCGGTAGCAAAGGAGGTGATGAAAACAAAAGGAATGACTTCTAGCTGGTTGCATTAATTTTGATGATCATTAGCTAAAAATCAAGGTAGTTGCCAACAGCAAAGCAGTGCTGGAAATGACATCAATGATTGATGGATACTTTTTGGCCCTAGAAGTGGGTTAACTCACTAAAATGAAGTAAAAAATAGGGTGTTCACCGAGGGATATTTGAACCTGAGAGCTCAAAATATGCTTCGTACCCTCCTCTCTTTAACTGTATAATAATCTTAGCTGAAAACAACAATACAAGCATAAAATAAGCAGATTTTCATTTTAAAAAATAGCTGCAAAAAAGTCCTTTAGCTGCAGAAAAAGTTCTTTAGCTGCAAATAAAAGTCGATTAGCTGCAAAAAAAAGTCTTTTAGATGCAAGAAAAAGTCTTTTAGCTGCAAAGGCAATTAGCTGCAAAAAAAGTCTTTTAGCTGCAGAAAAAGTCGATTAGCTGCGAAAAAACGTCTTTTAGATGCAAAAAAGGCTTTTAGCTGCAAAAAAAAGCTTTGTCCGTTCCCGGCACCACCTCTTATTAGCGTGGGGATACCAGGGCACTGCACAGGGTATAATTTTAAATTAAAGTTATACCTAAATAATACTATTTTGGTATAAAAATAGTATATTACTTTTATACCCTGGATATAAAGTATAAGTCAATACCTTTATACCCTGGGTATTGTTTTATACCCAGGGTATACAATCATACCCTGGTCAATTTGAAGCAAATTTTTAATTCTAGCGCCGGATTCATGTTCAGCATGGTTGATTTGCTTGAAAAACTGCCCTTAAAATTTGAACTTCACCATCAAATTTCAAATTCCACTAGAGACAAAAAATATTCGAATATCGACTTTTTTGAATTTCAAATGTTTGTTGTCTTGAGCGGAATTGTACTTTTAGCAGTGAGTTCACAATTTCAAGCGCAGTTTTCTAAGTAAACCAACCATCCTGAACATGAATCCGCTATCAAAATTAAGGGGTGTACTTTATAGGCTTGAGGTTGCACTACAATTTCTCTAACTGTTGCTGTGTTAAGGATACCATCAATGTTGATGATAGATTCATGCTCGCCGTAGTTGATTTACTTAGAAAACTGCGCTTGAAATTGTGAACTCACTACTAAAAGTACAATTCCGCTCAAGACAACAAACATTTGAAATTCAAAAAAGTCGATATTCAAATATTTTTGTATCGAGTGGAATTTGAAATTTGATGGTGAGGTTCAAATTTTAACGGCAGTTTTTCAAGCAAATCAACCATGCTGTACATGAATCCTGCGTTAGGATTAAAAATTTGCTTCAAATTGGCCAAAATATGATTTTATACCCTGGGTATAAAACAATACCCATGGTATAAAGGTATTGACTTATACTTTATACCCAGGGTATAAAGTAATACTATTTTTTATATCTTCTTGGGTATAAACTTGGTATTAATTTCATTAAAGGCACGTTCACAATAAAACAAAATCTCGCACCCACACCCACACTCTCTATTGTGAACACTCGAAATCCCGCACCCACACTCAGACCCACACCCGCACCCGCACTCGTGTTCACAATTGCGTTTGAAAATCCCGCACTCACACTCAGACCCACACCCGCACCCACACCCTGTTCACAATGATGAGTGTGGGTGTGGGAGCGGGTGTGGGTGCGGGTGTGGGCAAATCTCACACTAGTTGTAAATCTCACACCCTGTTTTTCAATGGGCCTTATTTTACTCCTTCAAACCATTTGCTTCAACCCAAGGTTTTATTTCAGGCTTGTTTTTTGTTGTTGTGTTGTATCTCATATATATATTTTTGGGTACATCTTCTCGGTGTAGCTCAATTACACCGAATTACTCCGATTGTCTACCTAGAACTATATTACCACGATTTTGTCAGTCAATAATTACAACATTAGATTACCAAGTGTTCAGTTCTTTATTTTTTCAGTACAATACGTTAGTATCTATGTGGCTGCACACAGTTAATAGTACTCATTGGCTTGTACTCAGTTTATGTTAACCAAGTTGTGGTACCCAGGTGATGCGCAAGGTGATGCGGTGGTACCTTGGTAATATTAGTACGTCGTTATTGTAGTATTTGGCAGTATGTTAGTGGTGCACAGCTTGAGTTACCTTGGTGGCAGTATCTTAGTGGAGGTACCTTTGTGGTGGTGCTTTGATGGTGGTACCTGGGTGGTGCTATCTTAGTGCTGGTACCAAGTTGGTGGTACCTTTGTGATGGTACCCACAAAGTGTTACCTGGGTAGTTGTACTCAGTGGGTGGTACCCAGGTGACGGTTTCCAGGTGGTGGTACCCAAGTAGTGGCTTTACCTTGGTAGTGGTACCCACGTGGGGTGATTTAGACGTGGGAGGATCGCGGTAGGTAGGCGGCGATTCTTGTAACCACTATCAATTCGCCACTCCCCAATAGTTCACCAACCTCTAAAAAACATTTTCTCTTTACAGAACCCATATCGGGTTAGTGTTGTATCCAGGTTCGACTGTAGTAGTACCTTGGTGCTTGTACCAGGGTGGTAGTATCTTGGCAGTGGTTATCTTCATGGTGGAATCTTCATGTTACACTTCATGGTATCTTCATGGTGGTACACAGGTCGTTCCCAGGTCAAATCCTCTTAAAATTTGCAGAAACTACCCCAAATCACACCAAAACAGCCTAATATTAGACAACACGTCCAAAATGATTTATTTATCAACAAAAACATGTAACAGTAATAGCGGACAAAGCACTAACAACGGTACATAAACAAATTTCAAAAATATTCTCACATTTTTCATATTTTATTGTTCCCAATAGCAGCATCCTGCCGTAGTCCAACTCGTCTCCAGGAAATGGTCGCATAATGTTGTCTCTCAAAGGGAACGCTGCATCTCCGACAATGAAAAGAGGTGTGAAAACATCAGTTCCAGAAAGATTTTTCGCTTCTGGCAGATTAAGGACCTTGCGATCAAGAGCCTCTTTGAAAGAGCATTTGCCGAAGATTCCTGAAAAGTCGGAAAGATTGAAAGTCAGAGAAAAGAAGTCGCCTAGAAGAAGAAAGCTTACCACCGTCACTGTCCTTGCCATAATTTCCTACATCTGCATACACGCACTTGTAGTCGGCATCACAAATTTCAAGAAGCACAGTCGAAAACCACCTTTGTAATTGTAATGCAAGGAGCCAGTATTTGTTGGAGCATTCAGCAGAATGTGTTTGCCATCAATCGCGCCTTTGTTTAACTTGTTTTATCACAACTGCATTGAAAACCCGTGAAATTAGCCTACCAATTGTATTTGGAGAATTCAATTTTTCCAGAACTTTGTAGCAATTCTATTCCATTCTTCGGCTGTTGATGGAGTTTTTAAATACTTCGGAGCAAGATGTAGACGAATGGTCATCCTTGCCTGCGAAAGAGTGAAAAATAATGATCGCTATGTTATGATAAAAAACCTACTTTTCTTAAGCTCCTTCCCGATTTTTCCCAGACGGCTCCATTCGATACTTGCTTCTTGTACTCCGAATGGCCCATGTCCCACAGAATTGGATAGAGCAAGACGATACCGATTAGCTTGCTTTCGAACTCTTCCTCTGCTTTGAGATCGTCACCGCTCAGATTCTTCCTTTTCCGACTAGCCATATTGCTTGAATGACGATGGAGATGTCAAAATACCTGAAATTATACATTGACAGATTATGGACGGATAAATTATGTATATGATGTCCATAGATAAATAGTTATGGATAAACGTGGTAAAAAGGAGAACAAATATATAAATAACAAAACAGAAGGAGGAATTTGAAGATAAGTTGTCTAGAACACAATACAATCGACGATTACTAGGTTCGGTGAGCGTTGGATTTCAAAATCTCATTGTGAACAGGGTGTGAGTGGGGGTGTGGGACTGAGTGTGGGTGCGGGATTTTCAAAATCTGATTGTGAACAGGGTGTGGGTGCGGGTGTGGGTCTGAGTGTGGGTGCGGGATTTTCAAACCCATTGTGAACACGAGTGTGGGTCTGGGTGTGGGTGCGAGTGTGAGTGCGGGTGTGGGTGCGAGATTTTGGGATATGTGAACGTAGCTTAATAATTATATCCTGTGCAGTACACTGGGGGATACCCCTTTAAAAACTAATAAAAAAGACAAAACCAAGAACACCATTTCGAATCAGGGACTGAACCGATAATTAGAGGTTTACAGTGAAATGACATTTTTTTTCGTTCCATTGTGGTTTTGGCTTTGGCTTAGGACTATTGCGCCAGAATAGAAAAGCGAAACTCGAAAATGTTTTTCTTACTTTTCATAGTTTATCAAAACATATTAAAGTCCGTCCTAAAGTACGTTACCCTAACCTGCCCACAAGCCACAAGAAACCAAAGGGAGACCAAGTTGAAAAGCGCATCCACAACTACTATAGCGCTGCTTTCTTGTGAAACACTCACTTTTTAGGTCACTTTTTGAAAACTTTAATTTTCGAAGTTGGTGTCCTTGATTAGGAAACCGGTAGAGGCTCGCGATTGCGCTAATAAAAATCGGGGTTGGTTGGGCGAAAAAAAATTTTCTGGTCAAAAACACTTTTTGGAAAATTTCTCATCAAAGAAAAAATTTTTTGGTGTGAAAAAAAATTCGTGTGTACATAATGAACGTTGTGCGCCAACCAGTGTTTCCAAAACACAGAAACAGAATAAGAACATAACAGAAGTGACATAGAAAACAGAATTTTTTCAAAAACAGAAATAGAACAGAATTCTGTTATGTTTCTGTTCGAAAACAGAAACAGAACAGAATTCTGTTCTGTTTCTGTTTTCAAACAGAAACATAACATAATTCTGTTCTGTTTCTGTTTTCAAACAGAAACATAACAGAATTCTGTTCTGTTTTCAAAAAATTCTGTTTTCTGTTCTGTTTCTGTGATGAAAAAATTCTGTTTTATGTTATGTTCCCTGCCCAAACCGATCCTTTTTTCGTTACTATTTATTGCTCAAAATTTTTTATTTCCGAGCTTCGATGATTATTTTTCATCTTTCAGGACCCAATGTCAAGTACTGCTGAAAGTTCGCCTTTGTCGCAATCAAGTGTCGGGAGCAAAGCAAGAGTAGTAAGCCGTCGTGGACAAATTTGGAGCAACTTCACCGAGGAGATCGATGCTACGGGCTGTACAATCGTGGTTTGCCGAGAATGTAAACAGGTATTCCATTTTTATTCTGTGTCTCAAGTCGACTACATAATTTTTGGCAGGTTTTCAAGCATCCATCTATGGCAAGCACTCTTTCGTATCACTGGATTAGAAGCATCCGAACAAAGAGCAGCCACCAGCGAATTTAAGAAGATCCGACATCACCTCGAGGCCGAGAACAAAGTAGGTCACTTTCAATTTAACCGCATGACTCGTCCTACTACCGCTTTCAGGAAGGAAAAAATTCAACAAGCTCTTACGTCCGCTCTAGCCATACCGGATATTCGATAAGCATGTTCGTTCATCCGTTGATGCGAGGTCTATTTACAGAGTTGAACCCAAATGTGGAGGTATGAAAATTGACACGGTTATTCTATTTATCCAGCAAACTCTAGCCTACTAAATTTTAGTTGCCGAGAAGTTTCGATACGCTCAAGTGCATGCTGGTTTCAAGATGCGCCGCTGTTCAGAAATCAGTCAAAGCAGCCTTGGGAGATTTGCGCGTTCGCCCTTCTATCACTTGCGACGTTTGGTCGGATTCAAATATGAAGCACTCTTACATGGGTACTTATAAGCTTTTGCTTTTGGTCATAGCATGAATAATTTAGGCATAACTTTGCATTGCATTGACAGGCTACAAGTCTTCGCCGCGTCTTTTTGGGTTTAAAGGAATTGCAAGGGTCGCATACGGGCTTTCTTTTAAGGGCACAGGCCGAAGAATTGCTAAGTGAATATGGCTTCAATACGCGGATGCTCTATAAAGTAGTCACGGATTCCGGGAGTAATATGATCAGTGCATTCAAAGACATTCTTCTGGGTTGGTTACGTTTCAAATCTATGCTTTGCCATTATTTGCACTCAGTTTAACGGATCATGTAATTTCAGTCGATGTGAAATCGTCGCAATTCGGAGATGAATATGGTAGGCGCGAAGAAGAAGACGAGGAAGAACTGGACTGGCTGGTGAATGAATACGATGGAGAGAAACTTGACCTGCTACTGAAGTAATTATTTCAATGATGATGTTCTACTTCCAACCATAGCTTATCCTTGCTTTAGAACTGCGTTTCCAATGAGGATTAGATGCTTTGCCCACAGTTTACAGCTAGTGATTCTGAAGTTTTTCGACGAGCAAGTTAACAGTAATGAGGGATACAAAGTAATGCGGAAACTTATCGGGAAATTTCGGCACTCGGTCAGCGCTACAACGGTGAGTTTTTTTACGATAATTTGTTGTTTGTATTAAGTCGAATTTACTTACTCAGGAGCTAGATGAATTGAGTGGGAAAACTTTGCTGGCACCAAGTGGAACAAGATGGGCTTCTTTCATCAAAGTTATTGGACGTTACTTGGAGGTATCTGAAGCTGTAAACTCAATTGCTATCAAGAAAAAATGGACTTTTCCTAATGCAGATCAAGTTCACGTATGTTTTCACTCAGGTTTACCTGTTTATTGTGTACGCCCTTACAGTTTCTCACATCGGTGTATAAGCTTACGCACATTCTGATCGATGTGCTAATCCGTATTCAAGGAGAAACATACGTAACAATCTCGCGGTGCATTGGATACCTGAAAGCCACAAAAAAGGGAATACTCAAAGCGAAGGTTAATGGTTAAATTCGATTAACAATCGTTTGTCGAGTTAATCATCACATTCAGGATGCTGTGGAAACAAAAGACCTTGCTTGCGCACTCGGTTCACTGCTGGATAGGCGTTTCTCATGGATGACCGAAGTGCTGGATAACAACTTTGACTCGATCTACATTATGGCGGCGGCTTTTGATCCGAACACAGTGCATTTGCTCAGCAAGGAAGAATTGAATCTTGCCATTTCGTCGATCCAGCCATTTGTAAGTCACTTGATCTTAAACGTCTATTTTAAGTGTTTATAATATTGTAGGTGGAGTACCATCCTGAGCCATCAGAGAGAAACGTCTCAAATATTGCGCAATCATCAGAGCTGGATGTGTTTCTGGAAGAAATAGCACAAGAGGAGCTGAAAGAACGGCAGCAAGAGGAGGGAGTCCATGCTAGCGCGAAATCCTGGATCGGTGACGTACTCAAGCGTGGGATAACAGCGAGAGCTTCTTCAAATACTCTCATAGATGTTCTCAAGTACTGGTTTGCCTTGCTAGATACTGTAAGCTTTGATTTGGCAGTGCAAAATTATTTAAAAACTGTTTTTTGCTTTAAGGAATACCAATCAATCGCTATACTCGCCTTGGAGGTTTTGTCTGTCCCTGCGACAAGCGCACCAATCGAACGCATCTTCTCATTGCCGGCTTAGCGACACGAAATCAAAGAAATCGGACTGAACTTGACCTGTTAAATTCGCAACTTATCGTTTATTGTAACTTGTTGTTCGAGAAGAGTGCGTAAAGTTGTCATTGTTTTGTCTGCTTTTGTTCTAATAAAGAGTGCATATAATAAGCGAGGTATCAAATGTGGGATTGTGGGAGGTCGGTCTGTGGGAGTATCTGTTGATCGAAGCGTCTAAGAGAGCAGATGAAAAATGTTTGGGTTGTATGTAGCAATCAGTTAAATATTAATATAAACTGCTTGACTGTTCGATCACAGAAACAAAACATAAAACAGAATTTTTTCATCACAGAAACAGAACAGAAAACAGAATTTGTAACATCTCAGAAACAGAACAGAAAACAGAATTTTTTGAAAACAGAAACATAACAGAATTCTGTTCTGTTTCTGTTTTCAAACAGAAACAGAACAGAATTCTGTTATGTTTCTGTTTGAAAACAGAAACAGAACAGAATTCTGTTCTGTTTCTGTTTTCAAAAAATTCTGTTTTCTGTTCTGTTTCTGTGATGTTACAAATTCTGTGTCTGTTTTCGAAATTCTGTTCTGTGTTTTGGAAACACTGGCGCCAACTCATTGCGCGTCGAATAAAAAAAGTTTGGGTCGATAAGAAAATTTTTCAGAGGGGCGTGGCCACTTTGGTGGAGGTGGTCAAAACTGAAAATTCGGAAAATATTAAATTTCAAAAAAATTCAAATTTTGTCTCGCGAGGAATTCAAAATATGGCGAATTTTCTTGAATTTAAGGGTAGTTTTATAAGTAAATCGACCCTGCTGAGCACGAATCCGTGTTAGAATCACATGTTTGCTTATAAAAATTTTTTGCTCAAAAATTGGTCGAAAAGTGGCTTTTTGACAAAACCACAGGGGGACCAAGGCATACTTTTTAGTGTTACAGGTTCGAATCCTGCTGGTAGCTGGTATTATAAAACTGCGCGAAAATGCCTAGAAAAAGTCGAAAACGGCTGAATTGGCGAATTGACTGAAAAGGGCCAAAACGCCCAAATTGGGCCAAAATGACGGAAGGGCATAACGCCAAATAGGGCCAAAATGACCGAAAAGGGCCAAAACGCCCAAATAGGGCCAAAATGACCGAAAGGGCCAAAACGCCCAAATAGGGCCGAAAAGACCGGAAAGAGCTAAAACGCCCAATTGAGCCAAAATGACCGAAAAGGGCCAAAACGCCCAAATTGGGCAGAATACCAATAAAGGGCGGAAACGCCTAAATTGGGACAAAATGCTTGAAAAGGGCCAAAACGATCAAAGGGACAAAACGCTCGAAAAGCACCCAAACTCTTAAATCAGGCCGAAATGCCGTAAAGGGCCAAAACGCTCAAACGGCCAAAATGACCAAAAAGTGTCAAAAAGTTCAAACTCAACAAGGCTAAACGCCAAACTTGGGCCAAAATGTCCGGAAGGGCTAAACGCCCAACTTGGGCCAAAATAAAAGTGTTCGGCGCCAACGAAGTGCCGCGAAGCGGCACCAGTGTGCACCCAAAACATGTGGGCGCCATATTCGGCGCAAACGAAGTGCCGCGAAGCGGCACCAAACAATAGTTATTACTGAAGTATATAGTATTTAAAGTTTAACATTAAAAGACCAATATGATTAATTCAATTAGACAAAGGCTTGGAGCAGGAGCGAAGCGACCTGCTGGACACCGCATGTGCGGTGGCGCGCCTTCTAGTCCTATTCTAACTAGTCAAGGGCAAAAAATTGAAAATGTGTTCATATTTCTGATGAACATACGAAAAATTTCGAATAAAACTGACAGAAACTGTCTTGTGATCTGTTTTTGTTGCTGTCTTAATTTAACTTGCCATAAATGCTCGAATTACCCGAACCACACTGAATAAAAGAAATATGTTTTTGTTCTTTTTTTGACCCATTTTTGCAGACCACTCTCAGGCAAGTTACCCTCTATTTTGTAGGTCATCTCACCAGCTTCAAAAAACAGTGGTAATTTTCCGAAAGCTTTCTGCAAAAACAGGAGGAAAAACACAACGCCAAGAACACGATTTAAAATAATAAAGTGGTCGCCCACCAAATAAGAGCATTTAAAATACTTTCTTATTGCAGTCTCGATATGAAAAGGAACGAAAAGAATTTATTGCCACAGAAAACCAGCTCAGAGCCAAATTGAACACATCCGAAGAAAACTGCAAAGAGGCCAAGCAAAAGTTAAGGCGCGTGGAACAATTGAATGATGATTTGGAGCGCAGGGAAAGGTAGTTTTAAGCTTTGGATTTTATATCTCACAACCACAATCTATTTAAGGATACAAGCACAAGAGCTTCTCGACTGGGCTAACCGCTACGAGAAGTGCCTAGAGCGATGTGCATATCTGGAAGCGGGTGTTCTCAACGGCCAGGTGATTTAGCTTTGAATTTAAAAGCTTGCAGTAAATAATGATCCAGCAAATAAGTTCAGCCAGAAGAGGCCGAGTCAAATGGATCAATACTATCTTCGGAAGTGTTAGCAGACAGAACAAACCTTTTCCAGCAAAGCATAATGAACTCATCTTCCTTGAATTCACCCACAAACACCAATCACAAGAGTATGGGTAAGCTTTTTTCTGTTTTTTTTAACATTGCCTTATCACTAATCACATATGAGCAAATCTTTAACGTCTCCTCATGTCTAGCCAGTTTGATCGAGTAGAGGATGCACAGACTCCTCTTACGGCTGACTATTATCGTAACCCTAGAGCGCAACTTGTCATTAGCTGTTGTCAAGGCTGATATTTCAGTGCTTGATAAAACCGGCTGGAACTTCTATTTTCTATCAACAGCATCTCCTCTCCCTCTTAGAGAGGAGCTTCTATTGGAGAGGAGGCTTCTAATAGAAAGGCGGCTTCTATTTTTCTCGTCTCTCTCAAGGGAGGGCTTCTATTAGAGAAAATACGCTAAGTCAAAATCTCTTTTCGCTTCAAGTACTTAAGTACTACTCTAGTAGCACTAGATTCAACAATCACTTAATAAAATGACCTTTTCCTTTTAAAGGAGCATGGCTTCCTACGACTAAATCAATTGTTGATATTTGAATTCCCGGGGACAAAATCCTACACTATGGTTTTCGTATACACTCATTTGGGCGAAACTCATTTGGGCGCCCTCATTTGGGCGAAACTCATTTGGGCGCCCTCGTTTGGGCGCCCTCATTTGGGCGCCCTCATTTGGGCGCCAATATTTTATATTGGTTTTAAATGTCTCAGATAGTCTGAAAAGGATATGTTAACCCCAGGGATAGTAGGGAAACCATCACGTACCCACATGTAAAGGTATCCAGCTCCATAATCCTGAAATTTTACATTTAGTGAAAATCGATCAAAATCCATTTTATCCTATCCGAAATCAAGTGCTAAACATGTTTTGGTAGTTCCATAACATTTTCATTTGGTGTTGCCACCTGAAAACCTGGGTACCACCACCATTTCTGCCCACTCTTTAAGCCCACTCATTCCTCACAACATTTTGTGTCCCCAAGTTAGTGAACTCGGACTAGCAAAACATTATAATTTTAAAATTTCTCCACAAGACAAAAATCACTGTCCGGGTACTGCTACACTACCTGAGTTCCCCAACCTGAGTATGACTATCTGGGCACAATAAAACCAAGTGGTTGTCCACCTGGATCGAAAAATTTTTTTTCGTTTTTCATGTTCGAATCTTGTTTTCTGGAGTGATTCGGGCATGCTAAAGATGGTTTGATAGTGGTAAAAGGCCATTTTTTGAATATTTTTTGAGTTTTGGAAAATAATTGATTTTACCGAAAACTCGATTTTATCAAAACTCAATAAATTTTCGAGAAAATGGCATTTTACCACTATCAAACCGTCTTCAGCGTGCCCGAATTAGTCCAGGAAACAGGTTTTGGAAAGTGAAAAATAAAAAAAAATTTATTTTTTTGTGATCCAAGTGGATCACCACTTGCTTTTGTCGGTACATGGGATATCCAGCAAAACTACTGTTGGTTCATAAGAACAATGTTTGAATTAACAAGTAAAATAGTGAAGACAAAAATATAAAAACATTGCGTTTCGTAAACTTTTGTGAATCAATTCGCTCTGGATCAATTCGACGCCGCTCGGTGGATACCCTTCATGGGTGGGTACTTGGTGAATTCCCTACCATCCCTGGGGTTAAAATATCCTTTTCAGACTATCTGAGACATTTAAAAACCAATATAAAATATTGGCGCCCAAATGAGGGCGCCCAAACGAGGGCGCCCAAACGAGGGCGCCCAAATGAGTTTCGCCCAAATGAGGGCGCCCAATGAGGGCGCCCAAATGAGTTTCGCCCAAATGAGTACGAACCATGGTTTTGGCACGAATTATTTTTGAATGCAAGCATTTTTTTCAAATATTCTTTTTAAATTCTTTAATTACGTCAAACCCAGCAATTGTGGGCACAGCAAAAAGTGTGAGTACTCACTGAACCTGTAGCAATTAGCGGATCGGGTCCTGAGGTTGAGAATGAGTCAGACCTCTTCGGAGTGTTGTGGACTTCGAGTTTTGGATTTGCTGAGCCTTTGGCTCGGTCATACAATTTTTTGGTGTGATGAGTAGGTAAACCTTTGGTTTGACTTTCAAATTTTTTTGGTCTATTTTAGGCAAGATCAATTTCAACGGACACAGATTTTACCTAAATAGGTAGAAATTTTGGTATTAGAGCAGAATTTTCTGAAACACTCGCCTTATCATTGACAAATCGCCACACCGGCGATTTCGCCGGTGTGTAAATCACCAAATTCCATAAAAATACCGAGAAAATTCAAGAAGACTCGGTATGAACAGTGGTATATCACTTGCTCCGGCATTGCACTTTTTCACAGTGAACACTCACGCACAGATTGAAGGCCGAGCCAAAGGCCCAGCGAATCCAAAACTCGAAGTCCACAACACTCCGAAGAGGTCTGACTCATTCTCAACCTCAGGACCGATCCGCTAATTGCTACAGGTTCAGTGAGTACTCACACTTTTTGCTGTGCCCACAATTGCTGGGTTTGACGTAATTAAAGAATTTAAAAAGAATATTTGAAAAAAAATGCTTGCATTGAAAAAACAATTCGTGCCAAACCATAGTGTAGGATTTTGTCCCCGGGAATTCAAATATCAACAATTGATTTAGTCGTAGGAAGCCATGCTCCTTTAAAAAGGTTCGAAATGTTTTTTAGCCGAATCCCATTTTTTAAATGTTTAGTATCGATACCCTATTTTTAAAGTTTTTCAGTACCCTTTTGTCCTCTTTCAAATAATTTGAAAGAACAAAGGAGTATTTAAAAGAAGTTTGAAGTGCTTTTCAAAAATTTTAGCTATCAATTTTTTTCTATATTCGGCAAAAGACTTTAAAAAATGAGTTAACAAAAACGAGGACCCTAGGAGCGAACGAACATAAGAAGGTTACGTGAAATCGAATGTCAATATACTTTTAATTTCCATTTCCAGATGGTGAACTAAGTGCAGTATCCAATTCCAACCACCAATCAGAAACTCCCCGCAACGGTTTTCATGGGTTTGGCAACTCACTAAAGAAAAATTTCTTGGCTTTTTCCACACCTCACAGCAAAGAGCGCCCTTCTTCCGCTATTGTCAGCAGTTTATTCAGGAAAATTGAAGTTTGTTTTTAATATCTTGCCTAAATAAGCATAATTTTGTTTGTATTAGGAGGTGGAGAAGCAGGTTGATCCCAAAAAGTACATAATCCATAGAACTCCCAATAGAAAGTAAAATTCTCAGACCATACACCAATTTTATCTCCGCATCGACATTTTGGTTCACTTTGGATTGCTCAACCCTTTTCTCCTGATCATCAGTAACCGCAAGTCTGTGAATGATGTTCCAGTCTCAGGGAAACCAAATTTAAATTTTCTCGCTGTACATGTGTTTATAATTTACGGTTTTATTTTCATAGAAATTTGTTTTGAAAGAAATTCCCAAATGCTTATGGTACTTATATAGCTAGGGGGGGTGGATTTGTTGGTCTGGGCAGGCGTGGGCCTGGTTACTATTCTACAAATATATGGTGAATTAGTCTTTAAATGATTAATTAATGTGTATTTGAAGGATTTTTAAGCTAGGAATCTAGCCTAGGATATAGTCTTTAAAATACTACTTGTCCTGGGGGTCGAGTGTTGGAATGACTTATCTTTTAAAGACTACTTAGGGCCCCAAGAACCCCTCAAGCTGTCTAAGTACCATGCTTATCTTTAAGTACGCAAGTGTCTTGAACACGCTTTAAAAATATCAAAAAGCGATTTTACTACCAAAAGAGCCAGTACCGGGTAGACTTATTCTGTAGGGGTGTCTTCCTGTAAGTTGATCACGGTGAGGACAAAAATGCTCCAATTCGTATAAAATAGAAACAAATGAAGGTATCCTGTCGAGAATATGAGCATAGTTTGGCGCTACCAAAACATTAATTTTACTAACTGAATCCTCGGCAGCAGGATGGGCACTCATAAAGGGGCATGCCCGTGTCCGACACGGAGAAAAGGCGGGGGACCAGCACTTTTTCTTTCTCGATCAAATTTTATATGCATACGCATTCAGATTTTTAAGTTTTCTGCCTAGTTTTTAAACGTAGTATAGGGTCATTATTATTAGATTTGACGAAAAACGAGTGAAAAATAGAACGATTTAAAAAAAATTGCTGGTCCCCTTAACTTTTTGAAACGCACGGGCATGCCCCTTTAACACGGGAAAGGCAGTGTGTACTAAAATATGCTTTTTCAAGGTATTATTATAAAAAAAGTTGCTTGATCTCCTTGTTCATTATGGTCACGATAATATTACGACTATGGTGATTACGACTAACATGATCACATTTCACTATAATGAACAAGGGACCAAGCTATTTTTCATAGAATACTACTTTGGAAAATATAAGGGATGAAATAGCGCAAGGAGTACCGATTTACTTTTAAAATTAGCAATATTACAACGCTTTTAAATTATAACGCTCTTTCGTATTACAATGCCATTAAAATATTAAGATGAAATTTAGAATTCTCCTCGAGACAATAGACAATAAAATAGGGAATTTCGAGTGTTTTTGAAATCAAATGTTTAAAGTCTTGAGCAGAGTACTATCTTTTGAAGAACTTCTTTCAAAACAAATTTTAAAGATATTTATCTGTAGAGAAATGTATCTAATGCAGGCTTCTTATCTGTACTTTATTTTAAGATTTTTACTTTATTTGGCACCCGAAATCTTTATAATTTTTGAGATTTTACGTCAAAATCTTTATTTTTGGTGCTCAAATCTCAACAAGCACTGGATAAAATGGCACTTTTTGACGAAAAATGCCAAAATTTTACTTTATTTTGCCAAATGTACTTTATTTCAAAATTTTGAGATGAGAACCTGATTTATGCCACTTTTAGTGGTAAAAATGTTGCAGAACAAAAAATATTTGTAAACTTGAGCAGTTAAAAAGTGTTTAACCTTTTGTGAAAATGAATTACACAAAATTATAATTTTCTTAAATCGAATGCTTTTTGATTTTCGTAAAAGTATTACAATTTCTTGCTTGCTCACTGCGGTGCTAGTTTTCCTAGATGCTTTTGTCTAATGGCTCATTTATAAACGTTGTCGTTGTCGTCGTCGTTGGCGAAAAAAAGGGTTTTATAAAAAAATATTCCAACGACAACGACGACGACAACGACAACGTTTATAAATGAGCCATAAACAATTGCTAAAGGCTGCAAAGTGTCTCATTTATGAGAATTCAGAACTTTTTGTTATATGGAGCTTTTTTATAGTTTTTTTGCTTGAAAATCTCAATTTTTATAAAAACTATTGTGTTCTCTTCAGTTGCTCCACTTAACAGCAAAAAAAAGAAAATATGCATAATATGTAGTTGTTAAATGTCGCTTTGAAGCCATATTTTGTTGACAACTCAGTGTTAAGATATAAATAAACTTGTCCAAACTTAAAAGTTATGCTGAGAACTAGAAACCAGAATATCAAAATACTTCCGAAAATGTTTTAAAAATGAGGTGCCGTAAAAAATACGTCAGTCTGTTATCAGAGTGTCTTTTTTCTATTGCACGTTATATCAAAACTGTTTTCGAACTAATTTAGTATTTCGATATTGATGATGCTAATCCATCTTTAAATGCTGCAAGTTTTGTTTACATCTCAAGACCGTGTTTCTCAACTAATGACTCCAAAACCACTTGTAAGAAAAAAGACAAAAAATGGATCAAATTTTGTGGCCAACGGTTTTTTACATTTGAAATGGAAATATATGAGTTTATGCTGTGCTATGTGATGTATAAATATGCCGAGCAGTGAAATAAACGGCTGGCTGTTTTTTCGCTGATTGTTTAAATTGTCTGACAACCAAATAAAAATTAAAATGATTAAAATTAGCCTGAATAGTGTTTGTGGTTTCATTTATGCAAAACAGCTGGTTCTTTTCAGTAAACTTCTACAGTTGGGATTTACAAGGAAACCCCACGAACTTTAAAACTGAACTAGCAAAATCTGTCAATTATATCTTGTAGAGCAAGGTCGATTTACTTATTTTGGCCGAAAGAATTTTCCCCCAAAATAGCAAAAATGGAGACTTTTCAGAAAGAAAAATAGGCAAAAATACGTGACCATCCACAGACCACGGCCCGAACCACAGGGGCAACCAGCGAAAGTCGTGTTTTCGACGGGCGGCGGTAAATTCGTCCCAGGTAAATTCGCCCCAGGTAAATTCGTCCCCAAAATTTTGTCTTGGCATGTTAATTGAAGTTTTCAAGCTCTAATTTTCAGCTCTGCACCTATTTTCCACCCCATTTTTCAGACTTGTTCCTGCATTGTTCTGTTTCCACAAGTACATATGCTTTCAAGTGCATGTATCATAAATTTAGTTGCAGTTGACGATTGAGCTGCTTTTAAGCGAGAAGGACAAATTCGTAGGACACTTGGATGATTACTTGTACTGGAAAAGGACACTAGAGGAAGTCGCACACGATGGCGATGCATATTCTGGGAAAAAAGTCCCTGTGGTACAGCTGAAAAGAAATGTCCAGGTATTGTGCACAGCATTTTAAACCTACTTTAACAATACATTGGGGAGCTGCAACTGAAATTGATACTACAGTGAAAGTCACGACGCTTCATAATCACTACGGTGACAAGAGCAGAGTAGAGCTTAAACGTATGTAAGGCCTAGTGCAGAAAAGAGCAAGAGATAGCAAAGATTTTTACACATTTAGAAGTGGTTTTAGAATGTTTATCCTGGAATTTCGCTTCGCCCTTGCTTCTTTCACCTGATGAGAGCCTGATGGAGAGCATTTTGGACTATTTTGAGGACACCTATATTGGAAGGCTAACTGAAAACAAGGCAAGCGAAGAAACCAAGGTAATCACATATTTTTCATTTCTTTCGTGTAAATTATTCTGTTAGCTATCCCATTGAGAAATGGAACCTGCGAGCTCTAGTGGAAACAGACCAGCCGAGAACAAGTAACGGAATCGAGTCTTTCAACGGGCAACTTATTCGAACATTAGCGGCATCGCATTCAACTATTTGGAAACTGATAGATGGTTAGATTATTTTATGGCATATTATAAAAGCAAAAGTTTTTAGATCTGCGTCGAGAATTTGTCATTGCCGAGCAGAGGATTGGTGCGTACTGGGCCGGAGCCAAGGAACCACGTCGAGGTCAAACTTATGTGGATATTGACGACAGAATCAAGAACACAGTCAGCCGTTACCACCAAATTCCAAAGATTCAATTTCTTCGTTCCATTGCGATCAATTTAGGCCGAAGTCAAGTCTATGAAGTGCCAGGTAATTTTAGGCTTTTAATTATTTGAGAGCTATATCGTGTTTTAGTCAACAAAATTCGGAAGCGAAAACAAGAGGCAGCAAGCAACAAGAGCGGTGGAAAACAGGCCAAGGTACTGGGGTTGATGACTATCGAGGATGAATTTGGTAACCCATTCTTTTTTAAAGGCTGATGGCTTTTTCTTTAACAAATATTTATGTATTTTTAGAAATCTTGGATCATTTATCGGAAAAAATAGTGGTTAAGAAATTTGGAATTGGATTGACTCAAGAGAACTTGAATGTTTGGGCCCGAGCAAAAGCTGAAGGGCGAAGTCATTAACTTCTACATGCAACTCATTGTCAATCGATCGAAAGTTAGCTTCGGAGTGCTCCTATCGGTATGTTATTTGAATTTTTTTCATACTGTTCCCAATTATTTCAGGTGTTTGCATTTGACACGTTGTTTTACACACAACTTCTTGAGAAAGGATCAAAATTGGCGCAAAACTGGGCTAAAGATGTGAAAATATTCGACTATGATGTTATCCTAATCCCTGTCCGCACCGGCAAAGTTGAAGACGGTCACTGGTCTCTGATGGTATATTTTTTTATGATAACTAAGCGATTTTTTGTAATTTCTTTAGGTCGCAAAGCCAATCAAAGGAAGTTTTCTGTATTTGAACTCGCTTTACAAAGATGGCGACGAGCAGTTTAAACAAATCAAGTAATTCTTTTTATAAACTGAATAATTAAATGGTAATCTGCAGTTCATTTAGGCATTTCTTTACGGAATTTGCAGAAGAAAAGTATGTTGAGGAGGACCCATCTAATTGGCTCGGTTTGTCACCCAAGGTAAAGCTTTTGGTTTCGAGATTATTTTTTATGGTGGAAGTCTTAGGCTATCCTATTGCAAGGAAACACGTATGATTGCAGTCTATTCACGTGCAAGTTCGCCGATTCTGTCGCTCGTGATGTGCCTATCAATTTCACACAAAGACACATGCCACAATACCGCAAAGAAATGATCAGAGAAATTTTGGAAGGGAAATACTTTGAGTTTCTTTTGTTGTTGTCTTACCTAATGTCTCACCATATGTTATTTTGTTTGTTGTAATAAAGAACGTTCAGTTGTATTTGTGTCTTTTTAAAGATCACTACTCATTTGGGCAAGACTGCCATCTCCATTCGAACCGCATATGTCAAATTGTATTTTGTAGTTGGGGAAACGCGTTTAATGAACCTAACGTAAACTATCCCGCCCGTGTTTAAGCACAATCTGAAAAACAGCGGCGCTTACCGAGACAAAACAAAGGTGGCTTTGTAGAGAACAGGTGTACCAAAAAATATTCAACAGGCTATAAAAATCAAAGGTTAGGCATCATCGTAATAATTACCCAGTTATAGTGGTTCAGGTGGTCTTTTAGTCGCTGAGTATTTCCAGATTCTTGTGGTTACTACGAGTTACCTTATGCTAGTTTAAGTACTTAGCCACTTAAGTAATGCGGTTTTGCTATGTGTGTTTCGTGTTGAGTGAGTGTTAAACCGTGTTTATCTTGCCATTCTGGTAGGTTACCATGCTTTATAACAAATTATGGTGAAATCTAAAAATTCAGGGTTAAGATGGTGGATAACCCTCAAGGGTACCTTTCTGGTGCTCTTTCTACCCCAAACTCAGATTTACTAAATTATTTATGGCTATTTGATAAGAAAACATGGTGTTTACTACCGACTGGATTCTAACCTGTTCGGAAATTTTGAATTGGCGGTTTTGGGGACGAATTTACCGGGGACGAATTTAGCGGTGACGAATTTACCGGGACGAATTTACCGGTGACGAATTTACCGGGGACGAATTTACCTAGGGCCGTTTTCGGAGAGCCGTTTCCTGTATGTCGAAAACGACATACAGGCAACTCTCGATTTAACGAACCTCTGGGGACCGGCAAAATTATTCGTTAAACCAAGAGTTTCGTTAAATCAAGAGTTAAATTTAGTCACTTTATCTGATAGATGGCCAGATAGGCGTTGAAGAAAAGTTCGTAAAATCAAATAGCTAAATCAAGGGTTCGTTAAATCAAGAGTTGACTGTACCAAAAACATTTTCATTGCAAATTGAGTTGATTTGTGAAAACTGTTTTTAAAAATCGCGTTCCAAAAAAAGTTATTGCTAAAACAAGAGCTCCGAAATTCTTAAAACAAAATAAATTTTTCGAAAATCAAGAGAGCACGAAGTCGGCAAGTTTCTTTTGCTCAAAACTGTCCATTTTTTTCGGGATAATCCTTCCGACTACTACATGTAAATCGGCCATGCTCTTCAAGAAAGAAATAACAGATTTTGCTAATTCGATTTAACAATTCGCGGGTTTGAGTGAGCTATACGGTCATTGAGGACACCAATAGTGAGATTTTATACTGATAGCAACAGTTTAATGTATATTGTGTCCCGATCCCCGCCTTTTTCGCCTGCATTTCCGCTTATACTTTTTAGAAAAAGAGGGTCTAGACTTCATATGACTTTTAGTTCTCAAAAATCTAACTTTTAGAAAATTCGGCAGGACTTCGGAATTCCTGACTCGCTTAAAATCGTGTTTGACCACTTCTAATGGTGTTTTACATGGTAAAAACTATCGAAACCATGTTTTTAAGGCGCGGAAGAGCATTTTTGAAAAGAAAATTTTTTGACTTCTTGGGGATTTTCAGGGGACTCCTTGAGGGATTTTTTTGCGAGATAATTATTTTCCTAATCTTTTCCTTATTTTTTACGTAAACTTCGGACTTTCGTCTGACCTGTACTCAAAATTTCATCGAAAAGTTGAAAATCTGTTATTTACGACCCAAGTCTACTTTTTAATTTTACGTTGAATAGGCTAATAGTGAAAAATTCGCGATAAATTAAAAAAAAATAACGTGTCGGACGGTGTGGTTGAGCGCCATGAAATCCGAGTAAGAGTCACCTACTGCCCATTTCTCGCTGTTTTAAAAGGCCGCGAGACGAAAAATCGTTGTCGTAGATGGCAATGGTCCTTTAAAGTTTCTAATAAATTGGCATCTTCAAATCAAGGAAGGCGAGTAAAGATTAGCTAGAAAATAGAACAGCCCGATTACAATGAATACTGCAATTGCAGAAGTGTTTTCGAAGTTTCGTGACACACAGTATTAATTTTAAAAGTGTAAGTAAAAAACAACAGATTAAAATATATTTATTTCAGAAATTTTGTTAATTTATTTTTTTATTATTTAGGCAGCAAGCACTAAAAAAGTATGTAACATTAAGTGGCTAATGAAATTTATTATTTAGCTGGTGTTGCTGCTGTAGCTGGGGTAGCTGGAGTAGCTGGAGTGGCTGGGGTGGCTGGAGTAGCTACCTCCGCTTCTCTTCGTTTTCTAGCAGCTGGAGTTGCGGCTGTAGCTGGGGTAGCTGGAGTAGCTGGAGTGGCTGGGGTGGCTGGAGTAGCTACCTCCGCTTCTCTTCGTTTTCTGGCAGCTGGAGTTGCTGCTGTAGCTGGGGTAGCTGGAGTAGCTGGAGTGGCTGGGGTGGCTGGAGTAGCTACCTCCGCTTCTCTTCGTTTTCTGGCAGCTGGAGTTGCGGCTGTAGCTGGGGTAGCTGGAGTAGCTGGAGTGGCTGGGGTGGCTGGAGTAGCTACCTCCGCTTCTCTTCGTTTTCTGGCAGCTGGAGTTGCTGCTGTAGCTGGGGTAGCTGGAGTAGCTGGAGTGGCTGGGGTGGCTGGAGTAGCTACCTCCGCTTCTCTTCGTTTTCTAGCAGCTGGAGTTGCGGCTGTAGCTGGGGTAGCTGGAGTAGCTGGAGTGGCTGGGGTGGCTGGAGTAGCTACCTCCGCTTCTCTTCGTTTTCTGGCAGCTGGAGTTGCTGCTGTAGCTGGGGTAGCTGGAGTAGCTGGAGTAGCTGGAGTAGGGGTGGGTGGAGTGACTGGGGTGGCTGGAACAGCTCGAGCAGGAAGAAATGAACAAATAACTCCAAGAAGAGCAAAGCACAAAACAACTTTGCAGAACATGATGGCTATAAAATAGAAACTTGGAACTTATTTCAGACTCAATTTCCAAAAGCTTTATAGTAGTGTTCAGTGGTTAAAAGTTCAAAAAACATTAAAAGAACTTTGGTTTTTTTAATTACCATTTTTTCGAAATTATTATCCTATGAAAAAGTCTGAAATAATCGCTAGACTATTTTGTTATGCAGTAAATGAGGACACAGTCTGTATGGCTGGTCCTAAAATTATAAAAAACTTGTCTATTTGTTTTAATCGGGCTGTTTATAATTATATTTTTCATTTCCACCTTTTGTACGATTAGTAATGAAGGAGATGTCTACTCAAACTTATTAGTGCACTAATGTAAAACGCTGACAGTGTTTCATTGATAATACAACAAATTCTACTGAACGGTGACTCTTTCAAAGATTTTTCTTTGTGGAATTACAATATGGACTACAGTTGGTTTGTTATCATTTTTTATTGGTTTAAATTTTTGTTAGTAAATGACTGTTACTTCAAAATTTTCGGTGATTCACAGACTCCCCGGCCGTTAGCCAAATTTAATCTGGAAGAAGATCACGAAGCTAAAGTTTTAATTGCAGCTAAAATATTGATTGGAATTTGAAGTTTGAAGTCCGGATTGGATGACGAGAAAATTCGAGATTATGGGATGTCAAAAAACGGAGAAATCGCTCGCGCAAAATTTAGACTTTGGTAATCGTGTAACAACATGGCAGCACTAGGTTAGTCGAATCAAATGTTTAAAATAAATTGATCTTTTTCAAGAACTATATGATATTCAAGGATTTTGTTAAAAGGGCTAAAAAGCAATTTTAAAGGGGCATGCCCACGCTAATAAAAGATGATACCCGGGATTTTAGTAATTGTTATATGTTATTAGAGATGCGGACGATTGATATATCGCACCTGCGATATATCGCATCGAATTTGGTCGAAAAATATCGATCGCAAATATCACATTTTGATTTTTGGAAATATCGTATATCGCATCGCAAATTTGAAAAATATTGCTTTGAGGTTCTGAGAAGAAGAGAAAGCAAAGAAGAAATCAATGAAGCTGTTTATGTAGCAACTTTTGGAGGAACTGGTACTTTTCTTTTTTTTGTTTTCGGAGAAGTGTCTGCTCTCGACAAGAAGGTCGTTCATCACATCGTTTGGGCTTGAGTTCATAATCTCCCGCGCAGAGTGCTCGGATGGAGGATATAATCTCATACCGTATTTTCTCTAATGAGCACCTCCTCTCTAATTAGCGCCCTCCGCTAACTTTAAGAGGTCTGAAATTTCTATTTTCATTAACTTTTTAAGCTCTGTGAAAATCTAACCGGCACTTTTACAGAGCTCAAGAAGTTAATGAAAACAGAAGTTTCGGACCACTTGAAGTTTTAAAAAAATTGCCACTTTCTAATAAGCGCCCCGGGGCGTTTATTAGAGAAAATACGGTATTCGTGTTTTTCATCCCCGATTTTCTTATTCTCAATCCCCTACGCCCCGAAAGAGCGCAGACATGATTCCGAGAAGTACTCTTGATCAAAGAATGTATATAGAACAGGGCTACGAACTCAAAAGTGTAAAAAAAGTTTATTTCGCCGAAAAAGTACAAATTAGTCATTTTTTTTGTCAAAAAGAGCAATTCTATTTAGTGATAATTGAATTCTGAGCACTGAAAAAAACCTAAAAAATAAAAAAGATTTCGGGTCCCAATTAAGTGAACAGCTATTTTCGGTTGTTCATGACGTTTACGACTACATGCGATCAAGTTTGAGTCCAGAAAATGCGGAAATACTGATTTTCCTGAATTAAAATCTTTCTTCTTTGAATTTATTGATTGGCCTGTTAATTAATTGTGAAAAAACATGATTGAGACGGTTTTTAGTCGTTTAGAAAAAAATATCGCATATCGCAGCCATATATCACACCTCGATTTTTAGAGATATCGCATATCGCTATCGCATCCAGGCGAGGCTAAAAATATCGCATCGCATATGTCGCATAAACCCAAATCCGCATCTCTATTGCTTGACCCACAATGGACGCGGTTGCGGCAGCGGCTGCGGCAGCGGTAACGCGCGCGGAAACGCGTCAGAAAAACGCGTCCATTGGGGGTGCTCTGCCGCGCGGTAGCGAAAGCGCGGCAAACGCGTGCGTTCTTAGGAAAAAACGCGCGGCTGATGAGCGCGTTTTTTTTTTCAATTTTGTTGTATTAGTTTGGGCAAAGTTTGTCGTGCAAACCTATACTTCGAAAGGTGTAACTAGAGTTGAGTAATCGGGAGCGATCCATAAGTAAGTTGTCTTGTTTTTCGTTAACTCAGCTAACTTTACCTGGGGCCTTGTTTATGCTATCCTTGCCTTGTTTATAGAGATGTACCTACATTTTTTTTCGTGTCTTACAGGTAGATGTCAAGATCTGAGGACACATGTCGAGGACATCCGACAATCGTGAGATGTTTGGGATGCATTGGTTGGTTAGATATTTATTTTTTAGCTTCTTCGCGTTTTTTTCAGTGTCTTCTAATTGTGATTTTAGGAACTCTTTTCAGGTGAGTTTTACTTCTTCTATTAATTCGATTCGCAATGTAATTGCATACAGCCTGACAAGCCTGTCGATGCTTGAACTTTTTTTTCGACGCGGTAAATGCAGGCGTTTGACGCTACCGCGTGCCGCGTCCTATTGCACCCACAATGACGCGTTTTTCGACGCGTTGCCGCTACCGCTGCCGCAACCGCGTCCATTGTGGGCCAAGCATATATGTTATTCGACGCGCAATCGAATGCTTTTTCTAATCTGTGTAAACTTATATTGGCGACCTAGACAATATATTCAAAAATGATGCGGTTATTTACAAGCGTAACAATTTTCAAAAAGTCGATTTTTCTAATTTAGCAGCCAATAACTTGGGCCACCGAGTGACTTTGACTAAACTTTTTGTTTTTTCTAGACACTGCAGTCTTGGCGCTGCAAAATAATTCATTATTATCATTTCCCGTAAATAAAAATCCTTGTAAAAATAAGGATAATAAAAATAAATAAAACATCAAGGAAATATCAGGAGAAAATAAATCAAATATTGCAAACACTAGTATTTTAATAAGAGGGAGTTGAGCTATGGTCTTTTTTAAATTCCCCCGAAGGGAACGCAGGGGAATTGGAGTTCAGATGCGCACACCCACATACCTTAGATACAAATCACTCGAAAGTGCCTCTGGATGCATAAAAATGTATGCATACCAGAGCTTCTTAATGCGGTGGGCCCCAGTTAACAAAACTATGTTCCAATTCCAACTTTTTGGGGTATCCAGGTACCCTTTCAGATTGGATTGCCTTGGGGAGGAGGGGCGAGGGAGTATCGCAGGGGGCTTGAGAGTTATAGATGCGAGCACTCACTTACCTGAGACATGATTCCGAGCAAGACTCTTAATCAAAAATGCATAATTATAGACTCTTTTTGCCCATTTCCAGTGACCAAAACGGGGTAGAATACCTTAACCCCTTTTTTCCCACGGGTATGAAAATTAACCTGAAAATTTCAAAAAAAATTTTTTCTTTAGAAACATCATATACAGGGGTTAAAGTACCTGTTTTATTATAAAAATGTTGTCAAAAAAGCATTTGATAATGAAAAATATGAAATTTTGCTATTTTCGTTAGTTTTTCACGTGGAATTCTTTGAAGCAAGGTGCAGGATGCAGGCCTACATTACATTTTTTGCATTTCTTCTTAGTTCTCCTATCACAAACCCTACAGTGAAGAGATAAGTCTGTTGTGCTAATCCAATGATTGTACCCGTCAAGCCGCACACTCTCATTTACTCGCTTAGAAGTTATTTGTCTATCTTGGGATGATCTTCGGCCGGGTCCTGTGGGTGGACTTCCATATGTTTGCGTATAGGAGGTGGCAACATAGCGGCGAAACTGGAGGTAGTCCAGTTAGGGTAGACTTTTCTATACAACTTCCAGGCGTTGTGCACTGCAGTATCTACTCCAAAGCAGAAGCACGACCACCAACACTTTTTGGAGCCAATGGAAACCGTATAGTTATTGATATTGTGATCCATTCTGTCCACACCACCCATGTGCTTGTTGTAGCAGGCTACAGTGCTTGGCTGAACGATCTGGATCATTTTCTTTTCCTTGGCCACCAACGGCTTACGGAATGCATTGAATCCAGGTCGTCGATGGTTGTCAACATGATAACTGGCCGGGTGTCGTTCCACGCAAGCACAAGGACCCCTAAATTCAAAGTGACAAAGTGTTGTAAAGAATCAAATGATAAAGGGAAGTGACTTCCTTCCTTCTTCAAAATACCCAGCTGTATTTCAAAAGAACTATATCAACTAAGAGAAAAAGAAGCATAAACATATGCTAATAGGATGACTCATAACTCTACTTTCTACTGATAAAACACAATTTTCGATATCATTTTTACAACAAAACCAATAATTTACCCCTATATACAACGTTCCTAAAAAAATAAAGAATTAAAATTTTTTTGAAAATTAATTTGGGCAAAAATGGGTTAATACAAGGTAATTTGCCTTAGTACCCCGAAGCAAAAAGTCAAGCTTTGGTCGAAAATTTTTTTTTTAAAAATCCATTTTTTTTGTTGAAAAATGTTAGAAAATAACTTTTTTTATCGTTTTAAGCATATATAAAATTACTTAGAAGTCGTTTAAACACTATTTTTAAATAAGTGAAAAATCCGTCCGAGAGTAGACGGTATTTAAAAACTTTAATAATTTTTTACATTTCACAGCTTTCTGAGTTTGTTCTTCGCATTTTGTGTACCGTGATTTCAAAATTGAAAAATTCCAAAAAGGATAGTTTATTGTCACACACTAACCAATTAAAATCCACACCTACATTATAACTGTGATTTGCTTCTAATCTAGGGCCAGCAATTGGTCCAAGCTAAAAACATACATGACACACTCATCATCATTTAAGTCAACAAAAAAGACAAATAATGTAAGGCGATATACTAAACATGTCCAAAAATGTGTGGAGAATGAGATTCAGCCATTAGAAACACACATTTAAATGATGGTGGTTGAGTTAGACTGGGGTGTGTTGATGGCACGATCTAGTGCTTGCTGCTTTGCTGGCGCAAAAATATGTTTCTCGGCTCGAGTTCATGAGGTCTGAAATTGTATCAATAATATCAATAAATTTATGGATGAAAAAGACATTTTTTATTCAAATTTTGCCAATTAGAGAGTCCAGCAAAAAAGGCCCTACATTTAAAAACGACTTTTTCACTTTGTGTTTTTGAACTATGTTTTTGTGAGCTAGCTTTGAGGATGTTACAAAATTTAGCACAGGCTCTCAGCTACATCTCGATATACAAGATTCTCAAGGGCTACAGACAAAAAATTAAACATGATGGCCCTGTTTATAGTCGGGGTCAACTTTTAGGGTCAACTTTTTCTTAAATTCAAAAAATGTCAATATTTTTCTCAATATTTATTTATTTGATAGTTATGACTCTAGGGCAACTTTTTGAGCTCTACACGAAAATATAGGCAGTTTTTCCGACTGATTTATGAAAATTCGATGCAGAAAAATCGGTGAGTAAAAAAGTTGAGGGGTCAACTGGGGTCAACTTAGGGTCAACTTTTGCTAAAATTTTGTAAAGATAGGATTTTGATAGGACTTCTGTAAAGGCCATCTTGTAGAGCTCAAAAAGTTGAGTGGGGGTGAAAAATATTAGATTTGGCACTTTCCCTTCAAAAAATTGATATTTGGTAGTTGATAATTTTGACAAAAGTTGACCCCTAAAAAGTTGAGGGGTCAACTCGACTATGAACACTGCCAATGCTACAGGCCGTCTTTTTAATTTTGGCTCATTTTTTTGCCTCACTCTGCACCACGGCTTTTCAACCAATCCAAAAATAGTTAGTAACTTTTCCCCACAATTCATGACGCATTAGGTCAAGTGTTAGACTTTGCTGTGCCAACGATCGAGAAAAAGGATTTTTGTTGAGATCTGGCAATATTCCAAAGCCGTGTGCACAATGTGAGACGTAGACAAAAAAGACATTGAAAATGGGCGAACTTTTTTGACCATAACATGACAGTACAATGGAATAGTGCCGAAAAACCTTATATACCAAAAGTTCGCTCTAGTTTTGCTGATCACGGAATCGATAGGCCACGGTCGGGTCGTGCAATTCCCGTGTAAGCAAAATTATTTGCCTTCAAAAACCATATAAAAATAGGCTAAAAAATTCACAATGGCTGTGCAGCAAGGCTCTCAAATGTCTTTATTAATATGATTTTTCGATATTTTGGATCTCCAAATCTTATTATGTTTCAGAATTTTACGTCAAATCTTATTTTTAGCACTATAACAATGATAAGCAAGTTTACTCGTGCCATTCTCGATTTAACGAACATTTCAATAAAGATTATTCACCAACACTCGATGTAACGAACACTCGATTTAACGAAACTTTCGATTTAACGACATTTCTGCTGGTCCCAGAGGTTCGTTAAATCGAGAGTTGACTGTACCAAAAATAGTGAATTCACTACCCAAAACTTCAGCATCACGAATGAATACCTATAGAGTACCTAATGGCCCTGGGCAAAATTCCGTTTCTGGAAACGGGGGAAAAACGATTTCCAGAAACCGTTTCAGATATTTGAAATGGAAACGGAAACAAAATCGTTTTCTGAAACGAAAAACACGTTTCCATGAAATCATTTCACATTTTCGTTTCCGAAGCTGAAACGGAAACGGAAACGATTTGGCGCGTTTCAGCCCCGTTTCTTGAGACGAAATTAATAAGGAAACCGCTGCAACAGGGCCTCTTGCAGCGAAATTACTAAAAAATGCGTTTCCGGCGAAACGGAAACCGTTTCATGACACCAAAACGGTTTCACGAAACTGACTCACACATAGTTAGCGAGGCAGAATTACACTATACGGCCTAGCTCAAAATCGCCTTAGATCAGGTTTTTTCAGCGTTTTAGCAGCTGAAAACGCTTAAAACATGTTTTTAGGTGGCGGTCAACATTTGTCAGCTTTTGTAATTTTTAAAACTTTTTACTTTTACTTTACGAAATTATAGCAAATAAGCTTTTCATTAACACACAAATTTTCACAAAACACCAAAACAGATTAACTATCTATGAAATTAACAACCTAATAAAGCTAATACTACCGCACATCTACATAAAGCTTACTTTTCGGTGAAAACCTGCCTGCTCCACTATTGCTTGCGTGGTGATTGTTGACTTCTGAGTTATGAGTATTAGGCGGCCTGTCGGCCTCTACTAGCAATGGTCTTTGACTAGTATCAAAGAACATGCGATTGTTCTTTAGAGAAATGGCTGTAGGTCTGGCATTGCCGCGCTGGAAAGGGCAATCCACTTGGTTTTGGCGAGGGCTAGGTAGATTTCCGCTACCACTTGTGATGGAAGTAGTCAACACTGGTCCTGCAGTGTTCCTCCTCTGGGCGTTGTTATTGTTGAATGGGGGGATGAAGTTGCGATTAACTGCGTTCATCACAAACTCCTGGCCCGCACTGATGTTGGGACTAGGCTTGTGGGTAGCAGTGATTGAAGGAGAGCACACACTCACTAAATTAAACACATTCTAATACTACTACAACTACTACGATAAATCAAGGAGAAAAGCTGGTGTTTTTATATTAGTATTTTCTAGACTAGATGTTGGAAATAAACACTTGTTAGAATTTTAGGTTTTCTCCAAATCAAGAAGTTTTCTTGAATGTATCCACCACGCCAAAATAGTCAGTATGAACTAGGCGGATCAAGACTTTTAAATAATTTTTACCCATAATTTTTAAGAAAGCCTTTGTCTACAACTTTTGCTACGGATCAACATAACTTTCAAATGTATTTTAAAAGTTCTAGAATATTCCTGACTGTGGCTTGAGAAAAAGATAGGAAAAAGCTTTTGATTTTAAGGTTATGGTTTGACTTTGAGAACCCATCCCGCGAATTTTTTTATTGCGTATTCTTATAGAGCAGTGAATCTGGGCCTGGAGGCGATAATACTACAAAAAAGGTACAATAATTAAATTAAAGTTATAGAATGACCATGATATGGCTAACGTTGACTTTTGTTGAGCATATTTGTTCAATCTCTTTTGTTCACAAAGCGTTTATTTTTCGAGTTGCGTGTGTTTAGTACTCAAAATGACCTCTAGAATCTAGCAAATAACAGAATTTTACAGAGATTAGGTCACGTAGAACGCAATTACCTGACTTGGTTTTGCTGGTCTTGTATTTTTTCATATAAACTAATTGGTTTTTCACTACAAAAGTGTTTGCTAGACTCTAGTGGTCATTCTGGTATAGAAAGCTTTTATAAGTTCGTGTAAAAGATTCAAGCCCAGCAAAACCAAGTGACATAATCGTGTTTTACGTGACATAGTCTCGGTAAAACTATGCTACTTGTAATGTTTTTGCTTTTTTTTAATTGCTTTGTATATTTTATAGATTTTCACCACCAAAATGTTTGTTAGATTCTAACGGTCATTTTGAGTACTAAATGTATAAAGCTTGAGAATGAAAACTTGTTAATAAAAATTTAAATGAAAAAATGCCAACAAAAACCCATGATACCCGTGGGTATTCCATATTATGGGTATTTCATAACTTTGATTTCATTGTAAAGCCACTTTTTGTGGAAATATCACCTCACCGGAAATGTTTTACTAGGAAGTCTAGAAGAATATGCAATGTAAAAATTCACGCGATAAGGTCCTTAAAATGACACCCCAGGAGGGTCCCTTGTAAAAAATTTTCACTGCAAGTTCAGTTGATTTGTGAAAAAATACAGGGTGTGGCAATTTTTTTCCGTTTTTGATTTGCTCATAACTTTGTGTTAAGCTCAGATAAAGTGCTCATCTTTTTTCATTGGATAGCCCGTCCAATCGCATTTCGTTTACGTATCGAATGAGCTCTTTTCGATAACAGTTTTACTATTAAACATAAAAACGAAAGAGAGTTCTACTTTTTGAGGAAAATTTTATTCTGAACGATTAAAAGAATGAAAAAATATCAAATTTTGAGTAATTTCAAGCTTTTTGTACGCTTTTGCTACTAAAGTTAATGAACCTTCACAATTGACACTTATAGCCTTTCATAGCTCTGTCAATCACCTCTTGACAAATTTTGGTGAAGGACACCTAGATTTTTACCTCAATTCTTTCCAAGTTTGCTGTCAGTCGATTTTTGTGCAAAATTTATAGTTCAGGACTGTTAGGTGGCCACGAAACAAGAGCCCTATCGACCGAAAAATGCATCAGGCTCATCTATCAGCGAATGTTCCTTATCCCGTAGCATTCCAAGATGGTGCCAAATGTTTTGCTGGACAGTCTTAAGAGATTGAATTTTGATAAAGTCGACAATAGCCAAGCCTTGTGCTGTTCATTTTACAGCAATGTGTGGTAATATTGGAGGACTAATACAGTTAAAATTTGACTTTGAATGCTTTATAAAACAAAAATTAACACAAAGAAGTAGTAATAAAAAATACTTCGTATGTTTTCAACTTTTTTGAAAAAATTGATTTCTTTCAATGAATTAATAATAAAAATTTCATCAAAACAAACTTATTTAAAGAGTCATTACCACGCGTTCTCGATTGTCCCCACTAATATAAAATTTTTCGCCTGATCATTAAACTTGTGTATGGATTTTCGAGCTTGGTTTCTATCAAAACAAAGTAGAATTCAATTTTATGACTAATTTTGAAAAAAATAATTTTGAAAAATCCGTACAGAAGTTCAATGATTCGATTTTTTGAATCGGCGGAGGACAACCGTTGTCGGAGACGGCAATGGCCTTTAACGCGCAAACAAAATGCAATCGCTAGGGTTATCTAACAAAAAAAAGATGAGCGCTTTATCACTTTGAAAAAAGTTATGAGCAAATTAAAAACGGAAAAAAATTGCCGCAGCCTGTAGATTTTCTAACTGTAGGCTAGGAAAAATTTATGAGCAAAAAAGTCTTTAGAATTATTGGGATACCTGTAAATAGTTTTTTTACGGCTCAACAAACTGACAATTTGATCATTTTTGACCGGGCATATTTCAGGGAATCAACTGTGCTTAGCTTGAACCAAAAAGAGTGTACTATAAGCCCATTACACAGCCGACTGTACAAGTCTACCGCAAGCCTGTTTTATTTGGTTCACATCACAGTAGGCTAACCAAAACAAGCACAATGCAATCAGGAATGATTGAACTGCTAAAAATAGACTTACCATGTTTGGAAGAGTTGGCAGAAGTTATTGGAGGAGTCAGCAAAGAGTCTCCAGAGCCATGCGCAGTTGATGTTGACCTACCAGAAATTGGGGTGAACTTGTCAAAGGAGAAGCCTGACTCATCAGCACGATCCTAAAAAGTTTTGTAGGGTTTCCATAACTGAAACGCTTGGTAATTGAATCCAGATTTGTTATTTTTAAATTTGTATCCGGTTGTCGGAGAAGACTGGTAAACACCCAAACTAAGCAATTATATTTAATGGGCTTGAAAACATTTCGATTTTGCACCATCATAGGATAATTTGACCCTACTAGCGAATAGATGCAATAGAAGACTAATTAACTTTTTTCGATGGGTTTTTTTTCTTTTTTCATTTCAAAATTATTGCTTAGTTTGGGTACCGGTCGCCTTTTTTCCACACCGAGTACTTCGCATCTCAATTGTTGGTGAGAATATGCACAAAAATCACGCAAACACCCCTTTGGTAAAGCTAAACCTACATTTTGAGCGCGTTTCTGCTGGAGCATCACATTGGTGAGACTTTCTGTACGCATGGACTCTGAGTCAGAACAAGCACTGCTCACACTAGAGTCCGACAACCGTCTTGGCTTGACCATACTGCTTTGCTGGGCGGACCTGTCAGGCCTGAAATATCTCTATATATGTAGTCTTGGGTGATGTCACGTTTCTTTAATTTTTCATAATCAGCCTAGAATCATTATTTTTATGATATTTTTTAATTGATTAACTATTAGCAAACTCTGGGTTGAGTAAACTAAAGCTTACTGAGCCACCCCTCTATGCCTAGGTCAACCCAAAATTATACTCAATCACTGTGTGAAAAACCACAATTACCTCTGTTGTGTTGCCTGCAATATGGTGACAAGTGTTCCACCAAGCGTTTAAATCTGCGCACAGGCCCTTTAAATTGAAATTTTGGGCGCTTGACGGTATTTATAATTGAAAAACATGACTGACCTGTATGCAATGTGAACTGTACTACAAAGAAGGGCTTGTCGGGATTGCCTGAGCGGTCTGTAGTCACAATATCTACCTACAAAATTTTTTGGTCTGGTTAATCTACTTGTTGTAACCAAGCACACGTACCTGCATTTTGATGCCCCTGGAAAAGACTCCTCCCCCCATCGCTGGACCTCTTTTGTATTCCACTTTGAATGAATTTTGCCCAATTACTGAATGGCTCAGCTCGTGAATCTGAATTTAATAGAGGTAAATAAAAATTAAACAAAATGGTCGACTCACAGTCAGAAAAGCCCGTATGAGTTCAGCTTTGATTTCGTTGAGTGACTTGTCCTCCACAGGAACACACTGCACATCGTCCCTGTCAGCGCTCATGCCAGATGTAAGAGAGCCAAACCATGACTTTTTGACCAGACTAAAGTTTGAGTTTTAGTGAAGGGTGGCACGAAAAAACCATCTTTGCATTTAAAATCCCGCTTTTGGCATTGTGTTTTAGTTAAGTGTAGTATCTAGGGTTGGATTCGGTCGGTTTTTGTGATCAGTTTTCGGTTAATTTTTGTCGTAAATAAACCGGTATTTTGCTGAACCCGGTTTTCGGTTTTCCCGGTTTTTCTGAACGAGCTTTCCGGTTTCGGTTTAATGGTCGAAAAACCCGGTTTTCGGTTAACCGACCGAATCCAGCGCTAGTGGCATCCATGCAAGTTACCACCAAAATTATAGCCAATGGCGTAAGATATTATTTAGATGATAACTTGCATTGAATATCACACAAAAAAATAGATCGAAAATTCAATGCCAAATATACTTTCTTTGTGAAATTCCGGATTTAATGTTTTCTCAAGGTTTGGATGTAATTCCGAATCCCAAAATTTTGGAAATACTTACTCATTTGTGTCCAACATCATGCTTTCCTCACTATCCGACTCGCCTGTACCCGCACTACTGGTGCTGCCGGCGCTGAACTTGCGTCTATGAAAACGAGGAGTACCCAAGAAAGAGTTCTTGATGGTTGAGGACAGTTTAGAGCGCCAAGGAGCTGTGGAATTATTTGTGGTAGTCATCATACTATTTATCATGCTAGTGGAACTACCACCCGACGCCAAACTGTTAGATGAAGAAGCAGCTGAGGAGCCCATTCCAGAGCAGCTAGCAATGGATTCGGGGGTGGTACTGTTGTGGATAAGTGAAGTCTGCATGGACTGGATGCCAGATGGGTTGGAGTTGTATGCCTGAAATAGAATATTTGACGCTAGCGTAATATACCCCTACCAAAAAAGCTGGTGTAATATACCTCCCCTTAATAATTTTTAGAGGGTACCTAAAACCACCATTTTTGAAGAAAAAAAAGTTGTACAAAAGCTCTTGTGGTACTAGTTCGGTTTACACCACACCTCAATTTTTTTTGTTTTTTAATTTTTACGTTTTTTTAATTCGTGCCAAAAGTATATTGAAGTAGCTCCCGTTTTTTTCTTTTCTTTCTGAACATTCTGTCTCATACATAAAATGAGACTTAAAACTCATACATAAAATTTTAACTCATACATAAAACTCATACATAAAACTCATACATAAAATACATTTCTTCGTTAATTCTTTTCAAAACAAACAAAAATTGGAGGTGTGGTCTAAACCGAACTAGTACCGCTCTTGTTAGTAATGGCTAGGCCCTGAGCCTGAACCTAAGCTTAAGCCTACGGGCCGAAGCCTAAACCTAAATTATTGGATGGGTGATTATTACCCTATCGTTTTTTGAGAGTGGCATACTACACCAGCGTTAAATATTTTTACAGTCTATTATTTTCCCGCTGCCAACTGTATGACTACAGTTGACTATACCCTCAGCGTCAAATTTTCTATAGCAGCCGTATTCATAGAGTTCACTATATTCCAACAGTCAGCCCCGTTCTCACAGCCAACTATATATATATATATTCTTAACGTGGACTGTATCCCCATAGTTAACCATATAAATCTTGCGGCTACCTGGTCTTTCCTAGAAGTGCGAACTTGTCTACTGGCTGCAGCCAGCATCACAGGGTCCACAGGCTGAGTGTAGTAGTGATAGTTATTGCCCGGTCTGCCATTTCCTCCATTGCTTCCAGCCCAATACCAATGGGCTGTTTTAGTGGTGGCACTGCTGCAGTGGTAGGTGCATTTGCTTGTCGAGCTGTGGCCAACAAAGCTGTCGCAGAAATACCTCCTATATCAGAAGAAAGAGGCACAGGCTGTCCTCTGGCGGAATAGAAGTTGCGGGAGAGGACCTGGGTGAGCCATTTGGTGATCCACCTAATGAGGAATGGCGGTTACGACCATATCTTCTGAAAAATAAAGTAAACCTAATTGACTATGACTTTATAGCTTACCCATATGTCTTCCTGGGATTGATTGGCGAGCCTTCACTAATGTTAGCTCCAGTGGGTAGTCTAGGCTTAGAAGTATCAGTTCTTTTCTAGGTGGGTCGACATTGTGCAATGTGGAACTCCTGAGGACCACTTCAGTTTCATCTTCTTGAGCCGGCTTTCGGCGCTTTCTATCCAGCAAAAGGAAGTAGACCTGGAGAGGAAAAATAAGATTCAGTGAGTAATCTAGTAGACTCTTTTGAAAGCTATTTTCATTAAAAATTTTAGAAGGATAAAATTGAAATGTACCGCCTCAAGTGTGAAATTGGCCGCCTTTCTTTTTATTAGTTTTTGGCCGCCTTTTTTTCTTGTTAATTCATGTTTTTCATATTTTAGCTTTAATTTGATGGTAATTTTGCTCTTAATTATATCAAAAATGATAGCCCAGAATCTTGGCTATGTATTGGTATAAAACAATCGTGAACTTATAGTAAAAAGTTAAAAATGTAATCGAAAACACTTAGACGGCTATTTCGGCCTCTACCTGCTAAATGTTTTTGTGTAATTTGCATGGTACGCAAAAACAGCAAATTTGCTGAAATGCAGCAAAAATATTTGGCGTTTTGTGTTTATTACAGCAAAACCGCAAAAATGCAGCAAAAATTTTGCTGCATTTCAGCAAAATTTTGCTGATTTTTTTTTATCCCTACATATTACGCGTCTTTCATTCTTTGAACTAAATTTTTTGCTTTTTTTCTATCTGAAGTCAGAAAATGTATGAACGACCCGTATAAAAGAAACAATTCGGCTACATGCAGCCCGTCAAAGTCACTCGAAATGGGGAAGCGGCTTTCGTATACGCATTGCCCAGGTCACAGGTTCAAATCCCCCTGGGTGCATACCTATTTTTACCTCATTCTTCGTATTTTATTTTCAAGTTTGGTATGAAAATGATGCTCATGCTCTCCGAAACGGAAATTCGGGCACTTAAAAAATTTACGTAGGTAGCTCCTTGCCTCACCGATTTTTCCAGGAAAATCGATGACAGTATTTAAGCTATCTAGGAGCTCTGTGCTTGTGCTCTTCATCACAACTTAACTTTTGTGGTTGTTAAACCTGAGATGATGCCTTTGCTGGATACCCATCAGCATGAGCATTATTTTCATAGCAAAGTTGAAAATGAAATACGAAGAATGAGGTAAAAATAGGTATGCACTCAGGGGATTTGACCTGTGACCTGGGCAATGCATATACGAAAGCCGCTTCCCCTTTTCGAGTGACTTTGACGGGCTGCATTTCTTTCATACGGGTCGTTTATATATTTTCTATATTCAGGTAGAAAAAAAGCAAAAAAATTAGTTCAAAGAATGAAAGACGCATAATATGTAGGGATCAAAAAAATTCAGCAAAATTTTGCTGAAATGCAGCAAAATTTTTGCTGCACTTTTGCTGCAATTTTGCTGTTTTTAATAGACACAAAACGCCAAATATTTTTGCTGCATTTCAGAAAATTTGCTGTTTTTGCGAACCATGCGAACCATAGTAATGGTTACTAATTTGAACGTTTTTTGAACTTCAGCTTCTACGAGTTGGCATTTTTTCTTCCTATGATAGCAAAGATGAAAGCCCAAAACTTTGGCTACTCATTAATTTGATAAAAGTGTCAATTTGTAAAGTAAAATTATAAAATTTCACAAAAACCATTTAGCAGGTGGAGACCGAAATAGCCGTCTAAGTGTTTTCGATTACATTTTCTAACTTTATCCTATGAGTGCATAATTTTTTCACACCAATACGTAGACAAGATTGTAAGCTTTCATTTTCGCTATCATTAAAAGCAAAATTACTATCAAATTAAAGCTTAAATATGAAAAACATGAATTAACAAGAAAAAAGCGGCCAATTTCACACATTAGGCGGTAAATTTCACATACAGCCATTTTAGAAACATTGGTGGACTTTAATTAATACCATTTTCTCGGTATTGTGCTTGTTGGACAGCAATTCTACAATCAACTTTTCGCGGTCTTTGAAACATCCCAGATTGTTCATGTGCCGAAATACATCTGGATCAATATTCTCTTCTGCCGGAATAATATGGGTCTAAGATAGTTTTTGTAAATTCAATAAACTTTGAAAACTTAAAATTGGCTTACTTCGACTACCTGAGCCATAGGCAACTCTAATTCCGGCTCATTTTTGGTGGAACCGCCGACCCAGGGGTGTCGGAACACATCCTGCAAGGAGATTCTTTTAATCGGATCCACCTCAATCATGGTTCTCAACAAGTTCTGACAGTCGGCCGGCACAAAGTGGGGTATGTGGAACACACCCTTCTTGACCTTCTCCAGCAGGTTTCGCAAATTATCGTCATCAAAAGGCAAGGCACCAACTAACAAAGCATATAAAATCACTCCACAACTCCAAACATCCGCTTTCCTCCCATCGTATTTCTCGCCCTAAAGGTATGTTGGTATGTAAGAGATAATAATAAACACTATAATTTTTCAGGTTAGCCACCATGGTCGTTTATTTGTCAAACACAGAATTTTAGATCTACTGCAGATATGTTCTGGAGTGTCATATGTTCGCCCACCCTCAAAAAGCTAGTGTCAAACACAACAACAACCACTCCCCCCCCTAACTTTTTGAAAAGGGTCTTGGGCCAACAATTTTAGACAAAAAAGTTAACAAATATACTTGTAAGTATCGGCCGTGGCCATGAGTCTAAGCCAAAATTACTACAGGCAGGGCTCTGTTATTTTTTCAACAAAATTACACAGGATAGGATGTTGGCGAGGCATTTTTAATAGACCATCTAATATTTGGACACCATAGACGCAGCAGAACCGTTGTCTTCCCAGCATGAGGTAGACGGGAGATGTTTTGCACAGAAAAATTTAACGGTAATGTATTTTATTTACCCTGATAACTTCTGGACAAGCGTAATGTGGACTACCACAAGAAGTTTCCAGCATAGAACCTTCAACTTGCAAAGATGCCATTCCAAAGTCAGCAACCTTAACAAAAACTAGTAAAAACCAATTTATTAAACGTTATTGTTTAACCTTTATATTGTTCCTTTCATCTAGCAACAAATTCTCAGGTTTTAAGTCACGGTGACTAAATAATGAAGTTTTCATAGCTGACAATTTCTACAACAAAAATCAGTAATTAACTGACCAAATGTTGTGGGCATGGCAAAAGTCCAGGGCTGAGATGATTTGGCGGAAAAATTTCCTAGCTTCCTTGGCCATTAGACGACCTTTACGCACCAAATAGTCAAAAAGTTCACCTCCGGAAACGTGTTCCAGCAGCAAATACCTGAAGATTTTTTGTTAAAAGTGAAAAAATAAAGCATGTTTGTTAATTTTCAGGTCATAGTCCCGTACACACTCATTTGATCACAACTCATTTGATCCCACTCATTTGATCCCACTCATTTGATCACAACTCATTTGATCACAACTCATTTGATCACAACTCATTTGATCCCACCTCATTTGATCCCACCTCATTTAATCCCAACTCATTTAATCCCAACTCATTTGATCCCAATTCTGGTACTAGGTTAATTTACTCCGATAAATTCATCCCTATATGAATTCATCCTTTACTCGGCTTATACGGCTCAATACGGCTTATACCAACAACCTTTTTTCGTGTTTACCTGTTTCGAGTTTTAGCAAAATCGAGTCATCTATCTGCTCGAAGTATCATGGACAAGCCGACTAGCGTCAATGATGTGGACAAAGCTGAAATTGTCGTGCAGTTCGCCGGTTTCTTGAAGAAGAGGTTTTTATTGTATGGGAATGAAGCCTCATATATTTATTAAATTTAGCGGCTAGGTCAAGCTTCCAGAGTGAGCTGATGTCGTCAAGCTAGGCAAGAACAAGGAATTGGCTCCCATTAATCCCGATTGGTACTATTTGCGCACTGCCAGCATTGCTCGACATCTTTCCATCAGATCGCCAGCCGGTAAGTGTACAATTTTTGTTGGAATTTTTTTCGAACCTCTTAAGATTTGGTTTAATGCTGGATGTCTTCAGGCATTGGAGCTTCCGTAAGGTGTATGGAGAAAACAAGCGCCGTGGTGTTGCACCCAATCACTTCTCTTTGGCTTCGGGATCCGTCATCAGAAAGGTTCTGCAAATCCTGGAGGCTTGAAGTGGGCTGAGAAGAGCCCTGATGGTGGTCGCAAGTTGACTAAGCAGGTATCTAAATGAATTTTCACATTCTAAAATTGATTAATATTTCGTTTTCAGGGCCGAAAGGATCTGGATCGCATCGCCTCTCAGTTGCGTCATACTGGTGCTGTTGAGAAAGTCGAATAACTACATCACCATGTTCCTTGTTTTGCTGAATGTGTTGTTGAAATAAATGTTTAGACTATTATTTTTTGCTTCTTAAAGAGAGTTGTGAAGAAAGTTGGTGGGTGTCCCATGTGCTGACAAAACCAAGTAACCGTCCACTTGGATCGAAATTATTTTTTACGTTTTTGGGTTCCAAAACCTATTTTCTGCACTAATTTGAGCATTGAAAGACGTTTTCACAGTAACATAGTTACGTTTTGCAAGATTTACCAGAACTGTGAAAATGATGTCGAAACGTTTTTTTACTGCTGCCAAACTATTTTTAAAATGTTCGACTTATAGCGGAAAATAGGTTTTGGAACCCAAAAATCAAAAAAAAAGTTGATTTAAGTAGACTACCACTTGGTTTTGTTGGTACATTGGGCATCCAGCAAAACTGCGGTCGGTTCATGGAAATGTTTGAATTAACAAAATGTCTGAATCACCTCTAATTTTCAAAACCAAACTAAACTCCGTGTGTGTGCTTAGGTGTAGTTTCAATCGTTACTACTCATTTGCGCAAAACTCATTTGCGCAAATGAGTTTGCGCAAAACTTATTTGCGCAAATTTTTTGAAGTTACAGGTTCGAATCCCGGTGGTAGCAGAAATTATTTTTCTTCACTGGAATAACTTTGAAGGTATCATACCCTATTCAGAATCGTGTCCTGAACACGATTTGAAATAGAAACCCCAGTCCTGGAGTAGTCCTGTAAGGCCACGTATCCAATTAGTGGTTTCTCCTTTCACTCCCACTATGCCTTTCACTCTCACTCTCAGTGTTGTACCCAATAGGAAAAATTTGTCTCTCAATCTTATATTCACTTTCAGTGTATTCAATGACTTTTTTGGACTCTCACTTTCAGTAAAAATTTTGTAATTTTAATTTTTTAGTCTTAACCGACCACAATAAGTGGTCGTCCACTCGTAGCAAAAACCTGGAGCAAAAACTTTTTTTACTTTTTCGGGCCTTAAAACTTGTTTTCTGGACTAATTCGGGTATGCTGAAAATGGTTTGATAGTGGTAAAATACCGTTTTGTTGGGTATTTCTTGAGTTTTGGTAAAATCCAGTTTGGGTAAAATCAATTATTGCCGAATACTCAAAAAAATACTTGACGAAACGGCATTCCACCACTATCAAACCATCTTCAGCATACCTAAATTAGTCCAAAAAAACAAGTTTTGGAACATAAAAACGTAAAAATTTTTTTGATCCAAGTGGACGACCACTTGGTTTAGTTGGTGCATGAATTATCCAGGAGAACCGAGATTGGATCATAGAAAAAATTTTAAATTTTAAGAGTTCTTTAAAAAACGAAAATATTACTACCCAGGAGTTTTACCTGAGTTCTTCAACCTGGGTACGACCACCTGAGTACAACAAAACCAAGTGGTCGTCCACTTGGATAAAAATTTTTTTTACGTTTTTCATGTTCCAAAAGCTTTTTATTTGGATTGATTTAGGCATGCAAAATTTGTTTGTCTACTCACAATAATCCACAAAAGTTCAAGGTCGACCACCTTGGAGTGGGTAACTACCCACGGTATTGATATTCCAGTTGGTTAAAACAGCATTTTGGTCTTAACAAACCGTGTTCAGGACACGATTTTGGATAGGGTACATTGATTTTTAATACTTTCAGCTTAATCCAAAATATCGGATTCTAGAGGTGAGTGCCTATTCAAAAGAAGTACCAGGTGGATCTCCTATCCAGCCTGAGGTTTACTGGTCTTATAAATGAGTGGGATCAAATGAGTTGTGATCAAATGAGTACGAACCCATAGTCCGGCACCTTGAGTTGGAATAAGCCATTAATTTTTCCTCCATCAAAAAACTGTCCAGTTGGTATCAGTTTGTAGCTGAAAAACAGAGCTACAAATTAAGCTACCGATGAAGTAAATATTATTTTAAAATTTTGTATGAAAATCGAGCCGGTCAGCACTTGACTCCACACTTCCACGGCTGCGCGACTTTGTTGATTGCATCTAAATTTCTAAAGCAATATTTACTTTATCAACAGCTTATTATGTATTCCTGCGCCGGAACTTCAATATGACAGTTTTTCAATTAAGGGGATAAGGGACAGCGATTTTGAGGAACGACTTACGACTCGGTACAACAAATGACTCGGTACACCGACTCGGTACAAGTACGACTCGGTACACCGACTCGGTACAAGTATGACTCGGTACAACGACTCGGTACAACGTACGACTGGGTACAACGAGTCGGTACAGCCTACGACTCGGTACAACTAGTCGGTACAATTTTTACAAATTTTTAAACCAAATTTAATTATTTGTACCAAATTTACTTCTTTTAGTATCTAATTTTTCTGGATCATGATCTCGTTAACTTATTTAGAATATATATCCAGGGCTGCCATTTAGGTTGATTAATCAGAAAAAGTTGATTTTTAGGCACCGGGAGTTCTTACAAATCTGATTTTAGTCCCAAATCTGATTTTTTTTTTTAATATTTCGTTCATTTCAGACACTAGGAACACGCAAAGACTTGATTTTTAGTCCCAAATCTGATTTCTTGCACAAATTTGCATATATCCCGTATATCATGTATATCCTATTAGGATACATGTCTCGTTTCTGCCTGGAGACCGGGTTTATGGTCCGCTATATCGAGATTCCCTTGTACCTAGAATTCCTTTTGTAGATCCTTCCCCTCTGGGACCAGTTTCAGCTGTTTCGTCCTCCGAGACGTTTAATTCTCAGTTCTTATCTTAAAGCTGTTATACAGACAGGTAGCAGTAATTATCCTCCGGTAAATTCTTTCTCCCCTAAATTCACCCGGCGGTGAATTTACCCTCCAGAAAATTCACCCGCGGTAACTTCACTCTCCATAACGTACATAATCTTGAGGTTACAGGTTCCAATTCTTGTGTTAGTTAACATCATTTTTTTCTTAAAGGGAAGGTTTTTTTTACCCTATGCAAAATCGTTTCCGGAACACGGCTTGATAATACTAAAATAATATTGTAATTTGTCGTACAAACCTTACCGAGTTGTAAAACCCCTAGTTTTGGAGTAGTTCCGTATCCTGTAGGGTATCCAGGTGGTACTGGAGTGTACCTAGGCACCTAATGCTGCTACTAAGGTATTAGTAACCAGGTAGTATAATAATACAGTCAAACCTAGGTTATCCAGCACTCCAGTTATCTGGCACCTCGTTTATCCGGCACCTTGAGGCCGGTCCCCAGAGGTACCGCCTTAGGTGGATGGATATATCTGGAGACCTCATGTGAATAGATGTCCAGGCAGTTAACTGTTTAAATAACTGTTTCGTTCCATTCAATCCATATCCAGAAACGAGTGGTGCAAATTTTCGAGGGTGAGTTTAGTCGATATAGTACAAGAAAGAGTAAATTTGGTACAAAAATTTGTAAAAATTGTACCGAGTCGTTGTACCGAGTCGTAGGTTGTACCGACTCGTTGTACCCAGTCGTACGTTGTACCGAGTCGTTGTACCGAGTCATACTTGTACCGAGTCGGTGTACCGAGTCGTACTTGTACCGAGTCGGTGTACCGAGTCATTTGTTGTACCGAGTCGTTGCTATACCATTTTTGAGGCGTAAGGTGGGTAGCTTTAGCAAACTTACAAATATTTTTTGTTCTCATAGACATCATAGAGATGGAGCACATGGGGGTGTTCAATCAACTTCATTATGGCTATTTCACGCTCCACCTGAACACTCAAGACTTGTTTGACAGCCGTTCTACACAAAAACAAACATACTTTTTGAAGGACAGATTCATTGAGCTTTTCTTTGTTGACTATTTTCACTGCCACTTTACGGCCTGTCACACAATGCGTTCCCGTTTTTACAAGACCTAAAATTGATTTCACTAATTTCAAAATTGTAATGTTTATTTCTCCCTACTACTTTTGTAGTTTTTAAGTGGACCCAATTTTTGTTTCTATTTTAATTTTTGTTTTTTTTCCGTTTAATTTTAGTTTGTTTAATTAAAATTCTTGCTGTGTGTGCCGTATTGTCTCTAATCGCCGCCCCTAAATTCATGTGCTCTGTAATTTCTTTTTTCAATTTCTATTTGAGCTCTGTGAAAGCTGCCTGAGAGGGATTTTAAAAATCTAACCGGCACTTTTTACACAGCTCAAACAGTAAATGAAAACAGAAATTTCAGATCACATGAAGTTTGAAAAGATTGCATGCTTCTAATAGCCGCCCCGGGCGGTTATTAAAAGAAATACGGTATTTTTTAAGTTTTCAATTTTTACTAGGGCTGGGTCATGGCCAAAAGGCCAGCTATATGCCGCTATTTTGAATCGGCCGGCAATTTGCCCAACCCTAGTTTTTACATATCGACTTATTTCAAGCAATTTTTTTTAAAGATTTTCCATTTTTTGCGTTAGTCGCCTGCTACTCTAAAAATAGAAATTATTTAATAGTGTTTTGGACAGCAGAGGAACCAAAGCAGAAATATCTCAAAGTGAAATTCGCTAAAACTGAGTCAATTTGGGCAAAAATGGGCGTAACAAAAAAATTTAATTAAAGAAAAGGAAGTTAAAAAGTTATGATTATTTAACATTAGGCGATTGAAATTTATCACTTAAGTCAAACAAATTTCATCTGTATATTCTAATTTTTTGTTTATTTTGCTTCCGTATTCTCTCTAATAACTTTAAAGGCACTTTTCTAATGGACAGGCACCCTTTAGGGCCAAAACTAGGGGGTTAACCACGTTTTATTGCATTTTCAACATAAAGTCCAAAAAGTATTTGGGGTTAAAAAATAGACGGGCTTGCTCGACTATTAGAGAGAATACGGTATGTTAATGCATTGTTCCCGTATCCAAAGTTATTTATGTAGATTCTATTTTCTTAATCTGCTCTGTCCAAAGTACACTATCTGGACTTTGCCGCAAATTCAGTTTTCTATGGTTCTAATGTGCCCTACTGATAGCATTAGTTTGGTGTCAACAAATGATAACCTTCTGTATTTAGTAACCAATCACTACCTATATGTCCAGTCTTTGTTAGTAAACTCCACCTAGCAGCAATTGGAATTTTTTATTATTATTCTTTAAACGGCTGCTCTGCTGTCTGGTTTATCAATGACTTTTTTGTCTCTTTCTCTGGTCCCATCCATCAAACCTTCCCAACCATGTGATCAGCGAGACATTCACATTCCTTTTTGACGAGAATAAATAATTGTTGTATAATTTTAGTTTTTTAGTTACCCACTTTTACTCTGTAAATATTATTTTAATGATGGTAAAAATACGATCCAAGATGTTTATTAATGATGATTTGGATTTCTATGGATAGTAATTATAAAAAGTCAGAACTTATTAAAAACGTTTTTTTGTAATCTTCGTAATCGATAATTTTTTCGTAATGGTCACTTCTTTTCATTAAAATGTCGTTTTAATTCTGAATTATGATCGCCATTTAAAGATAAGGGTTGAATTTTTAGTACGAATTTTTGAAAAGAAGTTTTATACCTTCGGCCCGACAATTCTCACTTTAACTTTTTGTCATCTGCCAAAACTTATATATCAAAGCATCTTAGGGGTTCGGGATTTGTGGTTTGAAATAGCTAACCTACAGTGCTTTTCAAAATGGATTCCTTGCGATTGTGTATCTGCTAGTTTACATTTTGCAAAAGACTCCGAAATTCATGTTTAAAAAGTCGCACCAAGCGGGGTAACGAGCTTTTCAGGTGTTCGTTGTCGGAAGAGTCCAATTTTCTCTGAGCCTAGTTGAACTAGTCAAACCCAGCAAGTGATGCAGATCAAAATTAGATAAGTTTTGGTAAAATCAGACTGGTGTATCTTTGCGCATGGGCAGTATCGCGACCAATGAGGCTTAGCCGAGGTGTGATTATTGCTGGTTGAAAACTTTCACCAATTGCCCGCCTTGGTGTGCTGAAACGTGCACGCCTTGGCAATTTTTGAAAACCCGAAAGGGTTCATTTAGTCAGTCACGTGTTGTTGTACGCTGGTGGTTTAACAAATAAGTTGTTTTTTGTCGTTTGAATTCCCTCTGCCATTTTTTCACTCTATCGGAAGAGACCGCAGCATTGCAAATAATAACCGTGGTTTCCAATATAACTTAACTTTTTCTCAAGAAACGTGACGTTATATCACAAATTGAGGAAATTTTTGGCAAACTTGTAGTCCTTTACCAAAACAACGCGCATAATAGGAATAGTTGAAATTTTTTGACAACACGAACTAAGATATGCTTCAATGGGAGGCGGTTGTGATATTGAAAGGGTTACGTCTTATTTGGACTCGACTTCATGCCCGCTTTTTATCAATCATTACTAGAAAAGTTTCTAATTCCTATGCGAAAAGACGGTCGCAAATCAATAGTTGTGCAAACTTACTAACCCGTTTGTCCCTTTCCAAGTGTTTTCTCCAGTTTGTACGGACCACAATACTGGATTTGGTGAACAGTGGGTGCGACCCCACTGGCCAATAGTTTCTGTGTGATAGCATCATTGCGTGCTCCATTATTATTGTTGTTGTTGACTGTGGGAGCATTGCTGCTACTTCCAGGTGCACCATTGACTTGACTCATCTTCACGTTTAGCTCGCAGTTGATTTCATTGAGCTTTGTGTTGATTTCTCCTGCAATTTTTTTTTGTAATTTTTAAGATGCAGATTTACAGTAGCTCGATTTACTGTTTTACACGGATCTAACTTTCTCACTGTAAAAACACAAAGGGGTTTCTCTTATTTACAGTTATCTACGAGTCTTATTCTGACTCAAGGTCAGTGGATGGTTATTGTGACTCAATGTTTCTGAGTCCGTTTGAATCCCGTGGGACAAAACGTATTAGACCCTTCTCCTTCTAAACTCAGAAAAATATTTTATTTTGGAAGCCTGTTATATATATGTTTTTTTCGCTCCTTTTTTGAGTTATTTATTTTTTTCATATAAAAGTAACATATTCTGCCAAAACGGTTTATTCGAAGACACTTCTTCTTTGTTCTCAGAAATCAGAATTAAAAAGCAGAACTTCTCTCAAACTCATAGAACAGTCATATTTCAAAATATCGTAAGTCCTACTTACGGTCATATGTAAAGCGGGGTGGCCAGATGTCCTGCTTTAGCAGGGATTTTCTTGTTTTTTTTGGTTTTGAAATCTGCTTTTTGCCAGTGAAAAAGCAGGATTTTTGCACATTTTTGCATGTGTTATTTAGTCAACCAGTCAATGTAAATTAATTGTATTCCTTAAAAATATGGAAAGAATGATTAGTGAGAAATGATTTGTGATGTTTTCCTAATGTTTATTGTTGTTATGCGAATAAACATGTTCATTCCTGATTTTTGCAGATTTTTGTTTCAAAATCCTGTTTTTCGAGATCAAAATCCTGTTTTAAAGATTTTGCATCTGGCCACCCTGATCTCAAGACTATAAGCCTTGAAAAAACTCTCGTTTTTGATTAGAATTATTGAGAAAATTTTGCTTGTTGGTTTATTCCAGAATACGCTGGTGGTTTAGCAATTAAGTTTTGTGTTTGTCATTCCAATTCTTTTGGTCACCCTTTTTCGTTTATGTGAAATATGTAACGAAAGGTGGTCGCTTTTAAAACAAGAGGAAAATCCCAAAAAGAACACCAAGAACTTTTTTATACCTTTTAACTATAGATTCACCGAATTAAGTGATTTCTATAATTTATTCCTCGGATAGCGGCCAATTACACAGCTGTGTAATAGTCCAAGAACTGTTGTAATAATCACTCACCTAGCACTTCTTTGATGACGTCGAACATAAGCTGGCAGCCGTAGGTGGCGCCGTGTTTGAGGCCTTGGTTGGCCTGGTGGACGCCTGAGTTTGTGGTAGTAGTGGATGTGGTAGGGGCTAATAATGAGGTTGGTGTGTGTTTATATGTAAGCTCTGCCAGATTAGGCAGTAGTAGTAGGCAGTGGCAAGACCGTTTTCCCACCAACTAAAACTAGTAGTAGCTGCTGCTGTTTATGACGTTAGCTAAAGGGGCAAATAATGAGTGAGCCAGGCCAAAGGGCACAACAATTGATTTACATGCACAACACATTCAGCGCACACAACAGGGGCGACCAACTGAGAATAATAATTTAGGGCTAGTATACTACAGCTGGAAGAAAATCATAACATATGGAAGATGTTTGAGATTTTCACAACACACTTTAGAACAAGTGAGAAAAAATTACATGTTTATGCTATTTTCAATTATTTAATTCTTTTCTATTTTTATCAAATTATTAAGATTTGCAGTTTGGAAGTGTGAAATTGTACATGAAGAACTGTGTTTCCGAATGAGGAGTAACAAAATAATGTTCCTAACGTTAAGCTACTAAAACATTTTTCCAAAAAAAATTGGAAATTGAAAAATCCACTCCAATAAACCGACCCGAGAAAGAGGTTGAAAAAAAAGTCCGACGTGTCGGTCTATTCGAACAAAAACCGACATTAGTGGCCGACTTTTAGGGCCGGTCAATTGTGAACGCGACATTTGCGGCTTAGTTAAAAGTGAAAAATGGTTAAAAATTAAGTGAAACATAATAACTTCTTTAAAAAAACGTGCGAACTTTCTGAATAACCTGATGTTAGTGGATGCAATATTTGCCGACAATTCAGAAGCTCAAAAGAAGTTTTTATCTAAAATATTGATTGCAAATGCAGATCCGTATTTGACAATCCGCATTTGTCGGTCCGCATATGTCGTATCCTCAACCCAGACAGAAATGTCGCCATGCCATTTTTGGAATCTTTTCAGTCAGTCGAAAATTTATTTCAAAGTTTTTTTTATTTCTGTTATGTTTATGCCAAATTTCGTATTGTCCCTTTGTCGCTCAACTATTTTTTGCAAAAAAAAACAAATATCGCTAAACTGCCATAGGCCTATAGGGAGAGTAACAAAAATGTAAAGAGTGAGTCTGAATCTAGGGTTCCAAAGAATGGATTGGGTTATTAATGGGTGGCAAGCTTGGGCATATCCACTTTATAGCTGGTGTGTTTGGGTGAACATAAGGCCGCTATACTCCAAAGCACTAGTAGCAGTAGTCATTTAGTATGGAAGGGTTGCCACCCCGCAGCAACATGAATGTAAAAAGTGGGCCGCTGGGGAATTCTATCATCGCCTTCAAACACCCCAAATGCTTTTCTTTTCTCGCCTTTCTCTTTTTTTGGAAATAAACCTCCCATACTGTTTTATAGCTACTTGAGCTAGCCCCAGAAGTAAAATACTATATTTGTTTTCGGTCCTTGTGCCTCTTGTGGCAAAAGAGTCGTTTGGTGGAGCAATAAAAGGTTTTTGCCTGGAAATTGGAAACAATAACAAAGCTTTTGACTATCCAAAGATAAAAGATTTGAAAAAAACGTCAGCGGGAGTCGAACCTACAATCAATTTGGCTATGAAACAGTTTTTTCAAAATTTTTGCAAAAAAGTTGTTCTAAGGCCATAAGGAATTCCGAATTTGTAAACATAATTTTGCATACGGAGTTATGAATAGAGATAGCAGCAGAGCGGTGTTGAGGTGAACTCCAACATGTTTTTGGTAGAGAGTCATAAAATATTGCAAAAGTTGAAAGCAGTCTTTGATTTATTTGCTGAAAAAGGCATAAACAAGTCGCACAAAAACATTTGCAGAAAAATAACTAGGGTTGGCAAGTCAAATACTGGAAATCAGAGAGCTGATCTAATCGAAATTCGATACCCTCAATTTAGCGATACTTTTTAGCCAGTTTCCTATGGTAGCGTTAAATCGCGATCTGACTGTTTTGCTATTTCCACAGTCAATGAAAGCTTATCTATAATAGTTAACACTCGGACGGTCAAACGAACTTTTGCTTCGTTAAACGCAGAATATTCTTTCTAGCGCTGTCCAGATTTTTTCACTGTCTGAGTCATCATTAAAAAGGTTTGAATGTTTGAATTTGAATTCAAATGTTTGAATGTTGTCGGCGACGGCTATGGTCCTTTAAAGCAAAGTAAAACTAATTGTATATACTTTCCACGGTTGGGAACCACTTATTTTTGCATATTTAATGATCAAAAAATGACATATTTGTTTCTTTAGACCACAGCTCTAAGATTTTATCATAGTAAGAGCCTCAACGATATGTCATTAAAAAGCTCACATTCTACGCTTTCCTTTAAGCACCAGAACACATATTAAGTAGAGTTGACCCGGACGTTTTTTTGAGTCAAAACCGGAAATACTTTTGTAATTTTTACAATTTTTTCGATAAACTTTGGTGCCATTCTACGCAATATTAAATTCTGCGTCAGACAGACGTAAAAGATTGTGTAAAATGCTTAATAACCAAAGAAATAATTCCCTTTTAAGCTGATAATTCCGGTCTAATTCCGACCGGAATTAGACCGGAATTATCGGAAAATAGACCGGAATTTCCACCTTCAAAATGTATTTATCATTGGTAAATAAGCATTTTACACAATGTTTTTTGTCCATCCAACGCAAAGCTTATTACTGTGCTGAATGACACCAATTTTTTTAATGAAATTGAAAAAATCACAAAAATATTTGGGAATTCCGGTTTTGACTGAAAAAATTCCGGGCCAACTAATATTAAGAACATGAAAATTTAATCATTGCAGTTAAGGCAAAATAGCTCTGAAATAATCACCTGTATAAATTGGCCTTTTTAATGATGACTTAGACAGTGAAAAAATCTGGACAGAGCTAGGAAGAATCAGCGTGAGATTCTACGTCCAACGAAGCAAAAGTGCCGTTTGACCGCCGGAGTGTTAACTATAATTATTTGTGAGCTAAGAGTGAGATCACAAGCTACTGTATTTTTTAAAAATAGAACGACATGTCGTTCTATTTTTCAACCTCCAAATATGTTTTTGCTTTAGATTGAAAACGCAATAAAACATGGTTTACTCCCCAGTTTTGTCCTCGACCCCTGCCGTTCTAATACATACTGTCGTTCAAATAGACAGTGTCGTTCTACTAGAACAAATACAGTATATAGAACTTAGCTGACTACCACTAACTGAGTGGTAAACTATAACTTCACAATTATCTATGAGCACACAATTTTATTTAAAAAAAAATTATAAATACATTAAACTGAATTTTGAGCCTCAAATCGCCTTACCCTGCATTCTTTCAAGATTCAAGCATATACCACCCAATAAGCTTACCTAAGCGAAAAAAGATGTTTGATCAAATGAAGGTATCTAACAAAACCCTAACCCCATCTAATCGCTACAAAATTCTGAAAATTTCGCAACTCCAAAACATGCATGTAAGCCACAAACCCATCTAATCAACACCAGCAGACCTCATCCAAAGCATTCGCCCCACAACAAAATAATATACCTAACAAGTCCAGCAAACTTCAGCTAGACTATATGATGCCCAAATAGACCAAATAACAAATAGTAGTAGCACCAGCATTAGCAGTGCCCTCTAGCCTGGTCCACTTGCAGGGGGTATGAGGCATAGGCAATAGAGGGAAACTATGAATTTGTTCTCCGCCTATACAGCACATATAAGGAGAGGAGGGGAAGAGGAAATATAAATGAATGAATAAGTAGTAGCAGCAGCACTAGAGTAAGGCACCAGCCTCCAGGCTACTACTGCCGCAGCCCAGCTGTCTGGCTTTTGCCACTCTCTCCCCCCCCCATGAGCAGATAGGCTTGCGCAACCCTCCCACTCGATAAATAGGCAGGGAATGGGGAATATCAGTCGATACTGAAGGTGCCTGGCTGCTAGGCCTTGTCAGTCTTGTCCTCTTTTGTTATCCTTGGCATGGTTGCCTTGCCTTTTCAAAAGTTGAGGCCTCACCAAAAACGCCTGCTTCCGGAATGAATAGAGAGACAAGAATTGGATTACTACTCCATTTGTTTTTGTTGAACGCACAAACAGATGTGCCTGCTTTTGCTGCTGCAACTGCTGCCAAAAACAGCATCTTTGTTGTTTCTCTAGCAAAGTTAATGATGATGAATGAAAAATGTATAAAAAAACTAGTTTTTGGGTAATAGCGACGATCGAGGAGAAGTGTTATGCTACCAGTGAGATTCAATCCGAATAGAATTTCCAACGACCCATCCGACAGACGATTCAGTAAGAGAAATCCTGTCTGGTTATAGGCGTACACAGGATTGCGAAATTTTTCCTGACGGGGTGGGGGGCTAATCCTTATTAAATAATCCTGGCGGGTGGGGCTATAGCCCGGCTAGCCCCACCGTAGGTACGCCAATGTGTGTCATGGTTCTTTTTGGATTTTTGTGTTTTTATTTTTCGCCCTCGATTTTCGCCAAGAAAAATGATTACCCTAGTACAGTCGAACCTGGATAAACCAGCACTCCAATAACCCGGCACCTCAATTCAACTCAATTTGGTTGGCCAATAAAGCAAAGAAATTAGGTAAACTGACGCTTCAATAACCCGGCACTTTGATGACCCGGCATATTGAGTACGGTCCCTAGGGATGCCGGGCTGTTGAGGTTTGAATGTATGCAAGTATATCCTATGCTCTATTGTTCGAGAAATTATTGAAAATTGAATAGTTGTTGTTTCTGAATCTCACTGCTTCAGCTTATAATCATATCTCGGTAACCAAAATTTTGTGGGACAGATTATACAGGATATTATGCATAAAAGAGTGATTTAGAATTAACACAAATATAGATATACACCTCCGAATGAAAACTTGCCTTGGTCTTCCCTGTTGGTTTTCAAAATTAAATGGGTGCATACCACAATTTGTCAATTCATTTGTCATTTTACATGCTTTTATAGCTGATTTAGCCGTTCTAAAACAAAAATTGGTTTGGCAAAAGAGAAAAGAGAGAGAAAACAAGCAAGCTCTAACGAGAATACACCCACTTTGTTTAGAGTCTGACAAAGGGTTTGTTCCTCTTGTCAATGGCATTTGCATGCACGGTTGTTAAAAAAGGGAAGATTTGTTTTTTTTGCTGGAAAAGGAAAAAGTTGTTTGGCTTGATAGAGTTAACTGTTGAGTTACTTGCTTGCTGTCTTCCTTCATTGATGCGTCATTAGCAGTCTAGGAAGCCGTCTTTAATGAATGTTTATAGAAATTGTGGCTAGTTTGAAGCTTGGAAATAAAGTTGGTAAAAAACCTATGATTAAGACATTTCGATTATAAGTGAAGCCGCTTAGGGTCCGAATTTTTTCCCATCACCTTGAAGGCTTTTGTCAATTATCTTTGGTTGGACTAGTCTGAAAAACTCAAGGATCCCGATTTTGCCAGTTGATTTTGTAAGTAGTGGATTGCTGTCCTTTTCGGCAAAACTGTTGCCACTTACAAAAAACGGCCGGCAAATCGGATTCCTCGAGATTTTTCGGACTGAACCGACAAAAATACCACTGGCAAAAGACTCTAAAATTTAGGGTGAAAAAGTATCGGGCTCTAGGCGGAAATGAACTTTTGGGGTGATGCTGAATAGATGGTTGACTGTATTTATGAATATAGTTTTGAAAGATTAATTTGCTCTTTTTTATCAGAGTGTGAAATTTATTGGACGATAAATTATCAGTTTGATATGATTGCAAGGTTGATGTATAAAAATTAAGTTGGAAAAGAAGCCTGTCTGGAAAGGTAACAAAAATTTTCAATTTGAAGAATTTTTTTTAGTTGGTTTAAGTTTGAGTTGAGACCTTTTAGTAGAAAATTCAATTTTTTATATAAATTGTATGTTTCGGCATTCAAAAGAAAGTTTGCCACAACTATGGGGTTATAAATTTGTATTTTCGCGATATGATAAAAAAAACTCGATTCATTCCTGTTCCCAAAAGTAATATCTTAATGAGGACCGATATTTTCTGGAAAATGCATTTCTAAATGTTTATCAACAGATAAATTACTGAATAAAAAACAGTTTCAGATGCCAGAAAACAGTAAAGTGCCTTTTTATGACATTGAAATCAGCATGCCATCTAACTCAAAGCCTTGCCCACAATTTACCAAATTATTATCTAAGCTAAAGCCTGAGTGGAATGTTGACACATTAAAGTTTAAGGTAAGACACACTAGATTTATTTAATAAATCTGAAGTCATTATTATTTGATAGACTTTCACCAACGGGATCACCAACAAAATCTTCCGGGTATCCTATGAAGGGGATTCAGAAAGACTGGTATTTCGAGTGTTTGGCCAAGGATCATCCAAAATCATCAATAGGTTAGTTTTTATAAGCAAAGTTAATGGTAGACTTTAGGATTAATCTTAAAAATTATCGAGTCTAGCTGAAAAGTCTCCGCTTTTTGCTGAAATGTCTGCGCTTTTTCAAATTTTAGTTTCAATGGATGCTGGTCAAAAATAGCGTAGTCTGACTATACTGCCACGACCTAAAAACTGTCATCTATGCTTTTATTTGTGTTTTTAGCAGCCTATGTACTGCTATGTTTCGACCTAGGCGACGTTTTAGATACATGGTTGGCGAGCGGGTTAAGACGGGTTCAAATAAAAGTTCCAAGTTGAAAATAGATGACTTTTAAAATGGATTGTGATAGTCCACAAGAATCGAAAATTTCATGCTACAAACATCCCAAAATTTTAGAGAACAAGAGCTGGAAAGCTTCAATCGTCTTAGTGAATATGGAATAGGAACTCCAGTATTAGCTCGTTTCATTAATGGAATCGTCTGTGGCTATCTAGAAGGCGAGTGCCTAGATGTGCAAACTGTCAGACAGCCTCACATTGTCGAGTAAGGCGCAAACTTTTTGAATAATTACTTCCCAAAAACTAAAAATATTTAGAAAAATATGTTCTGCCTTAGCCAAGATGCACCAAATTCCACCCAAGAATGGCGAAGAATTGCCAGAACCATTTATTTACTCGAAAATAGCCGAATACTTTGAAGTGATTCCAGAAAGTTTTGAAGATACCAAACAGAAGATATACGACGACTACTTTGTAGCCAATGGTAAATCTGCTTTTATAGCTAGACTTTGGGAGAGATTCTTAGGCCCTATTCTAGGATCGGATACTCTTTTTCACCCGGTCTGCCCTGATGTTTTTTTCGGCTTAGGCTTAGACGCAGAGTAGGCCAGGAGCAGTACATGAAATGGCGGATTTTTAAACAACGGATTCTTGAAACCTCAGATTTTCAAGATGTTTTTGTTCTTTTTCGTACCTGATTTGTGCTGGTTGCTGTCGGATTTTTACGGCTCTAAGTGAATTCATCCTCCGGTGAATTATCCTCTAACGAGTTTGTCCTGGGTAAATTCATCCTCCTATTTGTCTAAGCATATTTAAAAACCTAATTTAATTCGTGTGCAACCCCAGTTCACGGGTATCCAGGTAGTGGTACCTAAGTAGTAGTATCAGGTATTGGTACTCAGGTAGCGGTCCTCACACAGCTGTTCCTGGGTGGTGCTACTTATGGAGTGGTACCCTCGTAGTAATATTTTGTCTTGAAAAGTATCCTTATGAATTTAAATGTTTTTCTGTAAACTAACGGACGAGAATTAAATGTGCCTTGTTCTGGATGAAAAGTCCCTTGTTTTTGACTGAAAAGTGCCTTGTTTTTTCTTTTAGTCACAGCAGCAAGTATAGTAGGAATTTTTTCAAAGTGATAACACCATCACGTAGCCTCCTCATTTAGTTTCTAACATCGTATTGTTTGTTGCAACATCTTTTTAAAATTCAGCACAAAAAGATGAAAGTTTGAATCAAATCATTTTTCCGAATTGCTTCATATTTCGAAGCGTCTCTGCTAGTTTGTGCAAAGATGTTGCAACAAACAATACGCCGTTAGAAACCAGAAGAGCAGGGCTACGTGATGGTGTCACCACTTTGAAAAAATGGCAAGTATACATGCTGCTGTGACTAAAAGAAAAAAAACAAGGCACTTTTCAGCCAAAAACAAGGCACTTTTCATCCAGAACAAGGCAGATATAAGATTTATCCTAAACTAACCAGAGTTCTGCTCAATGTTTCACGCACTAACCGAACCAAGTGATCGTCCACTTAGTGCGAATTTTTTTCACGTGTTTAAAGTTCTGAAACTATTTGTCTTCACTGGTTCAAGCTTGCTGAAAACGGTTTGATAATGTGAAATGCCGTTTTGCATGATATTTTTTAGTCTTCGTATAAATTAAAAATCACTGTAACCTATCCACTCGTAAAGCCCACAAAAACGGCATTTTAATACTAACAAACCCTCATCAGCATGTTTGAATTAGTGTAGAAAAATAATTTTTAAATTTGAAAACCTTTGAGAATTTTGGCCGAGTGGACGACGTTTGGTTTGGTCAGGTTACTAATAATTGCATAGATTTATAGATTGGTTTGCGGAAAATATTCGAATTAACAAACATAGTTTTCAAGGCAAAATACAGAAATAATATAATTTGTAAAACCGACCTGAACTGTCCCTCGGCCCGAACTGTCCTTTTACCCAGAAAAAATTTCACCAAAATTTTTGGGTCAAACACCCTGAAGTGAGTACTCACGATACCCAACACCTATCTAAGATATTGAGATTCTGGTAAGTCAAGACAATATTTTATTCTTAAAGGGTTATGTCCAAGCTAATGAGAGGTGTTGCCCGGAATTCAAAATTTTTTCTAATCATTGAGCTTCTGTACGGATTTTTCGACTTCGTTTCTAACAAAACCTAAAATTAAATTCTAGGCCTTGTTTTGATAGAAACTAATTCGTGGATGAATTGGTTGAGGATGAATTTACCGTCGCCCGATTTCCCCTACGTACCATATTCTCTAATAGAAGCCCCGGAGCTTCTATTTTATTGATGCCCTCCAAGAAGGCTTATATTAGAGGGAGAGGGCTTTTATTTTTTAAATGGGTTATTTACAGTAGCGCCCTTATTTTTTCTTCGAAAAACAGACTTTTTCAGTCATTGCTGAGAAAACTATGTTTGAAGTTTGTCCCATGTGTGGGAAGTGCGCCATTGAGGTGTTTTATGTATTTGTATGGGAAAATTGCATAATTTTGGAAAAACGACTGGTAAAACCAGAATCGTTTTTGGGAGCATTTCACATCACCGTAAATCCAGAAACACGGTTTAAAGCGCTCCAAAGCATTTTTTTATGCCGTGAAACGGGTGGAAAACACGTTTTTAGGTGAGGTAAAGCAATTTTTCGAAAAAAAATTAGTTTGCCTTGGCCCTTTGGTTTTCGGTAATCTTTGCCTCGTTCCTCTTATGGCTTTTGGTCTTTTTTCGTTCTTCTGGCCCGTTTCGGTCACTGGCGCTAGGCAAAAAGAGTCTCTAAATGCATTTTATGATCAAGAGTACTTCTCGGAATAATGTCTAAGGTGAGTGAGTGCGCGCATCTCTAACCAACCAAGCTCCCTGCGCCCCCTTCGGTGTTCGTAATTTTATCTTTTCGTTTTCTTTTAAGACTATATTATACACTAGAATCGTTATTATTTTTTAAAAAGGTAAGAAAATTAAAAAAAAAACAATGCGAGACAAATATTTCACGCAAAATTAAGATAATTTGCTGCAAAATTTCGTTAGGCCTATTTTTGTGGGGCCTGTACCACCAATTTATTTTCTTGTTATTAGAACGTAGACTGATTCTATTATTTATCTTTTCTTGCTGATTTCAGGGGGGCTTTTATTTTTGGATGGCTTGTAGGGGAGGGGATCATAATAGGAGGAGGCTTCTATTAGAAGAAATACGGTAACACATTTTTGTGCAAGGCAGCCATTAAAAGAACAAACATCTTAACCAAAAAAAACGAAATACTTAAAAAATCCCATGTTGAAAAAAACTCGAAAAAATCTTGAAACAATCTGAAAGATACAGATTTCGAAAAACAATCCGCTAAAAATCCGATCCTTCAAAACGTCCGCCGTTTTACATACGACCCAAACGCACATTATGGCATAACTACTTTCTGAACTACAAAAAGTAATGACCAAATTTTGAGTTTTATGTAATCTAGCCTATCCCGCGCTTAATTAAGAGCCAAAAGAACAATAAAGGGCCAAGAGCCTGATTCTAGGATAGGCTGATTTTTGTCTCTCTCGTGTTTTGTTTCCCTTTCTAGAGACTTTGCTAATTTTAGGAGTTGTTTTAAAGGACGACTTTAGGCAACTAAAACAAAAACTGGACAATTTGACGGAGGAATTGAAGAAGTTAGTGTTTTGCCACAACGACCTGCTAGTATTCAATATTCTGTATGATCCAGACAAAGGTGGGATTTCTGAATAAGAGCTTGTCACATTTTTACAGTTATGAAGTGTAAAATTACCAACTCGCAGCCAATTTTACTTGTTGCGATTTTTTCCCCACTTGTAAAACCAAAATATCCTTCAGAATTCGAAACTGTTCAGACATGGTCGAAATTGCTCGTAGTTTTTAATTTCGGACCATAGTGATCGCCCGTCCGGCTGCGCCCGTCTCGTCGCCGTCACTTAAAACCACTATTTAAAAATTTTATGCAACTAAAAAACTGTTATTTTGGAAAAAAGTGCAAGATTTGCACGATAAAAATGAAATACACAATTAAAAATTTTGAAACTGTTTTGTCTTAACCATGTTATAAACGGACGGCGGATGGCCGGCCATATTCCTCATAAACATTTGATGAAAAATTTTGGGATGGCGAACGGGATGCCGTCCGATTTTTAAATGGTTCGGACCATAATATCTATAACTGAATGTGTGAAAAATTCCATGCTGAAAACCATTTTTAGACCAAATTCATTTTATCGACTACGAGTATGCTGCTTACAATTTCCAATTGTTTGACATCGCTAACCATTTCTGTGAATATGCAGGTATACATTTTATTGTTACTGAAATCATCTCACTGCAAGTACTCTGTGTTAAAGGTGTAGTCAACCCCGACTACAATCTTTGCCCCAGTCAATCAGAGAAACGAGAATTTCTTCAAAAGTATTTGAGACATTTCAACTCCCATGACTCTTCGGACACTGACCAATCTTTGGACGATTTGCTGGCAGTAATACCCCTATTTGAAGCGGTGAGTTGAGGCTATCAGAACTCGATATTTTATTTTGATAATGTTTAGGCATCCCACTTGTTCTGGTGCTTATGGGCTTTGGCTCAGAGCCATTTGTCGGTGATTGAGTTTGACTACATGAGATATGCAGTGCTCCGACACAAGCAGTTCAAAAAACTGCATGAAATTTGAATGTGTTGGTTCAAACAATAATAAGATACATTCTAATGAATTCACTTAAAATAAAATAATTTAAAAATATTATTATGACCACATTCAAGACTCATTTAGTTACCATATTTGATCTATTTCCAACACTGACAGTTCAATGAAAAAACACATAAGATTACTCACAAGGAAACCCCGCGAACTGTATAATTGAATTCGCAAAATCTGTTAATGCTATCTCGAGAGCATAGTCGATTTACATATGATAGCCAAAAGTTTTTTTTCCAAAATCCAAAAAAATAATAAGAATTTTCAGCATAAGAAAATGCAAAAATTTCTTTGTTTCTCCTTTTAATTTTTAAAAAACTTATTTTTCACAGGGTGTTTCAAGTGTTTTGGAACTTTTGTTTTGGCAATAACTTTTTCTAGAATGCATTTGTCGGAAAACGTTTTTTCAGAGACCGACTGAAGTTGCGATGAAAATTTGTTTGGTATATAATGTGAAAAACACGATTTTAGACTAATCCCTTGTGGTTTGGGCCCTGGTCTGTGGGTGTCCTCTGAGTGAGCAAGACATTTTTGCATGTTTCTCTTGCTGCAAATTTCTAATTTTTTTATTACGGGGAAACTATTTTCGACTATCACAAGTAAATCGACTATACTCTACAAAATAACATTAAAAGATTTTGCTAATTCAGTTATATAGTTCGCGGGGTTTTTTGTCAAAAAAGAGTAATCTTTAATGGTACAAAATAATGTAGTCGACTCTCACAAAAAGGAAAAATACAAAATTGCTGATTCTAGCAAATTTTGGCTTAAAATTTTAGATTCTTGTGCTAAATGTAATTCGGCAGCCTGTTCAAAAAGTCGCAAGGATTACGGTTTTACCAATTGTCTCTGAGGAACGAAATAGTTCAGACATTTAAACTAAATCTCCCAATAAAAAATGCCCAAAACCTAAATAGGCTTTCATTATTGAAAGAGTTGCGCGACAAAATGACATACCTATAGTTACACTCAAAAGCGGAGTCCTTGTGATTTTACTCCTTAGGTTTAGCAGATGACAACGGGACACGAACGTTTCGTCGTAAAACCGTTTCGTCGCAAGACGTTTTGTCGTCCACTTGGCCACTTTACCATCCACTTGGATTAAAAATTCTTTTACTTTTTCGGGTTCCAAAATCTGTTTTCTGGACTGTTTCGGGCATGCTGAAGATGGTTTGATAGTGGTAAAATGCCGTTTAGCGGGTTTTCAGTTTTGGTAAAATCAAGAAAACAGGTTTTGAAACCCAACAAACGTAAAAAAAAATCGATCCAAGTGGAAGACCATTGGTTATGTTGGTAGATGTAAAAAATGTGGATGAAAATTTTAATAAGATTCTTGATAAAAATGGTCTTGATAGTTTATATGTGCAACTCAAGTGACTAAAACCACATAAAATTATTCACACATAAGCATCACGTTGTTTTCTAATGCGACGAAACGTCCCTCACGACGAAACGGCTTTGCGATGAAACGGTTTTGTGACGAAACGTCGCGTATCCGATGACAACAACATTTAGCGTGAAAAATGTCTAACCACGTTGAAAGGAGTTTTTTTGTTACCAAGAGCGTCGAATTTTTTTCTCTGAGCCTAGTTGAACTAGTCAAACCCAGCAAGTTATGCAGATCAAAATTTTTTAAGTTTTGGTAAAATGAGATCTGTGTATCTTTGCGCATGGGCAGTATTGCTACCAATGAGGCCTAGCCGAGGTGTGATTATTGCTGGTTGAAAACTTTCACCAATTGCCCGCCTTGGAGTGCTGAAATATGTACGCCTTGGCAATTTTTGGAAACCCGAAAGGGTTCATTAAAACTGCAGTTTTTGAATGCGTATGGTGCAATTACGAAGGTACAGTTTATCTATCGTTATTGTGATTATATCGCTTGACCTGACACTCTAGCGATTTGTTTTCGCCTTACGTGTTTCTTTCTCAGTCAGTCGGGAATGGTGTTAAAAAACTGAATTTAAATGCTTTCTTAACTGAAAAACTACGTAAGAATCGACTAACATCCGTTCACATGATGAAATTGGCTTTACCTAGCTTTTACAATTAGATGTATCGAAAAGAGCTTATTTGAACAATCGAATGTATCAAAAATAAGAGGTTTCGCCAATTAAGGAATTTCGACAATCGCTGGTTTCATTTTTAGTCTATTTCGACAATTTAATGATTCACCTAAAGTTAATTCGACCGCTCTATGTGTGTCGATTCAACAAACATAACATACATGCGAATAAAATCAATGAAATTAACATCGATATAACAAGCAGCTCATGGCGGACCCAAAGATGTACAGGGTGCGCCAATTTTTCGCACGTATTTGTTTTGGCCATAACTTTTTTATTTTTCATGATTTTGACGTAATTTTTTTTTAAAAAGAAAGCTGAGACTCTAGGCAACCGAACTGTGGATCGATGGATGGGCTGAGGAACTCCGACTTCACCGGCTCCGTTTGCCTGGCCGCCCTATTCGCCTGATTTGACGCCTTGCGACTTCTTTCTCTGGGATGGGTGAAAAGCAAGGTCTACACGACTCCAATCACTTCAATGGCCGAGCTCAGAAGAAGAATCACACAAGCGTTTGCAGAGCTGCCTGGTGAGATGATCAACAGAGCAATGGGAGCATATCAAAGCCGCCTCGAATACTGCCTAGAAGTGAACGGAAGATCAGTTGAGCAGGAATATGAGTGAAAAGAGTTGTTTATTTTTACTGTTGTCACAAAGTGGTGTTCAAATAATTTTTTTTCTCAATGTTTGGTACGGTTCGGTTGCCTAGAGTCTCAGCTTTCTTTAAAAAAAAAATTACGTCAAATCATGAAAAACAAAAAAGTTATGGCCAAAACAAATACGTGCGAAAAAATTGGCGCACCCTGTATTTGAAATTGAACCCCAGGTTTGTTAGACATTTATAGCCAGAAAAATGCAAAATTACTTCAAGGGTTGAATTGATGATTAAAAATCCTGCGTAAGACCAAATTGCTTTGAATAGTAGTGCAAGTATTTATTCAAAAAGACATATTGTAGCTCCCTTTTAATAACTCTAAATTACTTCTATACTTTTTTCTACCCGAAAAAACCCCAGAAAAAAACCACAGATAATGCCAAATAATCTAACTTGCACTGCTTTATACAGAATCAGTGAAACCACTAATTTTCCTAAATCTGCTTTAACATTTCAACAATAATTACTCTTTTTCTGCCAGTACTTAATGAAGCATCTGCGTCATCAAATGATGCCTATTCATTTCTAAAATTAGCAGCAGGAGTAGGTTGTTGAGGTAAAGTGCTTTGTAATAACACACATCTTCACCAACTTCTCTGCTACATCTATATCACCATTCACATACCCCTATGTCCCCCACTATTCTCACTTGCCAAGAAAAAAAGGGAAAATCTCGCGTTCTAGTGTTACAAGCCCAGCCAGTCGGTAGCATATACACATTTAGAAGCAGCAGCAGCACAAGACAACAGAGCAAAATCGATTTTTGGGCCAGTGTGTCCCTGGTTTGCCTCTCTTTTCCAAAACCGAAAGGGAGCGAGAGGCAAATTATTCGTGTGTCTTTCCACTCCTACCAGTCTTGGTCTGAATACTACTACTGCTACCCCATACTGCCCCATTTTCCAATAATTGTTTGGGGATGCAAACTGCTTCTAATGTATGACCATAGGCTGGGGGGGGGGAGGGGCTGCGAATGCATGGATTGGACTGGCTGGATGGCTGAGAGCTGAGCCTGGTCCATTAGGTCTAGGCTCAGGGAGAAATACCATTGAGAAGGGGCGAGAGAGCAGGCCAGCGCCTGGCATCATTTTCTTTTGCTCGGCTCTAGCAGTACTATTTCTCCTCCTTTCCCTTTTGGGGTGTCATTTATGGTTGCATTGCCACACAAATATTTGAGAGTGGTTAGGAAATTGCACATTTTTCTTCAGATTTTGAAGGATTTTTTTTGGTTGCATTTGGCCTTTTTTGATGCTATGGTGTTGTCTGTGTGAAATTTGTAGGATTTTTTGGGTCACTGGAATTTGAGTAGCGTGAACAGATTCATTTGACATTTGTTTGAGTTGATTGTAAAGTTTAACATCTATGATTTTCCTTGTAAAAAAATCGAAAAGTGACAGGAATAAAATTATTGATTTTTGAAATTGTTTGAGAATAAAAAAATTAAATCAAGGCGAGATATGGGTTCTTGGATGTGTTTAGTTTAGCACTTATCAACAGGATTGCACACGGTTAGTTCAATAGCCGACCTCGTTTTTTTCTCAGCCATTTTTTTTTTCAAAATTAGATAATTTTAACTGCAACAATCAGAAATCAGATAACCAAAAGCCAGTTTTATTTATCTATTTTCAAGACACCAATATCAATTTTTTCTGATTTTTTGTCTCACCTGGAAGGGCGTTATTTAATATCGACCTCAAAATTCTATAAAAAATGGCCGTAAATTTCGGATTGACTGCCAATTCACCTGCCCACACAATTTTTGGTAATATTTTAGGAACTGTTGATTAAAAATGATGCTTTTTGCTAGCAGGATTTGAATCTGTGACCCCATTAAAACTCCCTTAAGTCTTCCAAGAGAAAAATGTATACAAAAACATATTTATTTTTTTGGTTTCTACTAGAGTTGCGATTTGAATTTGACCGACAAAGTTTTCCATGAAAAATTGATTTTTGAGTCAAATTCGGTTTCCTGAACTTTTTTTGTTCAGCTTGGAAGGTCGATCCCACTTTTTGACTTTTTTATGAAAAACCCCTAAAAACGGGTAACGAAAAGTTTTTATGAACGAAATACGGCAGAAAACAAATTTATTTATGTTTTGAACGTACAGGGTGTCTCAAAAGTATTGGGTATTTTTTGAAAATTTACGCAACAGCTGTCTAAATCTCTCATTTTTTATTTTCTTGCTCTGCCTTATAAATCGTTTTCTTCTGAACTGAAGTGGGATGAAAAAATAAAAGATCAATTTTCTGTGTTCTCTAAATAATACTTTTGTAGAGATTTCCGAAAAAATCGGAAATCTACCGGGCAAGGGGCTACCTACACAAAATTTTCGAAAAATACCCAATACTTTTGAGACACCCTACGTTTTTTTACGTTTTGTTTTGCTAAAAAAAAATTTCTGGTGTTGTCAATCTTGTAAATTTCGTTTTCGGCCAAGAAAAACTTTTAGCTTGAATTTTTTAGTGAAATATGCTAAATTTTAGTGAAAGTTTAAATCTGAGTATTGATTGACATTGAACTTTTTTTAGAGCATCTAAATAATTTTAGTATGAATAATAATACTTTTCAGGTGCTGTGATTCCATTTTACCATAGTCTTGATATCCTGTCAATCACCTAGTCAATAGTTTCCTTCAATCCAGCTAACTCAAACCTAGTGTGCAAAATGGACAAAAGTGATATGCAACGAAGTGTGGACTCACTCCGCCACCAACTGAACATCCAGAGGATTCCCATTTCGCAGTCTGGCGGAGAGTAAGCTGCTTTTTTGAAAGGCCGCTTCCAAATTTTTGGTCATGGGTTCGACTCCGGCCAGTAGAATGTCGCTTTTTTATATCAAAATTTTGGTATTGCTGACTAGATAAATTGGGTCGAGAAACCTGAAGATGAGCAATAAAGAGACAATCTTTTTCAGGCATTCTTTTACAATGTCCATCTCCTTTTTTCTGATTTTTCCCTGTCTTTTATAGAAAAAACCCAATTGTAAGTGTTAATTATGCAAGCAATTTCAATTTTGTTTTTGACGGATAAAAGAGTATTTAGATGAACTTGATTATCCTTACTATACCTACCTTAATCACCATGATTATCTGTGTTTTCTTGACGCGCTTCATTTTGGGAAAGTTTCTATCTTTTTGATATAAACAAGAAATTTTCTATTGGGAAATTCAAAAATTTTCGAAATTCGTTGAGTGAAAGGTCTCATTTTGGTAGCACTGAATTTAAAATGTCACAACATAAATAATATATTACCACAAACGTTCATGGAAAAATAAATCCCGCCCGCAGGGCGAGCAAAAACTAGTGATTACTAAAAAAGGGAGGGGGACATTGTAAAGGAGTTCTTTTTAAATTAATTCGGGACTCTGAGGAGTTTTTTAATGTTTTAATTAGGTGTCTCAGAATACAAAAATTGACCCTACTAGCAAATACCCCCTTCCCAACGATTTTCACTTATTAAACTTGAATAAAAATTACTTTATTATATGTTCCAGACCCAGAAAAAGGGCATAACACAGTTATTAGTCACAACTTCCGAACGCTGGCCTACCACCGAGCCTAAGGGCTAAGCCTAAACTTGTTGTTTCAAAGGGTAGTTACAGTGATTTTAGAGGCGGGGGAGTTAATTGCTAGTAGCGTCAAAAAATAAATTCGCTTCTTATAAATTACTCACTTTTAATTAATGGAAACACAAAAATTTTTACTAAAAGACTATCAAAAATTATTGTTTCACCAAAAAAAATTGACGTACACTTGGATAGAGTCAACCCTAAACCATTGAAAAATGGGTGATTCCTTCATTTAATTTTTTGCCATAGAATACTTAATTTTGCCATAAATTCGCTGCTCGTGCTATAGTTTCTCAAAATCAAATTTGGAAAACTAGAGTATGAAAAATGCAGCAAAATGTTTCTAGGGATTTAGGAATCCGAAAAACTTTTTTGACCATAATTAGATCGTACAAGGCAAGAAGTCAAAATTCGGTCGAAAATTTCGGCTGCTAATTTTATGCGCTAAGAACGATTCCAAATGTAATTTTAGCATGGTTTTTAGGCTACAAAATAATTTTTTAAGAAAAACTTTGGCTAAAAGCTGAATTTTCGCACTCAGGGACCAGAGTAGACCATCTTATATTAGGGTAATCTACCATGTTTTAAGTGCTAGAAATGCATTAAAACACTACAAGAATGTGTTTTCAAAAAAAAATTTAAAAAAAAAAGACCTCCAGGGAAGTGACCCCAACAGCAATTGACCACCAACAGCATTAATTCCCTAAATTTTTCACTTGTTCTTTTTATGAGGCTGTTTTATGCTTAGATGTAGAACAGGCCGAACTAAAAAACGATGTAGAATAACATACCGTTATTTCACATCGTTTTTTATTTATATTTCTTCTAAAACAAGCCCCAATCTCTCAACTTTGACGTTCTGGATCTCAGGATAGAAACAATATTTTGCAAAGCTGATTATTTCGTTTTCTTAACGAGCTCTACCGATTCCACTTTTTAGGTTTTGGTTGAGCACCGGAAAATCTCGAGATCGAATTCAAAAATTTTTCGATTTTCAGGATTAATAAGTAGAAGCCTCGTGTTCTATTAGAAGAAATAAGGTATTTGGGTTTGTTGACATTGAAAGTGACTGCTGCGCGAAGTGATACCTCTCTGATTTTGTATCCTCAGTCATCACCTCTTTCGATTCATGAAATATAGGCAGCTGGAAAAAGTTGAAAAATTGGCGCTACTGGAATATACCCCCGCCCGTCCCCAATAATTTTTAGGCTTAGGAATTAGGCTTAGTCCTTAGGCTTTAAGCCCTAGGCATTAGGCTCAAGGACAACCTGTACTAATTTCAACATTTTTCAAAAAAAATAGTATGGTTTTAAGGGAACCTGAAAAATTATTGATGTGGGGTATATTCCAGTAGCATCGAAAAATTTTAGCAGACTTCAATGAATTCTATGCCAAAAGAATTGTTAAATTGCTCAGTAGGTTTCAGAAAATCATTAAATTCGAAGGAAGTTGTTGAATGCAAATTTTGCTGGGGGAAAATTGAAAAACGGAACAAATTTATGACCAATTCAATACATTGAAAATAGATAAAAGAAATTAATCAATCAAATTTGCAGGATGAAGCGTTTCATCGAAGGCCAACAGGAAAATGACCCTCTGGTCAATCCTGTGGACAAGCGAGTCAACCCTGGGCTGAGAAATCCAAATGTGAAATCCTATAAGATTCTTTCATTGAATAAATACACTCTATATTTCTCTGCCGTCATTTTCTTCATCCAAAAGCGCCAGCAAAGACCGTCAGATTCTCAAGAAAGCAGTCTCTCAACTTAATAATCTGTTAAATAGCTTTAAACCAATTTACTGAAAACCAAAAGATTAGTTCAAGCAAATACACATTATCAATTCTCGCTCTTTAGTATTTGCCTTTTTGTATTGACCCTATAGTCAAAACTCCTTGGTTAAGATCAAAGGTTTTTTGTATTTTCAGTTTTTATACTAAATTTAGTTTTACAAATGTCAGCTCTCGATTAGCCATCCACAAACTTCGGCACGCCGACATTTTTTACCCATATTTTAACGTCTTTTGCCGAAGCTGATTTGTCAGCTCAGTCAGGAATATCGTAAGGATCATGATTTTACAGCTAATTTTTGCAAATGATGACGATTTCATTATTTAGAACCAGGCCATTTGGTTTTACTCCACTCTTTTACAAAAGCAGGTGGCTTAAAATCGAAGTTCGACTGTGCTCTTAAGACTGATCGTAACTGAAGAATTTGACTAGGGGTTAAGCTTTAAAAATTGTTGGAATAATAAATAATGTTGTGTCTAATGATGTCTCTTTTACATCCACTGTCAAAATTCTGACCTTCTCGTTTTTTTAGTATAAAAACAATCTTTTTGGTTTACTTGAACATACTTCGTAACCTCTTGTGAGTTTTTGTGGTTATTGTAATTTTTTAACTTAATATATAATAAATTGAAGTTGGGATCGAAACGTGTTGGAACAAGGAAAACCGTTAGATTTGCATAGTTGGTTAGGATAAAGCAAATTCGGAAATAGTTGTGTACTAGGTTATCGGAAACAGAAAAAATTTAGTCGGTGTCCGCTGAATTTTTAGGGTTTAAATCCCTTTAGGTCAGTCTACCTAATTTTACTGCTGTCAAAATCGTTGCTATACATTTGCGCACAAAATATTTACGCACACCACATTTGCGCCATTTTTTCGAAGTCACAGATTCGAATGCTTATGGGTATATATCCCCCGCAGGTATCCCCCAACGTATGTACCCCCAACATATATCTCCCCAACATACGGATCAAATTTTTTTTTCAGTTATCGGCTTTCAAAACTTGTTTTCTGCACTAATTCGAGCATTCTTAAGGTGGTTAGACAGTTCTAAAATTACGTTTTGATTGTATATTTACAGTTTTCGTGAATCTTTCAAAACGTAATTTCATTACTGTCAAACCATCTTTTGAATACTCGAATTAGTGCAGAAAGAACCTAAAAATGTGAAAAAATTCTTGATCCAAGTGGACGACCACTTGGTTTTGTTGGCACATGGACATCCAAATGATCCAGCTACCAATATCGTCAGATACATTACAGGAAATGGTCTAATATACAAGCGTGCAACTGAGTGCTACCATTTAGGTACTAATGTGTACTAATCTTTTTAAGCAGTATGAAGTCATATGAGAGTGATTATAAAAACTCGAAAAGTAGCCTGGAAAACACAATTTTACAGGGTGGCGCAACATAAACGCATGAATGAATTTTCGCCATAACTTTTTAAATTTGCGGTACCTTGACGATTTTTTTATTCGAAAGCTGAATGAATGAGAATCGAATGACACCAAACTTATTGATTTTCGTGTTTGTTATCACTGTTAAAACATGTTTGATTGAAAATTTGTTTTTTCTCTTTTTAGCCATGGTCTACAGTGCTCAAGAGAAGCAAAGTGCGTCGAAATGTTCATTGAGGAAGGCAAAGCGTGGCCAATTTTGGCGTTCGATATCGGAGGGAGCTCGGGATTTATGCTAAAGTGCCGGACCGCAATAGGATTCTTGACTAGTACAACAAATTCAAGGGGCAAGAAGCGTCGCGAAAGGAAGAAGAGGCAAACATCAAGGTTGGATTTTTTGGTTTGTTTGATTGGATGATGAATTTGGTTGATTTTTTGCTGCAGGCAGTTCGAACGGAAGAGAAAACAGCGGAGCTAATCGACTTCTTCAAAGCGAGCCTACGAAACTAGCCTCGAATACTGCCTAGAAGTGAATGGAAAAGACAGAACAGGAATATGAGTGAAAATCATTGTTATTTTTGTCCGTTAAAATTGGGTGTGTTCAAATGAAGAATTCTTTGCATGTTTGGTGTCATTCGATTTCTCATTCATTCAGCTTTCGAATAAAAAAAAGATCTCGTCAAAGTACCGCAAATTTAAAAAGTTATGGCGAAAATTCATTCATGCGTTTATGTTGCGCCACCCTGTACTATGTCGAACCTTTTACCTAGACCTCATCCTGATTACCAATACCTGATCAGTGCTTTGGTGCTACCACCTGAGTACCACTTTCTATGTACCACCACCTCCATACTAACACTACGTTAATCATTTTTTCTGTAGCTGGGTAGTTCTGTATTTGGAATGGGTGCGAGTTGGGTTTTTACCATTTACAGCACTGCTCCCAAACCTCATTTTTTTAAGATTTGTCCTTTATTGTGACAAATCTTTATAGCTCTTTCACAAACGTTGGGTTGGCGTTGGAGTTGGTCTTGGAGTTGGAGTAAATTTTTTATGAACGCCTTTTTACTCCAACTACAACGCCGACTCCAACTCCAAGTCCAACTTTCTTGGTGCCTTTAGCTCGCTTTCAGATGCCTCCCATCGAACTTAAAATCCTCCGTGGTCTGGTTCATTTATTATAACTACAAGGATACTTTTCAACTTTCTCATGCTGGTGCGTGACTGAAACTGTATAATAGTTTATGCAGACGTTGGAAGCTACGGCCATGAAGGCGATGCTTCTATTTTCAGCTCTTCTGCTATCAAGAAAGCAATTGAAGACGACTCACTGCACTTGCCTGCGCCGCAATATCTTCCCAATAGTCAACTACAGACTCCCTTTTTCCTAGGCGATGGTGCTTTTCCTCTTTCTACCTATTTGATGAAGCCATTTGGTGCTACCCATATAGAACATGATAAGAGAATCTACAACTATCGAATAAGCAGGGCTCGCAATGGCATTGAGAACACATTTGGTCAGCTTGCTATGAAGTGGAGAATTCTTCTCAGCCAATAGAGTGTTCCCATCAAACTGCAGATGACATTATTTGGGCAACATGTATTCTTCACAATTTCCTCAAAGAAGAGATGAGAGAGGAAATAGAGCACGACTGAGCTCTTGCTGCTTATAGAGCATGGAGAGGTTTTAGCTGAGGAAGAACCTGAGGTGGAAAACAATAATGCTAAAAAAATTTGTGATAAACTTGTCTTTTTTTTAACTCTGAAGGAAGGGTTGACTTCCAGAAAAACACGATTTATATTGTCCATTTATATATCAAAATGAATAAATAATAAGAATATGAATAATAAGAATTAAAGTCGGAGTTGGCGTTGAGTTGGCGCTGGAGTTGGAGCTTTTTTATGAAAGGTTGGAGTTGGAGTTGAAGTCAGAGTTGGAGTAAAAACGCGTTCATAAAAAAATACTCCAACTCCAACGCCAACTCCAAGGTTCTGAAGAGCTATTAGAAATTTCGAGATTTCATGTAAAAATATTTTTTTGCACTGGAAAGTCAATAAGCACTGGATAAAATGGCAATTTGTGACCAAGTGTCTTTAGGGACTATGAAACTAGATAAGCACAGCAATTTGCGGAATTCAAATTCGCGCAGGACCACCCTCATTTGTCCATAATGTTTTTGAATTAATTTTTTTTGTGTGCATTGAAAATTTGAATTCTATGTCTGAGTAAGTTTTTAACACAGATTGACATGAGTAGTGATGGTTTCGTGAAAGTAGGTTAAGTCGTCCGATCTTGCAGTGTCGAGCAACGCTGGGCTCGACTAGTAAATGGTTCTACATATGAAAAATTTTGCATGCAAACAAAAAAGAATTCGAAAACATCATTGACAAATTAGGGTGTCCCGCGCGGATTCAAAATTTCCAAATTGCTATGCTTATCAAGTTTCATGGTCCTTTAATTTCATAAAATACCCTTTATTTTAAAATCTTGAGTTGGATCCCTGCTCAAAACCCATTTATTTACACTTTTTAGCCGTTTTTAAGCAAAAAAGTTGTGTTGGCAAGTTTCGCATTTGAGAAGTTTGACAAAATTATACTAGCCGATTAGTTAGTTCGGATCAGTTTGGTTGATTACCGGTAGGCCATCGGCGCTATTAACCAGTTCACAGTGCGGTTGATAGGCCAATACTGGTCAGGATTCTGATCCACAAACGGGCAATGAGGATTGTTGCTTTATCCGAGTTGAAAATTACCAGTTTTTATCAGAAAATCCATCTATCTTTTTGTGACACGCCATAATTTTTTTTAAGAGCCAGTCATCATCTTTGATCTCGGCTCAGACGTTTCAAGCTTTCAAGTTCTGGTCAATTTCTTTGTCTTGAAAAAGGGAATAGAAAGTTGAGATAAATCATCGACTGGTTTCTCCCCCGCCTCGTCATCCCCCATGAGCTCGTTTAATCCATACACAAAGCTGCAGGCAAATGAATGAATGGATGTGCGCCCCTTCGCTAAGAGAGTAGCAAAGTTATCCATCTCTGATTCATTTCCCTTTCTATCGAGATCCAGAAATTTATTCTCTGTATATTCGATGATTTTAACTGATTGACTTGAATAGGTGAAAGCTATAGAAGTTGTGGCTTTTTACGTATTGGTACAGCGCCCGAAAGAAATGTTTTGCAATGCCCCATGTTTATTTTTTTCAATACTGTTTCGAAAATAGTTGATTAATTTCATTAATCACCGTATTTTCTCTAAAAGCAGCCCCGGGGCGGCTAGAGAAGCATGCAATGTTTCCAAACTTCAAGTGGTCTCAAACTTCTGTTCTCATTGAATTTTTCAGCGCTGTAAAAGTTCTTGTTATATTTTTGATATCTCTTACTAAGCACTTTTTACACAACTAAAAAGTAAATTCAGACCACCTGAAGTTAGAGGGGGTGGCTACAAGAGGAAATATTACAGTCGACGCTCCCAATAACATACACCCCAAAAGTGCGTTCCCGCCTAGGGTCCAACACTTTTTTAGCCGCATTTTTTCAAATTTTTTCCATTTCTGTTTTGACAGTCTGTCGCAAATATCGCAAGGATTCCGATTTTGCCGATCATTTTTGCAGAAAACAATGATCTATTTTGGATTTCGGTGTATGTTAATGGGAGTTTTTGCTTTTTAAATGTCGAAATCATTGTTTTCTGCAAAAATGATCGGCAAAATCGGAATCCTTGCGATATTTGCGACCAGACTGTCAAAACAGAAATGGAAAAAATTTGAAAAAATGGGGCTAAAAAAAGTGTCGGACTCTAGGCGGGAACGAACTTTTGGGTGTATGTTATTGGAGCGTCGACTGTATAAACAATAAATTTTAGGTTAAGTTTTTTAATGTTTTTTTCTAGTATTAGTAGGTTATTTGAGCGCAACCCTTAATAAAAAAAAAACTGTGCTATTAACAGCCGACTGTCTGACATTGCATACAAAAACTGATTAGATACACCTATTGGATTCAGTTTTCATATCCGTTTATAAAACAGTTTGATATAATTTCATCAATCACCGTATTTTCTCTAAAAGCAGCTCACCCCAGAGCCGTCTAAAGCCACTAAAAATAGTTATTGGGGATTTGCTACAAGGAAATCCAAGTAATATGCATCAACACCTTCAAATTTGACATCGAACTCTAACTCTAACTCGAGGTACATAAACACCCTCGAGTTAGAGTTAGAGGTAGAGTTCGAGATAGAGTTCGGATCAGAGGTGTTCACGTAACCAAATCGCGAACTCTAACTCGAACTCTAACAACGTGGAAGCCATATTCAATAGCATCAGTGGCCTCGTGGTAAAGCAGCGGAGTATTGTCAAAGAGACAGCATAAATGTGCAACCTCCAGCAAAGAGTATTCAAATTGAGGGGTGTGAGTTTAGGGGTGTTGTGCTTATTTTTCATGTTGCGCTTATTTTCATTTTTTTTGCTTCGCTTCGCAACCTCAATCGCGGCGAAAGACCAGCATACTCCATATTGCAAGGAATTGGGTTTTTTTAAATATGTATCACTTTGTTCGACGGCTAGAGAACTCATACCCTTTGGAGGGGGGTGCACCTCAATTTTTACGCGTCAAAGACGGTCGTAGGTTCGATTCCGATTGGGTGCATTGGTTTTCTTCGACTTTTCCGAAATTTCGTCAAATTAATTCTCGTTTGAATTTCATTGGTACCCGCCTTTCAAAAATTCCTATCGGCTACGAAGATGTCCCCTTAAAAATCATACTTGTTGATGCAAAGGAAATTTGGCAAATTCAAGTGCGCGCGGCGACACTACTCTTTCGTCCCGCACTACTCTTTTGGAGTTATATCGAGCGACTCAAAGAGTACAATAAGAGAAAGGACAAGTGTCCCGCGCGCATTTGAATTTGTTTCGAATTCTCATTTAGATAAACAAGTATGGTCCTTTAAGAACTGATTTATAGTTCGAAAAATACATTTGAGGCCATCCTAACGCCTGGACCTAAGCCTTAAACATAAAATGTGAACTCAAAACACCACAGTAGGACGAACATAGCCTACCGCCTGAATAAGCCCACCGTATATTCTATATTAGAAGCCCACTCTCTAATAGATCTAAAGATTTTTGGAGAGGTTGAAAATAGACTCCATGCGCTTCTCATAAAAAAATATAAGGTAAATTTAGGTGCTATAGGATTCTTAATAAGGATGATATCAATTACTATGGTTCAATTAGGCTGTAAAGACTGGCTCAATAAGTGTTCGAGGACCTAAAAATTGTCTTGACCGCCCCCCCCCCCTCTGTTGTTTATTCAGGCCAGCGTATGTTAAGGGGAATACCAGCGCGTAACACGGCAAATTAAGGCGGGGACAGGCAGTTTTTCAAAAAATCGCGATTGTTTTCACTTGGTTCAACTCAAATCTGATATTTATGACCTATTTACTTTTTAAAAGTAGGCAGAATAATTTACTGACTCCCGCCTTGATTGGAGTGTAACGCGCTGGAATGCCCCTTCAAGACAGACTCAAATATAGGTCTTTAGCAGATTATCAAAATGTAACTTTTAAAAATATTTGCACTTCTTGGGACCTAAATCTTTTTTGTTTTCAGGTTTGACGTCAACAAATTTTTCGGTGCCCAAAAATCAATAAGCACTGGATATTTTTTTGCATTTTGACGAAAAATGACCAATTTACTTTTTCTACATTTTGAGTTCGCAACCCTGGTCTTTAGTCATACGTCTATAACAAGATCTATTTACGTGCTCAAGAAAAAAGAGACATATTCCAAAAAGAGACATATTCCTATACAAAAACCTGTAATTCACACTAATGCAGAGAAATTTTTGACTGACCTACGACCGGGTACACATTATGACGGGTACAACGACCAAGTACAATTTTTGTGAAAGTAAAAAAGTATGCTTAAACACACTTTTGAGTCCTTCTAATGGTGCTGGCTTACCCATGCCTAATCCTAATGCGCGTGAGAAAATTGAAAATCGAAAAGTTCAATAAGGTGACAGGGTGAAATTTTTCACTGTACCCGTCATAATGTGTTACCCGGTCGTTTCTATACAAATATTTGCTCCAGTACGTATACATCTTGCTAGACTCATGAGTTAAACCCATGTTTGTGACCACATACGCTGGTCAAACTTCGGCTAAGCCTAAATCTATAAAATCACAAAAATAAACAACAGGGGGGCCAAGGAATATTTTTTTCGAGAGTCCCTTGAACACATATAGAGCCATAGTTTCATTTATCCAATCCCACCACTTAGGTGAAATTCAGATAGTTCGGTGTTTTCCAAAAGGTTGAACCCACTGGTGTACAAACTTTCACTATCTTCCGTTGTTCTACCATTGAGCTACGAGGCTATCGGGTAGAACGGGTGGAAGATAAGTTCGTGATGGATTTTCAAACCTTATCTTCTATCGATGTTTGTATCATATTTTTTTATTCAAATACAATCATATACAGTCGACGCTCCCAATAACATACACCCAAAAGTGCGTTCCGCCTAGGGTCCAACACTTTTTTAGCCGCATTTTTTCAAATTTTTTCCATTTCTGTTTTGACAGTCTGGTCGCAAATATCGCAAGGATTCCGATTTTGCCGATCATTTTTGCAGAAAACAATGATCTATTTTGGATTTCGGTGTATGTTAATGGGATTTTTTGCTTTTTAAATGTCGAAATCATTGTTTTCTGCAAAAATGATCGGCAAAATCGGAATCCTTGCGATATTTGCGACCAGACTGTCAAAACAGAAATGGAAAAATTTGAAAAAATGGGGCTAAAAAAAGTGTCGGACTCTAGGCGGGAACGACTTTTGGGGTGTATGTTATTGGGAGCGTCGACTGTAGCCCTGAATCTCCTCTTTCAAAATGGCCTATTAACTTAGCTTGATTACCGTATATCTTGTAATAAGGCCCCACCTTCTATCGAGACGCCACCTTCTAATAAGGCCCTACCTTTAGAGAGTGCTGAAAAATAAGAACCCACCTCAAAGAAGCCTAAAAAGGCCAAAAAAGATCTTCTAATAAGGCCCCACCTCCACAGGGGGTTGAAAAAAGGCCTCATGGGTCCTTATTAGAAGATATACGGTATTCAGATAAGTCACCATTCAGCTCCAAACACTTGTGAGGTCATTTTGAGAACTTGACAAGCGTTTTCATCCTTTTAACTGATAAAAATTTAAATAAAATTTTTAGGGTTATAATAACTTCTTAGCCCCAAATTGTAGCGTAGCTCAAGTGCTACAAAACCCATGTTACAGAATGTTTTTTGAAAAATATGATGTTGAATATGGCTTTTGGAAAAAATCAACTTCTGAAAAAATGACCAAAATCCGAAAAGTTGGCAAAAACATGGATTTCGATCTTTTTCAAGAAATCAATTTTTTCCAAAAGGCCATATCTTAACACTCTGATTTCAAAAATCATTCAATAACATTGGGTTAGTAGCTCTTGAGCTGCGCTACATCATGATAATAGATGTTTTCGTGATGCTTAAAATTCAATAAATCATTTGATCACTGAAAGTATTAAAACGCTTTTAAACTTCCTAAAATGACCTCACAAGTGTTTTGGAGCTGAATGGTGACTTATCTGAATAATCAAGCTGAGTTAAATAGACCATTTGAAAGAGGAGATTCAGGGCTACAAGATTAAATTTGAATAAAAAAAGATATGATACAAACATTGATAGAAGGTGACATTTTGAAAATCCATCACGAACTTATCTTCCACCCGTTCTACCTGATAGCCTCGGTAGCTCATAGGTAGAACAACGGAGATAGTGAAAGTTTTCGTCAATTTTATTCCGGCCAGCGGCATTTTTTGGTGACGTTTATTCTTGCTCTTAGGCGCTTACCAGAGATGCGTCAAAATTTCAATTTTGATTCTTGGTATTTTGCTTGTAGCGCCAGAGATTTTCATCGCTGTTTTTTTGGTGCCATAAGGAGTACTTTAAGTTTCTAGTCTCCAAATCGACCAAAAAATTTTTCTCAATTTTTCAGAAATTGAAAATTAATTACCTATGAATTACTGATAGAGCATATGCGGTTGTACTAAAAATACTTTTTCGATAAAAATAAATTCAATAAGTGCGTCCTGCGAAGCTATCATTTCTGCCGTTGAAACACAGCCCAGAAATCGAAACATATACAGTTCTATAACACGTTTCCATAAACTTTTTTTATTCAGGGATATGGCGATTTTTCATACTTTTTATAAGACTCAAATAAAGTCAGCATGGCCATACACTAATCCTAAGTTAGGATGACCTCTGCTGAAACTGAAATTTCCCGTATATTATACAGAAATTCTACAGTTATCGGCGTATTTTTTTCGGATTCCATTCTGAGACCCAAATTACCAACCCTTTTTTTTAAATTTTATCCTGATATTGATGTGATAATCCAACTTTAAATTTTGCAAAATCAGGAATAAAAAATTTTGACCCTACTTGGATATACCCCCCCCCCCCAAATCAACTTTTTTAAAAGTGTTTCCAAACACCTTATATCGACCTAAAATGGCCTCAGAAGTTCAAAAAGACATTATTTTTAACTTCTGTCAATAAAAATCGAGTTTGGACACTTTTAAATTTTGACTTTTTACCTGTTTTACCATGTTTTGTCACTGGAGCTGGGCAAAAATAGTCTCTAATGCATTTTTCTTCAAGAGTCTTGCTCGAATTATGTCTAGGTGGTTGAGTGAGCGCATTTCTAACCTACCAAGCCTCTGCGCCCCGAAGGCAGGTTGCTTGGGGTTGAGATGCGCACACCCACATACCTTAGACACAAATCACTCGAAAGTGACTCTGGATGCATAAAAAATGTATGCATACCAGAGTTTATTTATGCGGTAGCCCCAGACAACAAAACTATGTTCAACATCTTCTTTTTCACACTAAATTGGCCCATTTTTGTCCATTCCACCCAAATACAGACCTAAATCCTTTGAAAATGGTCAAAATGGTGATTTGGGTGGTCCAAAACTCAGTTTTTTATTGACCAGAACTTAAAATAATGCCTTTTTGAACTCCTGAGGCCATTTAGGTCGATATAGGGTGTTTGGAACACTTTGAAAAAAGTTGATTTGGGGGGGGGGGTATATCCAAGTAGCGCCAAAATTTAAACGGAGGCGAGTTATTTGAAATTGTTCTCGGGTTCGACTCCCACTCAGTGTGTTCTCTTTTTCCAAAACTGCTTTCGTTGTAGAGTCAAACAAACCAAAATCATGCTAATTGACAGCTAGGCCTATTCCTTTTTAGCATAATTAAGAGTTGAGCCACAAAATGGTCAAATACACCTTTTTAGACAGGCTCTTTCTTCTCACTCCTCTATTTATCCAGAAGATTCCAAAACGAAGGAGAGAATGACTTTCTTCTCTTGCGCCGGTAGCCGCCGCTGGCTACTGAGTGAGCTGATCCTTGCCCCCTTGTATGGGTTTCCTACGCTCAAAAATTAAGCACTGCCTTCAAGAGGTATTATTTTGCGTCGGAGGCATGGTTGTTTGCAGAACGTTTATTATTATTATTATTGGGGCTGTGTGGTTCAATAAATAGACGCAAGGGGAGAGATTTGCGCATGCCTTTTTCAATCCAGAAAATTTTCTGATTTCCTTTCTTTTTGCAGCACACAGCAATCAAAACCCATCAGACCACAAATCCTTTTCGTTTAATTCGTTTAATTTATCTGATTGCTTGAATTGTGAGAATGACATTTGTCTGCAAGGGAGTTAAATTCTGTCCAAGCACTTGGTGAATGGGTTTTTTTCTCCTGTTTAACACTTTTTGTGTGTGTTTGTACACAACAAAGCCCAGAAATGTCTTTTTTCTAACATTTTGTCTTCTTTTAAATTTCGTCGTTTTTTTTTAATTTTATGACAAAACCTTTTTGTTACTTTGCTGTTGAGGCGTCATCTTATGGTCGTCTTACAATGAAACCGCCGAACTGTAAAATGTCAACCCTTAAATCGCTTATCTGCTCTTAGAATTTTTCGTGTTCCTTGGTGGGCTAAACACGAAAAACATGCTATTAGCCATGCCTGGAACTTAGCACAAAAAAGTCTTTTTCGGATGTCTTGGTCCACAAAGCTGATTTTTTTGACTATTTGGAATCTAACAAAAATCAGGCATCCAAAAAATAACTTTTTTGTGCTTAATCCCAGGCACGGCTTTAAGGATGTTTGCGTGTTCAGCTAACCGAAAAGCATAAATAATAATGATAAGCTGAATATGGAGAACTTAATGTTACAATAGAATTTATTCTGAGAAGAGTGCCTCGATATGCTTGCTTAGAATTTATTTCATGTATTATGTTACTTAGGACCTGCTTTGAAAAAAATTTCGACACCCATGATACCTTATCAATGATATTAAAAAAACAAATATTAGCCATGATCCCAAACCAAGCGATATTTGAGATATTTAGATTATCTTAATGTACAACTTTGTAGGTAATCAATGCCAGCCATGTGGACGCATTTATTTAATATCATTGCTTTATTGTGTTATTGCTTGCCACTCAGTGCTTAGCTGTTGCTCACAAAAAAGATTTATTTGATGATTTGAGCAATGAGGACTACAGTGAAACATTAGAATCTATGGTGAAATATTATTTCTTATATTTGAGTTTCAGGCAAATAAACACATAAAAATTTTCAAGAGTGGCCATAAAGTTCACTCTTTAATAATATTTAAAAAAGGTCTAAATATTTTCAATTACTTTTGAAAATGCCGTATCTTCTATAGTAATGCCCCATAAGGCCTATTTTTTCAAATTTCTAAAAATGAAACAATTTTTCATGCGATGTAAAGATTTTTGAGTGCTTAACCGAAAAAATCCATACAGCTCGTGAGACTTTGCGAAATATTTTATTTCGGATTTTTTTCTTGACTTTTTCTCGGCTAAACTTCCTTGTATGTACTTTTCCAAAATCACCAAAAACTTGGTTCACCTGAAACGCATAGAAAACGAGTTCTCACTCTTTTTAGGTGGTGGCCGCCATTTTTCGAAAGAAAAATTTTCGACAAAAATTTGACTTTTACCTTGGGGGCCAAGGAGCCAACCTGAAAAGGATCCAAATACCCTAAAAAGATGAAATTCATACGTATTTTCGTTAACTGGGGCCCACCGCATAAGGAAACTCTGGTATGCATATTGTTTTTATACATCCAGAGTCACTTTTGAGTGATTTCCGTCTAAGGTATGAGGGTGTGCGCATCTCAACTTTAAGCCCCTGAGCCCCCCAAGGGGGCGGAGGGGGCTTGAGAGTTAGAGATGCGCGCACTCACTTACTTCAGAGATAACCGAGCAAGACTCTTGATTTTCAAAAAAAAAATTCGATTTTTGTACGGCTATGGAGAAAAAAATCGGACCATGTACGAGTGAAGTGTCAAAAAAATTACTTTCCCATTGTCTGCTCACTTTTAGTCAATTTGGCTGTGTATATCGATTAGAAAATTGGTAATTCGAATTTTTGACAACTGGCAAATTTAATTGGCAAAATGTCAAACTGGCAGAATGCCAAACTGGGAAGAGTCACTCGAAAAATGTCAAACTCGCAAAACGAGTCATTCGAATTGGACGGTTGCCAAAGCAAGTTTTGAATTTCGTGTTTTTGGAGATATTACTTCTGACGCATATTTTTTTCGTGTCATCCTTTTTTGCCGTTGTAAAACTATCGAATTTCTTGATTGGGGTTTTCAGGTAGTGGTACCTATGTAGAGATACCTAGATGGCGGATACTGAGATTGGCACTCGCCTCGAGTTTTCTGATTGAGTAGGAAAAATAGTAGTGTTGGTAGTGTCAAACCGCATTCTCTACAGATTTCAAGTAAGATAGCACGATTTTTTTTATTAAATTTTATTTCAGGCCATTCAGGTGGATATACGCCTGACCAGGGGGTATCTACCCCAGGTATTGAAGTTGAGATGGGTGAAATATTAATTTTTCTCTTAACAAATCCCATTCCATAGACAATTCTAAGAAAAAAAGGCTTTTTAATTTTTCAAAAATTTTTAATTTTTAGGCCATATTAGTGGATATCCACCTCATCAGGTACCTTCCCCGGGCATTGCAGCTCACTATATATAAAGCTAATGCAACAGCTGTGGTATGCACGATATCCGAGTGACAACAGCTCGAAAAATAAGTTCGGCGAGTCAAAGAGTATACAAAACCACTTATCGCGAAGATAACTATATGCAAAATAAATTTTTTGCGAGTTCTCCGAAATCGAATACGCTTTCCGAGTTTGACATTTTCCGGGTTAAAGTTTCGCCAATTCTTCGCTATTCGAAATATACATTTTTTCAAATCACCATTTTGCGAATAGTACACTTTGCCAGTAATAATTTTTCAAGTCATTATACAGCCGTCAATTTCGACTTCCAAAAATTAGAGAACTATTTTCTTGGAATTTAGGTCAAGCCTGATGGCGTAGACAATGAAGCCATTCAACAGCTCATAGACAAATTTCTAAATAAAGGCACACTGGAGGAGGCAAAAGGAGAGATAGTAAACAAAGAAGCGCACCAACTCATCAATTCCTCCACTTACTGGAGTGATGACAATTTAGCGGTTAGATACCTTTTTTCGATTTTTTTTCAATCTTGTTGCTTTTCAGCCACAACATTCGATTAAAGATGAAGCTCAAGCTCAGGCATGGTTGAACGGATATACGGCAGAGTTGCAGAAGGTGCTTCACCAGGTGGCTGTGGCTGGATGGAATTACTTCACATCGGCTTCTCCATCACCAAGCAATATTTAGTAGAGGCAGAAGAAGTCTGTGCTGGTTTTAATGGGCATTTCGGAAATAATTATACTTTCATATATAGGTAGCTCGAGCTTTCTTAAAAGCTTCTGCCCGGCAGGGTCGTCAATTCTCCGTCAGCGCTGATCAATCCAACCCGGCTACTTTGAGCTCTCTGCTAGAATCAGTCACCAAGAAGGCATGAATTCGTTGAATCCTGCTGAATTGGAGAAGTATAACCAGGTTCTGGCCAGAATAAATCAAATTTTCACCACCACTCCGCTTTGTGAATTGGGTTCTAAAGAAGGCACAGCTTGTTTGTTGAAGTTAGTTTTACAGCATTTTAAAATACCGTCGACTGTCTCTAAAGTAAGACACCCTATGGAAGCAAACAGCTATGGCGGTATAGGGGTGGATGGGCTTACAACAAATTTATTAAATTTTTTTATAAAATTTTACTGCCTATTTTAGAGGGTTAGCCACTAAAGCATGGGGTCATGGTTTGCAAAAAGTCGACTGTAGGAAAATACCGTATTTCTTCTAATAAGCGGGCACCCCCCCCCCCCGTTTAAAATCGTGTTCTTGGCATTGTGTTTTTAACTCACTTTTTGTAAACCACTTTCAGACAAGTTACCACCCAAATTGTAGCCAGTGAGATGAGCTACAAATTAGGGGGTAAATAGTCTCAGATCAGTTCTAAAAAAGTGGTCAAAAAACACAATGCCAAAACACGATTTTGAATTAGGGGGTTCTCGCTTATTAGAAGAAATACGCTATTGCAGGTGAAGTATTGTAGGGAGTGTTACAGCATTCAACGGGCAAACCTTTTTCTTGCCGTAAAAATACTTCTTTTTGCCGCAAAAAGACTTTTTTCTGCCTCAGAAACACTTTTCTGCCGCAAAAAAACTTTTTTTGCCGCAAATTTTTTCTCGCTGTAAAACGACTTTCCACGGCAAAAGAAAATATGCGTTGCGGCAGAAAAAAGTATTTTAGCGGCAGAAAAAAGATTTCTGTGGCAACAAGAAGCTTTTTTACGGCAGAAAAAAAGTTTTTTACGGCAACAAAAAGTATTTCTGCGGCAAGAAAAAGATTTGCCCGTATTCAACTGTAGTATAGTATTTACTATAGTCAGCTGTAAATACTTGTTAGGGTTGCTGAAATAGTCCGCTGTAATCTTTGTGAAATGTTCGCCGCTATAATATATCTTCGACCATTTTCAGTTTTATGCTTTGAAAAATACACAACATTTTTATGGATAGAGTTTATTGAAAGCTTTAAAAGTCTAGAGAAACGATTATAGCAAATTTCAAAACAGCTCGGACATATTATTGCCTGTATGGCCGGAAATATTCCAAGCCATATTACCGCTAATCTATTATTGTACATCTAGTGCTCACCTATAGTTATAGGTGCTGTACCTGTAGGTTAGCACTATAGGCCTCCAATAAGTGTAGATGGTGAACCAAAAAACTTTACCATTTTTTTTAAATTTCAGTAGTAATTTTTTTTAATTTTAGTCGCTGGTTTTTCTTCTGAAAAGTGTTTTCATACATATTTTTTGTGCTTTTTAATCTTAGGTAGCTCACAGGTAGCTTAAGCACTGTAATCCATTCTCCTGGGGAAATCGATGGGGTAATGGGTTACGTACACCAATTTTTTAAAAATGGTAGAGTTTTTTTTTTCGCCCTGCATATACCATAATATGCTGATATGGTAAGTAATCAAAAAATTCTAGATTTGGAGATCTACATTCTCTTTTGCAATCCAACCAAAATGCCAAGGATAATCTAAATTGGTGGAAGAGTTGGCGAATGGCCGCTGGTCCTAATCTGACGGATGCCTATGCTGAGCTGATTGAAAGCACTAACAAAGGTTATTATTGAAAGCTGTAGCTGCTTCTTTTTAAATAGTGATATTGTCACTTTTTTCAGCAGCCAAAGAGAATGGATTTTCAAACGGAGGAGCTATGTGGAGAAGTGTCTTCGAACTGCCCGATGTAAACGGCAAACCTCAAGTGGACATCCAAGACCAGATGGAGCAGGTCTACCAACAAATACTACCCTTCTACAAACAGGTTTGTGCATATCTTTTGTCAAACAAATAGTTCAATCATTGACACTCTCTTGCCTTTACAATGCGATGACTCTAGTAATAACTAGGTTTATTATATCTAGTTGCATGGCTATATTCGTCCTCGACTAGCCTCCATTTATGCAAGCAAAGAAAGTGGAGAAGGATTGACTCGGGACGGACCTCTCCCCGTCCACCTGTTGAGTAAGTGTATTTAGACTAAACAAATATTTTTACTAAAAAACTTTTCAGAAAGCCTGAATGGCGAAAGTTGGTCAGGACATTACGAGCTGACCAGGTAAAGAGAGCAATGCAAAGGTCTAGCGACTATATTCTAGTTTTTAGACCCTTTGCTGAAGATGACCAGAAAATAGATGCAGAGATATTAGAAATTTCCACGCTCAAAATTACACAGTCAGGACTATGTTTACTAAGGTAACATTTTCGACAACTATGATTGACCTTTTTTGCGTAAAAAAAATATATATTTTGCAGGTTTACCGTTTCATGAAATACTTAGGATTCGAGAAGCTGCCTAAATCTCTCTGGAAAAAGTCGATATTTGCTAGGGTTTGGAGCAAGATATGATTTGCAATCCGGCAACTGCCTATGACATGGTGGATGCAGATGACTACAGGTGTGTTAACTAGATATTTTAGAGCTCAGCGACAGTGGGATGAGGAAATGAGAATTAAGTCGTTAGTGTGGTCCAGATTATTTACCAGAAATTAACACTACCTCAAATGGTAAAAGAAGCCTTGAATAGAAACTCGGGATCAAGATGACACTGAATTTCTTCAAGGCCCTCCAAACTTGACTTCGAAATCGCAATTCCACTTTTGCTGGTGAAAATTATTCTGATCCGGTCATGTTACAAGCCATAGCTTGGGAAAAATTTAAAAAAAACCCGGTACGGGGCGGATTTTTCGGATTTGACCAGCACTTATTGGAGACCGCCTTGATGTATTTTCATATTTCCTGTAATTAGACTCCACCACTATCGGATATTTTATCTCTTTATGTAACTTCAATAGAGCCTGTTCACCTGTTTAGATTTGTCCCGCCAATTAAACTTTTTTCTGAATCATTGGACCTATATACGAATTTTTCGAGTTGATTTCTAACAAAACAAGGCCTAGAATTTAATTTTAAGTGTGTTTTTGTTAGAAACCAAGTTGAAAAATCCGTACAGAAGTTCAATCATTCAGAAAAAATTAAATTGGTGGGAACAATTGAAACAGGCGAGCATGCCCCTTTGAATCTTACATTCTGTAGGATATGGTTGAAACTATATTTATGATTTTCAGGATAAAAGTATGCGCTCAGCTCACAGAATCTGACTTTATCAATGCCCACAAGCTCATGGCCCAACTTTACTACAAATACTTGTCTAGGAAGCAGCCTTTACTGCTAAGGGACACTCCTAACCCTAGTTTAGGATCTGCTTTAGCAGGTGCTTTTGCTATCTTGTCCAGAAATGCTGAATATCTAAAGAGTCAAGTTAGTTCTTAGCAATATAAATAACAAATTCTGAAAAAAATTTTACGGCCCAATTTTAGAATTTATTGGATCCAAAAGCCGAAAGGTCAGAACCTTCAGAGATCAACCATCTGTATAAGGAAGCCATTGACCAGGTGGTCCAATTGCCATTCACTATGGTGGCTGACAAATGGAGGTTTGGGTGTTTGAAGGCAAACTAGACAAATCTAACTGGTCAGAAGCATGGTGGAAGCTAAGGTAAGTTGGTGACGTGAAGACTGGAAAGAACATACCTGAAAATAGTCGTGACACATGAGCATTCGGCGTTTACGGACAGTTTTTTGAATTCGGTCTATTTTGGCGTACTATTAGTGTTAATAAAACATTTTCTTTTCTTTTTAATATAGGCGGAGCCTTAGGCGCAGAGTAGACCAGTATGTATTAGGAGGATCTCAGAGATGTGCTCCAAAAGTTTCAAATAGGCTGAAATTCAAAAAATGTCCCAAAAACCACCAAATGTCTACGCACGTAGGTAGAACTTTAGTCAAGGGGACTGAAAAAGTTATTTGGATTAAAACTTTACCAATAATAGTCAAAACCAATGAAAAACATCTGAATCTTTTTTGAGGATCCGTCAATTAGGCACACCCCCTTTTTACCAAATGCCAAATTTAGAGAGCAATATCAGGGAGTCAAATCAGCAGACAAGAGTGCAGCCTCTGACTACGACAGTGTGGTATCGCCAGCAATTACACAGCAACATGCTCCAGCTATGAGGAGTTTCGTGAGCTATGTGACTCAGTTCCAAATTTTGAAAAAACTATGCGAAGGAGGCAATGAGACGGCGCCCATCATGATGCTTGTGAGTTAAAATTATTTTGAGTGAAAATTATAGGAAAATTAACCGTTTGATATAGAGCCAAGGATGCATTCCTAATAAAGCAGCTGTCGAAAAAGTCATTGATACACTTGCCAGAGGAGCTTCCATTTCATGGGTTGATGCTTTTGAAGAAATGACAGGATCAAGTAAATTTTTTGATTTACCATTAGGCAAATTTAAGAGTACGCCCAAGAGATGATGACGACACGGAGTTAGACTTCCCCAAAGGGTCGAAGCAGTCCGGACAAGTCCAGTGCTCAGTAGTAAATTTAGGCACAAAGCCTATTTTCACCGTCCAAATTTTAATCAAAACAAACAATTTTCTTGGTTATATGTCCACTTTATGCATCTAAAAGTGTTTTGTTGAATTTTTATGTTTTTTAGTCTAGAAAAAGGCATTGAAAAAGTTTTTGAAAAAAATTGCGCATTTGACACCTTAAACCCACCACTTATTTCTGCCCAGATTAAATTTTGGAAAATTGAAATTTTTATTTGAGCTGAAATGGTTATTTTCATAGGTACAATAATTGGTTTATTATAAAAATGCAGAAAAAAAGGTTAAGATTAGGGTTGTTGAGCGAAAAGTCGAAAAAATTTCGTCTAAAATAGCGTTTTTATCTATGTTGAGATCAATTTTTTTTGTAAAGTCTCACATTAAAAGATACCCCCCCCCTCCTCGAGAACCAAACCTTTAAAGTCAAACCTTTAAAAATTTGGTACACGTGTGAAAATACGAGCTAAAGTACACTAGCTCCAAAAATAGGGTGTACACCCAGAGGGATTAGTACCTGTGACCTAGGCGATGCGTACATGAATACCCCTCCCCCCTTCCCTTCGAATAAGCATATCTCAGCATTAAGGTTAAATAAAAAAATTGGTGTCAAACAAAACCGCAGGCTCAAGGCTATTAAATGAGCCATAATTTGTTTTATTGGAGCATTGTAAAAAAGTTCTAGTCATTTTATATCGGCTGGAATACTTGGGTCACCCCGTACTATCAGAATCACAATATTTGAAAAACGAGGAAAAAATTTGTCCATTGAAATAAAATTTAATAATTTTTCTAGGAAAACTTGACGCTGGCCCTTTGCTTCAATACTATGAACCCCTGATCAGCTGGTTGCAAAATATTAACCAACACGAACAAGTTGTCCTCGGCTGGATGGAAAAGACCAACAAGAGTTTGCCCAGAACGAAATTCCTGAGTTAAGGCAAACAGTGGGTGAGCTTGGACAAGTCCTGCCCAATGATGATCAAATAGCTTATCCTGGCCAAAGTTGTACTAAAGGACAAGAGTGTCTGCTGGATTCAATTTGCAATGGCACCATTTGCATATGTAACGCCAGTTTCTACACATTGCAAATCGCAGACACCTACAACTGTGTGCCGGAGAATCCAGCCAATGCTGGGTTTGGAACACCAGGAGGAGGGCTGCTGATCGCGTTGAATCCCAATGAAAATGCCAAAATGGATGTTAAAAATAGTACCGCTGAAGAGAGTGACCACAAAGAATCTCACAAAACGGAGAAGACACACACAAGGACCAATTCAGCGGGTTAGTTTAGGTGCCTTATTCGGGCTGACTTTGACGACAATTTTTTTATGTTTGCCAATTCCTTGATCACCATGCAATACTTGTAATGTAATAAGACCTCATTGTTGAAATAGAACATGTTTATTACTTGCTTTATCTACACACAAAATCACCCGATGAGAAACCGTAAATACAGCATTACAAACATTTTTCTGGGCAAGCATATTTCTTAGAGACTGCCAAATTCCTTATTACCTGGTTTGGGTTCGATAGTAGCATGTCATCCACTCGCTTTTGAGAGTAGTAGTAATTTTTACGAAGAGCCCTCATTGCTAAATGGCGAAGAGTAGGAGGTCGGAGCCACATCCTAAAAAGAACCTCTATGTATATAAAATAGTTAGGCGAAAAAAGGCACTGGTGCAGATATATGAGGCCCTTTCCCTGCTGTTTTTTGCTTGCAGAATACATTAATCCCTTTATTCAATGTTGTCATACAGTCAAATCTATGTATGCGACCCTAGGGAGCAGCTAAAGCTGCTGCTATATCGGGGGTAAGCTTCGTGGGCAATCAAATCGGGTAAAAGGTACCATATGTTAAGCTTCTACTGCATTCTTTAGTTTTCTGGTAAAAAAAAATTAAATAAAAAATTAAACAAAAAAGTTTAAAATGGAGCCAAGGCGTCTTTGAGCGAAAAAAACAGGGGTTCTAAGGTATTCATTGGACAAAATCACTGCACCAGTATCCATAAATTAAAACCTAAAAATTTTATTCGTCCTGGACTGGGAATTGACATCCGTGCATCCTCCAAAGACATACACACATCCTTCCTTAAAAGCCTTGTTTAGAAAAGAAAATGAAGAAAAACCAAATTACTGAAGTAACAGCAGCAGAGTGAAAAAAGACAGGCTGTGGTAGCGAAGCATTTAATTTAGTCCACTGCTTAGTTGCCAGGTTTAGTCTCCACACATCATTTGTCATTTTGCATTCCCTCTAAAAATTTCAAGAAGGTGAAAATTTTAAGACCCAAAATTTACTCTTGAATTTGAGCCTAGAAGTCTGTCTTTGCATCCTCCAATAATGTAGACTTCTCTTTTGTATTCGACTATGGCATGACATTTTCTTCCTTCTGGATAACCATGTTGTTTGTCAGGAGTTGTTTTTAAATTAACAAAAGTTTCAGTTGCCAGATCAAACGTAAGCAACTACAAGTAGTAATAAATTTTGATAAATCCTTTAGCTAAATTACGAACATAATTAAATTCAGCGCAGAACTCAGGCGCCCCTCCGCCAAATGTAATCAGCTGGTTTGATGAAATATGACTTCTAATCTGTATCTTCCGTTTTCATTGTGATTAGTATGACCCTGAAAAATTTAATATTGCAGAATGGTTGCGTGTGTTGCAAAACAACTGTTAACTCCCAGCCAGGACCGCAATTTCAACTTTCTCAGGGGGGGGGGGTAATTTGCCTAATTTTTCCTATTTTTTCGGTCAAGAGGGGGGGGGGGGGGTAATGAAACCTATGACCTATTTTTATAAACAGTCTTGCTCGGAATCATGTCTAGTTCCGTGCTAGCACTAAAGATAGCTGGCAGTTAGTTTGGTCGGCAGTTGGCCTACGTTTATAAACTCTTCTATTATGCTCAAGGTCACACAATTTTACTTACAGTTAGTAACTTGCTTTCCCATACTGAAGTTCCTGTTTTTAAATAGTTGTTTGATAGCTGTAGCTTCCATACATCAATGTTGTATTCGTAGCCAGTAGTGCCTCCAACCAGATAAATGATCGGCTAAAAACTATTTTAAGAATAGCATATGAGGAAGTATATATCTACTTGCCGCGGTTTTTTGTTTTTCATCATAAGATTGTGCGAAACACATTGCGTGCCCGTAAATCCTTGGAGGCTTTAGACTCTCTTCACCCGTAATTATTGATTTCTGAAGCTGAATTTCACCATCTTCACTCATGTTAATTTTGTAGAGGTCATCGGATGCAGAATTTCCGAAAGGAACACCAGTCCCACCATAGACAAAAACTTCGTTGGGATGATTTGTTTGCACGACTGAATGTCAAAAGTTAGTCATTAAGATTTCACTTTTCATTCTTTTTTTTAGCAACTTCAACATTTTTAAGAATAACAAAAAATACTGAAAAATCAAAACTTTAAATTCTTGTTTTGCTAAAATTTAAAAATTTTAAGGTACTTGTTTCATCTAGCCACAGATCCCTCCTCCACCAATTTTCTGAAAAGTCAACTAATTTTTTCTGCTAAACATTAGGGTTGGGTTCGGTCGGTTAACCGAACCGGTCGGTTAACCGAAAACTGGGTTTTTTGGTCAATAAAACGAAAACCGACCGAAAAATGCGGGAAAACCGAAAACCGAGTTTAGCAAATACCGGTTTATTTAAGTCAAAAATTAACCGAAAACCGGGTTTGAAAAAACCGGTTTTTTAAACCGACCGATCTCAAAAAAACCGACCGAATCCAACCCTACTAAACATGATGAAATAACATTTATGAACAATTTCCGATAAAACTTTTCTAAAAAAAATTGAATTCAAGTCTTCAATGGTTGATAGTCTTTAGATAGATGGATAGTTAGATAGTAGGTATGGATAGTATTCTGTTTCGGACATGTGATGCACCAAATTGTAGCTAAGATGAAGGGATTTCAAACAAAAAGATTGCCTCGATTCGGCAAAAAAGGGACTGAATATAAACATACATAAACTAACTGAATTGCCGTTACAAAAAGAGTCATTTGGTTCTATATGAATTTGCATATGGATAGTAGAAAAAAATTTAGACTACATCAAAAGGTAGTTTAAGTTTAAAGTTCGATTTTTCAACTGAAAATTGGGTTAAACGCACCATTAGAGAGTTAATGTTAATCTTCAATGTTAAAAGTTAAAGTTTTAAAGTTAAGGCTCCTACTGCACATTTTTTGATCTTAATCATGGTGCGTTCGGGCACTGATTTGAAAAAAATCTATTTTTTTCATGGTAAGGGTATCTTGGTTTTGGACCTCCATGATACCCTCTAGCGATCACACCTTGAAAAAAAATATCACCAAAAACCCAAACAAAGCGCACTTCTAGGTTAATTTGCACGCTAATCGTAATTTTGATTTTTGTATAGATTTGGGTTTTTGATGAGAAATTTTTTTCAAGATATGGTCGGACAAATTCGGTCATTTAAATGCTACGCAGAAAAATTATTAGCTTGGTTACTTTAGCGATGTGTTATGTGAAATAGACTATTTAGGCAGCTCTGAAATATGACATACCGTATTTCCTCTAATAGAAGCCCCCCTCCTATTATAAGCCCCCCTTAATATAAGCCCCCTCTGGAGGTCATCCAAATATAAAGCCCCCCCCCCCTCTAATATAAGCCCCCCCCTCTAGTGGGTATCCTGAAATATAAGCCCCTTTTATATAAACCCTTAATCAAATATTTTTTAGATAAACAGGTGCTGCTAAACGTGGTAAAGATACAAAGAGTGCCTTTATGTATTTGTTTATCACATCTTTCGAAGTGGATCGCTGGAATACTTGTGAATGAGTGAATTTCAAAGCAAAAACTACATCGAGTGCTATTTTAGCGGGCATTTGTTGGTTTAAAAATTGCTTTACGCAGTAATCATCGGCAGAAAATCAGCAACAAACGATACAAAGTGACGTCGGTTTACGTTTGAGGAACAAGAAAATAAGTCGGCAGCATAGGTCAGATAAAAAGAAGGCATAACGATATTTCGCAGAAAATTATCTAATTTCGCAGCAAATTTTTGTCTCGCTTTTTTATTTTTGATTTCTAACCTTTTTTTTGAAAATTACAGGGTGAGTCGAGAAATTCGAACACTTTTAATAAGCCATAACCTTTGTCTAGGACAAATTCCGAAATTCTGTAAACGCAGAACGACTCAATTTTTTATAGGAATTTCTTTGATATATAATGTGAAAAACACAATTTTCGCTGGATCCCCCCATGTGGTTTGGCCTTGGCCATCCAGAGGCTATTCTCAGACATTCGGCAAGTTATTACTCTAAATGAGAATTTAGCTACATAATGGTGTCAATACTTCAGAAAAAGTATATGTAAACTAATAGAAAGGTAAAACAAAATTCGCTGAAAAATAAGATATGCTGCGAAATTCCAATACGCCCAAAATAATTTAGGTAGAACGCCTCCGAGAGAAACAGTGGGTAAACTATGAATATAGAATAAGTGCTTTTGATGTTTAAACGCTGTTTCAACAATGTTATGTGGAAAATTAGAAGCGATCAGAGGGTGGCGTAAAAAAATTATGACTAAAATTTTTTCCGCGCCTTCGGCGCGGCGAGTTCAAAAAATAAAGGCCCCCCCTCTAATACAAGCCCCCCTCTAATATAAGCCCCCCTGGAGGCCATCCATAAAATAGAAGCCCGGGGCTTCTAATAGAGGAAATACGGTACATGAAATGTAGATTAGTTTTTGAGCTACATTTCAGTATATAGCATTTAAGAGATGCCTAAACAGTTCATGTCAAAAACACAGCGCTAAAGTTGGGTTGCATTACAAAATCAACCTAATAACTTAAGACGTTTTTTGGTCGGCGAAAATTTTGGGGTTGGAAGGGGGATGGGCTAATGAACGGGACTAATACCAATTTTGATTGTTGTTTGCTGCGGCAAACCCGAAAATTTAAAAACTGTTAATTTCTGCTGATTCCATTAGCTTTTTAACGATAAACTGATCAAAAAAGAAAGTCATAAAAGATCGACATATAAAAATTCGTCCAAAATGTTTTAAATAACCAAAATTGAGCAATACAATATAACCTACGGGAAAAAGAAGCTAAACAATCCGGCATCAGTCCTTTCACCAATGAACACTTTCGCCATTTTTCAGTCAAAATATTGAGCCTCCAAACATCAGTAAAAGTTTTGTCAAGTCTCCCGCTTGGACTATATCCACCGATCATGTAAACAAAGTCTTTAGTTGCAAAGATTCTGTGACCACTTCTAGGATCGGGCCTAGAAGACATGAAAATTAGCAAGAAAATCTCGGGTCATAAAATCAAAAATAAACTTGCAGCAGTCACAATATTTTCGATCAGTTTGATTTAAAGTAGTAACGTTAGAAAAATTTTTAGAGCTTTTGACAAAACATCCATTGTTGACCAGGTACATAGGAAGTCGAGACTTCTTCCATGTGTATAGATGACGTCAAACATGCTGATAGCCTTTGGAGGCTACAAAAGAAATTTTAGTCAGCAGTCACAAAGATAACTGCTCAGATATATGATTCACCGTATTTCCTCTAATAAGTCGGCAAGCCAAAATTTTTTTATAAATTACTGATAACTGACCTTTCTCTCTTTTGTGCCAAACATCTCCAGAATCAATCTTTTCCCGATGTTTTTCTTTCAAATTTCCATGAATTTTCTTTGTCGTTAACAAATCTTTTAGTGGAATTTAGCCTAAAAAATTCTGGTAGATGAAGTAGGCCCATCTTATAAATAAAATAATGGCAGAACAAATTAGTGAAATTTCAACAATTTTTTTTGTCAAATTTATGTCCGCATCACTAATGATAATCACTGGTCACAATTAATCATTGTAAACTAGTCGTAAATTAGAAGAATTGGCAGCACTAATAGTTGAAAAATGTATAAAAAGGTGTAAAGTAGGAATTACGCAAGGTGTATGTTGCAGCCCCTCTTCGTTCATTAATGGACATAACAGAAGAAGAAGAACAGGAACAGTGGTCCACTCATGACATAAATTAGCTTGTCTGTTGCACAAAAACAGGATTTCAGATGAGTGAGAGGATAAAGCCATTTCTTTCTTATACCTATGTAGCTATCGAAAAAAATGCAAGGATTTTGGGACGCCTAATTGCTCGGATAAATCTGCTATAATGCTACAAAAAGTAGCCGATAGATAGTTATGGTCACTACTCATAAAAAAAAAGCGAATTATATCGCAAAAAATGCAAAGGGAGAGGTTATACTTATATAAAAGTCGCTTTTTCTGCTTAAAAAAAACTGAGAAATGCTCTGTGTTGGTATTTAGGATGTGGTGAAATAATGGTAAAATGCACTAATGTACTGTATTTCCTATAAAACTCACACCGCTCTAATAACTTACCGGGCGAGGATTGTGAGTGAAGATTGTTGAATTTTTTTAAACGTTTTTATTTCATATGAACTCGAAAAATAGCCTATTTGGTAGCCCTGAATCTCAGCTACAAGATGGCACCAACAGAATAATTTTTCAAAATTAAAAAAAAAAAGTTATGGTCATTTCCGAGTAATGATTGTTGAAAAAGCCTTTACTCATTGTGAACAGGGCATAAAGTTTTGCTATGTGCAATTTTTAAAATCTCTTAAAAAGTTTCTAGAAAAATGACTAAAATCTCTACCATATTTCCCACAGATACCCCTTCTAAATTCAAAATCATCTTCTTGGCATTTTGTTTTCGACTTACCTTTTATTGAAGTGTTAAGACGACTTTTGACTCAGAAGCAGCTGAGACAGCAAGCTAAATTTTGGGCAGTAACTTGCTCAGATGGCACAAGAAAAGAAAAAAATCCAAAACAATTGTCTAAATTTATAAAACCCATTTAAATTGAAATTGTCACAATCTTGAGGTTTTAACTATCACAACGATTTTTCGACCGAATTTTCGTAATAAAACCAACTATTTCACCACCCAACAGGACAATTTCAGAGCGGAAATTCATTTTTCGATTTTCGACCAAAAATAATAGATTCGGGCGAAAATGGGTTAATGAGCCTAATCCGATACTTCATTGTATCTGATAGTTTAAAAATGTTTCGTTGTTAGAAAGTGGAATAAACTTTGCCTGAATGGTTGCTGTTGTGGGGACATATTCGTATTAATTTTGTCCTTAATTTTACCAAACTTATTTTCGTTATCAAATCTTTTAACACGGGAAAGGCGGACAGTAATTTTTGACTACCTGGGGGTTTTCAGACCTGCTGAGCACGAACATCGCAAAATCAGACCCCCGAACTCGTCTGCATGCCCTTAATTACCCCAATTTTCAAAACGACTCTTTGAAAAATGGACAGTTTTTTTCTTAAGGCTGGTGAGTAGTGAAATTATCTTGCGCAGCATTCTCTTTTATGCTCATAGAAAGCCCTTTGTCTGGGCATTTAAATGGTATGTCGTTTGTCTACATATGAAACCATAAAAATGGAACCACATACGAAAACACATTAAACCCGAAATTTCTCACTTGACAAAATTACACTCCAGCTGCTCAAGACATGTCATATCGCCGTTCAACTCCAAGATGCTTGCTCAATACTTGTAGAGGAATTCAAGAGCTACAAGATAAGGCAAAAATCAGCACAAAAATTAAACAAAAGTCACTCCGAAATTACAGGAGAAGAGGTAAACTCAGCTGTTTTCCTGCTACCTAAATTTGAAGGGTACCTGCTTTGGCTTATTTATAACGGACTATCTTCAACATTTCTGGTTTGCAATATACCAAAATGATCAGCGTGAAAAATGCGACAGAACTAGTGCAAAAACTCACGAGACAACAAGCGAATATCACAAATCCAGCCAAAACAATTTGACCTCAAAAACATACCAAAAACCAGGGGCTTTTCGACGGAAGTTCAGGTGGTTATAGCTTGGTTTCGTAATTTTCTCAAAATTTTATCAGGCTTTTTCAGAAAATAAAAATATACCGTGATAGAGCGCTAAAAACTGCATCAGATAACACTATTAGATCACAGGTGTTACTGGGCTTTTCCTTTTTTTGAGAGGCTTGAAGAAGTGGCCTGGCAGCCTGGTCATGGATGGACGATTCTGGTTTGATTTTACTAAGTTCAGAATCAATATTTTTGAACGGAATATTTGGGCTAGTTGTATATTGAAAGATAGCCAAGACTTTGGCGAGTCTTTTCATCCTCACAGTATTCGAATTTTTAAAAAGTGTGTCGAAAGTGTGTCTAGAACCGATGTCTTTTAGGAATGTGAAGTTTTTTAATGATTTTACATCTAATAAAATTATCTTCTTTGTGTTCTTAAAGACCACATAAAAATATCGGGATCGACCTCACTATTCCAATTTTCTTATTTGGTTGAATATTTTGCAACATTTGATCAGTCATCTCTACATCCAGCTTTAGTTGATTACCTGGCTGAATTTGTTTTATTTTGTAGACGGAGAAACCCCTTTTCAAATATTCAATCTCTTTGACATGCTCTCTAATGTAGGCCCTAAATTTATTTACGTTACTTGCAGGTGAAATTTCCACTTTTTCTCTACTTTGTGTTTTGTCAATTTTTGTTCATCAATAGTTTCCACATCATAAACCATCACAGCCGCTTTATCATAAGCTAATCCGAATTTTTTACATTTTCCTCTAAATTTTGCATCATTTCATCAGTCATCTTACTGCCTAACTCCAACTTTTCATCTTTTCCTTCTTAAATTTTATAAACAGAAAAATCTGTGGTTAGCTTATATGCTGTAAAGTTTTCTACGCTGTCGACAAGCAATGGAAAATGTTTATTCAAGTATGCTTTGAATTGATCTACATTCATTGTTTGGGAATATCTGTAGAAATATTTGCTATATCTTTTCTAGTAATAACTCACCCCAAGTATTCAGCTTGACAGCATTTAAATTGATTAGAGCACACTCAAGAATGCCGACTTTTTTCGTTTCGGTCAGCATAAATCACTCCATCTTCATTTATTTCTATGTCAGGCGAACAATCATTGTTTACTTTAAGACATGATTCCAAGCAAGACTCTTGAATAAAATGCATTTCAAGTTTTTTTGCACAGCTCCAGTGTGAAAACATAGTAAAATACTTTAAAAAATATTCGGCGAAATAAAAGTCACGGCGAAATTGTGTCCCGTACCGTTTCCAATAAATAGCTTAATGGTGCGCCGAATGTTTTATCAGCAGTATGATTTTTAAGTCCGAAAAACTGGGATACCATATCATGATCTCTTTACTGTAAATCTTTTAATTATTGTCTGAAATCGCCCGCCTGTTTTTTTTTTCAATTCAATTCAATTTTCAATATTTAAAAAAATGGCTTGACTTTACTTGACCCCCACGGCTGACCCATTTTGATGACACTTTTGAAAGACCGATTGCATATTCGTGTTTCTCGACCCCGATTTAGGCGCGAATTTACCAGTCGTTTCCGGTAAAGTGAAAAAAAATTTTTTCAAACCACAGGGGGGGGTATCATGGATTTTAGTCAAAATTTGAAAAATTTGAATTCGCGCCTTTTGAATTTTGAAGGATTAAGGGCTGTATAGGGAGGGAAAGGGATAAAAGGGGCCACTTTTGAACAAAAAGGAAGATGTTGAACATAGTTTTGAATACTGGGGCCTACCGCATAAATAAACTCTGGTATGCATGCTTTTTCATGCATCCAGAGTCACTTTCGAGTGATTTGTGTCTAAGGTATGTGTGTGTGCGCATCTCAACTCCAAGCCCCAGCCCCCTGCGCCCCCGAACGGGCGCAGGGGGCTTGAGAGTAGAGATGCGCGCACTCACTTACCTTAGACATGATTCGAGAAGTACTCTTGATCATAAAGTGCATATAGAGGCTCTTTTTGCCACGGCTCAGTTAAAAAACATGGTAAGACAGCCAGAATATAGCAATATATGTTTTTTCTAACGTTCTGCCATAAAGTGGCCCTTTTATTCCCTTCCCCTCCCTATACAGCCCTTAACCCCTTCAAATTCAAAAGGCGCGAATTCAAATTTTTCAAATTTTGACTAAAATCCATGATACCCCCCCCTGTGGTTTGAAAAAAATTTTTTTTCACTTTACCGGAAACGACTGGTAAATTCGCGCCTAAATCGGGGTCGAGAAACACGAATATGCAATCGGTTTTTCAAAATTGTCATCAAAAGTGGTCAGCCGTGGGGGGGGGGGGGGGTCAAGTAAAGTGTTACCAAAAAAATTGTATTTAAATATTAACACCAACATGTAGCTCGAACTTTTCCAATGGGAAAAAATTGAATCGTCCGGGAATTTATTTTCTGATCACCAGTTGTGCTCAGACTCATGTCTAAGCTAAGTGAGCTTTAACTCTCTAACATCCTGCGCCCTTAAAGTAGGCGCAGGGTGCTGGAGAGTCCCATTTCTCATGGAGGCTCTCCTCAGCCCGTTTAGAAACGATGTTTTAAATAGCAGCAGGCGCAAGAACGAAGAATGAACCCAGTTTCCACTCTTCTACATAGCGGCGAGATGAAAGTAAAAGGTTGAGTCAATAGCTTGACTTAGCAACAAATTGATCCTATCTCGAGCATCCTCGGTTCTCAGTGTCTCTAGGCTAATCGTGCATTTCTTCTTGCTCTTCTGCTTCCTTCTCTCTGTACTGCACTACATCAGACTGAGTCATTACCCTGAAGAAAAAATAGACTGAATAAGAAGAGAAACTTTAAAATGATGTGAGCATCCTTGTTGTTGCAGGGGATCGCCACATATACATATTTAATAGGCCAGCCAGTGTTGCTTCCGAGGATACTGACTAAAGCAAACTCAATCACAGCTTGGCAGTCGATAAAAACGAAGAAACGAGGCTGCTTGAAGTTTTTCTGCCTCTGGTCCGTGAATGATCCAGGAACGGAACAACAGAAAATGTTGGCGTAGCACTTATGTGAGCAGCAAACTTGAGCAAGGCATACTTAGCAATCACAGCAGAAGACACAACACAGATGTCCACAGGATATTTGACAGCATCGAGCCTCACTTGTTTTTACAGATCTTCTTGACACAGAAGATACGGATGCCTGGAAAAAGATGGTTAATGGAACAAAAGGCGATTGAGGACAGTAGCTTACCAATTTTTTATATTTTTACTCAAAAATTACCTCAAGGATTTTTTCTCAATCTTTTTAACAAGACTTTTACTCCGCTCTCGGTTCTTAAAAGACCATGGCCACGCGTTTTGAAGCTTTGAATTATCCACCGCCAATTCAAAAATTTTCCTTGAACTTCTTTACGGGTTTCTAACAAACAAGGCCTAGAATTTTGAGACTTTGTAAGACACTTACCGAGTTTTATCCCGAGTTAAAGAAATTTGAAACGGTGATTCTTAAGAGTTAGTTTCTTCCTAAACTGAGATACCTTAAAGGGAATGCCTAGTGGTACTGGGTATTCAAATTTTTTATAATCATTGAACTTCTGTACTGAATTTTCAACTTCGTTTCTAACAAATACAAGCATAGTGGTGCCGCCGTCCTTCGCCGTCCTAATTTTTTTCATTGCCGTCCTGCATTTTCATCAAATTTTTTATAACGGAACGCTTTTTTATTTTACATCATATAGTCAGTTTTTATTTTTCTACCTTATTTTTGGGTGACCGTCCACTTTTTCTTTCCCTTTTAGTTCAAAAAAATGAGTCCGTATTGATTTTACATGAAACTTTTCAAAAAAATCGGAGAAATTAAGACGGCTTCATTTTTTTTTGAACTAAAAGTGAAAGAAAACGTGGACGGTCACTCAAAAATAGGGTAGAAAAATTATAACTGACTATATGATGCAAAATAAAAAAGTGTTCCATTATAAAAGATTTGGTGAAAATCGAAGACGGCGATAAAAAAATTAGGACGGCGACGGACGGCGGCCTAATATTTCATTTCTTGTTAGAAAGAAAGTTACAAAATCCGTTCAGAAGTTAAATGATTAGGAATTTTTTTTGAATTCCCGGGCACCACCTTTTATTAGCGTGAGCATGCCCCATTAAAAGTTTCGGTTATTCGGTTGAACGCCAGCCCTATCCAAGAGCACGCTTGTTTATTTTATATATTGATTAGATAGCAATCCTGGTTTAGGGACTTTAAAACCAAAATTTTGTTATCTATTCTAGGAAAGCAATAAAAGATAGTCATAGTCATTCAATCAGTCAAGCAAATATATTTCCGTTACTATGTAAGTTTCGCTGAGTATTGACTTTACTTTTACTTTTACTAACTCCAATTTTAGCTGAAATTATCCAATGAAAAAGATGTCAGATGTGGAGAAACAAGAGGAAAATTTAGCAGTCAAAATGGAGCTCAGAGACACGGAAAAGCCTTCTGTATTAACTAGAGTGATTGTGTGTTTCCTAGCAGCCTTTACGATCGCATTTTGTCTTATGAAACTGTTTGCAAAGTAATGTAAAAGAGGGAATTCGAATATGACTTTTATTTTTCTGTAAATTACGAAATTTCTTATTGAAATGAAATTTTTACACAAATTGACTAGTATAAGAATCATAAAGAAATCATTTTTGCAGGACATAACTGTTCGAGTACTTTGAATGCAATTATTGTTTGATAGTTTGGAAACATTTACTGTCGGAAGCTAAAAGTATTAGTGATTTTGAAGCTTTTGGGGTATTTTGGTTAGTGAGTTGGCTACAAAATTATTGATTATTTATTCAAATTATTTATTCATGCGTTTATGTTGAGCTACCCTGTACAGCCTGGATATAATGGCACCCCGAAGGACCAGCTGAAAGTGCCGTTATATCGGAGTGTCGTTATATCCAAGCTCGACTGTAATAGGTCCCATAATGCCAAATAAGTGTAAGCCTAAAACAAAGTCCTACACATAATGCTTTCGCTAACCAAAATATTTTACACGGCATATAATTTCAACTGTTCTTCCAAATCATTTTTGTCGTGCACTCCAAATTTCTCGCCTTGAGCTTGCATCATCATAAAAATGCTGTTGAGTTGTTCATTTTTGATTTGTCTCTCCTGCAAACAAATGGATGTTTTTTTTGTTCAAAACCTCCATAAAGTACTAACCTTTTCTCTTTCCGCATCAGACATACTCTCTTCTATTTTGTGTGTGCGAGCTCTGAGTTGGGCAGTGGCTAGTTTGCCGTGCAACCCATTTTCGCTCAGGTTCTTCAGAGCCTTAACAGTTTCCTCTTCTTCCTGAGACTTTGTCTTCTTGCCTATCAGAAGTTGGGTGGTTACGTCGGGTGTTTGAGGTTGACTGACTGGTGGAGTCTCCTGGCCCCCTTTTTTCAGCAGCTGGATTTTGGACAATTTAGGTTTGGTGGACGTAAGGCAGGGACCAACTTGAGGAGATGGCTCTAAAATATTTGTTTACAAAAAAGTAGATTAAATTTTAAAGTAGGGCCGAATTCTCGATACCTGTTTTTTCATCATGATTGTTGCTTTCTGATTCACTTTCAGATTCAGGATCCAACTAAACACTATCTTTTATTCAAGTGACCTTTGGGGGCGAATTGACTATTTTATTTTGTTTGATTTTTTTGTTCTTATTCAATTTTTTTTCGGATTTTTAATATGTTTCAACACTCCGAGTACAGTCAAACCTCGATTTAAGTATCCGCATTGTTTTCGGTAAATCTACGGATAAGATATGAAAGGTTTTTGAGGGAGAAAAATTCAGAAGCCAAGAGCCAAAAAACAGACATAATGGGACATGAGATATTTTTAACTTTTTTTAAACAATTTTTCAAACAATCAACAATGATTTACTTTTATTGTTAGTTCGCGCAAAATGCCTAGAAAAGGTTTGGTCACAGAAAAAGTTCTAGACTTAGGAGCCAACACATTCTTTGTCTTCTGAAAACACCAAGTTATGGCTCCCAAGCCTAGAATTTTTATGTGACCGAACCGTTTCTGGGCATTTATGTGCTTAAACGATAGGTAAATGCGTGAACTACAACAATAAGAATAAATCATTGTTGTTTGTTCAAAAAACGTTAAAAATATCTCAAAAATATGTCTGTTTTTTTTGGCTCTTGGCTCCTGAATTTTTCTCTCTCAAAAACCTTTCATATCTTATCCGTAGATTTACCAAAAACAATTGGGACATCTTCAACTTGAAAGTTCATCAAAGTTCAAAAAGTTCATCAGCTGCAACTGTGTCTCAAAAAATTTAGAAATGTCTGCAAAAAAGTGGGAAAAAATGCTTTCGAAGTTAGCAAGAGGCGAAAATTGTGTGCACAGCACTGATTTCCAGTCGATCTGTATAAATGTAATTTAAAAATTCGACTTGGGAAAAAAGTCATGACCATAACAAAATTTCCAAAATTTTCGAGACAAATTTCAATTAAATGTTCACTCCATCTTTGAATGGGCTTTTCTCTTTTCTACCAAAGTTTGTAGAATTTGGCAGCTGAATACTAAGTAGAAACAAGCCAAACCTGATCGTCCTCTTCTTTAGCTACATGATACAAATCTTTGAGCACATCGAAGTTGAATGAACCATCAATATTTGTTTTTAGTGATTCTTTTACTATAAAATAAAAAAATTCAGTTCTTTTTAGCTCAAATATCATGCTATTTTAACTGTTGGACGTGAAACTCGTCTATTTGGGGTATTTCATTGTAGAAGCTATATGTTATTTGAGCCCTCAAAATGCTCATTTATGCTTTCAGTTTATCAGTCAGACCCTCAAATTTTATATCACCATTTTTCATTAATTTTTTGTTGCAATTGTTTAGAATTGTACACACTAGCATGTAGTTTTGAATCTTGGCTTTCTAATGAGGTATCAAAATTTCTTTAACAATTATCAATTTTACGAGACTTTGACGTTTAAAAATAATTTTTCAAGAACTGATGTTTTTTTAAACCTTTAAAAATCTACAATTCAAACATCATACAGCACATTTTGATAGTTCATTAGAAAGCCAAGCTTCAGGGGCACAACCTTTTACTAAAAAAATTAAAAAAAAATAAAATAAAAATTAAAAAATTAAATTAAAAAATTTTTTTTTTAAATTCGCCGGTTTTCAGTCGGCCGTCCACTTATTTTGTCGGACGGCGGCCGTCCGACCTACTCACTTTTCGTGAGTAACGAAATCGAAAAGCCAAGACAGCATACGAAATCTCATACAATTCTGCACAAGATACTATATTCGTGATCGAAAAAATAAGCTTTAATTTTCTGCCGTGCCCTGAATAGCAGTTTTTTGCGGTTTAGTTCTCATTCGAAAGACCCTTTTCGTAGCTACAGGAAAAGTGATGAACGAGATGGTTTCGTTTGGTACAGAAAAATATGTGACTGTTTTAATGACTCATATTTTTACTTATCTTTATTTTTTTCATATTTTTTAATATTTTTGTCCTATAAAGTGCCAATCATTCAAACGGCAAAATCTTTTCGTAGAATCAACAAAAAAAGTCGTTCACCGCAGGTTTTATACAAGCTTGTCAGGGCTTGCAGATGGTGTCTCTGCTTTTTTTATTTTGTTATGTTTCAAGAAAGAAATTGGAATTTTATGTCCATGTAAGGAATTCTGGCGCACCTTATAATCATATCCTATATTTATTTATCACCAAAAATCTTGATTTCTTACCTTGTGACATTTCTATTGGTTCATCATTGCATGCACGTATTATGCGCCTCCACAGCCGAAAACCATAGGCCACCGCCAATGGGAACACCATAGATGTAAAAATGACGATTCCAAAGGCTACTAGAGTGGCTGGATCTTTGAAGAAGTCGGTGATCCAACTCTGTATAGTCGTCATTATGGGCGAAACCATAACTTCCTTTGACTTCAACTATTAATAAATATGTTTCGTGTGTTTGCTAAAGGAATCCCTATAAATTAAGCCGCTTGTCCACTTCATTAAATTAAAATTTGGTTGTCAAGGACGACGTGGTCTTCCAATTTAGTGAGGATGGTACTGCACTGACGTGAAAACAGCTTTTGAAAGTAGTCTAAACTGTATAAAAAGATTTTTTCAATTCTGTTGCCAACTATTGAAAAAATACAAGTGTGATAAAACTTTTTATCAGAAATAAATAATGTGAAGTCCAGCAAACAATTTATGCGTCATATATCTTTGAAACAACAACTTTTGTAAATCATATATAAAAGAATTACTTGTAGATTTTTTTGCCAAACACTAGTTTTGACTTTCGAATTGTCAGGTTCGGCCACAATGGAGGCAGGATGTCGGGATTTCATCTACTCTTTCTGTCTAACTACTGAAAAGCTATGGGTTTAAAATAACTCCCACCCTCGCTGGAGTAGAAAAAAGTGACTTCAGCGGTGCAGTAGATAAGCATTTGTGTTTTTCGGCCCAAAATGGTGTCGCAGGTTCGATCCCACGTGGTGGCATGCTATTTATTTTGGTTTGTTTGACCAATTAGAGGTAATTAGACTTTTTTGACGCAAGAAAAGGAACCTTGAAAATAGATGAAATCACTTTACAGGATGCAAAAATGTTTTTAAAAAATTTCAGAGCCACGAGATTTCAAATGTCTCGACATCCGACTTTCTATATTTATTGTGGGCACCCTATCATTAACACACAGAAGACAGGGCGGCAGGTTGGTATATTCCGATACAGAATTCGAGGGAGAACACGGAGATAGGCGTGTTCTCCCTCAAATTCTGCACCGAAATATACGAAACTGCCGCACCATCCTTCGGGTGTCAGACGTTGAAGTCTAAATTTTTTACCGCAAAACTGCAAATCTGGTATAAGCCATAAGCTACTACTACAAGCTATTTTTAGTTTTTTACCGTTTCTCAAGCTCAATTTAACGATAATCCAAACATATCAATATCGATTGCTCAATAGTTTTCGACCCTAGAAATCCTAGAGTTTTTTATTTTTTACATGATCATTTACAACCTTATACTGAAAATGTAGCTCTACTTCCTGACTCATTCGCAGTACATGGTTGTTAATGATCATGTGAATTAAAATCGTCAGTTCTAAAATAATGCCGAAATCCTATCCCACAATAGTACTCTTTTCTTCCTTGGTCAAGCCTTCGAAAGTGAGCTAATTTTTGAAGTAATTTCGGTGCGGAGAAATTTTAATCTGATTCCCTATGAGATTCTGACTTTAAATGCGCATTCACAATGAGAAGTCTGTTTGCGGATGCTTAAACAGACTACTCACTAAGAATCTGCGAAACAAAATCCTCGCTTTTTTCACTGTTTTCCCAAAATTATTCAGATAGTAGTAGTTTTTTATTTTTCAGTTCTTCATTTGGCTTCTCACATCATATAGTTGAGATTAAGGGCTACCAAATGAGCTATTGACTGAGTAAAAATTGCTTCAAAAACTCAGATAAAATTTTAAGACTCCGCGCAATAATTCTAAATCGAATTCGAGTGCGGATGCTTGGGTGGAGTCTTTCTTTTTTAACTCAATTTTTTCAATAACATCTAAAGTGCGGTGCATAATTATACGACCACCCCCTATTTTGCGAATTTCGGGACTTTTCGAAATAATTCCTAAAATCTACTACCACCATTCGAAAAAGCGCGCTGAAAAACGGTGGTTTTGCTACAGTATCGATAAGTAGCCGATATTTTTGTAAGAAATTTTTTCAAAAATGTGAAATTTCGGCGGTGCATATTTATACGACCAATTAGAACAAAGCACTATTTTGCACTAAACAGAGCACTATAACAAAGCACTACCATCATTAACAGCTTTAGAATGTAAGCCCTGAATCTTAGCTACAATTTGATAGGTCAATCTTTTATTTTTCATCATTCCGGAAAAAGTTATGACCATCAACAAAAAAGTGTCGATTTCTAGTCAAAATCAAAGTAAATCTAAGGAAAATGGTTGTTTGACCGCATAAATACTGATTTTTCTTAAAATTTTTAATATCATAATTTACCAGTTAATGCACTTTTTGGAAGCTTAATATTTTTTCTACAAAATGACATGTCAGCTTTTTCATAAGATTGTACAGGGCTGAGAAACGGACGGTTTAAATTGAAAGAAGTGAAAATGTCTCAAAATAAAGCAAAAGTAGAGGTTTTTCACTTCTTTCAATTTACACCGTCCGTTTCTCAGCCCTGTACAATCTTATGAAAAAGCTGACATGTCATTTTGTAGAAAAAATATTAAGCTTCCAAAAAGTGCATTAACTGGTAAATTATGATTAAAAATTTTAAGAAAATCAGTATTTATGCGGTCAAACAACCATTTTCCTTAGATTTACTTTGATTTTGACTAGAAATCGACACTTTTTTGTTGATGGTCATAACTTTTTCCGGAATGAGGAAAAATAAAAGATTGACCTATCAAATTGTAGCTAAGATTCAGGGCTCACATTCTAAAGCTGTTAATGATGGTAGTGCTTTGTTATAGTGCTCTGTTTAGTGCAAAATAGTGCTTTGTTCTAAGTGGTCGTATAAATATGCACCGCCGAAATTTCACATTTTTGAAAAAATTTCTTACAAAAATATCGGCTACTTATCGATACTGTAGCAAAACCACCGTTTTTCAGCGCGCTTTTTCGAATGGTGGTAGTAGATTTTAGGAATTATTTCGAAAAGTCCCGAAATTCGCAAAATAGGGGGTGGTCGTATAATTATGCACCGCACTTTACTTGATCAATGGCTCATTTGGTAGCCCTGAATATTAGCTACAAAATGGCACCAACAGAAATTTTTTGAAAATTTAAAAAAATTATGGCCATTTCCGTGTGAAAAATCTGATTTAGCATCCGCAAACAGCCTCCTCATTGTGAACGTAGCTTAAAAAGCCCCTAAACGCGTATGCAAATAAAAAAAATTAGTAGAGGGTAAGGAGATATAAAACTAAATACGCATCATTTTGGCTGATTTGCTTTCATTTTGGTGGTAAGTTACATGAAATCGCAAAATTAAGGTAGTTTCTGACAGCAAAGCAGCGCTGGAAATGATTCCAATCGATTTCTCGATAGTTTTCGACACTAGAAATCTATGAACTTACTGAAAATAGAGTAAAAAAATAGGTTATGCGCCCACTGGGAATCGAACTTGAGAGTTCAAAATATTTGGGAAAGAGTAGAATGTGCCATTTTAGTGGGTAAAACTTTTTTTTCACAGATTGACTTTTTTCTGTCACAGATTTCCTCATTTCTGTCACAGATTTTAGTTTTCTCTGTTTCTTTCGAATTTCGATCTTTTTTCAAAGATATCACACTATCAGATAGCTCTGCGATTCTAGTTTCTGGCGAGGTATCATTTTGCATCTTCCCTGCAAAATATAACACAAATAGGTGAAAGTATGAAGGAAGTCAGAAAAAAAATTTGGCTCATAATTTTACCTTTTTGTGTTACATTTTGCAGAGATGGTGCAGCAAATGATACCTCGCCAGAAACTAGAATCGCAGGGCTACCTAATGGTGTTAAAAATTTGAAAAAAAGGTTAGAAAATTTTATAGAAAGAGCCGATAGGAAAGGAAAGCTCGAATCTGTGACAGAAATGAGGAAATCTGTGACAGAAAAAAGTGAATCTATGAGAAAAAAAAAGTATTGCCCCATTTTAGTTTGTGCTAACTCAAATTGCGCCTTTTTAGTTTGTGCTACTTCAGTTAGCGCCCTTTTCAAATTGTGCCAATTCAAATAGTGCCAACACATTTTAGGGAAAAATCACCCAAGTCTTGGCACGAAGTGTGTTTGACACTATTCGAACTGGCACAATATGAAATTGGCACAAACTGCAGTGGCACAAACTGAATTTGCTCAAACTAAAAAGGCAAAATTTGAATTGGCACAAACTAAAATGGCACATTATACTCCTTCACAAATATTCGCTCTTCGATGTGATTTATAAAAAAATAAGAAATTTTCGCCAATTTCAGCTACAGAACACTCTAATCCACTAACTTTGTCCCAACCTCAAATAAAATTCAGCATTTTTTGGTTGAATATCTCTTGCAGTAAACACTTTTAAAAATTTGATGGTGTGGTAAACAAATCTGCTCTTCACATTCACAAATTGCAATAAATATAACTGTTCCTCTACAATAAAAGGTTGAAAGAATATTTAGACCATCTTTATTTTTTGCATTCAATTACATTTTGAACTGCCCAAAAAGATCATCCAATCCCGAAAGTGCTGGAGCTGGATTCATTGTGGCAGTGGTAGGTGGTTGATGGTGTTGGAATGGTTGAGTAGGTATTAGGTTGGTAGGAAATGCTGGAGAGGAGTTCTGCTGGTTGCCTAACGTGTTAAATGCCGGTATGGATTGACTAGGAGCTGGGCGGGTTTGTTTGCCAAACAAAGCCATAATATCCATTGTGCTCTTTTTGTTGTCTAAATATTTTTTTGAACTAAGAACCAAGCAAGTATCCGAAGACAGGGACTTAGCTTTCGTAACCGATTATTTTTTCCGATTTAGTGATTTCATTAAGCGCAGGGTAAAGTCAAAGTGAAATTCCCCTTTGACAGATTTCCCACATGAACGGGGTATTTTTATGGATACTCACCACCTGGCAACCATTAAAGGGTGTTGCGAAAAAATTTCTCTACTTTGTAGCAGCAATAATTATTATTTGAAATGAGTGACTTAAAAAATTTCGCAAAAATTTCATTTGTTATACGATTTCAATAACACGATTTTTGTTAGTCCGCTTCTGGCCATACTGCCCAATGTATTTTGTCCTGTTTGCGCCTATCGGGCGAAGGCCATCCACTGAGCCGGGTCCGAACCACAGAGAGATTATGCAGAAATACGGCTTTTAACATTATAGACGTAAAAAATTTACGGTCCTTGCCGATCAACCGACGCTATCAATTGATTGATAGCACCGGTGCTCCACCGGTCGACTAATCAAAAAACAACAAGGCGGTCGATGATGGATCTGGCAGTTGATAAAATCAAAATTGATGGAAATTATGGGCCAGTTTACATCTACAGATTGAAAAAAATTCTTCTTGCAATGAAATCACACTCTACTTTTCAGTAGCTGATCTATGGTTGGAAAATCTTACCTGACTGACTAGATACGTCGTTGAAATTCACACTTTCTAACTGAGGCTCCACAGAATTTGCAGTATTGGCTCCTGCTGCAGCATATAAATTGGCTTCTGCCGATGTTGACCCTATTAATCCAGATGGCTGTTGGAGGTCTGGAATGTTTGGGGAATCTTTGCAGAAGACTGTGTCTGTTCGTTGGCCATAGTAAAAGAGAGGTTGCTGCTTGCACAAACAATAGGTCCGAATAGATCATCCAATCGTCACTTATTTGCGTCGCAAAATTATCATTTTGATTCGAAGCTGGAGTGGCAGAATGAACAGGAGAGTCAAAGAGGTTGACCAACACAGCTGGAGAATCATCAACCTGGAAAAATTCTTTTAATTAAACTGTGAAAAAAAGTAAAATGAGAGTCAAACTTTGTGATCAAACAGATTCGGCACTTGAGCGGTTTTATTTGGACTATAGCTACTATTAGAAGCAGCTGGCGTACCCGCTAACATGCCGGACTTTCTAAAGCCAACAAATAAAGAAGGATGAGGTAAAGGTGAGAATAACAGAAAACTAACGTTTTCCACCCCCTGATCAGATACCTTAAGATGGGGCAGGTTGCCTTCGAGAGGACCAGATTTGGAGCCTGGAGAGCTGGAAACCAATAAAATTGGTTATGAAAGGAAAGAGAAAGATGTTTATACATACCAACCAGCATTGCGGTCACTATAACAATCAGCGACATTAACAGGAGGTGGAACCCAGTCCTTGAGGATATAACGCTTGGCTTCGTATTTGGCTCTAATAAAAGCTTCGAGCGACTGATCACTTAAATTAATGGCAATGTTATTTTGGAACTAAGCTACCGAAATTTCTAAAACTAATACCTCTGCGGCCTGCGGAACATACTTGGCAGCTCTGACTCATATACCGCCTTAGCTTTAGCGTTTCCCATTACTCTCATACTCTGCACTTGCTCAGCAGTCCATGAATCCAGGTTGACACTTTTCACCTGGAAATACCTGACGTTATTAAAGGGGCATACCAGCGCGTTACACTGTAATTAAGGCGGGGACCAGCGATTTCTTTTTCTCATGACCATTTTCTATAAGCGTTCTACCTAATGCGACAAAAGTTTTCTGCCTACTTTTTAAAAGTAGGATAAGGTCATAATATCAGATTTGACGGAGGTAGGCGGAAAAGCCAATTTTTAGTTTTTCGTTTTTTGATTTTTCAATTAGCATGAGTCTGGAATAGGCAATTTAGAAGTTATTTTGTTTCTGGAATTGTCATTTTTTAAAGTAGGGTCATAACCAGAGAAAAATAATTTCTAAATTGCCTATTCCAGACTCATGCTAATTGCAAAATCAAAAAACGAAAAACTAAAAATTGGCTTTTTGGCCGCAGCGAAAAAGCCAAAAAGTGGTTTTTGTCGCCTACCGCCGATTTGACAGGACACGAGTGAAAACAAGGATAATTTTTTGAAAACTTGCTGGTCCCCGCCATAATTTCCAGTGTAACGCGCTAGTATGCCACTTTAAGCGATCAGTCACGATTAAAAAAAATTACCTTTGAAATATGAACTCCAAGGTTACGATGAAGACCTGCGCATCGAATGCAAAGGAAGACGCCCAAATTCCAAGATGCCCATCTAGGTTGTTTTGCTTCACACTCAGAGCAATATTTGTTCTCCTCTTCTCGCAACAGCTCCTGGAGTAAGGCTAAAATAGGAAATTATGGGTACACAATATGGGGGGGGGGGTATAACCGAGTAGGTCCTATTTTGGGGGTGGTCGTAACTTTTTTTATACTCGATATTTTTATGACTTGTAAAATTGTAAAATGCATCTTCTAGAGCAAAAGGAGACTTTCTTTTGACCACTTATTTGTATAAGTATCATAAAAACTATAGTGCCTATAATTATAGTGCTCAGTGAGAAGAGCGCAGAAGCAACCTCAAGGATGTCCAACAATCGTGGGATTCACGCGTCGGTTGGCTTAACCTTTATTTTTAGCTTTTATATGTTATTTACGGAAGCTTCTATTTGTGATTTTAGGTCAACTGGTCAGGTAAGATTATGTCTTTGACACAATTAGCGTTTGCATTCAGCTGCATACAACAAGGCAAGGGCACGAACGTACTTAACGTCTAGTCAAAAAAAGCAACCATGACTTTGTCGGGCTGTATGTAGTCGAAATACACCTCTCGTAACTACCCTTGCAAACAACAAGTTTAGGCTTAGCCCTTAGGCTTGGGGTAGGCCAGCGTACGGAAGTTGTGACTAATGAAGAGTTTGCGCACATTTTCCGGGGTCTGGGACATAAATTTGGGTACTTATTACTTAAGTTTCAAAAAGGTCGGTTTTTTGGGTGGGGGGGGTGGGGTATTCTATATTAGGGTCAAAAATTTCAAAAAAAAAAGAAATTTGGGTAAAAAAAAGACATTTTGAATATTTTTGAATAAAAGGGTCATTTTATCCAGTGCTTGTTGCCATTTCGAAGCGAAAAAAAAGACTTTGACTAAATTTTCAAAAATAGAAAAGATTTGGGGTGCCAAAAAAGACAAATCTTTTTAAAAAGGACGATTCGGAGCCCTGCATTATGATTTGCACACCCCCTGTCTGCCCCTTTAAAAGCTCATTAAACGCAGGATGAGTTTCTCTTTTGTTCGAACCCGAGAGGTTACGATATTAAGAGTGTGGACGGCCATCTTGTTTTCAAGCAGACTTTTGACGACAAAATCATCTGATCCCTATCAGAAAACTTTAAAAAGGTACAAATTTAACTTACCAGACAACCTGTCTGCTTCAATCTTTTTTGGATCTGCTTTAAGTTTAGGTGGCATTAAAGCCTTTTAAGAAATGCTCTAAAAACTTTAAAATTGATGGCAATATTAAAGGGGGGGGAACTTTATATACGCATCGCCTTAGGTCACAGGTTCGACTACCACTGGCTGCAGACCTTATTTTTTTATCCTTTTATTTACAAGTTTAGTGACAAAATGTAGCCAAGCTTCTGGGCTTTCATTTGAGCTATCATACAGATGAAAAGTTAGTATAAAGTTAGGGCTAAATATAAAAAATCCAACTCGGTGAAATCCTAAATAGGACTATACCAGTACTTTTCGGTAGTATCCTGGAACTGACGTTTTTCCCAATTTTAATTTACATACTCATTTGCAACCTTACACTCAAAATGTAGCCCTGCTTCTTGCCGTCATTTTCAGCATACGGTTGTATAAAATCATGTAAATTGAAATCGCAGTAAAAGTCAGTTCCTAAATAATACCGAAATCCTCCCCCTCAATAGTACTTTATTGTTCCTTGGCCAAACCTTCGCTAGCTATCTTGTTTTTCGGAAGTGATTTTGGTGTGAAAAAAATATCTATCTTGCGTGGTGCGCAAAACAGATAAATTTATCTGAACAGATAAATTTATCTGCCAGATACAGTTTTATCTGCCAGATAAAATTTTATCTGATAGATAAAATTTTATCGGTCAGATAAAATTCGATGTTTAAATGAAAATCATTAAAAAAATAAAAAATGGGTTCCACACTTGCAAATCTATAGAAATTTTTAAGCATGATAATGATAAAAATAGCTGATGGGTTTTCAAATTTTTCAGCCAGGATTTCTGGCGAAACCCATCAAATATTTTAGTCACTATTATTCTTGAAAATTTTCATAGTTTTGCAACTGTGAAACCCATTTTTTAATTTTCTAATAATTTCTATTTAAAAATCAAATTTTATCTGACCGATAAAATTTTATCTATCAGATAAAATTTTATCTGCAAATAAAATTTTATCTATCAGATAAAATTTGTCTGGCAGATAAATTCTATCTGTCAGATAAAAATTTATCTGGCAGATAAATTTATCGGTTCAGATAAATTTATCTGTTTTGCGCACCACGCTATCTTGTTCCCCATGAAATTCTGACTCTAGAAAGTCACTAAACATGTGAGCAAATAAATAAATTTGGCGGAGGCTCAGGCTATATTAGTCTAAATACGCATCATTTTGGCTGGTTTCTCTAATTTTGGTGGTAATTTGCCAAAAATCGCAAAATTGAGGCAGTTGCTGACAGCAAATCAATGCTGGAAATGGTTGCAATCGATTGCTCGATGATTTTTGGACCTGAAAGTCAAAAACTTACTGAGAAAGTAAATTAAAACACCCCAGAGGACCAGAACTTTTGACAAAAGGCTATGCGTATATAAAGTTAAAGGGGGGGGTGAACTTTATATACGCATCGCCTTTTGTCGAAAGTTCTGGTCCCTCTGGGGTGTTTTAATTTAATTTTTTAGTAAGTTTTTTGAGTTTTTATTTATTTGCTCACATGTTTAGTGACTTTCTAGAGTCAGAATTTCACGGGAATAAGATAGAAAATTTTCACACCAAAATCACTTCCGAAAAACAAGGTAGCTAGCGAAGGTTTGGCAAGGAACAATAAAGTACTATTGAGGGGGAGGATTTCGGTATTATTTAGGAACTGACTTTTACTGCGATTTCAATTTACATGATTTTATACAACCGTATGCTGAAAATGACGGCAAGAAGCAGGGCTACATTTTGAGTGTAAGGTTGCAAATGAGTATGTAAATTAAAATTGGGAAAAACGTCAGTTCCAGGATGTTACCGAAAAGTACTGGTATAGTCCTATTGAGGATTTCATCGGATTGGATTTTTTATATTTCAGCCCTAACTTTATACCAACTTTTCATCTGTATGATAGCTCAAATGAAAGCCCAGAAGCTTGGCTACATTTTGACACTAAACTTGTAATAAAAGGATAAAAAAAATAAGGTCTGCAGCCAGTGGTAGTCGAACCTGTGACCTAAGGCGATGCATATATAAAGTTTCCCCCCCCCTCCTTTAAAGGGCCTGACCTCTTCCTACCTGGTGGTCCCCCGCCAATTCAAAAATTTTCTCTTGATCATTGGACTTCTGTACGGATTTTTCCGCTAGGTTTCTAACAAAGCTAAGCCTAAAATTTGATTTCAGGCCTAGTTTTGTTAGAAACGTGGCGGAAAAATCCGTACAGAAGTCCAATGATCGAGGGAAAATTTTTGAATTGGCGGGGGACCACCGAGTAGGAAGAGTCAGGCCCTTTAAAGTGAACAGTTCAAGACAGCTTATAGGAAGAAAAATATTTTTCACACATCATCAGACAAAAGGCTGACGAAAATACAAATAGAAGAACAAATTGTTTGAACTGTCGGTGGCAGCTGGGTTTTTATTGGCGCACAAAAACCGCGAAACTTTGTTTGAATGCGCCTGGTGAGAATTTTTCTTGTGTTGTTGTGTCCTATCTTTCTTCCGCTAGTTTGTTTTATTTCACAGGTGAAAAAAATACATGAGACTTCCTCTTGCTTTACTCTCTGCCTTGTACTGTGCTTTTTAAACTGCTGTTTTCTGCTATTACCTTGTCTCTAAGAATTTTTTGTCACATTGAAGTAGTCAATAACTTCCTTTTCTTCAATCTATTGAATGGAAATTTAATTCAGTTCTACAATTGGGAAAGAAGGAAATGCCTGTCCGAACTCGGTCACAGAAAAATTTGACGCAGTGGAGCAATCGCGGGAGGGAAAACAATTATTCAGTGAGTAGTTACTCATTGTGATATTATCACGGTCAGCATTGGATATATTTTTTCATTTATAGAAATCTATGCTGAGTTTCTTCGCGTGTGTCAGAGGAATTTGGGAATCTTATTTGGAAGGGATTGTCAGCTGCGGCCTTCGCAAATCACTAGACTTGGAGATCACAAATATTCAGCCTTGGACTCTTCCTTCTTAAATGAACTATGTATGCAGAAGTGAGTCAGTTGTTTCTTGGTTTTATTCCCTGCGCTATGTGATCTGTTACAGATTCTGGCAGTCCGTTGTTCAGTACTATCCGTTATGGCTCGCCCCAACCTGATTACTTTCGTTGGACTCATAATCAATCTGATCACTGTACTCATTCTCTCGCATTTCTGCTTCTCTGCTACGGAAACGGTAACCTACTTGAAATAGCATCTTTTTACTTTAAATATTTCAGGCTCCATGGTGGGCATATTTTCAAGCGGCCCTTGGACTATTTATTTATCAGACTTTGGATGCAACGGATGGGAAGCAGGCTAGGAGAACAAATTCTTCGTCACCGCTGGGAGAGCTCTTCGATCACGGATGTGATTCTTGTTCGCAAGGTTGGGTTTTAGTGTTTCTGTTCCGGTTTCTACTTTTTCTTTTCCAGTCCTTGTCACTTTAAACATCTGCTACGCTATGCAATTGGGAACTGACAGGTATATGGTTCTGCTGGTCTCTGTCGTCGCTGTGCTTCTCTTCTACTGCGCTCATTGGGCTACCTACTGTACTGGTCAGATGAGGTTTTCAAAATTCGATGTTACTGAAGCTCAGATGATTGTTATTGGCGTCCTCCTCATTACTGCACTTTTCGGACCAGGTCTTTGGAGTATCGCGGTATTATATGCCTTTTTCGTTAACCTCCTCAGTATTTATTAGTGTTTTAGTTGTTTGGTGTCAAACTGAAGGCTTTAGTTCTGTGTATCTGTGGAGTCTTGTGCTTTTACAGTTCGGTGGATATCTGAAAATCGTGTTGAGTGAGGGAGTTGGCAAGAATGGATCGACGGTAGCGGTCAGTCTTTTTAGTTCAAAAGTATTGCAATATGTGATCACTTCAAGTGGAGCTAATTAGGCTTCTAATTATATCTATTGAGATAGCTTGTGGCAATCTGAAGCTCATGAATCATGCATTACTCAGTAGTGCAATACTAGTGCTAAAATAAAAAGTGGGCACAAAGGTTGAATGAAAACTTCAGCTATGTCAATCACCGTTAGCGGCGGTGATCCCACAAAAATTATTGAATTTTTAAACAGTCTCCTTGTCTACTGTGTCTGTTTAGGGTACTTCTGTTTTGTTTCCCTTGTTTCCATTGCTCGCCATATGCCTGCCGTTTGTGATGGTTTACTCTAAATCCACGTCCGGTATCTACGATCAGCATATCACTCTCTTCTGTATGTGCTTTGGAGCTGTGGCAGCTAAAGCAACTAATCGTCTTATCATCGCTCACATGAGTCGCAGTGAATTAGAATTGTGGGTGGGTGTTTTTGACCTATATATTTCTTAGAGTTACTTATTCTCTAATTCAGGACTGGATTTATTTGAGCCCTTTAGTGATGATGTTCAACCAGTACTACGACTTCCATTTCGATGAATACAAACTCTTGATGTACTCCACGGTGAAATTTTATAGATCAAGCCAAATTTGTTGAGATGAAAATCTTCATTCTAGATCTACGCCTACATAAGCTTGTTTGTCTTCTGCATCTTCATCTGCCGTCAGTTCTGCGAATATCTCAACATCCATTGCTTTAAGCTTAAGCCTGCAGATGCTCCGTCCCAAACTCCGTCGACTTCTTCAGCTCACACGAGGCAGCTATCGCAGTCAAGCAAAGAGCACTTGTCAAAGAGCAAGTAGTGGACCTGAGAATATAGCACCGTTCAATGATCCATAAATTACTTATAAAAGATACATTGATATTGTTGTGTTGTTGTGAGTGACTAGTACATTAACTCATAGTGGTTGAACAGGAAAGATTTTATTACATGCCTGAATAAAATATAAACTCGTTGTCAAGTGACATGTAAAATAATTTTTGAATTAGATAAAGCTGTGCCTGGAGATCGTTTCTGATGGCCTTGGTGGAATGTCATTGTGAATATTTAAATTGCTGGTCTCGGGTGTTTTGAACGGTGAATGAAGTTAGTTGGTGACAAAAGAATACTCGCTTATTTGCCTCATATAGATAAGGCCTATTGAGATGCCAATTAACTTAAAAGTTTATTTAAATCAGACATAACCATAAATTTGCTGTTACGTCTGTAAGTGCAGTAGCCGCAGTCACAATTATGAATATGTAAGTCTGGTTGTTAGTCCATTGTTTCATAAGTGTGCCGCAGCCCTTAAAAAACAATAACTTATTTGAAATAAAATTGCAAGGTACTGACCTTGGTATTCACTGAGTCGTTGAATGCCTTAGTGTAATACTCATAGGTAGTGCACATTGGATCAATTGCGTGAAGGCCCAGGCCCTACCTTGCTGGGATTGACGGCAACAACTTTGTGGCACAAAACTTCGGGTGCCTCGTTCAGTATTCGTTATATACCAGAAAGAGTTGAGGTAGTCTTTGGGGCCGTAGCCACCACAGCACTGTTGCTAAGATATATTACGGTATTTTGTCATTGATCACGAAGTAACTAACGTAAAACTGGATGGTATCCATTTCCGGCTGCACCCATTTATCTCGGTAATATCGTGTTTGGCTTATGTTCGCCAGATAAACCTGCATTCGGTTATCGGGAAACTGAAGCAATATTTCTATAAATATAGCTTTAAAAAATAAGTAAAGTACCTTGTCCTTGTAGGATTGTGCCATAAATGCAAGACTTGCTTTAATGAGGAGAATAAGCATCAGAAAAAAAATAAACTAAAGAAAAAAAAATATTTTTTGAAAACGAGTGCCGTATTTCCTCTCATAGGACCACGTGTGGGTTTATTTTTCAACCCCAAAAAATCGGAAAAATTCGAGGTTTATCTCGAAATTTTTAGCTGAAATCCCAAAATCTTAAAAGCAGAATCGGTGAAGCTCGTGGGAGTTGAGAAAATGCAATACACAGATTTGCAAACATTTGTTTTAAGCTTAGATACAGGTCTTCAAAGAAGGGGGTTGGGCTTATTAACGCATGTGGGCCTATTAGAGGAAATACGGTAGTTAGAAAAGATTACCGATCCCACCAGACACCTCTCTGATCTCAACGCTCCCAACAGCCAACAAATCCTACAAAAAATGTGAACCCAGCAACTGCCAGAAGGCCATATGTTGCAAATTTCAGTAGGGGCTCATCTTCCGAAAAGTCGACTAAGTCAAGGGTATAATATCTGGCTGGATCCAAAAGCACCCACAGGCCAAAGCATAGTAGAGCTATACCATTTAGCTGAAAACTTATATTTAAACAAAACTACCCCAAAAACAAATAAAAAATACCCAGAAGAAGAAAGTGAAGAAAAGAAAACAAGCCCTTGAGCAGCTATTCCCGTAGCCATTCCTCATCACATGCGAAAGAAGGATAATTTATTTATAGGAGATCAGAAATAGACAAAAATGTAATCAATATGTCTTGACCACCGTCATTGACAAAAGCAAACATGTGATAAACATCTCATCAAACAACACTATGATTCACAGAAGCTAATAGCGTCCACTAGACTGTCTAATTTTCTTTTTCTTTATTCACGTTTCTTCTCGCCTTTTTTGAACGTAAAACGTTTCGCCAAAAGTCCAGATAATTTTAAATCTGCGTTTGAGAGCAAAAAATTAATTTCCTGCATTTTTGGCTCATTGTGTGATCAGCTAATCAGATAACTTTTATTTTTTGGTCAGATAACCTAATCAGATAAATCAGATAACTGTGTACTAATGGTCGAAATAATAGCTAATGGCTCTATCACAATTGTAAATGTAAGGTGTCTTCACAATACCGAAAACATTTACACTTACATTTACACTTACGTCTTCACAATACGAATGTAAATGTAAATGAAAATTATTGACCTATCCTCACTTTTATTTTTTAAAGGGCCTGACCTCTTCCTAATCGGTGGTCCCCGCCAATTCAAAATTTTCCCTTGATCATTAGACTTCTGTACGGATTTTTCCGCTAGGTTTCTAACAAAACTAAGCCTAAAATTTGATTTCAGGCCTAGTTTTGTTAGAAACGTGGCGGAAAAATCCGTACAGAAGTCCAATGATCAAGGGAAATTTTGAATTGGCGGGGACCACCGAGTAGGAAGAGGTCAGGCCCTTTAAAGTCAGTTTTTTTAATCCAGCTACCAATTTTTTAAGTTTTTATAACTAGCATTGAACTCCTCGTCATCAATAAAGCACTTCTAGTATTCTCTGAAAATACTTGAATTCAATTTTCATTTACATTTACATCCGTATTGTGAAGGGGTAAGTGTAAGTGTAAATGTAAATGTAAGTGTAAGTGTTAATGTAAGTGTAAATGTAAGGGGTGTTCACAATACCAAAAACATTTACACTTACAATTGTGATAAGGCCATAAGAAGCTCTCAGATTTCTTTTTTTTTTAAATTTTTGTTATAATATAGTTTCGGGGAATTTTTAACACAAATCTTTGCATCCGGATTGATAATTTTATTGTAATATCTTTCATTGAATAGATTTATAATTTTTACTGAACTTTGTAACTTGTTTATCTCAGTTTGCATCACAAACGGGCAGATCTGCAATTTTTGGCTAGTATTTCTTCAGTATGGCCTCGATAATCAAAAATCAGATTATCAAACACTTATCACAGTATGTTTTAAACTCTTTATAAGTCCGTCCACATTCCAAAAATGTTCATATTTCTCAAGATTTGCCCGGAACATCACACCAGACCAGATTTCTCTGGAGGTTTTGAGTGGTAGAGGAGAGTTGCGCAACATTGAGCTGAACGAAAAAGTTCTAACAGAAAAACTAGAACTTCCACCTTGGCTGAAAATTTGCAAAGCAGTTTGTAATAAGTTTTTTATTTATGATCAAATTTGAGCTCAAATTTACAATAATTCAATTTTGAGGTGACAGTCAAAGTGCCATGGACGAGAATTAAGAAAGCGGCTGTTGAGATAGTATGTGCTATTTTATTCTTGCAATTGTCAGCCTTACCTTTTCAGTACGTTGATGAAATCACTGTCACTGTTCGATTGTTAGCTTCTGCCCTACTGATCTAAGAAAAGCTGCCAACACCTTGTAAGCGTATATTTTCCCCCTTTTTGCCAAGGCTTCGAAAGCTGAAACTTTTAGCAATGCAAAGTCTTACGATCTAGCAGAAAGAGTTGTGGAGGGCTTGTCTTTGTATGTAATGACTGTGGATGTGCAGTTCGAGTCAGACAGTTTTGGAGGCTCGTTAATGGTAGCTAATTACTTTTTGTATTATTGTTAACTGACCGTGAAAAGAGGTTGAGATAGACTTTGTAGAGAGATCTGGTTGCAGTCTTCTCAACCAAATATATGAGAAAGTGCAGTCTTCTCATGTATAAAGGAAATTATTTTCAAAGTTAGTACGAATAGCCACAAATTGGGTAAGAGGACATTACACAAACGCAATTTTGCCGACGACTATTTTTGCCAACAGATTATTTTGCGTTTTTCATGCTCCGAAACCTGTTTTCTGTACTAATAGACCATTCTAAGGATAGTTTGACAGTAGTAAAATGCCGTTTTGTCGGGTATTTTTCGAGTTTTCGTAATTAACCTCTTATGACTCTATGCTGCTTACAAGCCATTTTTGGAATATCGTATTACTGCTGGAAAGTGTCTTTCTAATCCAAAAACCGAAAATAAAGTTTGCACCAAAAGGGCATTTAGATTTGCCAAATAGTCGAACATTTAGTAGGAGGTAGTTTAGGTCCATCATCTCCACCAGAGTACCTACTCTTTATATAGGTTGTGTATCGGTCCGGATCATCTTACAAAGGAACATATGGTAGTGCCCACGCGATATGGAAAACCCTACATACCATTCGATAGAGCTTCGAAAACGCTTATTGGACTTAGAGATCTTTTTCTGTGGAAAATTCGATTTTAGGGTAGAAAAATGTGTTTGAAAGTTAAGCATAATTTTTCAGAATTAATATCTCATGTAAACCGAACTCGAACTCTAACTCTAACAACGTGAACAAGCCATTAGGCTTTCTGTGCTCGAGGATGCTTTAAACATATAAATTTAACTAAGTGGATGACCTCTTGGTGGATCTGGATGTTTACGTGGAGCAACATTTTTTTATATTTGTGGCTTTGAAAGTCTCTTTCGTATACTGATTACAATATTCTTAAAGGTAGGGGGGGAGAGGGAGGAACTTCCTATACGCATCGCCTTTATTATTTTGGCACTGACGTTTTTTTGCAATTTTAATTCAGATGCTCATTTACAACTATATACTGAAAACGCCGCCAAGAAGCAGGGCTACATTTTGAGTGTAAGGTTGCAAACGAGTATGTAAATTAAAATTACGAGAAAACGTCAGTTCCAGCATACTACCGAAAAGTTCTTAGATAGTCCTGGGTAGGATGTCATGGAATTGGACATCGTTGGATGTTTTTAGAATTCTAGCTCTAACTCTATACTAACTTTTTCTTTATTTATAGCTCAAATGAAAGCCTAGAGTCTTGACTACATTTTCGTGTATGAAACTTGTGACCTGTAGAAAAAAGTCAGAAATTTCAGTGAAAACAGTCAAAGAAAAACCCCGAAAACCATCGATTTTCGGAAATTCGGCCTATTTTAGGCTGGCTACAAGCTCCGGTAGGTGTAAAAGCCTGTGCTGATAGTCTTATTGGATAGCCAAGAGTGTGAGGATCATTTTCATACTAAACTTGTGAATCAAAGGACAAAAAAAATATGGTTCACAACCAATGGTAGTCGAACCTGTGACTTAACGCGATGCGTATAGGAAGTCGCCCTTTTAAGATGATTTGTATACGATGAATTGTAATTTGAGCGGAATTACAAAAACTCGAAAAATACACGACAAAACGGCATTTTACTACCATCAACCATCCTAAAAAAGGTCGAATTAGTACCGAAAACAGGTTTTAAAACATGGAAAAAACGCGAAAAAAAATCTGTTGGCAAAAGAGCCATTGGCGAAGGTAAAAGGACAGTTGGCATCGATGCCAGCTGTCCACTTAGTTTTGATGACAACACCTATTTTCAAGTATTTTCTTGTATACTAAGACACCTCAGTGGCTAAAATGTTTCAAGGAATCTGAATCACGAACATACTTACACGCTCGCCAAAAAAGAGCCGGCGCTTTTTTATTTACGCCGCCGGCGCCGGCTGCAGCGCCGTGTCATTAAAATTTTCACCGCCGGCACTTATCATATGTCTTTTTTTGCCGGCGGCGCGCCGGCGCTGGTGCAGTGCCGGCTTATGTATAATTAGGGATAAATTCGAATTTTGTTTTCAAACATGATAAAATTCATATTAAAACTTCGTTTTTTCACAACTGATATCATTTTCATAGCACTGAAATAGATATCCTGCCTTCGGTTAACTTTTGCAACTATATACTTTTTCCATTTTCCGAAACGCCGGGTCATTAAAATTTTCGCTGCCGGCCCGACACGCTTCATTTTTTTTCGCCGCCGGCGCTCCAACTTGAACAATTTTACCCGGCGGCGCTGCGTGCAAGTATGATCACGAAGGAGAATTTCGAAAAATGCTTGGCTGCTGAGATATGAGCTAGAGTTGGAAAACAGACCTGTATTTTCCAACTTTATCTCATACCGTATAACCTCTATTAAAACTCGTTTTCTGTAATTTTGAACGACACCCTAGTTACCTCAGAATTTCGACCACAAATTTTATCGCCTATCTTGTAGAGCAACTCATTCTGAGCAACTTTGAGAAGAACTGTCATAATAAAAAAGTCCGTCTCACAAGGAAGATTATGCTTTTTAAAAAAGCGGGTGATGGAGACTCCCCAAAAATGAGAAATTTTATATTTTCAATCGCCCAACATTATTTTTTCATATTTTTTTCGGAGTGTAATATGTCATTCGACGCAGAAATCTCAGGGCTTTCGAACTGTATAAAAAGCTGTCAATGCTGAGTGATAAAATTTTACGAAAAATTGATCTCAAAGCTGTAAAAAAAATTCTTGAATTTTTTTATTCGGCATAAAAACGCTTCCACACGAAATTTTTAATTTTAGCGCAAACTTTTGTTTGCATATTCTGAATGCCCTGTAATTCCTCTACAGTCGACGCTCCCAATAACATACACCCCAAAAGTTCGTTCCCGCCTAGGTCCGACACTTTTTTTAGCCCCATTTTTCAAATTTTCCATTTCTGTTTTGACAGTCTGGTCGCAAATATCGCAAGGATTCCGATTTTGCCGATCATTTTTGCAGAAAACAATGATTTTGACATTTAAAAAGGAAAAACTCCCATTAACATACACCTGTTTTGGATTTCGGTGTATGTTAATGGGAGTTTTTGCTTTTTAAATGTCGAAATCATTGTTTTCTGCAAAAATGATCGGCAAAATCGGAATCCTTGCGATATTTGCAACCAGACTGTCGAAACAGAAATGGAAAATTTTTGAACAAATGGGGCTAAAAAAAGTGTCGGACCCTAGGCGGGAACGAACTTTTGGGGTGTATGTTATTGGAGCGTCGACTGTACCATATGGTTTTAAAAAAATTGCCATAAAAATTTGTCATTGTCATTTGTCAAAAAAAATTGTCCGTGTCATCAACCGCGATTGTCCTTTAAGGAATATGAATAGGGTTGTCGACGCGTCGAAATTTTCGACGCGTCGAGTCGAGTAGAAAGTCGAAATTTTTGACGCGTCGAGTCAAAAGTCGAAAATCTTTTCTACACGTAAAATCGAAGGTCAAAAATTTTTCCGAAAAGGCAGGTATATACTCTAACCACTACCCTAACTATAAATTCTTACAACTACAGCAAACTGCAACAACTTACTCGTTGACAAGCCTACTTAACTGTACCGAAATGGTAGTATTCAGGTATTCTACCGGTCAGTGGCGCGTGGAGCTAGTTTTGAATCCAATGCCAAAATACGCCTTAATCCCCTTTTGATTTTTCGTGAAAAATTGCTTGGTATCCCAGAAAAGGGAGTAGGGGTACCAGGTGAGTGAGTAGTTGTACCTGGAGAGTGGGTAAATTTCGATATTGACCTCAAAATTTTCAGAGTTACATGGGTTTGAAAAATAATCACCCATGGGTATTAATAGAGGTTATACGGTATCTCAACAACCAAATTCTGCTTCGTGATTCGGATTCCTTAGGACATTTTAGCCACTAAGGTGGTTTAGTATACAAGAAATACTTAAAAATAGGTGTTGTCATCAAAACAAAACTGAGTGGACAGTTGCATCGGTGCCAACTGTCCTTTTACCGTTGGCGAAATGTCCGTCGGCGAAATAGCGTTGGCGAAATGTCCTATGACCATAAATTGAGTGTCTTAATAAGGGTTAAAAATCAGACGATTTAGTGTGTCGCGAACGTCCACGTCCAGGCGCTCATCAAGGCGAATGAAGTAATCCGCAGGGAATCGCATTAACAATAGGCCACTAAAATCCAGACTGAAAATTTTAAGAATGTTGAAAACAAAAGTTGATGAACGACTTATTCTGTGGAAAGCTTTCTTAAAGGGCCTGACCTCTTCCTACTCGGTGGTCCCCCGCCAATTCAAAAATTTCCCTTGATCATTGGACTTCTGTACGGATTTTTCCGCTAGGTTTCTAACAAAACTAAGCCTAAAATTTGATTTCAGGCCTAGTTTTGTTAGAAACGCGGCAGAAAAATCCGTACAGAAGTCCAATGATCAAGGGAAAATTTTTGAATTGGCGGGGACCACCGAGTAGGAAGAGGTCAGGCCTTTAAAGGAGGGGTAAAGCTACTTAGGTTTGAAAAAGTAGCCTCCATGGCGCAGTGTGTAAGCGTTTGCGTTTTTGTCCAAAAATGGTGTTGCAGGTTCGATCCCGCATGCGTGCACTTTACTTTTTTTAGCTTGTTTGACCAGTTCTAGGAGTAATTTGGGTCGCTGATTCCGAATCTGGCGTCAAACAAGTATAATCACCTCTAAAACTGGTCAAACAAGCCAAAATAAATAGCATGCCACCACGTGGGATCGAACCTGCAACACCATTTTGGGCCAAAAAACGCGAACGCTTACGCACTACGCCATGGAAGCCAGTTTTTCAAAGGCTATAAGTGATTCACGCCCTCAAAACGCTCATTTACGCCCTCAAATCTATATATTGCCATTTTTAGTCAACTTTTGCTATAACTTTTTTAATATTTTTAGACCAGCGCGTAGCCCTGAATCTTGGATTTCTAATAAGCTATTAAACTTTGCTGAATGAATTTAGAAATGCAGAGATTTAGGGTTTTGAGAAACAAATTTTCTTGAAAATTTATTTTTTAAAACCCCTAAATCTCTGCATTTCTAAATTCATTCAGCAAAGTTTAATAGCTCATTAAAAAGCCAAGATTCAGGGCTACGCGCTGGTGTGAAAATATTGAAAAAATTCTAGCGAAAAGTTGACTAAAAATGGCAATATATAGATTTGAGGGCGTAAATAAGCATTTTGAGGGCGTAAATGAATTTTAGCCTTTTTCAAACCTAAGTAGCTTTTCCCCCTCCTTTAATATGGACCCTTATTTATACAGAGAGTTGACTGGACCAAACTTTCACTTTACAGTTAACCTGTCCATAAATTGACTGTAAAGCATTTCAAAATTTGGTTCTAGTTCTCCCGACTATCTGTCGAAAGCAAAACTCCACAGTGGAAAGACGAAAAAAATTTGCACTTTACTCGCGTCCACGACAAGCAAATCAAGCAAGTGCTCTTCTTCAAACAGGTGTCTTGGCAATTGTTGAGGGTGGAGGCAAGTGCGCACACAAAGAATTCTTTGGAGAACAAGTGCCAGGCCGAAGAAATGCTATCAACTCACCTTTAAGACTGATTACTGGTGATGGAAATGTCGGATAGCTATCAAAAAGGATGACACTAGTTGGATTTTTTGGCTTACCAAAATATCATGACTTGCTGTGGTTTTAGCCTGTGCTGTCATCGATGGCCGAATCGAGGTGATACTGGAAGACATTCTTTGGGTAGCCACGCTAGTCCAAGTGCGCTCAGCTGTCGACTTCTACAAACATATTTGGACTTGGCCAATGCCGTGCAAAAGCAGACTGAAAATAATCCATTTTTAATTGTGAGCCTTGAGAATTTCGAAAATATTTGCTAAAGTAAATTTTTTAGGATCACCAACAAAAGCCAAAGCCAGCTCTTCAGGTGCCAAGCCGAGGAACAGCAGCTGAGGTAGAAGTCAGCAAGGCTTTCAAACTGTTCGACATACACCAATCTTCTCACCATCTATACATCGGCAAAATCGACCTCCATCTTTTTGATGATAGTACTAGTGAGGGTGGGTTTGCTGCTCCAGGGTGTGCTAAAAAGTTTTAGGGATTTTACCTTGACATTTTTCCTAACATACATTTTGAATATATGCTTTCTCTGATTGTTTCTCTGATCATGTCAGGCTGTGGTCATCGTCGCGAGCTGAGTCAATCTGTAAAATTCAAATTTCAAGATATAAGTTTCACAAAAGCTATGAGCAAAATAAGTTCTCTAAAATTTTAGAACACCCTGCTTTTCATAGTCAACGAGCTAACCATATATTATTTTTCCCCAATTTAGTGCTGCCCGAAAATTGGAATACGGATAACGGTGCCATTCAAGCCACTCTCTATAAACTCAGAGTAGACTTCTACCCCTCTCACCAAGTCTTCTCAGACGGCCAGTTTTCGGAGCGTTTGCAATGGGTTAGATATCATTCTCCAAACTCCTGCACAGAACTTGCCACCAAGCAGTTAGAACAGCACCTGAAAGTACTCTCCAGCAAATTAGGTACCTACCAAGTCTACCCTAAATAACCTTAAACTGAAAAAATACAGAGTTAGGGCGTCGAGACAGGTTCTTGCGACTATGGCCTCAACTCAACTCTCAAAATGTGGTGATCCGGGTAGAGGATGTCGTGATTCAATGTGTGTCGGAGCAAACCACCAAGAAGGAGTCCCTCCTGAACATGTTTGTGCAGGATAAACAGGCTAAGAACTCCCTTCCACAGAATGTGTCTTTTTTCCACATGGAGTTTACCACTTACTTTTTCCCGGCTAGCAGTGAATATGAGGGTATTTCAATTTGCAAAAAAATATGCTGAAAATAAGTAATTTTTTGCAGTGCCACCGGATTCAACACACATGGTGGTCGGACCGTTTGAATTTTTGGTAGATCATCGCTCAATTCGATGGATGGTCTATGTGTTTGAAAACATTTTGAATGCATTTGTAAGTGATAGAAAGTGATAGGTACAAAAAGTTGGAGTGTTCTATGAAAAGATTAGAAAATATTTTTTTAGTAAAAAAGTGTGAAGGGTACAGTCCAAAATACACCGGATGATATAGTGTGCAACTCAATATAGTGTAAACGTGAAGCCGGTCCCCAGGGCGTACACTATATCGAGTTTTGACTGTACCTGGATACTAAGGATAAAGTCGCGTCCCCATTTTGGGATCCTGGTCCAGAGCCTTGGAACAATTTTAGATTTTCTACCTCGATTCAGAGCCCTGAACTCCGAAAAGCTTAGTTACGGCGCAAACTCCGTGCATTGTAGCACATCAAAATCGCAATTTGAAGACCCCGAATTTATCAAAGACCATTCTAGTGGGCATCTTAAAACTAAAAGAATAAATTTTCAACATGGTTTTTCGAAGTGCAATAAAACCTCGATAATTTGGCACCCTACGGAAGTGGCTGTTGGTTGCTCAATTATCAAGGGTGTTCGATTATCAAGGGGTTATGTTACCATAGGTCAGTGAGCTATAGTCACCACGGTAGAGATCCTAAGGTGCTTAAATATTACGAGGGGGGGGACAATAAGCGAAGTAGCCAGTTATTGCGTTTACATTATCCATGTTTACCTTGGGGTTGGCTTAACTTAAACCTTTGAGTCAAATAATTTAAAGATTGGGGATCCCATACTTAAAATAGCCTAAAATAAAAAAATAAGATAATGTAGTGTGAATTTCAAATGCGAAAACTCCAGCAATATGATTCTCCATTCCTAATCCAGTAAAAATTTCAGGAAGCTCCACAAGTTGTAGCTGCAGATTCAGAAGCTTTTACGCCAGATTTTCGTGCAGAATTCTTCATGCAAAAGTATTTTTTTTGCAATTTTATAAAAAAATTACTACAGTCAACTCCCGATTTAGTGTACACCGGATTTAGTGTACACCTCGGTTTAGTGTACACCTGGATTAAATCATTTTGGCCGGGGGTTAATTAAAATGACTAGAATGAACTCTTGATTTAGTGTACACCTGGAGCCGGTCTCCAGGGTGTACACTAAATCGGGAGTTGACTGTACTGCCATTACGTCTTTTTTAGATCATACTGCTGGCACCCTCAGAATCCTTAGTCGACAGCAGGTTGCCCATCCGTTTTCTAGTGAATTTATCAACTATCCGGGTCTCTAATTTCATTTTGCTTGATGATCCTGCCGTTCTACTGCCTATCCTCTTCCGTAATATTGACAACCAGAGTCTGGAGTTTGTGGAGAAGCTAGAGTCATCACTTCTCAATGCTGGTGTTCATGATAAATTGCTACAGTTAAGCCAAGCTGACCATAAAGATGAAGGTGAGAATCTTGATCGGCCCATAAGTCACAAACCCATGTGTTTCTCTTTTTTCAAACTGAAAAAACTGGTAAAAACCGGCAAAAATACGGTATAAACTAGGGTTGAGTGATGGGTAATTACCCGGGTAATTCTCCGGGTAATTACCCGGGTAATTACCCGGAGAAATACTAAGTATTTCTCCGTAGAGAAAATCGGAGAAATACTATTTTTAGTATTTATTGCTCGGGGAGGCAATATTTACTTCCTAATTATGCAGGAATCACTTCCCGCTTGAGCCATGCTTTTCCTTTAGGGTTATATTTAAAATTGGCATAGAATTGTGAAAAATGGCCATAGAATATTTAATTTTGGCCATAGATTTTTTTGGCCATAGAATTGTGAAAAATGGCCATAGAATTGTGAAAAATGGCCATAGAATTGTGAAAAATGGCCATAGATTTCTGAAAATTGGCCATAGATTTCTGAATTTTAGCCATACTCGCTCGAAATCATGTTTCAACCACTTTTTAAGATGCTCTTGAACCTGAAACATACTGAAAAGATGTTTTAAGGGTGTCGATGACACTTTTCCGAGAAAAAAAAATTCTGTAATTTTCCGACCATTGGTCGTTCAGGGCGGTCAAAAAAATTTCTCGGAAAATTGTCATCGACACCCTTAAAACATCTTTTCAGTATGTTTCAGGTTCAAGAGCATCTTAAAAAGTGGTTGAAACATGATTTCGAGCGAGTATGGCTAAAATTCAGAAATCTATGGCCAATTTTCACAATTCTATGGCCAAAAAAATCTATGGCCAAAATTAAATATTCTATGGCCATTTTTCACAATTCTATGGCCATTTTTCAAAAATCTATGGCCAAAATTCAAAAATCTATGGCCAAAAAAAATCTATGGCCAAGATTAAATATTCTATGGCCATTTTTCAGAAATCTATGGCCATTTTCACAATTCTATGGCCATTTTTCACAATTCTATGGCCATTTTTCACAATTCTATGGCCAAAAAAATCTATGGCCAAAATTAAATATTCTATGGCCATTTTTCACAATTCTATGGCCAAAATTAAATACCACCCTTTCCTTTACACTACTGGTCTCCTTTTAAACGTCGAAGGTTCGACTCTCAGCTGATACATTTTTTCATTATTTTATTTTTCTGCTATATCTTCTTCATTTTTACGCTGATATATTTTGAATATTTTTATTGGCTGAGTTTAGAATGTGACCTTTTTCTAAAAATGGTCAAAATCAGTTTTTTTAGTTGTGTAACATTGTAAAAAATGCTCAGCATTCATTTTTATTGTTGGGAAAGCCAATTTTTCAAAAAAAAAATTTTTTTCGAACCACAGGGGGGTATCATGGTTTTTTAGTCAAAATTTGAAAAATTTAAATTGGCGCCTTTTGAATTTAAAAGGGAATAAGGCTGTATTGGGAGGGGAAGGGAACAAAAGGGGCCACTTTTATGGCAGAACATTATAAATTTGAATATCTATATTCTTCGACTGCCTCACCATGTTTTTCAACTGGGCCGTGGCAAAAAAGACTCTATATGCATTTTATGGTCAAGAGTACTTCTCGGAATCATGTCTAAGGTAAGTGTGTGCGCGCATCTCTAACTCTCAAGCCCCTGCGCCCCTTCGGGGGCGCAGGGGGCTTGGGGGCTTGGAGTTGAGATGCGCACACCCACATACCTTAGACACAAATCACTCGAAAGTGACTCTGGATGCATGAAAAAGCATGCATACCAGAGTTTATTTATGCGGTAGGCCCCAGTATTCAAAACTATGTTCAACATCTTCTTGTTAGTGGGCCCTGTGTGATCAGTGGCCCCCTTTTGTTCCCTTCCCCTCCCAATACAGCCCTTATTCCCTTTTAAATTCAAAAGGCGCCAATTTAAATTTTTCAAATTTTGACTAAAAAACCATGATACCCCCTGTGGTTCGAAAAAATTTTTTTTTTGAAAAATTGGCTTTCCAACAATAAAAATGAATGCTGAGCATTTTTTACAATGTTACACAACTAAAAAAACTGATTTTGACCATTTTTAGAAAAAGGTCACATTCTAAACTTTAGCCTTTTTATTTTTACAAGTATACCGTATTTCCTCTAAAAAGGCGGCCGGCCGCCTTATTTTTCAAACCCCAAAAATCTGAAAATTGTCAATCAAAAATGCCCTTAACTCTGAAATTTTAGTCAAAAAAAAATGAGGGGGGCGCCTTATTAGAGCGGGCCGCCTATTAGAGGAAATACGGTAATTGCTTTCTTCATAGACAATTTAATGGCAATTATGGTCGACAATATCACAATCGCCACTAACCATTCACTTTTTATCTTTTTTTCAACCATTCACTTTTTTATCACTTTTTTCACCATTCACTTAATCCACCTACCCTACTCAGCCAGAAGTTTTTTGGTTTAGGTATCATCCAATGGTCTAGGTATCATCTAGGTGTTTTAATTAATATCCAGATGGTTCGGGTACTATCCAGGGGGTTTGGGTACCATCCATGTGATTTGGGTACCATCCAGGTGGTTTGGGTAATATCCAGGTGTTTTGAGTGATATCCAGATGGTTTGGGTACCATCCATGTGATTTGGGTACCATCCAGGTGGTTTGGGTAATATCCAGGTGTTTTGAGTGATATCCAGATGGTTTGGGTACCGTCCAGGTGTTTCAGGTAACATCCATATGGTTTGGCACTATCCAGGTGATTTAGGTACCATACCGGTGGTTTGGGTACCATTCAGGTGGTTTGGGTACCATCCAGATGGTTTAGGTATCAGCAAATAGTATTTCTCCGCTTTTTCGGGTAATTACCGGTAATTACCCGGTAATTACCCGGGTAATTACCCGGAAAGTATTTCTCCGGAGAATTACCCAACCCTAGTATAAACTGATTCGGTGTAAACTAATTTCAGCCATAGTTTTTTTCAATATTTTCGAAAAATTTAGCAACAAGCATCATCAGCAAAAGCTATTTTATTTAGCCAAAATCGGCTGGCTGAAAGGATTCAGTATTTCGGCGAGCTCGCAAAAAACGAAATTGAAAATTTTACGAAAGACTACGCTTTCGAGATCAGAAAATTTTGAAATACGTGCCTTTTTACTTCGATATTTAACAGTATAAAGCCCTAGCGGCTGAAGCGTCCCGCTAAGGAAAATTTTAGATTGGCTGAGACTATGCCAATAATTTTTTTACAAAGTAACCGGGTAAGTTAGTGACTTAGTTATACACAGCTCTGATTTGAGCACCGCAAAAAAATAGTTAACTGTTTTAAAAGAGAAGTTTTGTAATTTTGTAGTATTATTAATACCACCTCGACCCTTCGGAGAATCGAGCATATTGTGTTTGGGCTTAAAAGAAACATTTTATGAATTTCGCCGAGCTGTGGCCTCCCGAAGTTCGGAACTCAGAAAAACCCAGTGCATTTCTTTGAACAATTTATATTTAGTTAAAATTATATGCGGCATGTTTGTTAAAACGCTTATTATGAGTTGCCCTTAAAAAAGGCTTTTTAAGTTTGCTAGTCATCGTAACTCTTTTCAATTATTGACGTAAAACTTTTTTAAAACAAGCTTAAAATTCTGACACCGATACCTGATTTACTTATGTAATTACTCTAAGACGTATAAAGGACAAAACGGAAAAATGCTCGCGTTTGGGGAAAAAGTGCTCGCGTTATGTGAAAAAGTGCCCGCGTTTTTTTGTTCTAGTCAAAAAGGCGAAAAAGTGCCCGCTTTTTTGTGAATTTTTTTTGGCAACCGTATGATATACCATTCATTTACTGCAAAATACTGCAGTTTAAGCTTCATGAATTACGCTCATATAAAGCATAATGATTATAACAGGTTAATCCAGAAGCGGGCATTTTTTCACAAAAAGCGGACAGTTTTTCACAAAAAGATGGCACTTTTTCGAAAAAGCGGGCACATTTTCACAAAACGCGGGCACATTTTCACAAAAAGCGGGCACTTTTTCGCCTTTTTGACTAGAACGAAAAAATGCGGGCACTTTTTCCCCAAACGCGGGCATTTTTCCGGCTCTAGGTAAATTCATCCTCGGTAAATTCATCCTCGGTAAATTCATCCTCGGTAAATTCATCCTCCGGTAAATTCATCCTCCGGTAAATTCATCCTCCGGTAAATTCATCCTCTAATTTTGTCTTGACAGGAATATTGGGTAAAAATATTTGTTTGTTATTTCAACGGTCCTCATCTACCTGCAGTAGCACCAGTCCACCCCAAGTGGCTCAGATTTACCTTCAATGATCATGATCTTCTCTCAATGGTAAAGATGCAACCTTTAAGGTTCAGATATACCCTTTATAGTTTATATCCTCCCTAAATAGTCCAGGTCGACCTACAATAGTACCGGAGTGGGTAGGTCGTGACGTACCTAGGTATGGGTAGGTGAGCAGGTGCCTGAGTAGATAAGCCAGGAGCAGGGGCGTACGCAGGGGGGGCAGGTTGGCACGTGCCCCCCCCGTCAGATTTTTCCGAAAACGGTGTAGGTAAAATGGCCTCGAAAATTTGAAAAAACGGTGTAGGTAAAATGGCCTGAAAATGGCCTGGTGCCCCCCCCCCGTCAGAAATTCCTGCGTACGCACTGGCCAGGAGAGTAAGTAGTAAAAACTTTTAGGGTATTTTAGGGCTCTTTTTGGTGATTTATCACATTTTTCTTGCTGGAGCTGGGCAAAAAGACTCTAAATGCATTTTCGATCAAGAGTCTAGCTCGGAATTATGTCTAAGGTATGTGTGTGTGCGCATCTCTAACCAACCAAGCCCCTGCGCCCCCGAAGGGGCGCAGGGGGCTTGGTTGCTTGGGGTTGAGATGCGCACACACACATACCTGAGACACAAATCACTCGAAAGTGACTCTGGATGCATAAAAACATATGCATACCAGAGTTTATATATGCGGTAGGCCCCAGAAAGTAAAAACCTGTTCAAAATCTATCATTTTTACCTAGATTTTGCCTAAAAAAGGTTTAAATTTGGTCAAAAATGCCCTAAAAGACCGACTACTCCCAAGGGGTGGGTGGCAAATTTTTCGTGTATGCCATAACTGGGGCTCCTGCAAGTCAAATCGCTGTTTTAGTATTATTAAACCGTGTTGAGGATACGATTCTGGATATGTTACAATGATTTTTACTTACTTTAATCCAAATCCAAAATTTGGAGTTTTGATGTGGATACCCATCTGGGGGAATTGCCAGAGGGTTCTACTACCTACCCTCAGGCTTACTATTCTTATAAAAAACTATTTTATGAATGTTGATCAAGAAAAAATGATGTATGTTACCACCAGGACTGGAACTTGTAACTTTAAAGATTTGGAGGGACATGTGTAGAATACATGTTTGAGTTCGTTCTAATGTACACTGGCCCATTCTGCGCCTAAGCACAAAAAGTAGGCTACTGTAGTGTGGAGATGATCCAGAGTCCTGCTCCCCGAAAAAAAATTCAAAAAGTATGATAATGAAAATTATTCCTGTCAAGACAAATTAGAGGATGAATTTACCGGAGGATGAATTCACCGGAGGATGAATTTACCAGAGGATGAATTCACCGGAGGATGAATTTACCAGAGGATGAATTTACCGAGGATGAATTTACCGAGGATGAATTTACCGAGGATGAATTTACCGCCGCCCCATTTTTCCGTATCGTCCACGTATAAATCTGACTTTATATTTTAAATTCCTCTCAAGACGATAAATATTCGAATTACAAAGTATTGACTTGTTTGAATATTCATTATCTTAAAGCCTCGTGTCCAATTAGCGGATTTTTACCTTCACTCTCACTCTTCATTGGACACACAACAAACCTTTCACACTCATTCTGACTTTGACCCTCACTCTCACTTTCACTCTCAGTGAGAGTGAAAGAAAAAACTCTGGATGCATAAAAACAATGTGCATGCCAGAGTTTTTATGCGGTAGGTCCCTGCAAGGAAAACTATGTTCAAGATCTTCTTCTTTTGAGGAGTGGCTCCTACTCAGGCTAAAGTTAAATGTTGGTTTTAGCTGTAATGGTTCTGAATTTGATTCTTAAATAAAGTATTCACGTACCCTCTCCAGGTGGTTTACCTTGGTCCCCCAAGTCAAATTTTGGTCAAAATTTTTTTTTTCCAAAAATGGCCTTCCGCACTCTAAAAACACGTTTTAAGTATGTTTTAATTGCTCACACATCAAAAAAACACGCTTTAAGTCAGTTTTGGGCTACGCGGTATAATGCACTTTAGCCAAGATGTTTCCTTAACTACAAAAAAGTGAGAGGAAGATGTTTGAGCTGGCTTATTCTTGCGTAAGCCTAAATCAGCTTAGTGAACCAAAAACCGTCGAGTGAGAGGGAAAGGCAGATTGATAGTGAGAGTGAATGGCAACTTTTAAAAGACTTGAAACTTAAAAAGACTGGGAGGCAGACTGAGAGGCAGACTGAAGGGCAATTTTTCTAATTTTTAATTTATTTCTGCACCCCGGATTCGAACCAACGACCTCCCTTCTAAGTAAGTAAGGCACTACACCAACCCCTCTCTTTATTAGGATCGCCCAGAACTCACGTCGGAGTAGCCAATAGGCATAAATAACTGGTTTTTGGGGGGTTTACTAAAGGGGGGGGGTAAACTTTTTGCGAAAAATCGATTGAGCGGATCAGAATTCCAGTCTGATGGGCTAAATCGCCCAGAATTCCACACTAATTCACCCTGAACCACTCAAAACCACCGTAAACCTGGAATTCTGAGCGATTAGGCCTATTGGACCCGAAATCTGATCCGCTCAATCGAATTTTCGCAAAAAGTTCACCCCGCTTTAGTAAACCCCCAAAAACCAGTTATTTTTGCCTTTAGGCCACTCTGGATGTCGTTCTGAGCGATTCTAAGGAGTGATGTAGAGGTTGCTGGTTCGAATATTTGAAAATTCCGCTAATTGGACACACGAAAATTGAGTGCAAGTGAGAGGTAAAGTGAGAGTAAAAATAAGTGTCCGCTAATTGGACACACACTGAAAGTGAGAAGTGAGAAGTGAGAGTGAAAGGAAAATCCGCTAATTGGACACGAGGCTTAAGAGAAATTTGAAATACGAAGTAAAATTTATACGTCTTAGAGTAACTTCATAAGCAAATAAGATACGCTGATCGTGAATCCGGTGTCAGAATTTTAAGCTTGTTTTAAAAAAACTTTTACGTCAAAAATTGAAAAGAGTTAGGGTGACTATTAAACTTCGAAGGCCTTTTTGGTCTCACTTCTTCCAGCTTTTTTCAAAAAAAAATTGTCAAGAAGATGCACAATGTAATTTTCTTTCTGATGCACTAAAAATTAGGAGGGTGCAAGTCGAATTTTTCCTTTTACGGTGGTCTTTTGGCCGAAAATTGGGGTTCGAAAAATGCTGTTTTTCTGAGATAACTTATTTTTCGGGAAAATTTGGTACAGATTGTAGATTTCTTGTGCTCGTTAGAAAGAACAACTAATTCTGCCGTTTAAAAAGCGTTTGAACAAATATGCGGCATATAATTTTCACTAAATATAAATGAATTTTAAGAAAATTCACTGGTTTGTCTGAGTTTCGAACTTCGGGAGGCCACAGCTCGGCGAAATTCATAGAAACGTCGCCGTCCCGTCCAAAATCAGGGCGTCTTAGAATGGGACAGCGACGGGACGAGTCCGGCAGGACTGCGACACCACTTTGCTAGCGAGATGCGCCCCAACATTTTTTCCAGAAAACATAAAAAGCATGATGTTGACCCAGCAATCGTTCGGAAATGCGATAAGTGTGATTATTTCCTTGCTAAAGACCTATTTAGAAAAAACAGTGCAGTTTTCTTCCAGTATTCATGTACTTCTTAATTTTGTATGTTCGTAAGAAAATGTAGTTAATAGGATAAACTCTCGATAAAAAGAACTCCTTAAAATTTTTGGTCAAGGACGCTCGATATAATGTACGGTCGATATAACGAACCCCTGCGGCTGTCCCAGGATGTTCGTTGTATTGAGCGTCGACTTTAGTTTGAAAATTTATTCAGTGCGGTATGTCCAAGTTACCCTAAAATACTTTTTTGCTACTTTTGCTACTTACCAAAATTTAGACACTGCTTGTATTTATCCCACGAAAATGATTTTTTGTGTATCCAGTTATAATGTATCTAGTTGGTGTATCCAGTCAGTTTCTGTATCCAGTTTGGTGTATACCATTCTCAATTTCAAAAAAGAAATACAAAAACCGTTAAATTTAAAGCTGTGAAAATTTAAAAAATCTCATTTTGAGTTGACCTTTGTTTTAGTTGATAATTTTTTTGCACAGACTGACAAATTTTTACTTTTAAGGTGTGTTCAAGCCATGTTCCAAACACAACCAATGGTTCCTCTCAATTCCTTCGTTCTGGCTGAGTTGTGACTTCGGCAAAAGCAGGGGTGGTGAAATTGGTTTGGTAAACGATATATCTCTGGCCGGATGTATTGTACAGCACTCAGACCATGTCGGTGAGCGTTTTTAGCTAAGATTTACTAACATCGGTTTTTTGTATTCATTCTTTTTCAGCAATAATGTTGGAACCTCAGTCACAAGTTGGAGTAACATTAGACCACTTTCAATTTGTGCAATTGCTACAAGTGCAAACTAAAATGGTTGCATTGCTTGATCAAATCGACCTGGACAGGCAGTTTTTCGCCAAAAATTTGACCCATTTGCCTGAAAAAACACCTTGGCCTTGTTTTGTTTGATCGATAAGGTAAGATTTATGGATGATAAGAAGTTGTCAAGCGTTTGGAATAAGTCACACGAATTATGAAAAAAGCCCACAGTTTTCGCAACCATCGTTTGTATACGGATTCAGAGGCATTTGCAGTGGGAGCTGCGTTGCTGGAAATACAAAAAATATATTCAGTTTTGGCTATAACTGATTTGGTTTGCTAAAAGCCTGAAATATTTTTCGTGGCACTTTTCAGTTTTTTTTGGCATATTTCAGGTTTCTAGTAGAGATCCGGACAGAACACATGAATCCACCACAAAAAGCTTTATTTTATTTTGCTAACATGTCTCAAACAGAATTTCTGTTAGGAAAGCTAATTTATAGCTCTCATACTTCAGTATAAACTTGTTTAGAAGGCCAATGCAATTTAGATACAGTCGACCCTCGATTTAACGGCACCCCTAGGGATCGGGTCCGGGTGCCGTTAAATCGAGGGTTCACTTTGACTAAATCTTAGTCAATGCTGACCAAATCGGTCTATTTTTGGGTGCCGTTAAATCGAGGGTTGACTGTAACCAGTAAGAAAAACATGTTGGAGTCCATCCTATTCTCCTCTACGCCCCAGCACAATCTGAAAAACAACAGGGGACCAAGCGTTAATAGTGCATTGCAGTACTCAAGTTTTAACTTGTGTTACCTAAGATTTTCGAGTTGGGATCAGTTCTTTTGCGAGTTGCGTTTTACTCATCTTTTTCGTTGTTAGTTTGTCAAGTATTGTCGTTTGTATGTGTCAAAAAAACTCATTTCTGGATTATTTGCAAAATCCTGGGTTTTCGACCAGGATCCTGTCAGATTCATGTTTTTTTATTTTAAAAATCCTGGTCCTGATCCTAGTCTCATACTTGCGCAAAAATCATGCCTTGAAATCTTGCCTGGTGCCGGATGCACATCTCTAGTTTTTAGCAAATCCAATCAATTTATGCCAAAAAATCGCAAAAATTTTATAAAAAAGTTTTGCCTATCTACCATAAAACTTCTGGTTATGTATGTGTTTGACGGGACACCCGAAAAAATATGCTTTGGTTCCCCCTGTTATTTTTTTGGCACAATGTTTTCATATCAAAATATTGTTTTGTAGGCTTAGGCAAAGGTAGGCCAGCGTATGTTAGGACAGACTCAAAGATGTTGGCAGGAGTGCACTATACCGCGTAGCCCAAAACTGTCTTAAAGCGTGTTTTTTTGATGTGTGAGCAATTAAAACATACTTAAAACGTGTTTTTAGAGTGCGGAAGGCCACTTTTGGAAAAAAAAATTTTTGACCAAAATTTGACTTTTTGCCTTGGGAGACCAAGGTAAACCACCTGGAGAGGGATTTTTACCTCGTTTTTCTTACTGAGACTGGGCAAAAAGAGTCTCTAGACGCATTTTTTGATCGAGAGCGTTGCTCGGATTCATCTCCAAGGTAAGTGAGTGCGCGCATCTTTAACTCCCAAGCCCCCTACGCCCCGAAGGGGCGTAGGGGGCTTGGGGCTTGGAGTTGAGATGCGCACACACACATACCTTAGAGACCAAACACTCGAAAAAACTCTGGATGCATAAAAACAATGTGCATGCCAGAGTTTTTTATGCGGTAGGTCCCTGCAAGGAAAACTATGTTCAAGATCTTCTTCTTTTGAGGAGTGGCTCCTACTCAGGCTAAAGTTAAATGTTGGTTTTAGCTGTAATGGTTCTGAATTTGATTCTTAAATAAAGTATTCACGTACCCTCTCCAGGTGGTTTACCTTGGTCCCCCAAGTCAAAAAGTCAAATTTTGGTCAAAATTTTTTTTTCCAAAAATGGCCTTCCGCACTCTAAAAACACGTTTTAAGTATGTTTTAATTGCTCACACATCAAAAAAACACGCTTTAAGCCAGTTTTGGGCTACGCGGTATAATGCACTTTAGCCAAGATGTTTCCTTAACTACAAAAAAGTGAGAGGAAGATGTTTGAGCTGGCTTATTCTTGCGTAAGCCTAAATCAGCTTGGTGAACCAAGGCGAAATTTTTTTTAACATTTTTTATCAAAAATTTTTTGCTTAAAAATGGTTGAAAGTGTTTATAAATAGTTTCTGAATCTTGAACAAAAACTTTTTTCCAAAAGAAAAACAACAGGGGGACCAAGGCATATTTTTTGGGGCGTACCCTCGAACACATATAGAGCAAAACTTCTAATTGCCGCCTCCCTCCTTGATTCAAAATCGTGGCGTTGTGTTTTTGACCAACTTTTTGAAATTGCTCTGAGGCATTTACTACTCATTTTGTAGCTTATCTTTCTGGCTACAAAACAAGTGGTAACTTGCTTGCGAGCGGTCTTCGAAAGGTTATCGAAAACAGGATTTTAAATAAGGAAGCCGAAAGAGCGACAATTTAGAGTTTTTTGATTATGCTTCGGCTTGAATATACAGTCAACTTTCGATAATCCGTCACCCCTTGGGACCGGCCGTGGGTGACGGATAATCAAGAGTGACGGATTAGGGAGTGACGGATTAGCCTTATTTATTTAAGGCAAAACCAGACAAAGTGTCACGAAGGTGACGGATTATCGAGAGTGACGGATTAGCGAGTGACAGATGACTGACATACGACTCGATACACATTGTGACTCGATACGCCAACTCGATACAGTTGCGACTCGATACGTCAACTCGATACATCGGGTCTCGAGTACGACTCCCGCCGATTGTTATTTTTATATTTTGACATTTTTTTATTCTTTTGTATCAATATTCATCACTTCTAACCATATATTTACTTTGATAATGGCTAAACATTCGGAAAGCAGCTTAAATTTATGCGATGCCGCTGGATACCCTATTTCTTATTTATCACTTGGTTTTCTCTTTAGAGTTTGGCAAAAGAGCCTACGAATAAGTACATAATCGAGAGAATCGCTTAGAATTGTTTCTGAAGTATGTGCGCGCATATTCCAGGCGCATATTTTATTCTCAAGGCCCTATGTCCCCGAAGAGGGTAACCTTGTAACATTTTTTAATTCATGCCCTTACGAATTTTTTATATTTTAGCCGTTTTGTAGATTCAGAACACATTTGAGGCCGTCCTAACGCGCGCTGGCCTACCCTTTGCCTAAGGCTTTGCCTAAATTATAAAAAGACAATAAAATGGCCTGAAATTTTGTAGAATGCGCAAACTCTGTATGAAATCTCAGAAGGTGCCAAACACCCTAATGACGATGAGAATCAAGGATTCAGAGACGCAAAAAGATATTAAAGCCCATCACACATCGAAAAAAATGACAAAACGTCAAAATAACACTAGACGAAGGTCAAACTCGAGACCCTGTATCGAGTTGGCGTATCGAGTCGTAACTGTATCGAGTTGGCGTATCGAGTCGCAACTGTATCGAGTTGGTGTATCGAGTCACAATGTGTATCGAGTCGTCGTTATACCGTGACAGATTATCGAGAGTTGACTGTAATACCAAAAAAAGTTCAGTTTTGATTATACAGTCGAACCCCGGTTTAGTGCGACCCCTGGGGACCGGAAAAAAGTCGCACTAAATAGGGGTCGCACTAAATCGGGGTTGCACTTTCGAGACTTTCAAAGACTTTTGACCAAGTCCATCAACCTCAGGGTCGCACTAAATCGGGGTTCGCACTAAATCGAGGGCGCACTAAATCGGGGTTTGACTGTAGATGCATTATCAAAACGTCGAAAAAAGGTTCATTGGACATAAAATTTAATGGTCAAAACAGACATCCCAAAAAATATTGCAAACAAAATCTTTAATTTTTCGGGTTCGGACATCGCGGTCACTGGAAATCAAGCCCCTGACTTTTTTATTTTGCTGAATTTTTGTCTGCACTCGAATTCTGTCCTTCTTTTATTACTCAAATTTAAATTTCAAGGTCCACGTGAGCCTCATACTGCCCATTGGAACAGTGCCTTCTCCCTATGACTTAAAGTGGAGCAACAAACTTCTTTTACCAACATCAGCCACGTCCACATCCCTAAGTTCAGGTTAGTCTTTATTTTGCCACTATTTCACACAAAAAAGGTCTGAATCATTTTATTATGAAATTAAATAATAGCAATAATATGTTACAAAATGAGAGGACAAGAACTTTGGCACAATATTAAGTGTTATAAAAACAGTTGGCGTGGTCTAATGCCGACGTGCAACCACCTGTTCTTCTTTTTGTACGGTTTGAGCAAAGTCATCTTTGGAGAACTCGCCAACTGAAGCACTATTGACTGCTTCACTGGTGTCTCCTTCTCCTTTCATCTTCTCATACACCACCTTTTCATTGGTTTTGATAACATGGGCAGGGCCTGTGGCTACCACTGGCCTATGTCCCTCCGCAACTTCACTCACAATTTTATTTTGCTCTTCCGAGGGCACTTCGCTTTTATCCTGAAATTGAAAATTTTTAGGGTATTTGTGTTCTTTTAAATGAATCTCAGGTTCGATCCAACCTGGATGCATGTTGTTTTTTTGTTAATTTTTTGGCTTTGTGTACTATTTGAACATTTTGACAAAATACCAACATGGCATTATGTGTACTAAAAACTTTTGCCAAACAAACTAGACGGAAAAAGATCTTGGTAAATTGCAGTATCTTATATCTATGTAATCCAGGGCTTTCAGATTTTTTTTCAAAAATAGACATTTGGGTGATAAAAGTACATTTTGACTTCCGTATTCACTCTATTAACTCTATATACTAAACCACCCTCTAATAAGTCCCCACCCTACGGACCCCATATCTCAGCCTAAAGCAAACATTTTGCAAATCTGTTTTTCGCGTTTTCTTACTTATTACTAGATTACCTAATTCCAGTTTTCAAACTGTTGTTGAGCACCCGAAAATCTCAAAATCGACCACAAAATTTAACCACAAAAATAACTCCCATGGGAGTTAATAGAGTGAATACGGTATTTTTGAAAAAAAGGTCACTTTATGCACCACTCATTGCTTTTTTTCGAAGCGAAATTTTTCGGAGCGAAGGTTTAGATCTAGAGTATGAGGCCAGGATCTCATTGTAAAAAACGCTTTTTTAGACTTCTTGGCGAATGTATACTTTCACAGTTAAGCGAGTTTTCGCACATTTATGTCGCCAAAGAGTCAATTATATTACCCCGACTGTAGAATTAGTGGCAAGCTGCACACCTCCGGCTGGCGACACACTATCAACAATAGCTGGCTTAATGTGTGGCACCATAGCCATCTCTGCAGGCTTCCTCTGCAGTCGAAGAACCTTTCCATGTTTAATTTCCTTGCCCTCATGGCAGCTCTGGATTCTGTGGTTGTGGTTCTGGTTCGCTTGTAGTTGTGCTGGTCATAACTTCCTGTCTAACACCGATTATGGGCACAGGGAAAGCAGTAGTCGTGGACGATGAAGACATTGGCACTGGGGTAGTGGTGGTGTTGTGGTTGTAGCATGGTCTTCTGAAAATTTTCGGCGTTTTCTTACTAAAATTTGAACAGAATGAATGTCGAAAATGGGTAGATATGAGGAGAAGATTGTTGGTGAGGTTTAAATTTTTTTCGAAAAAGCCTCATAAAGCTGGTCAAAGAGTTTTTCAATAAGTTCGGTTATTATAGACCATTTTGGCGATATTATCAAATTTTTTTACGACTCATACTTATTAAAAAATAAATAAAAGTTTCGACCCTAGTAGCGAATACCAACCCCCCCCCCCGCAATTTTTCCTTTTAAAACTTAAGTAAAGAGTACCCAAATACCGTATTTCTCTAATATACCGTATTCTCTCTAATAGGCCGACACCCTCTAATAAACTGACACCCCCTACTTTGAGGGACCGTATCTCAGTCCGAAGAAAAAAAATTACATCGCTGTTTATTGCGTTTTCTTAGTTCCACGAGCTCTATCGATTCCGCTTTTTCGATTTTGGATTTTCACCCGAAAATGTCGAGTTCGACCCAAAATTTTCACGATTTTTGAAGGTTGAAAAATAAACCGACATGTCGGCCTATTAGAGAGAATACGGTACCGACCGATCAATTCATTTTGCAACCTCTCCGAAGTCGAAGAAATTTCTGGTCGATCTCAAAATTTTTGGGTGAAAATCAAAATCGAAAAAGCGAATTCGGTAGAGCTCGTGGTAGCTAAAAAAAAGCAAAACACGGCTTTGCGAAATATTTACTCTGCCCTGAGATACAGACCCTCAAAGTTGGGGGTCGGTTTATTAGAGAATGTTTTTAAATTTTTTTTTGGTTTTTAGGATTTTTTCTATTTTTTAAAGGTCAGATTTGAGGGGGGGGGTATTATTCGCTACTAGTGCTAAAATTTCAAATTTTTGACAAGAGAAATTTGTACATTTTCCCGTTTATTAACGCTTTTTTTTTCGGCCACGAGTCTAAAAAATTAATGAAGAACTATAAAATGTAAGAAGTTGTTTTGGCAGAAATTTGAAAATTGCTAACTTTCTGATTTTTTCAGTCGACTACAAAAATTTGAGCCTTAGCACCAAAATTAGTTTTTGAAAAAGTTTATTTTTGAAAAAGTTAAAAAATAACCGAATTTATTAAACAACCCAAGACATTGCTATTTTTTTAAACCGCGGAAAAAGTCTAAAAGGGTCATTTGAATCGATTGCAATATTACGTAAGTTGCGAGTTTTGCAATGGAAAACTCACTGTTGTTTAAAGAGCAGCAAGGTTGACGCGCCGGCCTTTCCAGCCTGCGAGGACATTTATCAGCAACGTCATGAATGTAGTCTGTCTGGCAGATGAGATTAGCTTCAGTTGTGAGATTGATAGCTTCTCGACCGTTCATCACATGGAAGCCGTCTTGGGAGCAAACCATTGGGTTTTCTGCAAATTGTTGCGTAATAAAGTTCATGACCAGTCCAAGTGTCCTATTTCACCTTGTACGCGAACTGTCAAAAAGTCAGAACCCATGATTGCAGACGGTTGAAGAGATTGAATTTTATTGTTAGACAAGTCCAAGGTGTGCAGATTGGCCAAGTGGGCAAAACTGAATGCCTAAACTTTTAAAATTTAAATTTATGTAGTTGAAGCCTGAACTTTACAAGATGATTTTTAACCTTTTTTGCCCAGATTAATTGACTTTTGATCAAAAATTATCATTTTTAGGCTAATTTAGGTGGTTTTATTATGAAAATGGAAATGTATGAACTGTATGAAAATGCGGTCCAAAAGTCGTTGTGATGGTTAAAATCTCAAGATTTTGACAATTTTCGCATGGTATCTGAGCACACCACTACCTCGTTACTAGTAGTAACTTACCACTACTGAAATGTTCCTAAGGCTAAAAATTTAAAATTTTTATTGATAATTTAACGGACATCACTTTTTTGCGGTGCCTTTTTTGGCTCAAATTTAACTACAAGCATATGGGACCAAGCACTTCTAAAATTTGTTTCCTTTATTACCCTAATATTTTCTACCATCTTTTAAACTAAACTTTGCCTTATGAAACTTCTGGGTTTCTGGTTACCCTGGTCATCCAACACAAAGTTTATCTCAAAATTCCAAATATCCTTGAAAAAAGTATCGGTATACTATTGGATTTTTTTGAAAAGGGCTTGTTCCCTCTCGGGTTTCGGCTTAATTTGCGCAAAAAAGTAAATTTGTGCCAGAAAAAAATTTATTTGCTCCAAAAGAATTTCTTCTATGCTTAAAAAAATCGTTTAAAATCTTTTATTTCTGCCGAACCAACCTGAATATTGCGGATATTGTTGTAAGCGAGTGAGACTTGTTTCAAGAAAGGTGTGCCCTGGAACATGTTGGGCGAAATTGAGGTCAAGCAGTTGTGTGGAAGCCAAAGTAGCAATAATGGGGTGGTGGCAAAAGCGCCTGGGCCACATCCTTAATGGCATTAGCCTCAAGATTTAAGTGCTGCAGGTTTTCCATTCCATTGAACAGGTCGACAGTAATCTCGGAAGGTTATTATGACTGAGATCGATGATTTCAGCTTGAGAGAACTGCTTCATTGTTCCTGACTCAATGGTGGACAGAGAGTTTTCGCCCAAATAGATGTAGCGAAGGTTGGGGTGTTGTGGGTGAAGTTTTTGGAGATGTGTGAGATGGAATTTCCGGTCAGAGTCAGCATTGAAAGGCTACTCATGTTGCGCAAGTCATGGCTTCCCAGCTTTTCTATCTGTAAATTTGATTATTAGTTTATTGGTTAGTAAGTGAGAAAGATTTGATTTTTTGACCCGTAGCGAATACCCACCCCCCATAAATTTTTCCTTTAAAAACTTAAGTAAAGACTCTTCACTAAAGAGTACCCAAATTTATGTCCCAGACCCATAAAAGTACATCAGACATTTATTACCGAGCCTAAGTGCTAAGCCTAAACTTGTTGTTTCAAAGGGTAGTTGCAGTGATTTTAAAGGTCTGATTCTGGAGCGAGGTTATTTGCTACTAGCGCCGATTTTTTTTATGGAATAGCCAGTTTGAAATGGTTTTTTGAAATTTTGGTTCTTTAATGCGCGTGTATATTTGATCATTTTTGCCATTTGTTAAAAAGATCAAATTAGTGTGTAGGTGAAACTTGCAAGGTTTTTCAGTAATTTTTGTTTACCTTGTTGTATTTGACATGCAAAGCAATAAGGAATTGCATTCCATCCAATGCTTTCGAAGGAATGCGGTGGAGGCAATTGTTGTCGAGGATTATGTTCTGCATGGTAGTTTCACCTCGTTGAAAGCTTTCTCGTCCACTTTACAGATCTGAAAACCAATTTTTGTTTATTTAAAAAAATAGTGTTAATTAACCTTATTGCACCCCAAATTGACTTCAATTAGACTGGGTGTATCTTGGAACACCACATCAGTCAAATTGCCGATTCTGTTGCAACTCAAACTCAGAACATTCAGTGCTCTCAGGCCTTGAATAGCCTCAGTCGGCACCTCTGACAATTTGTTATTGTTGATGTAGAGTTCTTGGAGCACCGACTCCAAACCTCTAAAAGCATCTTTCTGGATAGATTTTATACGGTTGTTGTTCAGCACTAGCTTCTTTATTCTCAAGTTTTTGAAGGCTCTAGATCCAATCTAAATTTAAAACATTGATTTTAGTTAAAAAAACAATTTTTTGGACACAATAGGATTTGAACCTGCAGGATCGGAAAATAGAGGGTGAGGCAAAAAATGTCCTAAACTTCAAATCAGGGTTTGTGGCATGGTGTTTTTAGCCTATATTTTGCTACTTGTTGCTGGGCATGTTACTTAGCTTCATTCTGGTGTATAATATGCCTAGAAAACTAATGAAAAAATATAGGGCAGTAGCACTGATTTTAAATTTAGAACCCTTATTCTGTCTCACCCTTCAGTACTTTCTCGAGATTTTTCTGTAGTGTGGTTTGAACACTTAAAATGTAGCCCTGAATCTTGGCTACATTTTAAGCCGAAATTCTGTGCCACATTGGTAATGGTAAATTTAAAAAAATGGTAAATTTAAAAAAAATACAAATTAACCTCAAGAATATTAGCGTTTTCCAAGGCCAATTCCCTGACTTCAGCCTGCACTTTTTTCAATTCCTCTACAATCAAAGGACCGTTTGGTCCATTACACTTGATTATAGCTCCATCCACATAATCTGTGCAGGTGCATGCTGTCTGATTTCTTAAAAAGGGAGGGCAGAAGGCACCCACGAGGACACAGTAACCAATAATAACAATATGCAAAAAGTCTTCATTGGCTGTGAATTCCTAAATAATATCGCTTATTTTTGATCAGACGGGCTATTGGGCTAGCAAAAACTTGAGCAAAATGATACACAGACGCAACGCAAAAAAGGTGAATGAGTGTGGAAATTGAAGGGATGGATCGCTTTAAACTGGTGCAAAAACCAACAGATGGAGAACCAGGTCGCCCTGAGTGAAGAAGTGGCTGATAGTGGATGAATTTGGGTGAAGATCTTGTGAAGAGGCAGTGACCATGAGGGGCACACACACAATCTTGTAAGTTCATCATCTACCTGGGGATCCTTCTTTTTAGGAGGGTGGATGGGTCAAGGCTATATCGCTGTGAGTGTGTAACAGCACACAAGTATTCAGGAGAAGGAAATCATCTTTATTGCGGGCTAAATAGGTGACAATTGAATGGATTGGTTGAAGTAAAAGCATTGTAAAAAAAGTTTGGTTTCTGGTGTTGATGGGATAAGGGTGAAAAAAGATGACTGTGAGACAAAATCAATACATAAATGAATAATAGCTCCGACTGTTTTTTTCGTTATAGCAAAATACTCAATTAATTCGTCGAATTTTAATTTCACGCATTCGAATTTCAATAAAAATCAAGAAGGCACGCCAAATATCCGGCTATTTGGGAACGTATGAAAGTTTAAGCTCCAACCTTTTTCATAAAAATTGCTACTTATAACTTCTTTAAGCCTTTGTGGCATTGGATTGTAGGCTAGAACCTGTTCGGTTAACCATAGGTTAACCAAGGTTTTGGAGTAATTAATCGAAACTGAAAAACCGGGTACTGAAAATCCGATTACTTGGGCAAGAAAAGTTCTTGTAAAGTAAAATAGCAGATTATTGGTAATTTATAGGTTTGTGAAATTTAGCTAGCAGAACTTTTCTCAGAGCATATCCTCGGCTCGAGAATCTCGAGCATAATCTATTACCAAAAGGCTTACAAAAGGCTTGCACCGTGGTGCAGTGGGGTATGGATCTAAATAAGTGGAGACCAAATGAGTTCCAGCGAAAGAGGTGCTTTTCATGGGATTTGAACTTTTCGATAAAAGTGATACCCACCACAAGGATTAGAACTTTGCAGATGAATTTACCGCAGTTGAATTTAATGCAGATGAATTAACTGTCGCCCAAAAAAATTTAGCTGATAAGGGTTGAAAAATCGGCGAGAACCAAACCTTCAATGTTTATGTACGACTTGGTACGCGTGGGGAAAGACGGGTTAAAGTGGCGATGGTCATCCTGTACAACCGTACTAATGCAACACAAATAATAATTAACAAAAAGTTACCAAATTATAGTATGTAAAAAACGGAGCTTGCAATTTTGAAAAATTTTTTTCGAAGATTCGAAAGTGTTCGTAGGTGTTCAAAAAGCCAGTTCCAGTCGACCCTCGATATAACGGCCCCCTTGGGACCGGCCGCAGGGGGCCGTTATATCGAGGGGCCGTTATATTGGAGGGCCGTTATATCGAGTATTTCTTGACAACATTTTCATAGGGCCGTTATATCGAGGGTTGACCTATTTTAACTGTGAACTACTAAAAGGATGAACTTATCTATACCTTGATACTTCATAATTAATATCACACTTATCTTAGACTCATGTTTGAATCCGTCCTAACATACACTGGCCCACCCTCGCCCAAGCCGAACCCTAAAAATTAAAAAAAACAACAACAAGGGACCAAGGGGGTGGTTATATCGAGGGTGGACTGTATATGGCGTAGAGGCGTTAGGCCCTTTTTTCCAGTTTTTGGCGTTCTGCTCTATGTTCTGTTTTAGCCACTTAGGCCTTACCGTATTTCCTCTAATAAGCGCCCCCCCTTGACTTTGAGGGTCTGGATCTCAGTTTAGAAGCAATATTTTGCAAAGCTGTTTGATATGTTTTCTTAACTCCCACGAGCTCTACCGATTCCACTTTTTAGATTTTGGTTGAGCACCCGAAAATCTCGAAATCGAATTCCAAATTTTCCGATTTTGGGGTTTGAAAAAAAAGCGCACCAGGACGCTTATTAGGACTAACCTACGATCAGATACATATTGTGATCAGATACATCGATCAGATACACCGACGATCAGATACATCGATCAGATACACTTTTTTAAATGAATTGAACTAGTTTTTCCATTTGAACTTCATCGTTTTTGTTTTAAACTGCAGAAATGCATCCGGCAGTTGAACAGGCTCTTGATGAAAACGAAAATGACCAACAAATAGAAATCCAGCCGGTGGGGAATGATGCCGATCCTCAGAATCAAGAAGGGAAGAACAAACTCGAGAGCATTTTGATGTTGTATTTATTGAAGATGAAAACCTTTATCGTAGATCCGATTAAAATTTGATGTTATTGTTAGTGTTTTGATGTACTGTTATGTTGATTGGACGTTGAAATAAAAGGTGTGGATAAGTTTTAACGTTATATTAAAAAAGTGTATCTGATCGATGTATCTGATCGTCTGTGTATCTGATCGATGTATCTGATCACAATATGTATCTGATCGTTGGTATACCGCTTATTAGAGGAAATACGGTATGTTTTAACTTAGGCTTAGGCTCAGGGTAGGCCAGCGCACGTTAGCCGGGACTGAAAAATATCTTACGCACTACAAAATGGCTTGAAAAATAAGGCCTAGATGGCTAAACAGAACATAGGGCAGAACGCTAAAAAGTGGTTAAGTAATTGGCCGAGAATATGCCCAGATTCTTGGCCAGGATATCATAAAGTCTCTTATTGCTAATATAATTATTTTTATTTCCCGTATATTTTCTTTTTCTCTTTCGAATAGTAGAATATCAAACAAGACAGAAAAAATTAACACGGGAATTTTTGACTGAAATAGCGGTTCCTATTAATCTTTTAGAACCTCCTAAGCACGAGTATCACGAAATCAGACCTCCGGACATAGGTGCAATGACCGCAAATAGCCCAATTTTCGGAGGGAGTTTTTAGCTGTGAAAAGTCTAACATTATAAGCAAACGACCACTTTAAAATAGCCCTGTTTCTTAGCTACATTTTGAGTGGTCGTTTGCCTGAAAATGTTGGATTCTTCACAACTAAAAACTCAATGTCACAAATGACTTGGGACCTCCAATAATAGATCATGGTTTAACGGAGGTTTTACGGTAATCAGAACTAGAAAACTCAGACAAAGTGCTTTCTTGTAAGCATAAAAGAAAACGCTGCGCTAAATAAATTCAGTGTTCGCCAACCTGAAAAAAACACATCCATTTTTTCAATGAGTCCTGGCGAAAATTGGGCTATTTGAGGGCATTGCACTTATGTTCGGAGGTACGATTTTGTGATATTTGTGCTCAGCAGGTATTGAAACCCACATAGGAACCGTTACTCGAGTCTGGAATTTCCGTGTCAAAAATATAAAATTATGATAGAACTGAAATTAGCAGAATATAGTCCTGAATCAGTAAGCAAAACAAGAGTAAAAAACAGCATGAGTAGTTGAAGTGAAATTATTTCTTGTGCACATTATTAGAAGCTAGTCTTCCTGGTCTACTTGGATAAACATTGTAGGCCTGGGGTGTGTAGAGCCATCCATAAATGTCGTCCTGAAGCGGAGGTAGTCTATTCAATGTCCCAGTGCTACCTCTGAAAAGTCAATTGGATTATGTGGAATAATCGAATATGATCAAAGGAATATCCAACCTGGTCAAAGTGCCAGTGCCATACATCATTTGTTGGTGTTGTGCATTCATCTGAGCAGCATGGTGTGCAGCTGCTTGTGCAGCTGCTGCTGCCATATAGGAAGCGTTATGGGTTTGGCCAGGCATCGGTCCGGTAGCGCAACTACCATTGGAAGATCCAATCAATCTTAAAATTTTGACTTTACTGGATTTTGATAATGGCAACTGGAAAGAGAATAAAATTTTTATTTATCAGGGTCGTCTCTTGCTCGAGCATGTGCACGGATCGGCCTGAGCCGTAATTTTCACAAATTCCGGCGGGGCAGGCGAGGCCAGGCCGAAAAAGCTTCTATTCGGGTCTGGTCGCCAAAAGTACGGCCGATGTGCATGCCTGCTCTCACTACAACCACTTGTAGCAATTTTCGAATCTGCCTTACTTCTTACTGATATTTCGGGCACCTTGAACTTCATAGTCGTTGTTTAAAAAATTGACTCTCATTTGTATCATACTACAAGTTTGTTCGTAATGCGTACTCATCGTATCAGGACGTCTTGCGATGACTCACTTCCACGCCCCTTAGACTCAGTTATTGAAAATTGCCATTACATAAAAAGTTAATTTACTGGCGAGCAGTTGCGGATTTTTTTTGCGGATTCCACATATGCGGATCGAACTTATGCAGATTTTACACTTGCGGATTCCACCCTTGCGGATTTGTTCTTCCGGATTATCACTTGCGGATTCCACATTTGCGGATTTTTATATGCGGATTTTTTTTTGCGGATTCTAAACTTGCGGATTCCGCCTTTTCAGATAGTTACTTGCGGATTCTGCTTTTGCGGATTTAAACTTGCGGATTTTTTTCGCGGATTACACATATGCGGATTTTCATTTTCGGATTTTTTTTGCGGATTTCAAATTTGTGGATTGACTTGCGGGTTTTTTGTGTATCATGCATTTTCGGATTTTGATTTGCTGTAAGGAGGTTGGTTGGGCGCCCTCCCAGGAATAAGTAATGAAATAACAAGTCAAGGATTAATAGCCCCGATAGCTCAGTGGTAGAGTGGCGGACGCCGGTGAAAGTTGTCGCGCAGTGGGAGCGTGCTGGCCATAACCCAGAGGTCGGTGGATCGAAACCACCCGGTGCTACCAGTAAAAGTCAAGGAAAAATGTGATGTCCCGAGTAGGAATCGAACCTACGACAACTTTCACCGGCGTCCGCCACTCTACCACTGAGCTATCGGGGCCATTAATCCTTGACTTGTTATTTCATTACTTATTCTGGGAGGGCGCCCAACCAACCTCCTTACATTGCTAATCTTTTTGCGTTATTTATTCGTGGTTTTGTATATCATTGGATACCACATTCGTAAATTCGTACAAAGAAGATTTTGATTTCTGTATTTTACATTTTTAAAATCCTGCATTTTCAAAGTATGTTTTTTACTTTTTCGTTTAAGTAAAAAAAGGCAAAAAATAGCCTCTTTTGCAAAAAAACTACCCTGCTTTAGCAAAATAGTGCCCTCTTCTGTGCAAATTCTGTTCAACAAACAATAAATGACAAAAGTCACGGGACACGATTTATCCCGTGTTCTGTGGGAGTCTGCGTGAGTTTTACAAAAAGGGAAACTTTCCCGCCGAAAAGGAGAATCTCCCTGAAAAATTTGGTTAAGCCTGCAGAGTTTAGAATCACGCTGTAAATCACACGTTTAAAGGACCATGCAACTTGATAAACACAGCAATTCGCAGAATTCGAATTCGCGCGGGACCACCCTGATTTTGTCAATAATGTTTTCGAATTAATTTTTTGTTTGCATTAAAAATTTAAATTGTATTTATTGGTCAATAAGAAACACAGTCTTGCAATAGAAACATGTAGAGCAAAGGGAGTTGACTAACTCGTCTGAACAGGCATTGTCAAGCAACGTTGGGCTCTACTAGTAGATGGTTCAACACTTTGAAAAAATTGGTGGGGTTATCCTGCGCCAAAAAGTTAACTCGCCAATCGATTGTTTCGCCAAAACGATTAATTCGCCAAAATACATTTCGCCAAACGATAATTTCACCAAGTCGAGTGTCACCAAGATACATTTCGCCAATCGATTGTTTCGCCATAATGAAACTCGCCAAACAGTTAACTCACCAAACGATTTACTCGCCATTTTTTTTCGCCAAATGATCAACTCGCCAAAATTCTTTTAACCCAATCAATTAATTGACCATGTTCTTTGTCGCCAAATCGTTAACTACCCATTTTATGTCCGTCCAGATAATTATACAGTCAACTCCCTCCATAGTGTACACCCCCACCATAGTGCACGCCCGGTTCCGATGTGGTTGGCCGATTTGGTTGTGAATTACATCATTTTGTACTTTTTCTTTTTTGCACTCATTTTCATTTTTATTGTCTGTCGCTTTATTTTTAATTCTTAGAATTTTAAGCGCTATGGACATTGACTGGGATGCAATAAGCAGTGACGAAGAAGAGGAAAACTATGCTGATGACGTAAATCAGACAAGAGAGGGGTTTTACTCAATTCCATCAGAGCAAAGAGGTGTTATCAAGTGGTTGGACTCCAAAAGAACTGACACTTCAAGGGATCATCGGCGTCTCTTGTGTTATAACAGTAAGTAGTCTACT